>OY720675.1:94396412-95596412 GCA_963170755.1 Amphimallon solstitiale
ATGTTTGACGAATTCTCATGACACATTAAATGAGTTAGTGAAAGTAATTATTTGAATTTGTAATTCGCTCAATTGGTATCATAAAATTTGCTGAAATTTGGGTGATACTTTAAAATAACGCGATTATTATTAAAGTGCTAGAAGCTTTATTTATTAGGTATTTAATAACTAGGATGAACATAGAAGGTCGACAAAACTAGGTACATATTTAATCTTTTGTTCTGACATATATATATATATAATATATATATACATATGTATATATATGGATAGCTAATAGTAAAACAAACATGTCTGTTTCATACATATCTCATACATTGCAACATAACGGACATTAAATACCTGTACTGAATTCCCAACAAATAGGTTTATAAACACTGCAGGTAATAAATGTAGACCATACAATAGGAAGAGAAGAAACAATGTTCATCTCAATTGCTTAAGTATATACATATTTTCAAATAATTTGATTTAAAAAATCTTTTACTGTTAGGAATATTAGATAGACTACTTTTATCGCAAAAATGTTTCCCACTAACATGAATGTTACATTCTATTAGTATTTTACTATAATAGTTAGTAATATTATTAGTCAATTCAATGTGTAAAATACAATGTTATTAGATTATACTTAATATTTATTCTTATACCGTTTTATTATTTATAAAATTTAAACTTTTGCTTGGCTCTGACTGATTATTTATATTCAGTCCTGCAATATCAAATTAAAAATATTTCACTTTCTTTTCAACTTTCGTACTTGCAGGTAGATTATAATTGCACAGTCGTATATAATAATCCAGTGACATAACAATATATTGTTGAGTAAAAATACTAAATGTAATTATTAGTTTTACTGCAAAACAATGTAAGTCACGGGAAAATATATATTTTAGTTTCTAATAGCTAATAAAAATGAATTATGTACGTACGATACAATCATGAGACATGAAATTTTAATTTATGTTGGTACAAAAGGACTAAAGCTATCAAAGTTTCTTTGGTTTTGCTATGAAATGAAATTAATTAGTTTTTGTAGAAAATACAGAAACATTTATTTTAATAAAAGATCGATGGTTAAGTTTGCTCTAATGTTGGTTGGTTTTTGTTGAAAAGATTTTTCTTCATATAGCATATATATTTCAAATTCGTAAAATTAGAAATATCGCAAAATATTGCATTGTTAAGAAAGGAGGCTTCCGCAACTCCATCAGTAATCTACCAAAATGCCGTTTTCGGTTCCCAAAATGTCTTGGTGGAGGCGCTGCTGTTTCATATCAACGCAAAATTTTTGCGAAGAAAAGTCCAAGTGAGAAATTAGAATGTACACATACTGCATAACGATGAAATGCTTGTGTCATATTCTTTACTAAAGTTTTGTACTTTTCTGCTTGCTTGTTTCCCAAAAAACTGGCAAGAACTTCTACCATGAACACACTACTACTATATTTCGTATCTGAGGTCCAACAGATATATCTTCTTTAGTTTTCCTTCTCTTTGTTTTAGGAAACATTTCTCAGAGGAATTTGAAACTATCTCCTTCTTAAATCAGTGCTTGAACATTGTCTTTCATAAGCCCAATTTTTCTTTTTCCACTAAAGGCTGATCTCGATTGCCTTTTGTGGGTATAAAGATTTGTCAGTGTGGCTACTTCTGCTTAAGGTATTGGTTTTTTAAAGATATAAAAAGCAACAGTATTTGATGTCACAGGTTGCATATCAGAAATAAATGCAATAACATTATCATCAAAATTCGGAAATTGTTTTAGTACTTTATTTTCTCTCACATTTTCAAATTTTATTAAGTTTTCTTCATATAAACATGAAATAATAGTAATATCTTTATTGTCCAAAGGTACACAATTATACGTCAATTTAATGATACAGCAATACATTTAATACGTTAAAAATAGGAAAAAAGATGATATGCAGATTAATATAGAAAATACACATTATAGATATCAGAAAAATCAAAAAATCCATTGAAAGGTATGAGAAGACCGAGAGGAAATACGAGGTACGTGAAAGTTAATACGCGAAAGGAGACCATTTGTGCAGTGAACCAGTTTCCATATAAAGCACTGTGAACTTCTCTACGGTGTCCCAAAGAACACATAGTCTTCGCAAAAGTAACCTATAATTGGCGTTCAGGGTAACTGTCATCCAGTTATAAGCTAGATATTTTACAAATTGTTGTAATTTCTCTATCTGTACAACAAATTGCAACTTAGTAACTATAAAAGTGAAATATAGAGTTTTAAGAGAGCTGAAGAACTTGCATGTGCGAGGAACAAAACTTAAAGTTCTTGATGTAGAAATGCAAATGATTCTAATATGTGGTACAAAACTTAAGCGAGCATAAAAAGAACACCTAGATCCTTTACAAAATCAATCTTCCCAGGAATAGAGCATTGAAAAGTATATTCGGAGTAATAAAATCAATTTCCCTTGTAAACAAGACGAAGCAGGATTTAGTGATATTTCAGTTTAATCTAAACTTAGAACACCATTGCGTAATGAGTAGACAATGAAAATTAATTTTATTAACTCTGAATATTGCATTAATGGCTCTACAACACAATTTGCATACATACAGGCTGTCATTTTGAAAACGTACCACCCTCTATATTTCGGCCCCTATAGAAATTCCAAAAATATGCAAAAACACGTCAAACTTATTTTTAAGGGGGGCATTTTGTAGGCTGGTTTTCAATTAAATTACATCAACCCTCTAGCGGGGGTGGACATAACCTCTAAAAATTTAAATGGAAATGGGGGTTGAGTGATACCTCATTTTAAAGGTCGTTTAACCCGCTTTTCAAAAACGCTAATTTCTTGTCCTTTATTTTTAATACTTTTGAAGAAATCAAGTCAAACCATGAACATAGAAGTATCAAGTGTTTTGCAATAAAACATTAAAAAACTAATAAAAAGTAACTTATTTTATTTTATTTATCACTGTTTAGAAAATAATGGACAACATTTCGAAAATTTTATAAAATAAGTTACTTTTTATTAGTTTTTTAATGTTTTATTGCAAAACACTTGATACTTGTATGTTCATGGTTTGACTTGATTTCTTCAAAAGTATTAAAAATAAAGGACAAGAAATTAGCATTTTTGAAAAGCGGGTTAAACGACCTTTCAAATGAGGAATCACTCAACCCCCATTTCCATTTAAATTTTTAGAGGTTATGTTCACCCCGCTAGAGGGTTGATGTAATTTAATTGAAAACCAGCCTACAAAATGTCCCCCTTAAAAATAAGTTTGACGTGTTTTTGCATATTTTTGGAATTTCTATAGGGGCCGAAATATAGAGGGTGGTACGTTTTCAAAATGACACCCTGTATTATGTAATGACTAAGCACGTCATTCCTAATTGTAATAATAGAATAAAATTTAAGATCATCCACATAAGCAAGTATAGAATAAAACAAAGCTGTTAGTACGTCGTTAATGAATAATATGAAAAGGAGAGGTTCCAAATGCCATTCCTGAGGAATGCCTAACGTGGGCCAAAATTTGGATGATTTGTTGAAACCATTGTAGAAAACATACTGACACCTATTCTTAAATAAGATTTCACAAGTAATAGTTAAAGAGTATTCAATTCAAATCAAGATAAATTCGAAAGTAAAATTCCAATATCAGTAATATTGAAAGCACTGCTCAAGTCCGTATATATGACGTCAACCTGTCCACGACCGTCAATGCCTTCGAGAAATTAGAAAATATTGATTTGGGTCTGTTGTGACCAACAACGATATTGTCGCCCTTCTTGAAATCGGTACATATTTTGGAAAGTTTCCATGCAGAACAAAACGTACTTTCTTTTCTATACATGCTGACAGTGTGTATAAAAGGCAACCTGCTAGCAAATGTTTCAACAATATCTGTAGGTGACTCTGGGGAATTATCATAGTCAGAAAAAGATTAAAGAATGAGTGCTATGCTTTGCTTAGCGTGTATAACAGAAATATATTTTTGGATAAACTTTTATTGAGTCTTCAACTTCAGAGAGATAAGCCGAATATGCGTTAGCAATATCAGCCTTACAGATTCCGCAAATTCTTTTAAATTCATTGTAGAATAATGTATTACGGGCAGACTTCCATTTACGTCTGTAACGTTCTATTAATCTCAAATTAGTAAAAGTAGCTCTAGAAAACCAGACCGAATATTTTGAGCAATTTTGTGTGGAAGAAATTTTGGGAACTGACTGAAAAATCAACTAAAGAGATTTATAGAGCTTCTCATGAGCATAATTCACATCAGCAACAGATTCGAAAAATAAGCAGTTTATACTCAAAAGAACATCATTATTCTATTCTATATTATCAATTATACCGAATATTTTGATTAGAAGCAAAGGCATAGATGTGGGTTACGAAAAATGATAATGAAATAGATAGCCATAGATGATGCACATCAACTGGAACACGTGGCATATGTTCATGAGATACAGTAATATCAGAACCAAAGTTTGCAGTTATTAGATCAAGAGGTCCTATGGTTTCAGTTGGTGATATTCTTAAAATGTTTAAGATTAAGAAAACTACTCAAATAGTTAAAAGTGTAGCATAGCCTCAATTTAAATTGTTTGTAAAACAATTCCTAACCCAATGCTGGTGGTTTCAGATTTATTTGTAGCTAGTATATGCAGTTTAGTTTTGTCAGTTACTAACTTAGGGTAAAAACTACTTTGGCAAGTGTAATTTCTAAGAAATTAATTTTGCTATGTAATTCTAATCGACAAATATCTTACGTCCATATAGATATTAGCGACATCATTTCTATTCCAATTGATTACTTTAACCAAGGAATGTAAACAAACATACATTTTGTAAATACCTTAAAAATATATTTATACATTATGCTTCCAAATTAAGTTACAAAATAGAATGTGCTAACAAATGTTCGGAGGACACCAGAAGTAACACTTAGTTACCTTCTCTATTATTTGTATAGATTTTTCTTTAGATATTTATGTAAGTGGCCTATATATATAGTATTTCAGTACATAGATGCATATCAATTCTTTATGGCGATACAATCTAAAAACGTTTTATTCTTTACATCATAAAAGTAGTTCATTTTTTAAAAGCCCAACCTTATATACAAGGTAAACATTTTCTAGATATATATAATTACGTATGTTCACTTGTTACACATACACTTTCTACAATTAATTTTATTCAAGGAAATTTTTATTTGAAAAATCCAGCGTAGCTAGCTGCGGACTCGACTGGTTATCGGAAGGTCGTGGACTCGAATCACCCAGAAAATAGTAATCATCTCTAGG
This sequence comes from Amphimallon solstitiale, assembly GCA_963170755.1. Lineage (NCBI taxonomy): Eukaryota > Metazoa > Arthropoda > Insecta > Coleoptera > Scarabaeidae > Amphimallon > Amphimallon solstitiale. The sequence goes on from OY720675.1 coordinate 94,401,715, forward strand.
AGTTGACAGAATATAAATTGCTATACCTAAAAAATAAATTTAGTTGTATTAATGTTGATTCGTAGGATCTAGTAGGTATTTTTTGAACAACCATTCTCGATTCAATTTAATTATTCAACTAAATATACTAATAGATAAATTGATAGATATAACTTTGAATCAAATTTAAGTGAGTGTGAATGATACGAACAGATGAAAGACTTGACTGGTAGGGTATTCTTAATAGTTAATAGGCTATTAAATTTTTGCTTACGGCGATAAACTTAAGTGGAACCTCAAAAACTCTCTGAAACATTAACACACCGAGTGCATACTCCAAAGGCGCTAGGTGTCTTAACAAATTCTGCGAATTAATGGCTACACTTTTACAAAGAAATAATGACAATAAAAAGTAGATGATAGTAACTAAAATATTTGACATCAATTTAGTTTTAGGCACATCAGAAGTGTGGAATATATGCAAACGATTATGAAAGTGAATTGTTCTTATGAAAAAGAATAGTATCTCACAGCAGTGAAAGTACTAATTGCCAAGTGTCAATTTGTATTTTGGTAGCAAAGAAAACTATGAAATGTCAATTAAATATAAAACGTGATGCAATACAGATACGCAAGAGTAAACAAAATTCCACCAGTAAAAACACATTTCTGTGACCTAAAAATACACATCCATAGAATACGCTAAGCCAATAATCGTGTATCTTGAGCATATGATATGAATAAAGAATATATTTCTTGAATGGATTACTTCTGTCAACAAATATAAAATACTCTTCGAAGGATTGCTGCTATGCTGACATGGGTGACATGGGAAGAGGTGCGGTGCAGGTTTGGTTTTAAACAGAAACTAATAAGAAAAGGAAGTAATTATAAAACACCTTTACCAACGCAATTTTATTTTAAATGCACACATTTTATTAAGGAAAATAAGCAACATTAATATTTTAGAACTTATTCAAATTAAAAGAAATAACAGTACAATAAACGACCGAAAGAAAATTCGAAATTTCTCCATTACCTGACCACTCAATACGTATACGTATGCCATATTTTACAAAATATCTAGACTATAATATTTATAATAATAATAATAATAATACTAATAATAATAATAGTATTTTATTGCCCAACAGATTACAATCCAATTACAGGACAATTTACAATTTATGCACTATACAAAAGCATATACAGCAAAAAATAAAATAAGATAGCAATAAAAAAGAGATAATAATGAAAGTAACAGTAAAAGTAAAAGTAAAAGTAACAGTACACCCAATCGCAGAGCAAGTCCCAACCCCACTGCACCGAACAGCATGCAAAATCCATACGGATAGCAAAACACAGTAAAGTGATATAAAAATAACTATAGACAATAATAACCTCACACTCTGGCATTTGTTGTTACAACCACAATTAATTATCATATCCAAACCCAAACCGATTGCCATCAACAGACCCCCACCACTCGACGCTAACGGAAGTTCTCCCCAGCCACGGAAACCACAGATCTAAGACACGTGAAATTAATATCACACATACCGGATATTTGGTTATAATTCGTGCACATGGAGAAGTAACGCATTCGTCCTAGCCTGAGGACAGTAGAATGCATCACCCCGCCGAAACACCAATCGCGGCACAAGAAATGGAATCTGGGAGAGTAAGGATGGGCTATCAATCCCATTGTGTAACAACTTGTATAAGAACGAGATAGCATGAATGGCTCTTCTACATTCCAAAGATGCCACCCCAAAACGTGCCAGAAGCTCGGTGTGCTCACACCCACGAAGAGGATAGAAACCATCAACGCGAAGTGATAAAAATTTCAGAAACTTCCTTTGAACAGCCTCAAGAGAGAGCCTATGGGTTTCATAGACAGGATTCCAAATTAGTGAACCATATTCTAGTCTAGACCTAACCAATGCAAAATATAAGGATCTAAAAGCAGCTATATTAGAGAAGGAAGAACAATTCCTAATAATGAAGCCCAAGGCTCTTCGCGCCGACGACGCCACGCCAGAGATATGCTCAACAAACGTCAACCTCGCATCAAATGTGACTCCAAGGTCGTTAACCGAGGCAGTACGGGTAAGGATCCCACCCCTCAAAGCATAGGCAAAACTCACAGGCCGTAGCCTCCTCGTAAATGTGACAACCTTGCATTTCGAGATATTTAGGTCCAATTTATTAAGCCGGCACCAACCGGCAATGTGACCCAACTGCTCCTGCAGGAAGACGCAATCATCGCCATCTTGAATACTATGAAATATTTTTAAATCATCAGCAAATAGTACCTTCATCGAATTGACGCAGAGCACTACACCATACATTTTTGGAATTAAGAACTACCCCTGTTATTAAGTTTTTATAATTGATGTTTTGATAATATGCTGATACCCTGAATGTTTATAGATATGTATAGTAAAATCGTATGCAAGATATTTGCTGCTGTTTTATTTATGTTTGAAGTGTAACTCAGTTAAAATTCAGTCTTAATAGTCAGCTGTTTACGTGTCGTTTTATGTACAATGCTAATCCAGGCATAGTACTACGGTGAGTATTAATACAATTTTATTTATATTAAATATTTCGTTTCACATTACTGTCATTTAGTTGAGTTAAACAAGCATTTTTATAATTAGTGCGTATGTATGTATTCAGTCTCAAGATCATCACGAAGGAAACATAGTTAATGATCTTGAGGCTATGATATTTCCATATATTGAATGCTACACTGGTATTGTATATGGTTAAATGTGTCAAGTCAAGTAAGCGGGTAGACATTGATTTTATATACTCCTTTTTTGAGACTTACTAAACGTTACTTAACAAAACTAATAACGCTATTATCCGGTAAACATCACGTACTCTCATCTCATGTGTATTACATTTTTAAAGATGAAAATAAGAAATGTGTATAATTTGCAGTTATATCGCAGAATAAACTTTCATGAGTTATAACTTTTAATTTAATGTAGTATATTAAAACGCTAAAATGTAATCTTTAGCGTAGTATGTGGTCGATATATGAAATTAGTTTTAACATATTTCGTCAAATTTATGATTTCATTTTATCTGCTTAATAATTCATTAAAAGGTACTGATGTGCACAAAATTGAAATTAATTCAAGGAATCTGAGCTTTAAAAATCAATTAAAAATTGTAGGTAATTACGTAAACTATTTAATCTAATCATGTGCTTCATAACTTGCCGAAAATATCTCCTACTATTATTATTACTGTTCTAATGGCTGTGATCTTCAAAATTAGCCAATCGCAATATCTTACTAACCCGGATGAACTGAAGAAGGCACTGACTCTTAGACAAGTATAGTCTTCACAGCTACATATCTGCCAGACAACATTCTTATAAAATACGTCCTAGAATTGATATTGTTATTATGGCCTTGACTTTCAATATTAGCTAACTGTACTGGCTCACAAACCCGTATAAACTTAAGAAAAAACAGTAATACACGATTCACAACTGTGTGTAGTTGTAAAACACAAACAAATATAGACGAAATAAATTGTAAGAATAATATCTAGTGAACAGAATGCCTCAAAAATCGGTCCTACTATTATTATTGATATTATAGCTGTGACTTTCAAAATTATTCAATTGTCTTACAAACCCGAATGAACTGAATAAAGGATAGTAATATACCCATCACAACTGTGTGTATTTGTAAAAGGCAAACAAAGATGGGCGTATAGCAAAAAAAAAGGATTTTGCAATGAGAAAGGAATTGATAATAAACGAAGGATGGTATTTCTTATACACTGTGCCTCGAGAATACGTTCTACTATTATTATTGATATTATAGCCTGAACTTTCAAAATTATCCAATTGTCTTACGAACCCGAATGAATTGAAGAAAGAACAAGTAATATACCCATCACAGCTGTGTGTACTTGTAAAAGGCAATCGAAGATAGGCGTATAGCAAAATGAAGGAGTTTGCAACACGAAAGGAATTGAAAATAAATGAAGGCTGGTATCTGTTATACACTGTGCCTTGAAAATACGCTTTACTATTGTTATTGAAATCAACCATCTGCACTGTCTTACGTACGCTGATCAACTGAATAAAGCACAATGTGTGCACCTATAAATTACAAACAAAGATAGGCATATAGCAAAACAAAAGTTTGCAAATAGAATTATATTAAAAATAAACAAATGACATGTGTATGCTCCTAAAATACTATTATTGCTGTTATTAGTGCCTTTGCATTCAAAATTAGTTTATTGCCTGTTTTACTCATCAGTATGAACCGCAGAAAAAACTAAAAGACAAACGAAGATAGCCCAATAGCTAGAAAAACGAATTTTTTGAATAATCAAAATATTAAGTGGAATACGTGCATATAATTGTGTAATCTCAGGCTAGTGTATTCTCTGTCTTGCGCTGATTTATGGTTCACGCTATACAGTGTCTGCAGCTTTATATTTTATGAGTCATAAGAGGTGTCATCATACTTATCAGCAAACTAGCTGCATTTCAAAAGTACAGGATGAATATCTTGACAATAGTCATGTCGCATTCGTGGCTGAGGTAGGCGCCATAAATTTTCGGCCTGACAGGCTTATACAGGTTCAAACGTGTTCAAACTCCGTCACGTCATGCATGCACATACGCGAGGTGTACACGATAAATATGACGGTTCGAAGTCTAGTAGTTTTTAGTAACCAGCCAACCCACGTGACTAGCGCACGAAAATGTCTGAAGTAACGAAAATTGAGTACCGCGCGGTCATTAAATTTTTAACAAAAGAAGGGCATACACCTTATCACATTAAACAACGTTTAGACGGCGTTTACGGTGATCGATCTCCTTCGTATTCAACTGCAAAAGAAAAAGGTTGGCAAAATGTTTCCGTTTGGGACAAAAATCCCTGGAAGATGCTGATCGGTCGGGTCGGCCAATTGAAGTGATAACGCCTCAACAAATTTCATTTTTGGGACATTTAGTGCTAAAAGATCGCCGTTTGAAAGTGAAGGAATTAACAGTGATAACAAACATATCCGAATTCTCCATGACCATTTGGGTATGAATAAAATTAGTGCTAAATGGGTATCGCGACTTCTTTCTGCTCTCCAACGTGAACGTCGAGTCGAATGTGCACAGTCGTTTTTAAGCATGTGTGGAGACGGCCCAAAACCGATTTTGGAGTCCATTGTCACAGAGGATGAAACAATGGTTCTGTTTCACGATCCTCTATCGAAAAGGGAGTCAATGGAATGGCGGCGATCTGATGAACCTCGTTCCAGAAAGGCGAAAATCGTTCAATCAACGAAATATGGCCACAATATACTGGTATTGTGAAGGCATTTTGCTAATTGGTTTTAAAGAGCGCAATACAAGTATGTGACATATTATGCGTCTTTATTGCATAAATAAAGGGACAGTATTCGTGCAAAACGTCGTGGAAAATTGACAACAGGTGTGCGATTATTGCACGACAATGCTCCCGTCCATACTGCCGCCATTTCACAAGCTGCCATCCGCGAATGCGGTTTTCAAGAATTGGAACATCCACCGTATAGTCCGAATATGGCTCCTTGTGATTTTTTTTCATTTCTAATTTAAAGAAAAACCTGATGGAACGTAGTTTGAAGAACGACAGTGAGTTGCATGTAGCTGTTATAGAACATTTTGACGGAGAAACTTCAGATTATATTTGAAAGGGTATCGAATTATTAATTAATCGTTGTAATAAATATATAGAAGTTAGGGAAGATTATATTGAAAAATAAAAATTCTTATATTGGTCCAAGCTACGAGGAAAGAATAGAACAGGAGAGAGTATCCTTAATAATAATATTTGTCCAAAGTGGTAACTCAATATGGTCGCCGCAATGCATAGGCATATAGTAACATTTATTCTAACTGTATTATAGAAAACATAAAAAGAAAATATGCCTAGTATATATATGTTACGCCACTGAACACATAATCAAACATACCGGATATATGACAAGTTATTCAAAATACTCATTTTATATATTATGATTGGTCAATATTGCTATAACTGACTTGCCTTAAAGTAGTAACTTCCGTCTAAATAATACCTATTTTCCCACTAGTTTATTAACTCTCCTTTTCTATTCTTTCCTCGTAGGTTCCAAGTTTCTTTTTTGTATATCACGTCTACCTCGTATATATATAAAATATATTAAAATTATTTGCCAAATATACGAATGTATTGAAAAAATGAATATCTTCTTGGTAGTAGTGGCATAATGATGAGCAACAGTAATAACAATATGACAACTGGTTCTCATTTAGAAAACATTGACAAATATAGAATGTAAATCAAATATCTATGAATGAAAATGTAAACAATAAGCATAGGACAATCGGTATTACTTATGCAGTTCCATTAAAATGTTTAGGTCTACCATAAACTGTTCAATTAATGTAATTATATAAATAATAACGATGCAACTATGTAATTAAAAGAATTACGAGTAGAGGTGTTGATATTATCACAAATATAGAATGTAAAATCAGTCATGTATAATAATAATAATAATAATAATAATAATAATAATTTATTTGTCCTCTCGACTACATTGTAGTATGGGATATGTCAACCAACAAAGCAATTATACATACTATATACATAAAAAACACATAAAAAGACAACGTGAATATAAACTAATATAAAAACACTAATTCCAATTTACATCTCATTCAAGAACTCTGAGTAGTAACACTTCCGCAACAAAGATTCTTTTATTGTGCGTTTAAAGATCCTTCTGCACCCGATATTTTTAACGTTATTTGGTAACTTGTTGTATGCTTTTATAGCTAGTAAGTGCGGATTCTTTTCATAGAATGCAAGTTTATGCCTTGGTATTTCCAACAGTAATTAATTCCGCGTGTTGTATGAGTGATAACTGTTTAAATAGGGCAAATCATTAAGATTGTCCCTCGCGTATAACAAAAGTTCCATGATGTAAACACATGGTAGCGGTAACACCCTCATCGAGGCAAAATATGATCTGCAACTAGTTCTACTACCCACCCCATTCATAATACGTATAGCAGGTTTTTGCATTTTAAATACTCTATCCATGTCAGACGATGAAGCATAGGATATAACCGAATGAACCCTGCCAAAGTAATATGTCAGGAGAACATCTGTGCTCACCTCAGATTTAAGTTTTCTGAGAACGTGACAAAATGAAGATATCTTTTTGCAAATGCTGTCAATGTGTTCATTCCACTTGCATCTATAGTCAATGATAACCCCTAGAAACCTAGTACTATCAACCTGTGCAATACTGCGACCGTTATATCTAATTATATTCGATGTGTCTCTGTCATACGTTCTTATTCTGAAGTCCATATAAGTGGTTTTTTTACTGTTTATATAACTAAGTCATTTTGAAACAGGTATTTGCTTACTGCGATTAAACTATTTTCCGGGCATCGCACAGCATCTATCCCATTTGAGCCGCTTATAATCATAGATGTGTCATCCGCAAACAAAACAGCCCTATCCACGTCCATATCATTGGATGAGGATGCTTCCCTGTGGTACACCACGCCCCAAATGCAACCTGCCAGAATAAGTCCCGTATAGTGTTTTCTTCCTACAAGGTAGCTAATTATACAGTTTTTTAAGTAGCACTCGATGGTTTACATGATCGAAGTCTTTAATAAGGTCCAAAAAGATTCCTATACAAGTTTTCCCTTCATCCATATCGCTGTACAGATATTTTAAAAATGTAATAATAGCAGTGGAGGTGTTGCGTCCATTACGAAAACCAACCTGATTATCGTTAAGCGTGTTATTTTGTTCTAGAAATTTTATTAACCTTACTGCCATGGCTTTTTCAAAAACCTCAGAAAAAGAGCTCAGTAAAGATATGGGACGATAGTTTGATATACATTCTTCTCAGGAAATACGCCTCCTATAACTGAATTGTTGATTATTTGTGTTAAAGGAACCGCAGGCTCATATATACATTGTTTTAATAGATTAGCACTAATCTTATCGTCATCCGAAGAATATGTGTTTTTTAGTTTGTTCACAATATTTACGAGTTCTATTCACAAACAGGTTGAAAGAAGAAGGATGTAGTACATGTGTGATTTATACTTGTATTAAACAAAATTTCCCCTGAAGAGGCAGTAAGCCATCAGCAATTTCATTGAAATAATTAATGAAATGATCCACTAATATTTTCGGATCTTTAACAGTTTCATTATCTATTTTTATAGTTAAGGTGTTTCCATTTTTATGTTTAATGTTGTCATCACCTTTTATGATTGACCACGCTGTCTTGGTTTTATTCGCGGACCCAGTCATAAGTCTACTGTTATGCAAAATTTTGGCATTGGTAATTACCCTTTTGTATACCCGTTTATATTCTTTATAATACTCCATAATTTCATTATTGCCTGTCAATGTTAGTTTGTACAGACCTTTCAACCTTGCTGAAGATATTCTAATTACATTAGTTATCCATCCATTATTACCTTTATTATTATGAGCAGATCTATATTTTAGTGGAAAGGCCTGCTCAAAGTCATGACTGATCTTCTCAGTAAAATGCCCATATTGGTGGTTTGTAGACAGATTGCTTGTGAGCATATCCCAATTTTCATTCAGCAAAACTTCTCTGAAATGAGTAATATTTTCTATTTTTTTTTTTCTATTTTCTATAAATGAAAGTGTAAGCAAATAAGCATAGAACAACCGGTATTACTTATGCAGTCCTATCAAAAGGTTTAGGTTTACCTAAGACATGTACATTTGATAGCAAAATACACAAACAATAAACGATGTATGTGTTAAGATGTGTTTGTAGCTATAGATATATATGTTTCTACCTTGTTTGGTTTCGTCAGTGCAGCATAACGAGGAAAGTGTATGTTAAAGCTCAAAATATGTGTTGATTAAAAAATATAGTATTACCTTGAAATATAAATACGAAATGTCCAAGTATTAAACAACAGTGCACTTACTTAATATTGTGTAATGCCTAATTTCAACCAGGCAGTTAATAAAATATATTAATATTTTTTGCCAAATATACAAATGTATTGAAAAAATGAATACATAGATATATATGTACATACAGGGTTACACAGCTGGTTATATCGATATAATGCTGTGTGGGTCTAAAGTTGATAGTTTCGGTGTTAATAATTATTTTACTTGATAAATTAATATATTTCAGTAGGCTATTCTGCATAAGATACTGTATCAGATTTTAATATTAGTTTTTCAATTCAGGTTATGCGTGTGTTTTCATTTATATAAGCTTGAAGTGTTCCATAACTTGTCATCTATTGTAATGTTACTTGTGTTTTTTTAGTTTTAGTTTAGGAAATGCTATCAAGAATTGATTGTTGTCCTGTAATTGGCATGTGCTGTTGGACAAATAAAGAATATTATTATTATTATTATTATTATTATTATAAGGAAAAACAAAAGATCCGAAACCAACAGAATAGAATATTTTTTACTAGTATTGAGTTTCGTTGCTATGTGAAATAAATTCTTTAACTGTTCGCGTTATACAGATTAATCACAATTTCGCAAATCGAAGAAATCTCGTAATATTTAAATAGAACAGCCTGTATATTTTTAGCTCATTGAAAAGCCCTTTTACTACGCTTATGTTGATACCTCATTTAATGCACGTAGGATCATTTGCTAATTATTTCTTTTTAAATTTGAATTAATGAAAAATACTTGTGTTTTTAGTAGCTAATTTGCACTTTAAAACCTTCTATAAGGTCGAATATGCCTAATTTACTTGAGCATGTGGATGCTGACACCCGACAAACTTTCTGGTTTTAACACGATGGTGCACCTGCTCGTTATAGCCTTAACGTTAAGGAGTTTCTAGGGCGATGGAAGGAAGACAAATGGATAGGACGAGGTCCAATCGCATGGCCTCCACGAAGTCCAGATCTTACTGTATTAGACTTCTACTTTTGGGGATATGTCAAGGCTCTGGCTTATGTGTAAGTTCCTACAACAAGGGAAAATAAGATGGAACGCATAAGAGAGGCATTTAGAAATGCTCGCCAAGAAACATTACAGCATGTTCAGCAGAATTTCACCAGGCGGCTTCATTTATGTTAGTTGTCTTTGATTTATTTGCATTTACTATTTACATTTCCTTTATTTTTGATTTACTGTGCTATAACTTTCGTTAATTAAAATTTCTGTTGTGGTTTTTAATTAGTATTTAATTAAAATAGCGCAAACTTTTAGTACTATTGCCGAGCGAAAATCAACTGTTTCTCATACTAAATGGGGCTTCTTCTTGTTATAGACCATTTATGGATTATTTGTTGAATATCCGACCCTACAGAAGGTTTTAAAGTGCAAATTAGTTACTAAAAATACAAGCATTTTTCATTAATTCAACTTTAAAAAGAAATAATTAGCAAATGTCCTAGGTGCATTAAATGAGGTATGAATAGAAAGCGTAGTAAAAGGGCTTTTCAATGAGCTAAAAATATACAGGTTGTTCCATTTAAAAAGTACGAGATTTCTTGGATTTTGCGAAATTGTGAACACTCTGTATAACGCGAACAGTTACAGAACTTATTTCACGTAGCAACGAAACTCAATACTAGTAAAAAATATTCTATTCTGTTGGTTTCGGATCTTTTGTTTTTCCTTATGCAGAATAGCCTACTGAAATGTATTAATTTATCAAGTAAAATAATTACTAATACAGGAACTATCAACTTTAGACTCATACAGCATTATATCGATGTAACCATCTTTCAAGCGCGAATCATTTTATCTATTAATATATAGGGTGTTCCATTTAAAAAAAGGCAACTTTAGTCTGGCATTTTCGTCTGGAACAGTCTGTATAAACCAAAATACTTTTAAAACGTGCGCTTGAGGGTGCGCAAGAATATCCGATGACTAAATATTTGACTAACTTTCAAATAAGCATGTAATCTTCCGTCCCCGCTTCGTAACCGGATCCAGTATACCTTGGAAATCTACAAGCTTCAATATTTCAGTTACATTCTTCTTGACTTTCGCTTTTACATACTATCGTTGTCTTATAATATAGGACAACTAGTATTTTCTCGCAATTGATGAATTGATAGAGATAGCTTGTATATGTGATAGAGTAACTCTAAATGTTTCCGTGAACACTTTTCCTTTGGAAGTTTGTTTCCTATACAAGGTGTGACTGTGAAGCAGCGAGACTATTGTTGTAAAACTTTTTATTTTGAATGTATATATTTTTAGTTATTATCACCTTTAAAATACACCGCTTCTCTATCCATACAAGGTTCCATGCGAATTTTCCATTGTTCGAAACAGTGCCGCAAGTCTTCTTCAGTGAGCTCAAACTGGCAAATAAGACAGATAGTCTTAATGCCAGACTTTTTCAATATTTTCATCCGTTTTGAACGGGGAAGAGCAACCCGGGCGTGAATTACCTCCAACGTCTTTTCAACGATCGTCGAATCGCTTAAAAATTCGCGCATGGGAAAAACATTCATTGCCATACACTTCTGTTAATGAAATATAGGTTTGAGTTGATGTGAAGTTTCACGACGATTCGTTTATCATCTTTCCGGCAAAACAAAACAACAGCTGTTATAAAAGCAAAGGCCATGGCCAAACTAATTTGTTTAGAGGTACGGGAGGCGCCACATTCTAAAGAGAAGGCTTCACGCTACATGCATCTTCTCTGGAAGCATCAGTCTCGTTATTTTATAGCCACACCTGGTATTTTAAAACAAATAAAATTTACAACTTTACCAACTTGTTTTGAAATAAAGTCTATTCGTAAAACTGGTGTTAAAACAGAAAAAAGAATATTTGTCCAGAAGAATTAAACAATGTATATCGCTGGAAATTATAGTGTTCTAGAAGGTTCTACTTAAAGAGCATTAAAATAATGGTTGAATTATGCTTAAAAAAGGAATGGAGGGTCTATCTCTGTAACAGTCTGTATAAAATAAATCGCAAATAGTTTAATGTGTGCACAACAGTACTTAATAAAAATACACATAATATTAAATATTAAATTATTTTAATTGTGAAAATAACTTTGGGAATAATAATTGTCATATTATTCAAACATACACGGATCATATAAATGAATTTTTATGGTGGCATATACTTCTGTTTTGTTTTTTTATTATATTTTATGTTAATTGCAAGCAATCGTATTTGTACCGGTCGAATGATAAATTATTTAAGCATTTTACACATTTGTTTTTAAATGTTGTCGTATACGTATACCTATTACTTAATTATTTGGTTCTTCTTTTTGTTTATTTTTTATAATCATACATAGTTGGTATATAACTGATGTATGTACATTAAATAACTTAATAAAAGAATTACATAAGAGCAATTAAGCATTAAAACGTAAGCAAAGCTAATAATTTTGAATTTTAAAAAGTAAAAAAAAGTTGTATATTGAGGATAATTTATTACGAATTTATTGTAAATAATAGCTGTCAAAATACATAAGAGAACAAACAAACAATTTTCTAGTATAATAATATTTTCAATTAGAGTTATAAAATTGCTGACAAAGACTGTGCTTTATTAGAATAATATTCACTTTGTATGGGAATGTACAGTAAAAATGATTATTTCGGACAATATGATGCAATGAGTATTATCGGATATCATAATAATAATATATATTTATATGTTAATATAAAAAGAACTTAAAACATTATTTATAATTCAAAAGATATTCTAAGATTTAAAAAAAATAAAAAGGGGAAATACTGATGCTATTCATTGAATAAAGAGTAATTCATGTGAAACATAAACAGGGTTTCGAGATGATATAAAAAGTTATCAATCATGATTTCATTGGTGGCAAAATGGAAGGGGTCTGGAATTAACAAGAAGAACTATTAGGAACCATAGCGAAGAATTTTCGCAGCGTCTTACGAGAAACCATCGTTGAATTACACATCCTCATAAACACTAAACAAGGGATTTTTAAAATCTGAAAATTCAAAAGAAAATCATACAAAATAATATAATAGTATTAAATTATACACTTCAGGAAACTTCAATCAGATTAAAATAGTAACGTCATAATTTAATGAGAAAGGTTATAATTTTAATGGAAACATAAATTAGATTAAAGAGACTATCAAAATAAAATAAAGAAGGTAATTGAAGCATTCTAAATTCGCTAATACAACTAAAGAAGGAAATTTCTACCGGTCTAATTGGAAACTAATTCCCGATTCCAATCACATGTTGAAAGGCAGCTGTCAAGGTTCTTAATTTCGAATATATTATAAGAAAAAGCACGTGAAGTATTTCAAACCCAAAATTCAGAAAAATACTGGAAAGCAGCAAGGTTTCCTTTCATATGTTGCTATTAATTTAGATTTTGTGATATCCTACAAAATCGTTGAGATCTGAACCGCACCTAATAATCCAATGTCCTTGCGACCCTTACCACAACTAAGCAGTCCTCATGAAATACTTGATATGTACTTTTCTACATTTCACATAAAACACAGATTCAAATTGGTAAATGATATTATTGTAATATATCTGTGAGATGTTCGATCTACTACGATAACTAATCATTATAAATATAAACCTTGTTATATATTTGGCTGTTCTATATTCAATTTAAAACAAAAACATACTTATATTAGAAAATTCACAGAAAACAAATTCTGTAATGAAGAAATGCGATATAACATGATCCAATAAATAGAATTAAAAAAAAAATCTTTTTAAGAATCATGGCCTATCATGATTTTTGTTAAAATACATTATTATTGTAATTTGTTGTTCCTTTCCCCTTCTTTTTCACTTCAGATATTGCACATATATCCAATCGGAGTCTGTGCACTTCCATAAGGATTTCTTGGTCCTTTGAATTCCAGGAGTTAATGTTCCAACATCCCACTCTTAATATGTTCGTTTTCCATTCTCGTTTCTTCCGTAGCCGCGCCTGTCGTTATTCCGTTGTATCCGTCCATTATCCGAGGCATGTGTGTTGGTTCTGTGAGCAATTCTCTCTTTTTACCAGAGGTAGGTAGCTAGCCTGACCCCCAACCCTCCTCTTTTATCCGGGCTTGGGACCGAGATAGCCTTAGTCCGATGCTCTTCAGCCTGGTAATGGACCGCATCATAGACCGGGTAAAAAATGTGGGACGAGGTTACAGAATGGGACAAACCGAATTCAAAATATTGTGCTATGCAGACGATGCGGTTCTCATAGCGGAAAATGAGGACAACCTGCAGCGAATGCTATTTGGGCTAAACCGGGCCGCAAAGAAATATATATAACATGAGCATCTCGATACCGAAAACCAAATCCATGACCATAAGCAAGGAACCGATACGATGCAAGCTAGCACTAAACGACCAACCAATCGAACAAGTGATGAGCTTTGAATACTTGGGGATAATAGCCTTGAGCAGTCGAAATACGTACGACGAGGTGAAAGCACAAGTAAATAAAGCAGCAAGAGTGTCTGGCTGTCTGCATAATACTATTTGGAAAAATAAACACATGTCAATAACCAGCAAGGCTAGGATCTACAGAACAGCAGTGAGACCCATCCTCACCTACGCAGTGGAAATGAGAGCAGACACCAACCGGACGAAGAGAGCACTACGAACGACCGAAATGAGGGCCCTGCGAGCGATCGCAGGCGTCACATTGAGGGACAGGCAGCGAAGTTATGGGATCCGGGAACAGTGCGATAGGATGCCAGATGTTGGATGGTCACGGGGAAGAAGAAGAGAATGGAGAGAGCATGTCGACAGGATGGGAAACGATAGACTCGCCAAGGCCGCATACAAGGAAAAACCGAAGACGACCAGACCCTTAGGAAGACCACCAAAAAGGTGGGCTGACTCCTGGACCTCATCGTCACAGGACATTGCATAAAAGTTGGAGAAACAGGACATAGTCCTATTAAAAAGAAGAAGAAGAAGAAGACATTATTATTGAAATTTTATTGTACGTGCTCCAATTTGTATGCCAGTGTTGTCTGCAGCTTATTGTTCTGGAAATGAGGAGACAAGGAGGTCAAGGACATTCTGTTCTTTACTTGTACTTCTAGCTGAAATAAGAGTCTTAATAGCAGATAAATCAAATTTAAGATTCAAGGGAGGTTTGCGTGTAGGTTTGCGGTTATAATGCAGAAACTTATCAAGTTCAAAATTTTTGTGTTGTTAACGTATTACTTTCAAGCTAGTTACACGTAATTTTTTACCTCTTATATATGAATATAAGCTGACTCACGGAAAATCAAAACAAAGTCATTATAAATTCATGATTATGTCATAAACTCCGTATAGTATTCGACCCGAACACGTCGAATATTGTTATTTATCCTCAATTTTTCAAGTATTTTTGTGAGGGTGAATTATACTGGGAGTTAACGTGCAGGTATGCTCACCTGTAAGTGACTTCTAATACGTTAAGATTTATATCTCAATAGTTCCTCTGACACTTTTTACATTAAATTTATACAATATGTATTGATGAAGTATAAGCTGAGGACTCATATAAATATCAAATTTTGAAATTAGCAGAATTATAAACAAAAGCCTTACCTAACTATGCAAGTGAGAGTAAAAATGCAGAAATGCAAGATGGTCTACATGCATAGTGGGGTAATACAAAGTATGATAATTTAACGATCATCGACACTACATAACCCGACATGACAAATAGATAACCCAGCCAAACAACTATTAATCATTACCGCTGATCTGAAAAAAGCCATTCGAAATTAGCAAGTCAAAAAATCAGAACGACATATTTTAAATTTAAATAATTATCTTCTAAACCGTTTAGAAACTTTACCACTTCAAAATAGATGGCATTTATGTTCAAAAGGATGGTGTTTAGCTATTTAATGCGGGTCTGAACAATATTGAATATTTTAAAACTTCATTCACTACAAGGGATTGAAACTACAAGATCTTTTAGATGGCTAACATAATCACCAGACCTAACGCCACTACATCATTTTTCTGGCTGAAAATAAAATATGTTGTGCACTACATAAACTGTAGGTATTAAGACAATTGAAACTTTTTGGCAGAATTTTAATCCACATCATTTCTAAATTATTACCTATATTAGAACGAAATGTGGCTTCTGTAATGAACTTAATGGCTTGAGTTAGGTGTGAACAGGATACGTTATTGTTTAAAGAAATACCAGATGCATGTTTAACAATAGAACGAATGGAGTAAATTTCTAAAATTAATTCAATTATTCCTATCATATTTTCATAACAGTCGTAATTGTACTGTAACATTTCATATTCCGTATTATCTATTGATTTAGAGCTAACAAAGTGTCCCAGAGCTTTGTTTAACAGTTATAATTTATATGAAGCAAATTTTATTAAATAGTACAGCTTGAACAAATCTATAAGTCTTTATTATGATGATGAAAATTTTCGACCTCGAGATTTTTGCAGATGTCCACGTTTTGAAGTCCCCTGATACCGAAAAAGTGGTTTTTAAAAAATGTCTGTCTCTCTCTCTCTCTCTCTCTCTCTCTCTCTCTCTCTCTCTCTCTGTGTGTGTGTGTCTGTCTGTCTGCCTCCCTCTGTGTGTGTAACCACGATAACGGTGAAACTGCTATAGGTATCAATTCCCAATTTTATATTTACGAATATAATCTCCCTCTTGAGTTCTGATTAGATTTTCAGTAAAATCGGCAAACCGGAAGTAGTAGTTTACTTCAGTGAAAAAATCGAATTTTGCCAATTATTCGTCAACTACTATGTTTAAATAAATTTGTAAAGAATTCATATATACTCAAAATTAAATTTGAGAAGAATTTTATTAAAAATTTTTCGAAATTCCTACCGGAAGTAGGTCTCTTACTCTTATCGAATAGGGATTCTTGCAAATATTTCTATTCTATATATATTTGTCAAGAGTATAAAAGTATGTAGAGCTAGACTAAGAATATTTTTGTATAATTGAAATTTCGAAATTCGGACCGGAAGTAATACTTTTACTCTTAGCGAGTAGCATTTTTTTGCAAATATCTCACAAAGTATGTATCCTGTCGATTTATTAAGAGACTTGAAGTACTTAGAATAGGATTTTGAATAATTTTTGTATAAAATAATTTTTAAAATTGTATGATTTGAAACGCTCATAAGTATAAGAAAGTCGTGTGGTGGCCACACCTCATTTTTTACATAAAATTACTGATCTTAACCCTGGAATCCTACACTTACTTTCTAGAAACACGAACCCTACACTGGGGTACTGGGTTCCCCAAAAATAAAAAGCCAACATTTTATTTTAAAAACTGAAATTTTATTAAAAAACCTCAACTAATAATTTGTTTGGTTTATGTTTATTTCCTTAATAACAATTTAAAGACATATCTGACATATATTATACTCATAAAAAAAGAAAATTGAAAAACTTACATTTTCTTGGATACTTTTGTATGGTTTTAATTTTAAGTTATTTTCACATACTTTATTCCCTACAATTAGCACAGATAGATAGGGAGTGGCTTTTACATACAAACATCTTGCACTCAACACACTTTATAGTGGTTTTGACATCTCTGGAACGGAGGCAGATGCAACACCTTCCGGCCCGTCGGTTGTCGTCCTCTGCGTGTCTGGGCTCTTCGATACCAAGTTGTTCGTCAATCACAAGGCGAATTCCTCTACGCAGTGTTGGTGTTTGTAGTCTTTCCTCTAACCAAGGCTTCATCAGACCTTCTGCCAGGGTAAATAAAAACTCTACTCTTGGTTGTGGAGTTTGTTTGTTCAGAAAAGTGTTCTCCTTGTAGATAATGTAGGAATTAACACAGGCACTATTCAAGATGCCATAAAAGAGACACAAAGGCCATCTTCTCGTTTTCCTACTACAGGAATACTGAGCAGACATTTGATCCAACAAATCCACTCCGCCTTTGGTATTATTATAGAAGTGAATTATTTCTGGCAACTTTGAATTCTGTTGCATGGAGTATCCCTGGTGCATGTTTGACTGTAGAAGTACATTCTTATTTTTCTTTGGTGCAAAGAACACCAATGTCAACTCTCTGTCAAAAGCAAACATTATTGTTCCTTCTGGTTTGCGCTGCAACATTTCTTTAGGTATGTGAGGCTTATTTTTGCGCAGCGTTCCCACCATGGTCAAGTTGTATTTACTCAGCATGTCGTTGAATAGAGGGACAGAACTAAACCAATTATCAACAGTAATATTTCTATTACTGCCTTGAATGGTTTCCGTTAATTTCTCCACAAAAAATGTAGCTAGTGGTTGTCCTCCTGTATTCATTTTTTCCCCAGTGTATGGGATGGCATTGATCAAATAACCATTAGAGTTGCAGAGCATGACCAACTTCAAACCATATTTCGTTGGTTTATTTGGGATATACATACGGAACTGTGATTTCCCTCGAAAAGCCAGGAGCTGTTCATCAATACAACAGTACGGTTCAGGGATGTAATACTCCTTACAATGTTCAATAAACTGATCCCAAACCTCTCGAATTGGTGCAAGGGCGTCAATTTCCTTTCGAGCATCTCGGGTTGACTTGTCATCAAATCGCAATGTATTGATTAAAAACTCAAATCTTGCTAAGGGCATTACAGTTCTGGTGATGCGAAGGCACCTACTTTCGTGCCAAAGAACCTTTCCAGACGTGTGGTTGTGATTTAATGCTCCAAAATAAATCATGAGTCCGAGTAAGGCTCTAACTTCTTTATCGGTAGTCTCTTTGGTAAAACTTGAATCATTGTAGTTTACTTTTTGAATTGAAATCTCTTGATTTGTGTACTTTACAATTGCATCGATTATGGTTTCATTTACAAATAAGGAAAACAGATTTTCAGCATTCGTAACACCCCGAGCAGCTCCAGAAGGTCGGGGTCTCATGAAAACTATGTTTCGTCGAGGGGCTCGACCAGCTCCTTTTGGAGGTTTGGTTGACCATCTATACCTATTTTTGCCTACCAGTTGGTTTTTTTTAGGCCTAATAATATAATCAGGTAAGTTTTGCATTCTATCCTCACCTTGACTACCCTCTTCTTCTCTTTCATGTGCACCTTGTCCTGCAGTAGAAGTTCCAGGTTGTAAGTCTGCCTCATTTATTCTTTGTTTTTTACTTGGTCTTTGGGTTTCATTGTCTGTATCCTCTTCACTAGAAGGAGGTATATATTCGTCTTCAGATGCATCAGGGGAAAAACATCCGGAAAGACATCATCTTCTTCAATAACATCAGTTCCCCCCTCACCATCAGATACATATTCAAAGTTATCAGTGATGTTTTCTTCATTATAAATCGAATCTGACTCAGACCTGCATAATTCTGCCAAAACTGCATCGTCTGTGAGTTTTTTTATCCATAGGTACTACAACGAACACAAATAACACAAGTAATAAAAAAGTAAAGGCACAATTGAAACTGTTAACACACCACAACAAACTTGCACCAACCCTACACTGGGGTACTGGGTGCCCCAAAACCAGTTTACAGCTCAAGCCTGATCCGCTACGTGTGCGACAACAACAGCCACTGATTGACAGTCAAGGCCAATGAAAACTCATGGCAGGTGAGCGCGGTCAGGGTTGCCAACACAGAGGTACACCAAAAACAAAATTCCCTGGGGCACTCAGTACCCCGGTGTAGAGTTCCAGGGTTAATGTGGCACTTGAATATTTCTACATGACGATTTAAATGTTCTAAAATCCAGATCGTTTAAGATATGAACTCTGTTTTACTCGTGTCATTAAAACAACAACAAATTGCACGTTTTCTACAGACGTGGGTCAAAACAAACATGATGACTCCCCGAGACTATGGAACAGAGATGAATTGTTGATTTCTGAGGCATGCAGGTAATACATTAGATAGACTGAGACTTTAGTAGAAACAAATACATCTAAATGTTTGCCTCTCTTTCAAGCTAAATGGATACAACGTAAATCTGGCACCTTATCTTATGATAGATTCTCCATCGGCAATCCACTGGAAATCTTTGATGCCTTTGCTAAAGTTTTACCAGCGTATATTCTCAAGCAAATACTAACAATATCTGTATATTCCAGTTCGCCATCTTCCAATATACAACCTGTATCTGAGAGCGTTTTATTACATTATGAGTTTGTTTCCAAATAAAAACACATCGGGTGATGATACCATTACCAGCTTTCTGCATAAAAATTTTGAGCACGTTCACACATTTTTCAAAAACCGCATAGAGATGGTCGTTCCACAGTAACGGATTATATCGTCTTTGTACCCAACTGAAAATAACTTATGCAATCATATTTAACCAACAGGCATGACCATATTTTGCACAATGGGTTTCCATCGCTTGCATTTTGTTCTATGTATTGCGTATTGTATACATCCACGTGGTAACGACTTCAGGTGGATTTATAATTTACTCATTAACGATCTAGGTATTAACAACACTTGATTACGATTTTGTGGGATAGGCTGAAATTAATTAGAAATTGAAAATATCGAAGACGTGAATAAACTTCAAAATAACATTAATATTATTATTAGTAAAATGCGGTGATTTTGTGCCTGCCGGGGCGTGATTGTGCCACTACGTGTTGATCGTGTATATTCGCAGCATATCGGCACATCGATTCACCTACCGCCCCGAACTCTTGTTCAAGAATACCGATATTAGAGGCGAATAGAATGAAATGTATGGTTTGTGTATCAATACCCTCCATTTCTGTTCTGTCAAGTTATTAAGTAGGTGAGATTTTGCAAAATTTTCGTTTTATCGCATACTTTCTCCTGGATTGCCTAAAGTGTTTTAATAATGACCGTTTCAAAGTTCACAGGTAATTAGATGTTACATAGGTTATCTTTTAAAGAATACGCAGTGGTCGAGTAGTGCAAAATAACCTGGGTGTGTCACCTTGAATAAGATTCCGACAATATAAGGGGGGAATTTGTGCAACTACCTATTTTGAAATTCAGTTCATACGCTTAATTATCTTTATTAGTTACTATTCTATGTGAGAATTGGCTGTTCTTTTGTTTTACTTTGGTTTGTAAGAATATCTAGTTTTTGTTATATTTTATAAATAACAATTTTTTTTCATTAAACCTTTTATTTGGGGGAGATTGTACCACAAAAATAACAGAGATAAAACTAATTGGGGTGAAATTGGGCCATGTCACTTATACCATACAGTTTCACTATAATATGAAGCTGGGTCTGGCACATTTTCAGCCTGTAACTAGGCGGCATTGTGCTAAAACGGTAAACAAGTAGCTGGCACAAAGCCACCCCATCCTATGGGGGGAAATTGTGCCAATTCTTATAAATAATTTTAAAAAAATTAATGGTAATTTCTAAGTCTTTTTTACACAATTTAGTAACCAAAGGTTCAAAGTATATCGTTAATTTTTACAAACATTTTTGGTGTCTATAATTGTCCGAAATTCTTTGAAAACCATAAAAAGTGGCATAAAACCACCCCATTTTACCGGTAGTTGGTGTTCCAACTTAAATTTAAATATTAGTACATATTATATTACGCTGTGTTTCAGTAATAACTATTTTTTCCATTCTCTTGCAAAATAAATAGTCAATTATTGGAGATAGAACAATCTGTGAAGACTCTTGTTGTTACTCTTGACGCGTTTCTAAGCTTTAACATACATATTCCAAATTTATTTTTATCAGTCCCGATGAACCTGGGATTCGTAATGCACACAATATGCTACGTTTTTCTTGACACATCAAGAGTTAATCTTGTGGTGAGGGCAAATCTGTCACATACGAATCGTAATGCAGAAAGAATTTTTTTACTGATCAGTTATTGATTAGTATTTTATTAAATTTATTTATTTCTTCGTTATTCTTCATAATATTTATATGCATATATGTATAAGCACAATCTAATTTACATAGCAGTCGACTTACGTAATTTATATTAATTTAACTGGATTATGTTGACTAGTAACATAATTCTCAGTAAAAAATATGAAATGATATAACTAATTAGCATTTATAAAATGTTATTTAGCAATAAATACGTTAAGTATTTATATCACTAATGAATTAACTAAATACAATTATTTGAGTAAGTAAAATATTATAACAGCGTTTTATGAAACAGCGTCAATCACAGCTCGATGCTCAAGGCGGCGAAAACACGACCTTTAGCCCTGAGACTGTGTCCGATGACACATTTATTGTATTATTACTGCAGTATTATAAGTATATTATTAATGTTGTAACACATTTTGTGGTAATTGACTAAACATATAAGTATTACAGCTAATAAACAAGAAATATGCTTTATAGCAACACATATTAAAAGAAACAATGTTGGTATAATATCATTTCTAACCTGTAAGAGAGAATTGCCATGTAATATTTAGAAACATGAACTAAAATTTACTGTTAAAAAACGAGGTTTGAATATTTGAAAACATATAAGTACAATATTTTGCAAAATATGTAATAGTTATTCAATATGTTTTTGTCATGTAAACAATTATAGATTTTACATAGTACTTCGAATACCTAATTACCCAGATGACTACACGTAGGATAAACCCTCATAATATCGGATTTTTCTTTATGACACCTAACACCAATGGGATCCATAGATCCCAAAGCCTTCCACTATTACTAAAAAAAATATTTTTTTCTAATAACATAATTTTTTAATAATTAATATTAAAGACCAAAATCGGAATTGATAATTTTATGAATCGTTTGCTTTATATTCAAAGCAAGTAACTATCTGATGATCATCACAAAAAAAATATTGCTATTGTGACATCTCTTGGTAACATTTTTTCCCAAATTTTTGGGGTATTCCCAGCATCTGTCAGGTTTTAATTCTTAATTGTCTTGCGGATGAAAATTACAATAGCACAGCCTTATTAAGCTTATTTATGAAGGTGTTTACCAAAAATCTGGAACGGATAATCGGCAGTTACCTTTTTATATCAGAATAACATATATTACGAAAATATATATCGATACTAAGTGACACATTTATAATAAGGCAATTTACATAACAATAAAGAAAATATAAAAAAGCGTCTTTCAAGTGCTTTGTTAACCTAACAGAAGCCTTCGACAGATTGATAATTTGTCATCACACAGCAATGACCATATTAAAATACAACAAGGATCAAACAACTTAATAGAAATCATCAAGAAACTTTTTCCACATACCACACTATTTCCACAAGTCAAAATATATAAAAGATATGCGTCAGACCCATAATGACGTACGGTATGGAAACAAAAGTTGACAAGAAACGGGCCAAAAAAATATTACGAACAAACGAGATGAAAATACTGGAGTACGCACTAATAGATAGAATCTGAAACAAAGACGTTAGAGACGAATGTCAAATGTAGAACATCGCTAGATCCGACTGCCAACGTTGAAAGCAGTGGGACAAGCATATCAATAGGATGGAAAAAGACGGAATATCAAGAATACGAAGACCTCTGGGTCAGATCTAAACGCCTGAAGAACTTATCGGGATCAACGTCAAACAAGAACTAGGTTGGAACATAAAGGGCTAAAGCCTAAATTAAAACAGGAAGAAGGAAAAGACATTAGACTATATTTTCCGATTTTGTCAGCAAATGAGGGTTTAGCTATCATGTTCATAACAACAGTGTTTTACCAACCAGAATCAGCATCCACCATCAAACAGTCAACAATGACCGTAAAAACAATTACATAAAGATATAATACATAGGGGAACTACAAAATGAAATTAAAATGTTATTCCAAAATACATTTTCATGCCGCCAGCCATTATCGACGGTTTTCCAGGATTCAAAATCCGCCGGGAACATTTTATTCCCGGCCTAGTACTTACAAAAGTGACATTTGTTAAAAATACACTAGAAGTGGGGTGGTAGCATTGACATTGATTCTTAATTTTCTAAAATAATGTCAACAAAGTTTTGATAGTTTTGACCGTGGTTTTGACCTAAAAGAGAAATTAAAACCAAGCAATTCATAAATATTTTTTAAATACTTTTAAATTTAATAAATAGATAATTCATGTAGATGTAATCGTAATATCACACCAATTTACAAAACCGTCATAAGCCTTCCAATATCGAGGTGCAGATTTTGCAGGTAATAAATTCTGTATGGCTGTTTCAGCTGCTTCCATTATATGAGCTGGCGTTTCCATAATTCGTTTAGTTATTATTTTACTATTTTCAAAAGAAAACTAGGTAAATGTCAATTTAATTTTAAATTTAAAATCAAATGTGCATCAGTGACAGGTACCAACCACAAAAATTAAATCCCCAGTTACTTTGGTTAATTTTTTACTTAGGTAATTCTTTACTTTTTAAAAATGATTTAAATTTGTTGGCATGAAAAATTTTGTGAATTACACGTCCAGAAAATGTTTTGCGACTACTCGTGCTGCTTCGCCTCGGCTAAACGCCTCGGCTACGCAATATCACTCACACTCGCAAAAAAATCATTTTCTGGACTAGTGATACAAATAACTATTTCTATTGCATACACAACGACATTTTCTAATTCAAAATTATATAGCACACAAAAAGGCAAAATAGCAACTGAAATGAATAATATTGTAGCGTATGCCCACAGTATATAGCTATGTAATAGAATCAGTAGTTTCTCTCGAGGGAAATAATTGTCCACTGGCATACCGACGCGTGCGTGACTGCGCAGTAGTCAGTCATCAGCTGTTGAGTTGGCGGGATTATTTGGTGCGACTGCTCGGCATGCGGTTTGTGAATGGCCGTTAAAGTAAGTTATGCTGGGTGTACACCAATTATACAAAATGTTTAACAAACAATTTATTATGAACACTAATTTTACAAATTAATGGGTAGTTGTACACAAATTAAATAAGGCATATGTAAAACTAAATTATACATTCTTTTGGCATTTATAATTAACGTCAAATAAATTTATTAACACATTATTAATTTAGAATTTGTGTTTAAAATGTGTCAAAATTTTTTGTTTGATTATTGTGCATTTCCTTGAAACATTTCGATATAATTTAATGGATGCTGACCTACTTCTAACATTTTTGACACACCAATTGTTTTTTATAATTAGTGTGCACGCAGCATAACGTTTTATCAATAATTGTAGTGTTTCGTTTCGCGAATACTTGGAATAAAAATGCCCCATTATTGTTGTGCACCTCGGTGCAAGAATAATTCGAACAATTCTAAATTAAGCTTTTTCAGGTTTTCGAAAGAACCAATGCGGTAAAATCCCCACGTGCATTAAAATGTTCTCAACTGTTAAAATGTGCATATTCTTTATTGTAGTTGTGAATAATTACTCAAACTTCATGACAAATCCACCACCACCAACGCAAAATTTAATTTTCGAAGATTGATTACAGACAATGGGAAAATATAACTGAACAAAATGCCTTCACTTATTTTATAGGTTATTTGGGGCACAAATGTTTTGAAAAGCGTAGTTTTCCAACAATTATACGGTTAAAACACAAAAATGAATGAATTCAAATTTTACACTTATTTTAAGGCATGTCCTAATTCTGTGAAACAGCTTTACTAATTTGGCAACGCCCGACCATAATTTCAGTATATATATAAATACCGCATTAGGAAAAAGCCTTAAATTCTGTGATTTTTTTTCTTCATTTTCCTTCGAACCAAATGTTAGCTTTAAAATAAAACAGAAGTTGGAGGAAATATCATATAAACATCCCTTCGAAAATTTTCCTACTAAGTTTTTGCTAAAGCTATTTATTCGTGTAAGAATTTTTTATACTTTGAAATTTTGCAATAGAAATTTCAAAGTTAGTGGCAATTCAAATAAAATAACAATTTTACAATACCATTGATGAATTGTGTCAAGAAATTTAAGTAATCTTTAGGTTAAAGTAGCCTTTTTTTGTGTTGTACGTATAATGTATTACATTTTAAATGCGTGTGTAATATGTACTTAGTAAAAAGCAGTGTTTTATCCCCTGTTTTTGTATTATTGATATAGCTCCCATGCATATTTAGCTAAATAACACACCTATGTCAATAATGCAAACATATTTTTTAGACGCAGAA
The DNA here is from genome assembly GCA_963170755.1 of Amphimallon solstitiale. Classification (NCBI taxonomy): domain Eukaryota; kingdom Metazoa; phylum Arthropoda; class Insecta; order Coleoptera; family Scarabaeidae; genus Amphimallon; species Amphimallon solstitiale. The sequence goes on from OY720675.1 coordinate 94,427,768, forward strand.
CTTATTGTGGAGTCTTGGTATACCTTAAATAATTTTTAAAGTATATATTTCACTTACTTACTTAAATTACTCTAATTAATATATTTTTAAATGTTAGCTTAGTTTTGTGTTTTCTTGCCATAGTGTGATTTTTTGACATATAACTGCAAGGCACTACCAATTACACCATGTTTCGAATTCTACATTTGGATTCTAATTCTTTATTGGGGTATCCACAATATTTTTACACTTACACAAGTCAATAAATAAAAAATAACTACAGATTAAATACAAGAAATTTCAGGAAAAAAAACATTTTATTATGGGACATTATTATACATTAAAAATTCTTTTATACTATACATAGCCTAACTGAGAAAAAAGTTCTTTATTTACTTTTAAATTTTTTTGGTGGTTGGTTTCACAAGGAGGGTGACACCTTGATAAAAAAAACTAACCACACAATAACCTGGAACACTTCGACATCTTTCCAATCGCCAGTACCTAACAGTTAGGTTGCTCCTATGTCTGGGGTTGTATACATGTACTATGCGCTATGTGTTTGGTAACTATATGTGTTTCTGTATATAAATAAGGTTTTTTAGGACAACACATAGGGCAAGGTTAAGATCTTTTGATTTATAAAAGGTAGCCGACATTCAGCCCGGTATGACAAACCTGAAATTATTCTGAACGCCATTCTTTGTAAACGAAATACGTTCATAGCTCTAGCAGAATGACTCCAGAGTATAATAGCATACATAATATATGATTGGCACAAATAAAATTGACACTCCTCAACACAGACCCAGATGCATTACTCGCTAAACCTCTTAGAACTTGAGTTAAATTTATTACAAAGTACCTCTGCGTGCGCTATCCAGTGAAGACCTGGGTATATATCCAGTAATATACGCTCCAAACACTACACCCTTTTCATTTTCCACCTCAGGGAAACCCCTTGTAAAAATTATTTATTGTGTTTTATTGTTACTGAGAAGAAGTTTATATGATTTAAACCGTTGTTCAGCCAAACACTGCGCCCCGCTCGCATTCTCAAAAACTTCAAAATAGCCCCTATCCACTTTGGAAATAGTGGTGTCATCGGCAAAGAGTGTAAACTGAGATTCTTAATTACTAGTTGAAAGATCGTTAATGTAAATGTGAAAAAGCCCAAGACCGGAGCCCTGTGGCACCCCTATATCTACCCCAAGCTTTTTCGACAACCTCTCCGTCAATCTTTACTTATTGGTGCCTGTCTGACAGATATTTTCCTATTACGGAAACACTTTCATCGTTAAACTTATACTTTTCCACTTTTCAAGTTATTATAAGAGACTATCACGCCAAACACAGTCAAAGCCGTATTTTATTAAATAAACAGTTAAACCATATTTTCTTTTTTGAAAAGGTATTTGTAACATGCATTTTGTTCAATGTTACTGGGTGAAAATTAAAGTATAATGAGGGATCAATGTGTATACATATCTGAAATTGGATCTGTTTATTAAATCATGTGGACTATTTGCAAAATAGTTATTAAAATGGTTTCGTTGTATATCCGAGCACCCAGTGTCATTCTTCCTCCCAATACCTCTCTGTTCATTAATAATATCCCACATATCTGACTAGCAAAATTTCTAATTTGATTGTCACTAGATTTTCTTTTAGCATTCTTAATAGCATGTGTATAGTTTACTTTATGGGACTTGACTAGAGTTTTCAGGTTAGGACTGGGCCGACTTTTATAGAGTTCAGTGACAAATTGTAATGTTGCTCACATTGTTCATTATTGAACCAGTTTATGGCTCTATTCCGGTTGCTTCTCTTATAATATTTTTCCTTTCTATTTCAGTTGCAGAAATAAATACAATTTATTATCTGCAGAAATATCAGTCCTATCGAGGGAACTGAATTCTCTCAACATTGGAGAAAACTTTAACTTGCCTATAGAGAAAACTATGTTCATTATTGTGTACATTTTTCTGGGACAGAGGAATTAATTATTTGTGCCAGGTGGTCAGACAGAGCCATGTCATACTGGTAGATATTGCAATCTGCATTACTGGAGTTAGTATTGTGAAGCAATTGTTCCGCTTCGTAGCCTCCGTCACCATACGTTCAAAGCTAGATGATTGGATCAGGCCACAAAGTTAAAGACGCGTTACCATATGTACCAACTTAGACATTAGAATAATTCACAATGACCAACTTGTTATTGCACCTTAAGAAAGTCAAGGCATCCAGAAAGATGTCGATCCTGCCCGAAGGGACCTAAAAAGAGATAGAACATTAAGTATATTTGTATGTACACACCACAAAACTCTACAGACATCTTCACATTCAAGGTTTCTATATCCTGTAAAAGGTTAAAATGATTTTGCGCGTTTATTAAAATTGCTGAACCTACACTTTTATGCTAAAGTGCTGCTGCAGTCAGTTGGAAATTCTGAAGATAAAGAAGGAAGAACCCAATTTCTTTAAGCCCATGTTCAGTAATACAAAGTAAGTTTACACTTTCATCAATTATGAAAATTTGAAAAATAATTGACCTTAATCTTCTGTTTTTAATAGCCCCTGGTTTGCTTGGGGAATCAAGCGGTTTTGGAGCTGTTGGTTCATAAAATGTTGCTCGTGGGCTTTTTAGGCCAGTGGTTTGGTGTCATTATTTCATCCCTAAGATCAGTAGGTACTGCTAGTTTGAATGCACTTCGGAATTATCCTTCTTTGTCCTCATTTTTTAAAAAAAATAATTGTCACTAGGATTGTTACACTATAGATAATCCAAAATGTCTTTGTGTTTAAAATTTGATTCGAATTCCGATATAAAAATCCATGAAAACTTGATCACTACGTTAAGTGTGTGTACTTTTCATTAATACCCTTGACGGGCTTGGGCCGAATGGTTTTAGTACGTTTATTTCTTGTGCACATGTTGTAGATTTTTGACTTGCTGCTTGCAGATATGCAAGATCGAAATTATTTTTACGTTTTGAGCACTTTAGACAGGCTATAACTTTGTGTTGCAGTGAAAACACTTTGAAATTTACTTTTTATCGCACAGATATAAACACGCGTCTACATTTGCCTCTATCATTTTGACCATAATAATTGTCAAGAGAGTGAGAGTATGTTTGTTTTAATTTTTTCAATATTGATATTTGCAAGTTTGTAGCACCCAATTTACATATTTTCTTTATTTTAAATCGATCATATTGTATTGCATCTGTCATTCAAAAAATAAACAAGTCTGAGGAGGATTGGAACTACCATCCGAAACGTCACGAAGCTAGATAGAGTTCTTTTATTCAAAGATATTCCAAACCCTAATTCCGTTCCTTGGTATGCTAAACCACATTTTCTAATTAATTAGTAGTGAAATGCACCATAAGTTTGAAACGGAATTTCGTCTCTCTATATACAGGGTGAGTCATCTAAACGGATAAGGCCGATTATGCCTTTATGAGTAAAGATATTTCGAAGCGGTTTTTTCCTTATGATCGCTGTTCATTAGGAGCACATTTTAAAAATATTTTGTATTATACAGAGTGTTCTATAACTTGGTGGCTAACCATAGTTATAGTTTTTTAAATGGAACACCCTTTATATTATTGCATTTTTTAATTCCCCGTATAATTTCTAGTCAAAAAGTTGTAAGATAGTATACGCCTAAAGTGTAAAGTTTTTGACTGATTCCCATTTTTCTGAAAAATTCAGTGTTTGTATAAAATTATATTTCTCGAAAACGATGTATTAGCAGTGGTTCTCAACCTTTTTTCGCCTAGCGCCCACTTACTGAATCGAACATTTCACAGAATCGAGCCAAGCAGTTGCCCTTAAAGAGCCATCTCACCTCGGTGTGAAGCAGCAGCCGATTGTAGATCTCGTCATTTTCCTGGCAGAGGTTGCGGAATAGTCGATCGCTTTTTGCATTTGTTTTTATTACGTTCAGCCGTTTCGCTGCAAGATGCTCTCTGTGCGCTACGCAATGTATGCAGATGATGGATGCTCCTTCTTGAGAAGGGCAAGGAACCCCTTGTATCGCCCAACCATTGCTGGTGCTCCATCTGTTGCGCAGGAGTGAATGTTGATTAGCGGGATTTCCTTTTCTTCAAAGTACTTCTTGACAGCAGCAAAGATGGATGTACCAGTTGTGTCAAGGGGTAAGGACTCTGCAAACAACATGTCCTCTTTTGTTTCCCCAGTTTCGTCGAAGTACCTCACGTAAGACATGAGAAGGGCAGTGTTATCACTCAAAGTCGATTCATCAAGCTGGATGGAAAAGTTGGTCTTCTTGAGAATGTCCGCCAACTGGATTTCGACATCACTTGCCATCTCATCTATTCTTCTGGAGACCGTGTCGTTGCTAAGGGGGATAGCCTTCACTATTTCTGTCGCATTCCTATGTAAGACAGTCGAAATCACCTCTTTCACGGCAGGCAGAATCAGTGTTTCCCCCACAGTGTGCGGCTTGCCAGCCTTTGCAATCATATATGCAATGTTATACGATGCCAGCAGGCCATCACGCTGAATCTCTGTCACCTTGACAAAAGCAGACGAAATGGACGGGGTAGTTTTCTCCCTGTCATCACGCAGTTTCTTGAAGTATTCTGCGGGCTTGTCCTTTTTGTCCGAATGCATCTTTTCTAGATGGTCACGCATACGAGAGGGTTTCATACCTTCATTTGAGAAGACATTGAAACAAATGAGGCACATCGGTCTTGTGCGATACGCTGGGCTTGGTACGAAACCGAAGGCTATATAGTCGACCGAATACTGGCGTACCACCTTCTGCTTTTTGCCTGGAGGGGCCATTGCTGTCGTGTAAAAAAGACCGATGTTAAACAATGTTAAACAATTTTGGTTGGAGCAATATAATTAAAGTATTTTGTATAAGTTAGATTTCTAAAATAATTTGAGTTATTAAAAACATTACCAACATCAATAAATGATTATTACCTGTAATAAACGGTTTTCGATTATAAAAATTGCTCTACCTAGTTTTAATTCAGCTCAAATATATATTGTTTATTTTATAACAGAACCGTGTGTGCTAAATGTACAATATTTTTGATTAACACTCTGTTAATTAATCACACAACTATCGCACACTGAATATTTGTCTCTGTTCGAACGTTATCGCTGACTATCGTAAATAGAATGAATCATGCGAATAATGACTTCGCTATATATACCGCACTGCATGGAATTCTCTGGAAGTCGAACTCTCTCGACCTTGGAACATTCGAGATGCGGTCCACTATACTCACGTTGACTCACAGAGTCCGCGCATTGCGTCATACATACAATAACATAGTTAAGCACAGAAATAGAAACAGCATGTACGTAACCATAGCAACGATGGGGTTAACAATGCATAATAGGAACATTGGTGAACGCGGATATTAAACATTTTGCATTTTTGTATAATTTTACTATTTTTTTACTGTGTAGTGTAGCTTTACCTTTACACCGTACAGCGCCCACCCAAAATCCTCCAGCGCCCACTGGTGGGCGCTACCGCCCACGTTGAGAACCACTGTATTAGATGGACAAAATTTTTTTCAGTATTGTTTACAATAAGAGGTCCTAATAGAAGCATGTTTTATTTTTTTACAGTTACTATCTGCATGTGCAGGAAATTGGATTAAAATTAGATGACACGTTTTTATATAAAAGTCAATTTTTTTAAATGGAACACCCTGTATATCAGTTCATTTTTGAATTGTTTATTAAATTTCATGTCAGAAATATGTACGACGTTAATACTTTAAAGGTGACTATTACAGAGTTATTGTCGTTTTTTGATATGCTTCTGTTGGTTTTGCCAAAAAGTAATTTTTTTCAAATGGAACACCCTGTATATTATTTCATTTTTGAATTCCTTATTAAATTTCACATCAAAAACATGTAAAACGCTAATACTTTAAAAGTGACTATTACTGAGCTATTGTCTCTTTTTGATATAATTTTGTCAGTACTATACTATATTAATTAAACCACAAAACTGACAAAATTATATTAAAAAGAGACAATAGCTCAGTAATAGTCGCTTTTAAAGTATTAACGTCTTACATGTTTTTGATGTGAAATTTAATCAGAAATTCAAAAATGAAATAATATACAGGATGTTCCATTTGAAAAAATTGACTTTTTTGCAAAAACTAACAAAAGCATATTAAAAACGACAGTAGCTCAGTAATAGTCACTTTTAAAGTACTCTCTCACATGTTTTTGATATGAAATTCAATAAACGATTCAAAAATGAACTGATATATAGGGTGTTCCATTTAAAAAAATTGACTTTTATTCAAAAATTTGTCATCTAATGTTAATCCAGTTTTCTGCACTTGTAGTTAATAACTGTAAAAAAATGAAACATGCTCCTATTAGGACCTCTTATTGTAAACAATTCTGCAAAAAAATGTGTCCATCTAATACGTCGTTTTCGAGAAATATAACTTTATACAACACTTTAAAAAACTTTACACTTTAGGCCTATACTATCTTATTACTTTTTGACCAAAAGTTATACGGGGAATACAAAAATTAAATAATATACACGGTGTTCCATTTAAAAAACTATAACTATGAATAGCCACTAAGTTATGGAACACTCTGTATAATACAAAATATTTTTAAAATGTGCTCCTAATGAACAGCTATCACAAGGGAAAAACCGCTTCGAAATATCTTTACTCATAAAGGCATAATTGGCCTTACCCGCTTAGATGACTCACCCTGTATATGAATATATTAAAATTCTTTACCTAAATATACAAGAAATGTATTAAAAGTAAACAATAATCTTGGCGTAACGGCATGATTCAAAAGTAATTAATAACTAGTTGATAACTGGAAATCAACCAGTCATCTAGAAAAATTCAATTGCCAACATAGACAGAATGTAAATGTGAATATATAAAATATGTGAAAATGTGAAAAATTAATCATAGAATAGTCGTTACTACTCATGTAGTGTCGTCAAAAGGCCTAGACCAATCATAGACATCCATGTAACTCCGCCACACAAATAATGTCGATGCAATTTTTTATAATTAAAACGCTCTTATGTTTACAACAGCTAACTCTGCCTGTACTTGTTGGGCAATGTCCATTAGATGGCTCCAGTAGTCATATAACAAGCGCAAGTCTAAGACCCACAATCGGGATGCACTATAATACAAAAAATTTCTAAGCGTACATTTATATTGATCATCTATTTATTCATGTGCAGTCGAATGAGGATGTATGATAAACCAGGAAAAATCCTTCTGGTTATTAGACTGAAACTAGTATTTAGTTTAAACTAAAAATATTAAATTTATAACGTTTATATTTCTCTTAAAACGAACTATTGAATCAATCAGAGATACTCCGTGTGTCTTTTTCTCGTGGGTTAGTCTGTATGTATGTTTCATTATGAATTTATTAGTGCAAGAATAATAAAAGATACGAAACGAAGACGAGTTGAAATATTATCTGTTTTTTAAGGGAGATTATGAAGTGTGAATTAGTATTAAAAACCTAAACTGTAGGTGTACGTCAAGGAAATAAATCGCAGAAGTAACCTATCTACAAATGTAATATTTCAAATGACCGCGAAAATTTACACTCGATGGGCACTTATTTACGAGTGCTTAAATAAGTTCAAATCTCGACGCCCGGATTGTTAACGCATGCGCAAATTAAGAAATAAATCTACACTCCACATATGCAGACAGGATTGATGTTGATATGATTTGTTTATGTATATTATAATAGTGTGTTGTTGTGATCGTTGTTTACAGTTTCACCACCTACAATATACATGAAAACACGAATCGAAACAAAATACCGGTAAATTATGATCGAGAAGGCGGCGAAATTGGCGGAACGTCTAAATTTGAAAGAGTATATAGCGCCTTAATTCATTAAATGCTTTATAAACACTTCCTTATAATCTTAAATGACCACGTTTCTCAGATGAAATACTTAAATTAAAGCCAGACTGTTTTGTGCATGAGCGGTTTTCATCAAACAGAAACTTGTGCAGCATCGTTAAATTATGAGCTTATTTTTATTTTCGGTCTCACATATACATATTTAACGCGTTGCGTATTTTTTACGGTGTTAACAATTAAATACAAATGAAAACAATTGGGGTTTTTACGCTGTGTGGACACAAACAGTAGCAAGAAAGAGAGAAAAAAGACTGAAAAGCGAGTGTTAATTTATTCCAAGGTTCAATCTAGAACAAGATATTAAGAGATATATAATTCAATAAATTCTAATGTAAACAAAACAGACAACGTCAGTATATATCTTAAATAAAAAAATACATGCGTATTTTTCATTACTTTTAAATGAGGTGCGAATAATTATGGATAGTTCTGTAGCGGCAATCACTTTCAGGTTTGAATCACTTCTCATTATAATTTGATACTTTGTATAAATTGTATATTCACGTTATGAACAGCTATAACTATGTGTGTGTGTGTTTTTTTTCTAAATTCTATCGTAATCTAATGCTAATATATTTATCTTCTATATAAACATTAATACGGCTAAGCTAATTCTAGAAATTACAAACAAAAAGTACAAAACAGGTATTTTTAAAAGTCTCTTGTTGTACAACTAATTCATAAATGCAGAACCGGCTTTAATACATAAACATTAATGTACTTTTTATATTTTGCAGGAGTTTACTAATTGACATACCAACCAATTTGTGAGATTTTAAACTTACCGTCTTCATATAACCGACATCAGGATCTTCTATTGTATATAATGGTAGAAAGTGATTCAAAAAATAGTAACGGCAGTGTTAAACCTCCTGTCATAGAAAACGGCTCCAAAGATATAGAACTGGTTACATTTCATGATCTGGGTTTGGGAACTTCGGATCCGGAAAAAGGCGATAGTGGCAAAGCGGATTTTGAAGGTGCGATAGAAAAAACCGAATATGGAAAGTTCCATTACTTGCTGTTGGCAGTATGTGGATTCGTCAGTACATCGGAAGAAATGGACGTTGTCTCCATGTCATTTATACTACCTTCGGCACAATGTGATCTCAAGCTGACAACTCATACCAAAGGATGGCTGAATTCCATTATTTTCATTGGCATGATGGCTGGTGCTTATATCTGGGGTTCCGTGGCCGACGCACTCGGCAGGAAGAAAGTACTCATTGTGATCTCGTTTATGAACGCCTTGTGTATTGTGGCGTCAAGTTTCAGTCAGAACTTTGAGCTTTTTATGCTATTCAGATTTCTTAATGGAGCAGCGTGAGTATATAGTTTTTTACTTACATATATAAATATAAGTCACTAATACCGGGGAAAAGTAAAGAGGAGAAAGCACACGGCTCATACGGCATCAATCAGCGTGTTGTTTATACTATTTTACTATAGTTGTTAGTGTCTCAGATGTCTGTGTTACTGCATGTATAAATTTGAAATTAAATAATATTTATATGTTTAAAATATAGTACCTTGAAACCTATTTACACTGAAGCATTTTTCAACAATAGCATGCTCCAGACATAGCTATAGTAAACATACAACATTATATTAATAACAAGTATAAATTCAATGACAATGCAACAAAGCGAGATTTCATTCATCAAAATTATGACTTTGATTTTTTTATATGTAGTATAACGAACTGAGATCTTTGTAGATGTCTCTACGTGCTAACGAAAAAGTGGTTATTGCAAACATGTTTGTTTTCTGACTGTCTGCTTGTCTATATGGAAAGAATTCGCTCGTGTGTGCGTGACCACGGTAGCGACCAAAAAATTACTGCTATCAATATCAAACCTTTTATTTAGGAGTATAAGCTTTCTCTCAAGATTTCCAGTCAACTTGCTAGACCGGAAGTAGTAGTTTGCTTCCAAACATAAAACAATTACAAAGTTTCTACACTATTCTAAAGAATACAAAAACATCTCAAGTAGATCTTTCACTTACATCCAAAAATAGGTTTCTGCGAATATCTCACAACAAAAAATACTTACAATTCTTGTACAAGAAAAATGTCAATATTCGAAGCGGAAGTAACACTCTTACTTGTATAGAAAACAATTTCTTGAATATCTGCTCCAAAATGTATCTTTTATTTCTGTAGCAACAAGCGCAAACCAAAGAAGATGGTGTCAGTAATGACATGAAATACATTTCAGCCGGCTTTTGATCCTGATAATGTGCAAATGTTCTTCTTTATATGATATGGACAAATTGTAACAATATAGGCGTTTTTTTTTTTTTTTTGTAATAAGTAGAATATGAAGTAAAATTGTGTAGCATATACACCATTTTTCTTTACAATACCCTAGCAATCTTTAAGTTTGAGACTTTTTATTCTATAAAGTGATTTTACACATTACACGTACTGTAGGTTTTAGTAATTTTAGTATAGAAAACATGAGGTGTTGGCACCACACGACCTTTCTTTATCGATTTTTTTATATAAAAGTTGTTTCCAATTATGTTCTCAATACTAAATTTTAAATAATTTTAAAATTATTTTTTTTTCTCAATATTGAAAGTTCTAATTTTCAAAAAGAAATGTACTTTTTTAATAATTATCAGGGTAAGCAGAAAGTTATCTGCTTGCCCTGATAACTATTTAAAAATGTACATTTATTTTTGAAAAGTTTACCCACAGGTGCGATTTTAACCTACGATCTACATATCTCTAGTCAGGTGAGCACCCCTGTTACCGCCGCGGGTGACGTGAATTCGAGTCTTTTAAATGGTATTGAATCATGTCAAGTAATAGCGACCTAATCTGTTATCTTGAAGTGCAAGTATCGAGAGGTAGTGGGTTCGAAATTCACCCGTAGGCAAATTATTAAACATTAGATTTACTTAATTAAATAATAATCAATTTAAAAGCACATAATTATAAATAGTTACTTACGTTCGGAGTTTTGATATTTTTCATATTAAAATTGTTCCAAATCCAGCTCTGAATACTTCCACAATTTCATATTTCTATCTAGAAAGCAAGACCTACGAGATAAGTAAAAACTATTTTTCGATGAGAGTAAAAATCCCATTCCTGAAATTTTAAAATGATATGGCTAATATAAGCTCTCAAAGAAAATTGTATTACAGAAAAGGTGACTGTACATAATATTTCTTTTACCCATAAGTATATATAATAGTTATAGTTTAAACGCATGTTCAGGATGCAAACTATCAATAAATTTAAATTTACCTCTTATTTTTTTATAACGTTCCTTTAAAAAACTTGTCAATCCTAATTTTGAAAGCGTTTGAACAGAGACAATGTTTGATTTTTACCTACTAGTCCCGAAACTTTGAATGCTACAGTAGCATATTTATTATATAGAAGCGAGCTAATACAGAAATAGGTTTGTTTAATTTTTGAATTATCTTTAAATTATAACAGAAATCCCAGAAAATTTTACAGAGCGTTAACCGTGTTGTACAGAATTTTATCGATTCCATAACACTTTTATTGTTAGTCTTAATTACCGATAAACACTAAAGCAGTCCTTTTGAAAGTAGCCGAAAGAAACCGTTTATCAAGTGTGCATTTCCTAAAGCAGAAAGGCTTTCCCTGTTTTAAAGAAAATACGAGGACACAGTGTATAACCATTTTGTAAAACAAACTAATTATTATAAGGAAAGGTAAAACTACTTATCACTAAATTACTCAGAAGATCACGATAAACAAGCCTCATGTTTTACTTCAACTTGTTAACATTTGCTGGATATTCTTATGTGAAGGTTATGGACATTTCAAAAACAATAAATTATTTATTTGTTTACTCTCTCTCTCTTATTAATTTAAAAGTTTGGTGTGCAATCTTTTAATTTAAGTATTCTAAGAAAGCAAATTCTGTTTACTGACTTCTCCTTTTAATAATTCTGCCGAAAAAGCTCTAGCCAATTATTATTAATATAATCGACATTGATAAAATTTTGTGTGTGTTCCCTATGTTGTGTCGAAGGTTGTTATCATTTTTTTTTTCAACATTTTATCTATAGGAAGCGAAAAATACTCAGTCGGCGCATCATACACGTATGCACTGCTATACAGATCACCGACTCTGATTCTTTCATCCAAAGGCATTGGAGTAATAGGTTGAATATAATAAAATATGTTTACGTTGAAAGATAATAACCAATTACTTAGTTATAAGAGAAATGTGGTGACAGCTCTAGTTATTCGACCTATAGTTCTAACTAGTTCTCAGTACAGCCTACAAATTTTAACAAAAGTCCATGCCACACTAGAACGTAATAATTGCCCGAGATCATTTACTGAAATAATCATCAAACAAAAACTACACATCATATATATTGGTGCACAAATACGGGAAATTCTAAAAAGGTAACCACAAAGAAACATTTCATACATACCAGTTCCGTATGTTGTTGTACTGTGCCTTCAAATACTTTTCTCATTAGAGATGCCCCTACTTTTTTTAATGATTGGCGACAGTGCACATACGCATAATTTTGATAGTTTGGTTATGTCATGTAAATAATAATAAGCGTCAGTAATTTCAATCTAATCATGAGAACTGTCGGAATTTAAAGTTTTCAAAAGCTTATCATGTACACCAACATTGATTACTTAAAAAACTTAAAAAACAGCCTACTCTAATGAGGAAACTATTTGAAGGTTTTAGTAACTAAGTAATATTGTCAAATCGTATAAATTCAAATTAGCTTATAAGAATAGCATAGTGTGAATCAATTATACACACACCTCAAAGACCTATCCCTAATTTAAAACGATCACATATTTTGTAAGGCATTCCTTGCACAGTACAACACATGATTTTGGGACTAAATTCTGAGAATTGCACGTGAAAGTAGCCCCAAAAATAAGAACTTCTGCTTTTCCATTGGCATGGTCACCTGGTGAAACCTCTCTCCTTGTTCGTCCGATTCCTGAGGTAATTGTGCCAAAAAGGTATCAAGGTGGAAATGCATGAAATGTAATTTTAACGTCATGGATGCATTGCTTTTTTTTACGTGGCTCGGTAACAGCTGTGCGTTGTACTGGAAGCGTCGCAGTAAAAGCGGGAATGTATACTTTTGTTTCCAATTTTTTTCTGTTCAATCCATAACCGGAATTTATGCATGCGTAGCACCTTGATTCATCATGTCCACTTAGGTCTTCCACCCAAATTACTGGCTTCGTAAAAGAAAACTGTACACCTTTTCCATGTATCCACTTTATAAGGGTATTATAACAACTTTTGCATACTGTGTTCGGCGTAAAATTTGCACCACTTAAATCGGTTTCATCAAAATAATGGCAATACGTTGTTTTGAATTCCTCAGTAAACAAGTTTTTTCGATTCTCTTTGCCTATTTTTTGGACGATATGACCACAAACGTAACAAAAATCATCCAATTTTGGGCACTTGTTATATTCCATATTGAAATATATATTCAATGTTCTTCTGGTTTTAAAACAGTGATGCGCAAGAAGAGAAATTGAGCCAATTTTAGTTTTCTTACAAATATTTAAAAAATTAAATCATCCGCTATACCCCCGCTCTGTTTGAAAGCTAACAAGCTACTGAACAAGGCATCTGTATCCCAGGTACTACCACTATAGCACATATGTTTGTAATAATATTCACGAAGAGAATAAAAATATACCCGAACAAGATCATGCACTGGCTAAAGGGATGCGCACCTCTGTTTTTATGAATCGGAATTTTTATGTTTAAGCAAAATAATGTTAATAAAGAAAAAAATGAGGTGTGGCCACCACACGACTTTCTTATACGTATGAGCGTTTCAAATTATAGAATTTTAAGAATTTTTTTTACAAAAATTATTTAAAATTCTATTCTAAGTACTTCTATTCTCTTAATAAATCTCTATAGAATGCATAATTTGCAAGATATTATCAAAAAAGTGCTACTCGCTGAGAGTAAAAGTGCTACTTCCGGTCCGAATTTTGAAATTTCATATATACAAAAAAAATAGCAAATCCAGTTTTAAATACTTTTATACTCTTGATAAATATATATAGAATGCATAACTTACGACATATTTGCAAAAAATCGCTATTCGATAAGAGTAAAAGTGGCACTTCCGGTCAGAATTTTGAAATTGTCTTTATACAAAAGACATTGAAAATTATGTTTTAAATACTTATATACCCGTAACGTACCTGTCTAAAGAGCATGATTTGCGAAATATTCGCAAAAAACCGATTTTCGATAAGAGTAAAAGACCTACTTCCGGTAGGAATTTCGAAAAACTTTTTAAATAAAATTGTTCTCAATTTTAATTTTAAGTACATATGAATTCTTTATAAATTTGTATAAACTTAGTATTTGACGAAATATTGGCAAAATTCGATTTTTAAACTGAAGTAAACTGCTACTTCCGGTCTACCGATTTTACTGAAAAACTAATCAGATCTCAAGAGGGAGATTATACAAGTAAATACAAAATTTGGAATTGATATCTCCAGCGGTTTGAGCGCTATCGTGGTCACAGACAGACAGACAGACACACAGACAGACAGACAGACAGACACACACACACACACACACACAGACATTTTTTAAAAACCACTTTTTTGGTATCAGGGGACCTCTAAACGTGGACATCTGCAAAAATCTCGAGGTCGAAAATTTTCATCATCACAATACTTCCTTATACTACGTATAAGAAAGTAAAAACAGCATATTTGTGGATTTGTAATCCAGTTATTGAGCAAAAAATGTGAAAAATGGGGGAAATGGGCATGTTTGCGATTTTTAAGGCACTGGATGCACTTTCTTCGGGTAGGTTTGTTCCGCTTTTTTTTCTCCTATTCAATATCTACAACTTTGCTTCAGACACAAAAGAGATATTCCGTACGGTATACCGAGATATAACCGTGTTAAAATATAGAAAAAGTGATAAAAATCCACATTGAGCAAAAAATTTCGTATGGCCATTAAATTATTAATGCAGCCAACTTGACAAAACGAATGATACAGAAGTTCTTATTTTTGGGGCTACTTTCACGTGCAATTCTCAGAATTGAGTCCCAAATCAATGAGCTGAAAAATGTTGTACTGTGTTGTATAGATTGCAATAAAATATATACTGGCCAAACTAAACTATATTAGGATGAACGGCTGAAAGGGCACAAGTATGCTACGAAACCGATATCACTCAACAAACACAAGGACAACATGTAGCACTCATTTGATTTCGACAAAGTTTAAATCCAAAAAAGAGGAAAAAAAACACTAATGTCAGAAAGATCCTTGATATGATAGAGATCGAACGAAACATCAGCACGATTAATGATAGGGGGGAAATCGATGGGCTATCAAAAATCTACTTCCCCATTTTATAATACATATCAAACGGTGCATAAAAATCATATTGTAATCGGCAAGTTTTAAAATTTTTTGAAAAAGTAAATTGCACACAACAGAAAACAGTGCAATAGAAATAAACACACAAAACATTCAATATGTGCAACTTTTTAGATGTGTGCGTTCGGACACGGAATCGATAAGCATTTAAATATAACTTTTCAAACAAAATAATGGTAATATGTCTAACCTCGAGATAGGTTCTAATTTAATTTTAAACAAATACCTGACAACTAAAACTATACAAATAATCGCACAATTGGAATGAGGGGAACTACGCAAGAACACAATTCTTTTCATAGGTGTTTAAACAATGCATTTTCCTTTTAAAATGAGTTTGAGAGACGTGGCTCAAATATGTTTTGTTTGTTGTAATGTTACAGTTTCTCCCGCTTTTCTGGAACTGTATTATTTGGGATATACAGGGTGAGTCATTAGTAGCCGCTTCTTCGATTGCTCTTTTGTGTTTTAGATAAAAGAAAAAATAATTATTGGAAGATTCATGGTTGATTGTGCCGCGTATTCTAAAAATACTTTAAGCTCTGACTATCTTCCGGTTTCACCAGAAATTTACGGAACTTATTATTTTTAATGACTCACCCTATATATTTTTGGATTTTCTAGTAGTGCTTTAAACTGTATATCCAACTATTTTTTTTTTCAAAATGGAGGAAATAGTTTTAGGGTTATTAATTTTTTTTGAAAATATTTGACCAAAACACGTATTCAGAAAAAATCATTTTACATT
Source organism: Amphimallon solstitiale (assembly GCA_963170755.1). Classification (NCBI taxonomy): domain Eukaryota; kingdom Metazoa; phylum Arthropoda; class Insecta; order Coleoptera; family Scarabaeidae; genus Amphimallon; species Amphimallon solstitiale. The sequence continues at coordinate 94,443,853 of OY720675.1, forward strand.
GTTTTTAAAAGTCAAAACGTTAACTTTGGTGGTGCTTGTAGCCAAAAAAATTCTGCATCATTTGGTGTAAGTTGCACTCGACAATACCTCAAAAAAACTTTGTTTTTTTCAAAGCCTACTTCCCGAAATTTTCACATAGCAAAAACTTCTTTTTTTTAAATGGTACACCCGGTATTTTATTATGACATTTTGTTCCCTTTTTTATTCTCTTTCATTTTTTTAACAATGTCCTATACCCATCTATTGTAATTTCTGAGCTAATCACTATAGGAGCAATTAGCGGTCTAATAAAGAATTACGAGCGCTGTTGTTCTATGCACCCAAATATTCGTTCAACCAATGAGGGGAACTACGTCCGATTACAATTCTTTATATAGAACAATGGAATGGGGCCCAACTTCCTTAGTCAACTGTCAAACAAAGTAAAGGTTAAATCCAACTATCCAAAAAGTAATAATTTTACAGAACGAAGGGCATCGCATTTCAGTTTTTTAATTCCGGCAATGTTCAGTTGCAGTATTTAATTTTTTACACTGTTGGTTAATAACGAAATAACATAATAATTATGTTTACTGACGTATTTGAAGATGCCGACCTACTAAAAGGTGCATGAAACAATGCTGGTATCTTCAATTTAATTTGCCTAATTGCTTGAATTCTTTCATTGTTGATGCTCTTCATAAGAGATGGCTGTAGTTTTTCAAAATTATAAATTGATGTCCTAAAACTTTGGTAGAAAAATATTTAACAACAAAATAACGCAATTTAAATAACCTAAAACTATTGAGCAACGTAACAATAATCAAAAGTAAGAAAAACAAATTTCATTAAAGAATATGTTCAATATAATCACAACTTTGTGCAATGCACGTGAGGTATTCTCTTTTCCAAAGAATTACTAACGTTGCGTAAAACGTTTCGACATATTTTTGTAAACGCTTTTCTGATTTTAATGTTCATGTCTCCAAAAAGTTTTGAAAGTCCTTCCGTAGAAAACGAAGATACTCTTCTCCATTAACATTTTCATCAAAGAAATAAGGTGCAATTATGTAACTACCCACAAATTCAATGACCAACGTTTTTGAAAGTTTGCAGGGTTTTTATGTGTTATAATAATGAAAACTGTGACGATTAACGCATCTATTTTAGTAGAAAGTGGCTTTGTCGGTTAACAGCAAAAAATTGAGAGAAAGTCAGGATAATTTATCTGCTGCCCATTGAGAAAAATGTAAGCGATTCTGAAAATTTCTGTCATCTAACCCTGTGCATAAATATGCTACGGATGAATTACATATATCCTTATTATTCTAGATTCTCAAATTTGACTTACATCTAACTGACGACTAATTTTCTTAATACTAGTATGGTGGTGTTCGACTACACTCGCTAGTACCATAAACTTCTTGATCTCACCAGTTATTGATTTTGTCCGCTCTTTTTTTCATATTCAATACTTTTTGTTCACTTGAACCGCTCTTTTATACTTTCGAAGGCATCGGGGACTTTTACCAGGGATCGCTGTGCATAAAGTCTGGATGCTAGCAAAGAGTTTCTTTCAGATTCACCCAAAACGTCAATTATATCTATTAACTTTTCATAAGAATAATTCATTTTGATGATAACTAATAGCGACGCTTTTATAAATTTAACATAAATGTTTACCGACTTTCTTTAACAGTTGACTCAGGCAGTCGGCCGCTTTCCAGTCTTTATTGGACAAATATTGACCGCTGATTGCTCCTATACTGATTATCTCAGAAATTACAAAAGATAGGTAGAGGACATTGTTAACAAAAATGAATGAAAATAAAAAATAGAACAAAACGCCGCAATAAAATACTGAGTGTTCCATTAATAAAAATTAAATTTTTAGTTGTGAAAATTTCGGGAAGTAGGCTTTGAAAAAACAAAGTTCTTTGAGACATTGTAGAGCGCAGCTTATACTAAATGATGCAGAATTTTCCTGTCTACAAGCACGAACAAAGTTAATGTTTTTATTTTTAAAAGCCAAGGAAAAATGTTTTTTTTCTGAAGACGTATTTTGGTCAAAAATTTCCAAAAAAAAATAATAACTCAAAAATTCTTCACTCAATTTTGAAAAAGAAAAAGCAGTTGGATAGACAATTAAAAGGAATACTAGAAAACTCAAAAATATATAGGGTGCCCCATTTAAAAAAATTAAATTCTATATATTTCCGGTGAAACTGGAAGCGCGTCAGGGCTTAAAATATTTTTAGAATATGCGCCCCATCACCCATGAATCTTCCACTAATTGTTTTCTTCTTTTATTAAAAACACAAAATAGCCATCGAAGAAGCGGCTACTAATGACTTACCCTGTATATTAGAATATACTGAAGAAGACAAATAAAGAATTGTTGAAATGTATAAATACAAACAATTTTTATTTTATTTTAATTATTAACGATTATATGGGTATAAAGAAAGGCCGCTAATACCAAGAATTAATTATATCTCATAAACATATATACTTATATATTTTCTTTTAAAATAGTACATGTAATAATCCTTGTCAAGTTAAACTAGACCGAGGAAAAGGAGTGTTTATTGTATGTCAATGATATTGTTCGAATATATATCTGAGACGCTAATTATAATAATTTATTTTGGCCGCGTTGTTGGTTGATTTACTAATTAAAGTGTTTTTAAGTGAAGTACTAATAATAATAATCGAAAACCTGTTCTTGTAATGTGAATTTTAAAATAGATAATGACTACGTATTGGTTTTAATCGCAATGTTATATAACCCCATGGATTTATTACTGACATAATGATCCACACAAAATATTTACGTTACCTTAAGTTTATTTAGGAAGGAATGGTAGCAAAAATTTCAGTTATATTAGTTACATATTTATGTCATATTTGTAGAATCAATATAACTAGAATAATTATTAATTCTTTTGCAGTATATTATACTACTTATTCGCAATCTCTACGATATTTTAAAGAATGACTTTGGAAATAATAAATATTGTTCAAAAGTTAAGATTCTTGCAAATTTGTATTAAATTATTTGCAGTTAAGCACTTTACACATACAAATATATATAGAAATATAAACTTCGTGTTTCATATATGTACAATTATTTATAAAAATTGTCATTACGTTTTGTACATTTTGTGTACACTGAATATAATAATAATAATAATAATAGTACATTTATTAATTACCCAACAGAAAATTCCAAATGGGGCAATACAACTACAAGAATATTCGATAAATACAATACAGATTATGAAATGATAAATTACAGGATAACAAAAACAACAAAGCATATTAAATAAATTGAAAAATTAACGCTAAAATCGCTAAAATTACTCACGTCGATTATTGAATTAAATATCCTCTGTAGTGATTAATTTAGAAAATTCTTAAAGCAGTTGCTAGAAACTCCTATCCGTTTTCAAATAAGGATTGTAAAACAGAATATCTATGACACACACCAAAGGTTTACTTATTATTATTACCAGGAACCAGAAAATAGTGTACAATCTTTGCAAACATGGAAATATTTGTAGAAAGTTGTCAGCTTCATTTTTAGTTATTCGTAGATTTTCACGACGAATAGAGAAACACGTATTCTCTAGCATAATGGCCATAGTTTCTAAGATAAACTTCATGTTTTCAGCAAAGTGAATTTTCCACAACTTAAACAATGACCATAATTGAAGAACAAATATAAAAAACAAGAAGTGGGGCTGGAAATGGGAAAAGTAGTTAATGTGCCTATGATAAAAGCGATGATTGAGAACACAGACTAAAGTATGAAAAAAATATAAAAATATCTGGTCTAAATTGGGTAAAATTATAAGGCGATTTTATTCGAGTAGTCAATTCCATAACAAAAAAATATGCATACATATTTTCTTTACAAGCGATGAGAGAATTGATGAAAACACAGTCTACTACGAAGTTTGGATGATTATCTAAAGCCAAAAATATTAAGTAAATATACTGCTTAGTATAGAAAGAACTCGAAAGGCTTTGTCTACGATTTAATTTTTTATGCCCAAAGCGATAAGGGGTTCTAATAAAACCTGAAATAATTGCGCAAAGGTCTAAAAACAGAAAAATTAAAAACATAAACATGATTATAATAAAGGTATTCAAAAGTGAATGAACGGTAAAACACTATATCATATCTTAATAACATATGACGTATATTACGTGGTAATCAGAATATCCAGATTCGGATAAAAAATAATACAATAAGAAATAAATTGCGTCTACATTCAATTATAAAAGTATCTACTTGAAAGAGTAAATCTAAAGTGGTTTGGGCATCTCAAACAGATGTCTGACAATAGTCAATGATATGCGTTTTGGACGCAAAAATTAAAATGTAAGAACACTGAGAAGACCAAGAGAACGCCCTAGAAATTCTAAATGAAGAAAATATAACTTAGGCAGACGCAAAAAAAAAGTCCCGGAATAAAAAAGAGTAGCCAAAGTTAGTGTACTGCATTAATTTAATTACATCAATAGTAAGAACCAAAATTGGAAAATTCTAGTAAGTGATAGATCTTTCGTCACCTGTTACCCTTCTTAGTAGACCCTTTCTACATTTTATAATTTGTTCCAGTGGTCTTAACTAACTTAATCGTTTAAGACCCGTATATGACACACACCATACACTGTACAATATATTATATTGGTTTACATTCAATCGCAATTTAACTTACCGAGAAAATTTGCGTTTTAGGTGGCTTTCTCATTTAGTTTATATAAATGAGATACCTCGGTACCTAAATGCCGAAATTGATTCTACGTATGCAAATAATGTCAATGTACCTGTAAGTGCTGCAACCTTGGGTATACTAGTGTACAAGGTTAATTTTATTTGTAATACATATCATGATCGTTACTCGACTATTCACTTATAAACAACAAATCTAGTTGCGTTTTATATCAGACCAAAAGTACTTAATGTACAATATTAATAACATACTTTTTGACAAATCTAAAGCTCTTTTGAGCGAATCTATGACAATCTTAGACCTTAATGGTACGAATAAGTTACCAGACTATATACTACTTCAGTGATTCGTCGAACATTTATGTCTAGTAAAGAATCATGGAGCTTCAGACTTTATTATTAATATAAAGGTAATTGGCAATTTTACAACTATCAAATTAAGAAAATTTTACCAAAATAAATGCCTAGTACATATATAAATGAGGACTTTGTGCTGTAAATTAAATTGACTTTTTTACTATAGCTATTGGTTAGTGCCTTTGACATATTGCATGCATATTTATTACATATGAAATGAAGCTTATTGTTATCATTATGATTTTATGTGTAATTGGTCACAGTTAAACTATAAATTAAAAAGGTGTTCTTATATATCACATAAAAAGCAATAAATATAAGCAATCCTTTCGAAATTTATATTATGAGACGGGGTTATACTTTAATTTACAAAAAATATATTAATTTTTATCCAAATTTAAAATAAATAAATGGAGAATATATGATTCTCGGAATTTCATGAGAACTTAAGATGTTTGTCCTGTATGTACCTACTCCACCGAAGCGTGATTTAGACGAGTTAACGCCAAAAAGAATTTGAAGCAAATTAAAGATGTTTTTTAGAGATAATTTCCTCCCATAAGCGGACATGACGCATTTATTCTAATTGGCCTATGACCTATTTAGTATTTAGTAATTTCAAGTTGTTAATTATGTACTTAACAAGGTGCATACATGTGTAAAAGAAGTATCGTTCTAAACTTCATTATAAATTTATTCGTATGTTGTGGAAGTTTAAATCGAAAGCGATTTAATGTTTCATAATAGTATAAATTAATTCAAAATCGTGACAAGATAAACGATTCTCAAGGCTGACCTATGACAATAAATTACGCAGATATTTTATATGAATTAATTTTGTTTACTTACTGATAGACCTGAACAGCTCGTTTCCAAGGTATTTCAGAATAACGCACAGGTAAAGATGAAGGTATTTACACTAAACAGAATTATGTGTAAATAGTGGTATATAAATAAATGATCCTATAGTAAACCTATTTTGATATAAAATAACCTAATCTATCATTTAAATATTAAATGTAAGTTTATTAGACAACTCTCTCAATGTTCTCTATACAGTCAGTTAAAGAATAAGAGGACATTGATTTAATCCTAAAAATTTTCTATAGGATATTTGTAATTTAAATTCCCCTAATGAATGATATAATGATGACCCAATCTTTACTACGATTGTTATTTACATAAATCTGTTTACATATAGTTGTTACAGTTAATGCACTGAATGCTCTTAAGTTTATGAATAACGGAAAGATGCGTTTGACACGTAAATAACTTCGTATTTTTTAATGAAAATGAACATTTCCTGTTCGACTTTTATATTCGGTTTGGTCTAGAGCAAATTTTATAGGACAAGCTTACCAGTTAGGTAACTATTAAGTTTTAGAATCAAAAGCCCATTGCACATGGTGCGATATGAAGTCATTTTACAGGCAAAGTATGAGAAATGTAGTTACACCTGTCAAAATTTTGAAAAGTAAGTACAGTATATATTTGTATCAATGGGAAACTAGATGGCCGTATTAGGATTTTCGTAAGAAAGAGTAAAAGCTTATAATATGCCATACTTTCACTTAAGATATAGAGTAGAATGTAAAAATTAAACATTGCTAAAGTAAGTATCAGTTAAATATTTCAATTTTGATTTTTGTTAAAACATTCATATTTATGTCCTATGGAAATATTGACAATAAAAAAAAAATAAACAAATCTGCTTTTATTTCCACTATTGCCACTGTCAATTTATACATAACATATAAAATAATTATTATAATTTATGTCGCAAAATTTGCCAGCTTAATGGCGGTTACTAAGTTATTTCTTAATACTACGCATTACGAGTTTAAGGCGAGAATTTGGTTGATGAGTTTCCGCATTCGCCAGAAAGTATTTATTGACTTTTATTGTTTTTATTTTCATTACTCCAGTGATATATTCTGCTTAACTGTAGTAGCCTCTTACAAGTTACATCTATACGAATTCAAATGTTGTTTGCTTATATTATTTTTTTATATTAAGTCTCCACATTCTAAATAAATTATTGCTAATGAGTTTCTATTAACGTGTGTTTTAATATTAATTATCCACAATTTATAAAACAGAAACTTTTATGACGCACTTTTATGTTTGTTTATTGATTTATATATAAGTATATATAGCTGTTTATGTTTTATGATCAAATAGCTAATTAACAAAACTTACTTATTGAGAATTTTATAATATAATAAATTCAAATATAAATTATTATTCATGTTTCTGACGTAATTACAGCGACATATTAGTATCTATAAATTAGTGGTGTCCAGTTACTTTTTAGTACTTGTAACTATTCGTTACCGAGTACTCGTTCAAATGTGCGACACGGGAATATGTATAGTTAATATATGGTACAAACAAAATATTCACTTATATACTAATTTTAATATATATTACGTTAAATAAATAAAATGCGTTAAAAGTATCACACAAAACATTCCAACTTAAAATTAAAAGTAAAGTGCCAAAGCCTAATAGTATATTATGCAATGAGCATTTAATGATAGCTATTAAGACATGAGTAAGAAAATTACAATACGAGGCGAAGCCGAGTATTGTAATGAATACGAGTGTCTTAATAGCCATTAAATGCGAGTTGCATACACTATTTTTTCTACGACCCCATAATAAAACATTAGTTTTTGAACATTCCATTTCATAAATTGAGGTTAAAATTTTCCATGCACCTTTGCGAATTTAGCTGATAATAAATTGTTCGTGATTACTAAGGCCATAATTTTTGGTGAACTCAAATTTTACATTTCACTGTCATTATCCCTCATTTTTAGCGTTTATATTTTCAAAAAAGCACAAATTTTAATTACTTACTTGTAAATTGCAGAGAACTGTCACATTTATTTAATTTTTATATCTGTCAGATATGCAGTCGCCATATTGAATATTGTTTGAATATTGGAATGTCGCATTCCTATTGGATATAAACTTGTATCGTAATGAAAAATCTGTATTCCTATTGGATATAAACTTCATAATGAAAATCTGTATCGTAATGAACATCATTAAAGTACAGGTTTGGCATATCTAATAATACAATTAAAGTATGGGAGTAGAAAAAGTATTTTTTAAGGAGTCCCATTCTATTTATGATAGACGACATATTCTATCTTAAAACCATGGTACAAATATATAAGGTATGTTCTGGCGTAACTTGTTTATAACTTAATCGCACACACCTACGTCACACCATTGATATTAAGCAAAAAAGGTTACTTTTGAATAACTACAGAAGTAATAGTATAATAGACTGCTATATAAAGAATAATAAAATAAACATAATATATAGCAGTTGTTTTAGAATGTGTGTTTCAATTCCAATCCTGTCGGCCATTTCCTTAACGTTGACAAGCCTGCCAGTGGATATTGTCTAGTATTTCTTAAATATCTGTAGGCTTTAGGGCTTATTCTTTGAAGCGAAATTGCAGAAGAAATATCCTCCCCAATTCTACATTCTTGTTTTAATCTGATTTACTTTGGTGTAAAATATTTCTTTACTGTAAGCTCTGTACTTTCTGTTGTAACAAGAAAATTCTTTTCATTTCAATGTATGCTGTGTCTTCAGGACTTTCATCTGATGTGAAAGCTCTGCATTATAAAATCCAACTTAGAAATGTGCAGAATACATAAATAATACTTTATATTGCACAAACTATAATTGTTACATTAAAGAAAATATTTATAAAAGTATATACATTTACGGTTTATAGCGTATTAAAAATAATTATTATGCAGCATAATTCTAATCAGCTGAGACTACAATATTATTACTTCAATTGCTGAGATAGGTTTTGATCACTAGGAAAACGAAAATTCCTTCCTCGAGTGTTTTCTGGCCTGCTTTTGCATTTCAAGAGACAGCAGCTTACCATATTAGATGAAATAAAGGTAGAGGCCAATCTATTGCATTATAATACAATATTTAATAAACTCATTACCCTCTATGTTAACAAGTAAAAATTGAAATAAATTCAAATTGAGTTCAAAACAGTTTTATTCAATTTACTACAATTGTTTCACCCTACTAGGGCTTCATCAGGTGATGAACAATTGTAGTAAATTGAATAAAACTGTTTTGAACTCAATTTGAATTTATTTCAATTTTTACTTGTAAATTATGGAGTTTCAACACGTATCTCCGTCTTCAATCAATTACTCTATGTTAATGTTCTTCTTACGTTCTTTTACACATAATTAAATTAGAAGTCTTCGGCTTAACAAACATTATTACAAAACTTAATAACTGCACTAAGTACATGAAATAATAACTATAACTACAAAAAATACCATATACCTTCTTCGTAATCTAAATATAAATAAAACATAAACTACAAACATATGATGGATGACGCAGGACGTAGGTTGTGCAGCGCGAAATATACGAATTTTAGTAAAAAGTTGTATCATACCTTATAGATTTGTATTATGCATATGCATAATAAAAACGATATAAAATCACACAAGAAATGTAGAATGAAGTACATGGCACAAAATTTATTTTACTCCATTAATACAGTAAGTTCAAACAAAACTTTTATAATGAAATCTACCTACGCAAATACAAGTATATTAGTATTACTTGTATTGGTTAAATTCAAATATTTTGCACAAAGTTATTCACTCTAAATTATATTTTTTAATAAAATATTTTAGACAAGAATGTATTCTAAAAGTTATATATTATGAGAGTAACTGTTTGAAAACGTAACGATTATTTGAAATCAGTCTTAGTTACTTCGGATCTTATCGAGTAACGGATAGTTACATTTGCAACACTACTACTATGAATGTACTCATGTTAACAGGATATTAATTGTTACTATTTGATATTAAATGTATACATAAATATGATAAAACGTCAATAATAATCCTCAGCAGCAGAAATACTGGTATAAAGTAATTCATAGTCAGTAAGTGCCAAAAACAGCATATGCAACATACAAATTAATCGAAAAACGCTAGTATTGGCTTAGCTGTGGTACGGAGAAAATACAGATTGAGATTTGTTCAGATATGGTAACACTCGCTCACTCAAGGAGCGCTAAATTTGCATTATTGTTATAATCTGGCCAGTTACTACCTTTTAAGAAGGATATAAATAAGTACATGTGTTGTGTATGCAATCAGGTTGCACCAAATACTATTGCCTTTTATGTATTTGGGATAGTCGTTACAGAAAAAAAGCAGATGGGGCAAACTTTATACCAGGAAAAGAACATTTACAACGGCGCCTTTAATTGAAGATAAAAATATCATAATACTATCTTTGCACATAGAACTAGAGCTTATGAAATACTGTTATAGCACGGGATCACACAGGTGATAGTTTCAAATACCTGCGAGAAGACTTTCCAATAGTAACAGAAGAAAATTAAAAGAAGATATTTGCGTTGGACCTCAAATACGTGAAATAGTAAGTGATGGAAGAGCTGAAATTAAATTAACCTCCAGGGAAAATACTGCGTAGACGCCCATTGCGAAAGGTCTTGTCACTGTTTTGGGAGATAAACAAGAACAAAATTTCAGAACTATAGTAATGTATATACATAATACATTCATTCTACAGTGCTGGGTATAATATGTCGCTTAAAATGCATATTCTACTTTCTCCTTTAGTCATTTATCCAGAAAATATGTGCGATACTAGCATGCCGAGCGTTTCCACTAAGACATTTTGGGAATGGAAAAGCGATATCACGGCATATTACCATTAGACGTTAAAAAGGAAGTGTGTAGATTTTATTTACAAGAGACAGTTCAATATTTCATCACATTTCTAATTGTACGAATTTGAAAACCATATGTTATCAACAGAAACACTTTTCATTACTCGCAATGTAAAAATCCAAAAACCTAATAAACGTCAACGGACTCAAGCCAGTCAGAGTTCTAAAAGCCGACACCTCTTTTCAGAGCCTACATAAAACATTGCATCAAGAGTTGCTAGATCCGAGAACAGCTGGCGAACGCTAGGCTAGAATTAAGTTCCTAAATGAATAATATTCTAAGAATCATTATATTTAATAATGATTTAAACTAGATGTGTCCAACACCAATACTAAGACTTTCTTTATTAACTACCAGAACGTTAGGGCTTTACGAACCGATTGATAGTCTTTATTCCAAGAGTGATGTTAATGCTGAGATATGGTGCTTTTTACAGAGACTTGGTTAAACAGCAACATAGATAATACTGAATTATTTGACTCGTCTTATACAGTCTTTCGATCACATGAAAATTCCAAATAAAAGGACTTAGCAATGGAGGTGGTGTACTTTTAGTTTACTCGGAGTATTTTGATGCTATAATGGTTAAAATTACGTTTTTATCTAATATAGTGCTTCTTGTTCACATTCGTATAAGTAGATGCCTATAGACTTTTTCCTCTAGTATTTATATCCTCCTGATCACAACTGCGACGACTATGAATGGATCTTTGGATGCACTGGCTTTATTCTTACAAATAAACAGGTTATCATTATAGGGGATTTTAATGCACCAAATTATAACATAGCTCATATAAATGATCGACAATAATATAAGCAATAACTATAGAGCATTTTATGGAAGCACTTAACCTTCTGCAAGTTTAGATGTATTACGAACTCAAATGGTAGATTGCTCGAAATTGTTTTCACTAACTTGAATGCCGTTCAAGAACTTTTCTGAATTTTGCCATTAGGCATTCACCATCGAGCATTTCCCAGGGTCACAGAATGCTTGGCGGACCCTGAAAAAATCCAAAATTTAATTGGGAAACCTCAACTTATGAGGACAGCAATATTAAAGTTAAGAGATCTACAAATGATAAAAAGGCATATCAACACATAAACAAGGGGGAGAGGTAAGGAATATTTTTTGACCTAAATATATGCTCTAATAATGATATATTTATTCAGAATGCCCAAAAATGTAAAACACCTTTTAGGTTTGAAATATATTGAAAACTTTTGGATTGTAGTGTATACAGTTTTCCTGTCTTGATAAATATGGCGGTATAATTATTTCTTTTAATAAAGTACATAATTATTTCTACCTTATTTGCTGTTCAATTTGCAAATAATTAATTCGCAAAATCTATTATTTAACCTAAAGATAATCTGACAATGCATAAATAAATTAAGACGCAGAAATCATATTGAAAATATATTCTACGCATCTGCTACATTAATGCATATGACAAATTGTTTATTATTTATTTTTAATTAGAATAATTTAATTTTCTTAAAAAATTGCGGCATCATTACGCAACCCAGTTTTTTCAATTAAATTCACTCGACCAGAAACATAATATTAACAGGTGATTTCCATGTTTGAATGGAAAAATTTGTTCCGCTCCTTGCAGCATATATGTTTTTCTTATAATATATTACATTTATTATTTACAAAAGGTCTGACAATGCTTACATCTAATTAATATAATGATGTCTAGACGTACATAAAACATTAGTAGTACTAATTAAATAGATTTATTTCATTGCATGTCATGAATTAGACGCGTTGCAAATTGATATTTGATGTTAGTAGGTAGTAAGCTCACATACTATTTATGTGATATTATGACTATGAGTACAAATTTATTTGGAATGCAATTAATTTGTAGCTTAGAGATAAGCTAATATGTATTACTATTAACGCAATTAGGAATTAGAAAAATGATGTATAAGAATATGTATTTTAGTAAAATTTAAGTCAATTGAAACGCAATTAGTTCTTTTTAACTGTTTTATGACAAATTTCTCAGCATAAATAAATTTGAAAACAAACTATTCCATACAAAACAAGAAAAAGCCCAAAAATTCTTTTAAAAAATGGCTCGCTTTATAAAATATTGACTGGTTAATGTTACATTTGATATTGACATAGGTCTGATAGGTGATATGATCACTTCAGATGTGTTTCAAAAGCAAAGTATAATCACCATTTAGCAGCTTTGTTAGTATTTACAAAAATGTATGTCTTCAGAATTCAACTCATTGGTATTTCCAAATGCAAATTTGACTATTAAAGTGTGAAAAATCTTGGCACATTGTCGAAATACATGGTTCTAATTACCAATTCATATTTAGGCGGAGATATACCTTTAGAGTTATCATAATAATACTCTTTAGAAATAAGTACTGTGGTATGGTAAGGAATCCTTGCATTCCCTAGCTGCTTTAATTCACGCATAATGCAAAGGACATATTAGAAAAAATTGCCTAGTATTGTCTGGTAATCTTGCTAATACATTATACTCAAAGTGTGCTCAATAAGAACGCATAAGTGCATTTAATCATGTATTGGCTAAGCTGCTTTTACTGACTGTTGCTGTAAATAAACTTACCTCGTAGTCTTCTTCTAATTATTATTCTTCCAAAAGATCTTAAGATCTAATAATGACAAAGGCTGTCTTAATTTTTGGTTGTCCTATGAGACGAACTACAGCTGTCTTTCCATCTCTTGGGTGGCCTCCTCACTGGTCGCCTGCTTGCTGGTATTCCGTCTTTAGCAATATGTGCCAGTCTGTTTTGGTCCATTCTATCTACATGGTCACGCTAATATCTCCTTTTCTTGCATCCCTACCCGACTATATCCTCCACCCTGCATGTCGCCCTTATATCGTTGTTTCTTCTCTGTCCCCAGTGTCTTTACTGCGATGGTTTTTAGCATTGGTCTAGCGCAGGACTTATATATTCGCCCCTTACTGTCAATGCTTATATTGTTGTTTTTCCAGGTGATATCTCTTAAGCAGTCTGATATTGCTGAGGCTTTATTGGTCTGTGTTTTGGTGTTGTTTATTGAGTTGTTGCTGCTTGATATATCTGCTCCCAAATAACGGAAGCTTATTACTTGTTTGATTGACTTATTATCTATTACGACTTTAAATCTTATTTATTCGTTGGACAAAGTTTTGTTTTATCGATTGGAATTAACCTGTTTTATTTTCCACTGCTTTGATAAAATTTGTGTGTTGGCCTTTGTAAGTTGTTTTCTTTTTCTGCAAGGATTACTGTATCATCCGCATAGCATACTATGCTGATTGTCTTGTTGTTCAGTTTATATTCCTTGTTCATTGTTCACCCATCAGCTCTTTACTACTCTTTTTATATCCCTATGAAACATTCAAAGATATTATTTATTGAGGTGAGGATGTGTCCAGACGACACACTACTCCTCTTTTAGTTTCAGCCTAATGACTTCGAATCAATGCAAAAAGGCCAGTCTGATTCATATTTGATAACATCCTCGTGTTTTCACCTGAATACATCTAAGTTCACTCTACACTCTACAGCTGTTTAGTGAATCTGAGGTCACGGAATCTTATAATAACTTGGAGCATTTCAAAATAAATCTCGGAGCAATAGAACTAAAATTGCTGGGGATTATTTATGAATAATTCATTCAAGAGAAGTGTTATTATGATATATATTGAAAGAGGACTGCAGATTTTTCTGTCCGCCCGTGTCTATCAAGTAAAATTAAATGAATGCCCTAGTCCCGCTGCACTTCTGTTGCTGTTTACTGTTTATTTGCCTCCAATGAAGTCTATGCAAAGCATTCAAAATTCCTGTCTTAGATTTGCTTTCATTGTTTTGAAATACGAAAGAATTTTAGATAATTGAAGGTTGTGAATGGTTAAAAATGGAATGTCACTTCTGCTTACGTCAGGTTTATGTGCACCAATCTATACACACTGACATAAGGCCGGTAAACTTGTAGAAAATAATCTCTGTTATAAGAGATCCTACAAATTTAGACTTTTCGAAGATAGATATTACCACTTCACCAACAAATGTTACCGCCGTTCTTGGGTGCTCATTTTCTGACATTTGTTGATATACAGTGATATTGATGGAAACAAAAAGACATCTATTTTTAGTAAAAAGTTGAAGTTGTTCATGTATTACGTGCTGCTTTCGAAGCAGTTGCATGAAGTCGCTTAAGAATGCGTTCACTGTTTGACTTCTGTCCAACATAATTTCTTTCTTGTCTTATTGGATACCTACATGGAGAATATTAGACTAAGCTAGATAATAAGCAATTGGTTATTGGTTTTGAATTGTTAGCTCTGGGTGTAGGTATGTAGTTCAAGATTGGTAAGAGAATATTTTCTCTAAGTAACCTACTCAATGCGTTTTTCTTCTTCTTTTAGTGTGCTTACGTTTTGTATTCTGCATAACAATATCTCGCTAATGCTTCAAGAGAAGAAATAAATATTATTACTATTCATCTCAGAGATATAGCAACGCTATAATTCTGCCATGAAAACTTGTGCAAAATACTTAACAGTAGATGGGATTATAAAAGCAAAATATAGGTAAGCATATAGTATGAGGATATACCTTTTATTTTTAACTGTTTAAATACTTTTCGCTGTGCATAGTGACGCATCTTTTTAACTCTCTAACTTGTCTTAGTTTTTCCTTTTTCTAATTTATAATTTATATAATATATAATTATATATAAATATAAATTAGTTTTACCTTTTCTAAATAAAAGAACTAATTTATGTTATAATTTAGTTGCTTATAACTTAATGAAATGGACTTGATAATTTTCCTTTCCAATTGGTTTGTCATCCATTCATTACGTATTATACGACTAATTCATAGAAGGTATGCCCCGTTATATTTTGTTTCTGTATCTAGTCAACTAGTAGTACAAATATTATTCTTTTGAGGATGTAATCTAATTTTTAAATGCGATTGAGTATAGCAATAATTCATGTGAATTCATAAAAAATGTTATTAAACCTAATATACTTATACTAATTCATGTTATAATTACTTACAGGCTAGGTGGTAGTGGACCTGTAATATGGTCCTATTTTGCAGAATTTCAACCAAAAAAGAAACGCGGCTCCATGCTCTCCTTCATGGCGGCATTTTGGACACTTGGTAATCTCTTCGTAGCAGGATTAGCGTGGTTAATAATACCACAAGAAATAGGCGTATACTCAAGTCATTTCATATATAATTCGTGGAGAATATTCTTATTGATATGTTCGTTACCATCGTTTGTTGTGGGAGTGTTATTATTTTTTTTACCAGAAAGTCCAAAATTTCTGTTATCAAGAGGAAAGACAGAAAAAGCAATAGAGATATTTAAATCCATTTACCATATAAACACCGGAAACGATAAGAGTAGATATCCCGTCAAACATCTAATATTAGATGATAGTTTCAAGGTTCATGCATCAGTAAGTCAACTACCTCTAGGCCAAAAATTGCAGAAGATGTTTATCGCCATAGTAGATCATAGCAAACAAGTGTTCGTAAGGCCCATATTGAAGTTCACCGTTATTTCCATCACCATCAATTTTACATTTCACATAGGATATTACGGATTGATGATGTGGTTTCCGGAACTATTCAATCGATTCGATGAATATTCCAGGGATCATCCTGGTGAGATGGCATCTGTGTGTCAAGTTACCAATTACGTAGTGGCCAATGGTAGTCAACAGATAGATGGTACATGTTCAGAAAAAATCGAAGATTCTGTTTTCTTAGAATCTCTAATAACAGTAGCTGCTGCTATACCAGCTAACGTAGTTGCAGTTATTGGTATTGATAAACTTGGAAGAAAATTCTTCTTAGGTATGTAAGAACTATTAAAAGGTGTATTATATGCTCATATTACTGTTTTATGCTAAATATTACTTGTCGGTGTTTTGTCGAGTCTAAAGTTAAAGTTTTATGTGTGTACACTACCGCTCACGTAAGGTTGGCTAATTTGAAAAATTATAAAAAATAAAATTGTAGGCTGTAAATAGATCTATATCATAATATAAATTAAGAAATATAGTACATTTAAAAGTTATATAAATGCTATATTGATTTGCTCTTCTTGTTTGAAACAATTGTAGCATTAATATATCTTTTTGAACTCTGTGTTATTTTATTTAATTTGTACTGTGGACTTTCGTATGTATCTCCCTTGTCATTAATGAATTCTCCAAAAATATAATAACAATAGAAAAAGAGCTAATATTTAATTAAATAAAGACTCTCCATAAATTATACTCATTTTTCGTCAACAAATCTTTCTCTTGTATGTAGTGCTGTTCAAAAATTAGGATTATTTCGTCCGGTTTACAAGAGAATTTCAAAGCGTTTGCTTCGAAACGTTAATTTTTCTAACTCTGCTTTGCACCTGGCTCCACATCAACTAGACATGTATTCTGTTTGTGTCTCTGTCAAATAATCCTGACATATTTGGCTTTTGATTATTGTAATTGTAAAATGTTGTCCAATTAATCAAATTGATCTGAATTATTTCATATTATTGTACTGTAATTTTCTTTATGTGTTGTGCAATCAAATATTTGCAAATTTCCATTTTCTGAGAATGAAAAACCACCCAGAAAGCACATACACGCTGTATAGTTGTTATAAGACAATCGGATCGGCATATAATGAAACAAATTTGGCCACTATTCTTATGTACAGTCATGTATCATTACGCTGCTTATGCTGCTGTGCGTAGACCTAACTTTATTTTTTTTTTTTTTTCGAAAGAAAGGATACCCTCTGGGCCCTAGATCCTCTTCTCTCGGGGAGTGTGAGATTCATAGTTACTGAAAGTCTTCCTCATATCAGCAAATTCCTTTGCTTCGTCGTTGTTGGCATTGTCGCTTTTATTCCTCCTTGGTTTTCATCACTGCGTTTATCATGTCCGTCATCGCAGTCCACCCTTCTTGGTTCCGAAGCATGTTGGGGGTTATGTTGTCAGCCATGATATTCTCTCTCACTACGAACTCCGTCTTCCTTTTCTCGCTGACACATAGATACCGGAAGACCCATGTTTTGTTAGCGCCTGTATTATAAAATAGCCCACACCGCCGTGCTTCCGCGTCACTCTCGGTACGATGTGGGCAATGATTTTTTTGTCCTCTGGGATGATTGGGATTCCTCTACCTTTCCCCCTTCCACTTCCTGAGGGAACCCTGCGTAGCATCTTCCCTATCTTCTTCGCATTTGCAACGTAAAAGTAGATGTATTGACACCAGGCCCGCGACGACCTGTATGACTTTCGTTACCACAGGTCCTATATGCACTCGCCACCCTTCTGGCGGACCTCCTTCGCACCAACTCACTAGTACAAATGATTTAGATGTGATATATCACTCAAATATCAATTTCTAAGTTTTAATTTTCTTTTTAATATTTATTATATGCTCATATATATATACAGGGTGAGTCATTAGTAGCCGCTTCTTCGATTGCTCTTTTGTGTTTTAAATAAAAGAAAAAGCAATTAGTGGAGGATCCATGGTTGCTTGTGGCGCATATTGTAAAAATACTTTAAGCTCCGGCGCACTTGCGGTTTCGCCGGAAATGCACAGAACTTAATTTTTTTAAATGACTCACCCTATATATTTTTGAATTTTCTTATACTGCTTTAAATTACCTGTTCAACTGTTTTTTCTTTTTCAAAATTGAGCCAATAGTTTTTGAGTTATTAATTTTTTTTGAAAATATTTGACTAAAACACGTGTTCAGAAAAAAATCATTTTCACATTGTTTTTAAAAGTAAAAACATTAACTTTGGTGGTGCTTGTAGCCAAGAAAATTCTGCATCATTTGGTAAAGTTGCACTCAACAATACCTCAAGCAACTTTGTTTTTTCAAAGCCTACTTCCTGAAATTTTCACATACCGAGAACTTATTTTTTTTAAATGGAACACTCAGTATTTTATTGCGTCATTTTGTTCCTTTCTTTATTCTCTTTCATTTTTGTTAACAATGTCCTATACCTATCTTTTCTAATTTTTGAGATAATCACTATACAAGCAATTAGCGGTCAATTAAAGAACTACGGGCGCTGCTCTCTGCACCCAAATATTGGTCCAATAAAGGCTGGAATGCGGCTGACTGCCTGAGTCAACTGTTAAAGAAAGTCGGTATACATTTACATATTAGTTATCATTCAAATGAATTATTCTTATGAAGAGTTAATAGATATGATTGACATTTTGGGTGAATCTGAAAGAAACTCTTTGCTAGCATCCAGACTTTACGCACAGCGATCCCTGGTAGAAGTCAACCGAAGCCAGAAACCTTCACAAATATAAAGTGGACGGTTTGAGTGAACAGAAAGCATTGAATATGAAAGAATGAGCTCATAAAGCAATAACTGGTCAGGATAAGACGTTTATGGTACTTGCGAGTGTAGTTGAACACCCCTCATACTAGTACTACGAAAATTAGTCGGCGGTTAGATGTAAGTCAAATTTGAGAATCCAGAATAATTAGGAAATACGAAATTCACCCGTAGCATATTCATACACAGGGTTAGATAAAGAAATTTTCAGAATTGCTTACATTTTTGTCAATTGACAGCAGATAAACTATCCTGGCTTTCTCAATTTTTTGTTGTTTTGCCAACGAAACCTTCTATTCAACTGAATACGTTCATCGTCACAATTTCCGTTATTATAACACATAAAATTCCCCACTTTATCACACCTGTAAACTTTCAAAATCGTTGGTCATTAAAACTGTGGGGGAGGAATAGTGGGTAGTTACATAATTGCACCTTATTTCATTGATGAAAATGTTAATGGAGGAGAGTATCTTCGCTATCTACGAACGGATTTTCAAAACTTTTTGAAGACATATTCAAATATGTCAGTAAACATAACCTTTATTTTATTTCAATGTTAACCAACAGTGTTAAAAATGAAATGCTGCAACTGGACGTTGCCGGAATTAAAAAATTGAAATGCGATGCTCTTCATTCTATAAAATTATTACTTTTGGGATAGTTGGATATAACATTTACTTTGTTTGACACTTGACTAAGGAAGTCGGGCGCCATCCCTGCCTTCCATTGGTTGAACGAATATTTTGGTGCATAGAACAACAGCGCTCGTAGTTCTTTAATTGACCGCAAATTGCTCCTATAGTGATTATCTCAGAAATTAGAAAAGATAGGTATATGACATTGTTAACAAAAATGAAAGAGAATAAAAAAAGGAACAAAATGCTTCAATAAAATACTGGGTGTTCCATTTAAAAAAAATAAGTTTTTGACATTTGAAAATTTCAGGAAGTAGGCTTTGAAATAACAAAGTTTATTGAGGTATTGTCGAGTGCAACTTTACCACATGATGCAGAATTTTCTTGGCTACAAGCACCACCAAAGTTAATCTTTTTGCTTTTAAAAACAATGTGAAAATGATTTTTTTCTGAACACGTGTTTGGTCAAATATTTTCAAAAAAAATTAATAACTCAAAAACCATTGGCTCAATTTTGAAAAAGCAAAAACAGTCGAACAGACAATTTAAAGCAGTACAAGAAAATCCAAAAACATATAGGGTGTGTCATTTAAAAAAATTAAGTTTCGTGCATTTCCGGTGAAACCGGAAGTGCGCCAGAGCTTAAAGTATTTTTACAATATGCGCCACAAGCAACCATAGATCTTCCACTAATTGTTTTTTCTTTTATTTAAAACATAAAAGAGCAATCGAAGAAGCGGCTACTAATGACTCACCCTGTATATATTTTTATTTTTCTCTGTATCTCTAGTTGGCTAAGCTTCCTTGGGTGGTAGTGCATATATTCTATCGGGTGTTCAGAAAAATTCGATGTCAAGTAGGTGTTGAACAAGAAATCAAGAAATGTCGTAACTTAGTCTATGTTTTATATTAAATATTAAATGTCAATTGTTGTTTGTAAATAATTGTCAGAATCTACTTTATCCCAGATATGACTTAAAATTTTCAAGAATTTATTATAAATAAATGTATTCATTTATTGAATCTTAAAATTATCAGTACAGCATTTAGAAACAATATAATTTTTGCATACAGAGCTTTCATCAATATACACAATTGGCCTTGCATTTTCTTTTCCATCATAATTGCTTCATTATCTTAAATATTATGCTTTCCATGTTACAGTATCATGAACATCTGTATTTTAACCCGATATCGATAAATTTTACAAATCTATAAAACCATTTTCATTTTCTTATATATCATCTCATTTTCCAACATATTTGATGTAAGAATATTTTTCGACAATGTACAATGCATACATCGGTTATCATTACTCGTTCGAATATTTGTACTTTACATTCAGGCTAAAATTCCATACCCTGAGTCATCTTACTTTCTAATGGTAAGTTCTCGTTGGAGCTGTGGTGATAAGTATACAGAGATATTTTGTATTTGCATTGAAGCTTCAATAAAAGCATAGATCTAGTCTTTATTACAGGAAGTGATATTAATATTGACAGAAAGATTAATGATCCAAAAAAAAATTATTTTTGATCTCAAATATATTGGAAATCAACATCATCTTTAAGACAAATGATTGAAACACCTAAAAAATTGCAGAATATATGACAATGAAGGTCGAAACCTCTCATCAAATTCGAGATAAAATATGCACCAGATTTTAAGTCTAATAGATGACATGACATTTAGAAATTGTATCTTACTAATGGGAGTTATTGGTAGCACTTTGTTGTGAAGAAATGTGGTTTTATTATTATATATCGAGATAAAATATTTACCAGACTTAAGTCTAATTATGAGCTTTCTAGCACAAAAAGTTGTACTAGAAAGCATGCTTGTGTCTTTTTTCATTTTGCTTTTCTACAAAGGACCTAGTAAAAATGTTACTTATCAAAACTTGTACCTTGCGAACAGTAGCACTATTTGACGCTGATAACTTTGTATGCCAAATGCGTAATGTTCAATGAGCTCGCCACCCATGGATTATAAGGCCGTATAAGCTATATTTGTTAATTAATCGGCGACAGTTAGTTGTATTAATAGACACAAACTCACAACACTTCGTATATTTGTGTAGATAGCTCAGCAAATCAAAATGGTAAATGCATAAGTTTTTAATTATTGAAATAAACAAGTATCACACTAATAATATTAGAAATAAATTACGCATTACAAACTGTATTGTTAATTTGGTATTACAGAAAATGCGGAGCCCATGCTAACGATTAGAGGTAACTTAAGGAACTGACTTCAAATATATTTTTCTTGGAAGAAGGGTTTGCATGATATTTTAACTGAAGTTTCTAAGTAAAACAAAAATACAATTTCTTGCTAATCCATGTCACATAAACTATAGAAAACAAATATTAATTTATTGCCACATAGGGGTGAGTAAACTAAAGGAAAAGCAAAACGTTCATAAAAGTGCACTTGACTATCTTTAAATATTTTCAAATGGTTAAAAAGATGTATTACAAGTCTACGTCAAAAGTGGACCCTTCGTTTCGGTGAGTACCATAAAGTGTTAAAATAAGATACCATAAAGAAAAGGTTGATTGCATATTGGGAACAATTTACAATCTAACAAACAGCAGATGTGGTACAGGCAAATTCAAGCAAGACTCCGGTTCCAAGATTAACGTAAATATTATATAGAGAGTGTACAACAACAAAAAAGTGAATCAAAAGTTTGTTCGGTAGTAAACAAGACCCAAGTGTAGAAAAAATACCTTATTCTATTAGCAACGCTCTTATCATTACACAGCTAGTAAGTGTATCCTTATAAAACATTTCGCTTTGCTAATATCGCCGCGGTTATCCTTTATCGCAGCTCCAACATGAATGTAATCCATCCGCAAAAAATATGCTGCTTTGATTTACTTGTAACAGACGCTATTCTAAAGACTCGACAGCAAATGCATATATTTACCTTTTTGCTCTGGGTGAAATATAATATGTTCTCGATGAGATAATACACCATTTCATCGAGAACATACTATAGTCTTCTCTAGTGACATTTTGACAAAATTAAATAAAATTTATTAATATTACAATATTATAAATATTTATAAACCGGTGTGATTCTGGAACTTGTAGATCTAATAGTGTTTAAGTATGTCATGTAAATGCACATATATTAACAAACTATAAACAATTTTATTGGCTCAATGCAAAAATACGTATAATAATATTTAAGAAATTAATAATATATTATTTAAATTATTTTATACCTAATTCTATTTTTACTTCCAGTGTTCAGCACGTTTACATCTGGTATATGTGCCGCCTGCATGTACTTTGTGTACAGCAAAACACAAAACCTAATAGTATCGGCTGTGTTCAGTGGTGTTATATCATGCGGTAATGCCGCGTTGGACTGTCTCATGACTGAAATATTTCCAACCAATCTCAGGTAATAAATTGTATAGTATGTATTATTATTTGTATCCAGTTGCAATATCATTTTCAGTGATGAATTAGTACAAGTATGGGTCACAAATATATAGAGTTTCAGTTAAATTTAACATTTGGCAAGACATTTTGCCAGTGATTAGGTCAGACTTAAGGACTGCTGGTTATTGCAACATCCATATTTGTGTCTGAATTCTGGAAAACTTCTTTGAGAAATTATTATTTTCAATGTTTGATAATGAAGCATATAATATTAGACAAGCGCCAGTTAACAGCATTATTTGATATTTGAAAAATTGCAGTTTCGGAATGTACATACTGCACGCACATTTTTCGTTTCCAAATGAGTATTCGAATATAAACGCGTGAAAGCTTTTATGGTGTATAGAAACTTGAAAGTTAATCTGAAGCAGCGGTTAGTTACTATGCTTCGCATCTTCAAAACAAGAGGCGCGGTATGTTGAAGGATCTACCCGCCTTTCCGCCGAAAGCTTTCCTGAACAAAGGTTCATGAGAGTTTCAAGGATTCGTACACAGAGAGATTAAATTGTAGTGAAAAGACGATAAAAACTGACACTAGGTATTTTGTTCCTTTCTGGAACTGATTTATTACATTAGACCATCAGCTGGTGGTCTCGATCTAGATTGTCGGTTTGACATCTTTATCTCAAATGTTGTTGAGAAACCGATTACTGGATAGCTAGCAAGATTCAAGAATGGCTAATTAGGGCATTTCCGTATGCATGAGTATCTTGGTTGTTTCAATTAGGTATTCGAATAAGGGCGTAGAATTAATATAATCAACTAACTTATTGATGGAGATAAAATGCAAGTTCAATATGACGATCCCATATCAAAACAAGTGTGGATGTCCTAACTGAAATTCTTATATATTATATGATTTTTTCCAATTAATCTTTTTCATTTCTTCCTGGTCTGTTTACAATACATCTTAAAGATTGTTTGATTTATTTTATTTATTTTTATGTAATAATTTGAGGTTTTAGATTTTCATAAAAAATTCCGTAATCATTCTTTATTTTTTCTCACTCTTTATCCAATATGAAGGTTTTTAATCTTTATAAAACCTTGTCATTTGCATGGAATTACCTAATTTTGTTGCATATTGTTAAAGAACTTGATTCTATATAATACTAGAAGCATTACACGTCTAATTCTTGTTTAATGTATTTTGATAAATATATCCTGTCTGGAAAATGTTGGAAATAGAATAGAAGCAATAGAAAACATGATGAGAGGATTAAAACAAAACAATATTAAAAGAATTAATCGTACGAGAAAAAAGAAAAGCTTGAAGAGTCATTTTTGCAAGAGGAATTACAGCTAAAAACAAAAGTTCATGGAAAATAGGAAGGGAAGGAAAGTCTACAGCAATAATAAAATTCTGCTACAAAAGTCAAGTAAGTTAGCGTGTTGTAGCAGATATGAAGATAAGAAAATTTGGCCAAGTTCGAAAAATATATATATATATGGTGGAAACGCGTTACATTCAGTTGCACGTCATACTAGATCCATGATGACTCGCCTTGTATATGTTGTCGAATCTATTTTTATTTATGTCAGTGACATTTGATATAACCAAAGAAAAAAAATATTCACAATACAATAACTATAACGTAATATATTTAGTAATTGAAATGCTCTAAGACATCAGTTTTTCTCAACTTATTTATTATATTGATTTA
Source organism: Amphimallon solstitiale (assembly GCA_963170755.1). Lineage (NCBI taxonomy): Eukaryota > Metazoa > Arthropoda > Insecta > Coleoptera > Scarabaeidae > Amphimallon > Amphimallon solstitiale. The sequence goes on from OY720675.1 coordinate 94,468,825, forward strand.
GATTGTCGAAAAACCTTAAATGTTTCATTACGTATCCATAATATAATTTAAAATAAGCAATACTTACGCTATTCATATTAAATTTAACACGTGACTATAGAAAAGTTTGTTACAAGCCTCGACTGTTTACAGAAACCTTTCGGCATTATATTCAATGGACGCAAATAAATAATAAATACACTGCACTGTTTTTAAACAATTATATCAAAACAAAAATAAACATGAAAAACTTGACAGGAAGAATATACACAACGCACGTCCTTTTGACAGATATGATTTATCTGTCAACACCGAATTGAACTATTAGTCTATTAAAAATATGTAATAAAGAAATTTAATATTGAAACGGAAATTATGTGTTTATTTACCATCAATTTATAAATCTTCTATTTAAGCTAATGAAATAAATGCCCTCAACTATAATTTAACATAGTAACTTTTTTAGTTTCTCTAATACAGTTATGACAACATGTAAACGTCAGCGTTGACGTGCAACTGAACTTAACGCGTCTACAGTATATATATAAAAGAAAATACGATATTGGTCTAGTATAAAAAAAACTGCAGCTGAAGATACTAGTATGGACAAAAGAATAAAAGATAACGAAATGCAAAGAAAATGCAGACAAAATTAAGTCGCAGTTCCCGGAAATAGTAAACAAAAAAAAAATGAGTAACAACGGATGAGGTTGATATTAAAAAACAAAAGGTAACTTAAAAAATAGCGCATTTGGAAATTTGTTTTGTACAAAGTGTTCTGAAATATAGAGCATAAAATATCTATAGAATGCAAAAAGGTATGACGTGAATTGAATGTTCTAACCTTAAAAGTGATACTCAAATGAATATGATGCATATAATTAGGAGAATGTATGTTACTTGGAAACCAAAAGAGTGGTTTTGGTACATGTTTCTTTATCTAGAAAAAAGAAAGTAATAATAAAACAGAAAAGACAACAAAAGAATTTCAAAATATACTGTGTAAAAACTGGATATGAACGAAACTGTGAAAAGATATGAATATTAAACGAATAAAACACTTGGTTATATTGTTTCAGTTAAGGACAGATTTATTGTTCTCTGACACGTGTTTCGACCTCTCGGTCATTAACGAAGAGTTTACAGACTTAAACTAAACTAAGAAAGTTACCAATACCTATTTATATGTATGGGCTAGTGTCTTAAGTACAGTGTCAATAATGGGGGTGTATATGAAGTCCAGTTGTGTGTTTGTGACATGTTTATTTGCTGTTGTAGCTTTTTAATTTCTAGAATTTCTAATAAATCTAATTTCTTTCCTTTATCACTATTATGTAATAATTTATAATTATTGGTATCAAATACATGTACAAGGTCTATGCAATGTTCAACAAAGCCGGTATTTTTATTATTGTTTAAAATTGATTTTTTATGTTCATTAATGCGATCTTGTACGGGTCTGCCTGTTTGGCCAATGTAGATTGCGTCACAACCACTGCAACCTACCTCATAAACACCTGATTTGTCACACAATTTTGCTTTTTCTTTGTTATTGACTAAGATTTTTCCTAAATTTACTTTGTTCACTTGGATAATATTTAAACCTAACTTTTTTAATTCGTTAGAAACTCTGCTGCTAAGACCTGGAATATAGTTAAGAGAATGAAACCGCTTGTTGTTTGTATGTTGAGTTTGTTCAATGTAAAAATTTTTTTATAAGGATCTTTTTTTGTTTCTTTTCAATCATTCTGTCAATGAGTTGTGTGCTATAACCATTATTTAATGCTATAGTTTTTAAAATATCTTTTTCTTTTTTGTAGTTGTCAGTGTTTAAAGGAAAGTTGAGTAATCTATGGATTAAGCTGTGGAAGGCTGCCATTTTTATATTCCAAGATTGGTTTGAATTAGCGGGAATGATAGTATCTGTGGTAGTTGTTTTCCTAAATATATCAAATTCTAATCTTTGTTCAATCCTAAAAGATATGAAGTACATAGACAAGAAAATCTAGAATGTAATTTTCGAATCGGTAATAATAATAGGACAATGAACTACTATTGGAAATATTATAAAGATATTGGAAATAAAAAACCTTACACATTCAGAAGTCTTCTAGAATACGTTAGCAAGATAAAACGTTACTTACGCAGATTTTCTGTAATTTTGGATTTTCTCACATATCCTGAACAAACACAATATCTTTTAATTTTATTTTATGTGACAATAAAGATACTGTACATATGCTTCTATTAATAATATTTCAACTTCTAATTACTGGGAAGCTAAAACTTAAGTAATAAAAAAAAATTGTAATCTGAATATATTTTTAAATTCTAATTTTACAGTATATTCACAATACTATTAGTTAATGCAAATATTTTAAAACTAATCTTGAAAAATTATAATAATAAAACTTATTTTTTTCTTTATCAACATATATGTACACCAAGAGAAATAACTCTCCGTACACTCGGCGGAGATATAAAGTAGTATGGCCATGTTCGCCATATACCAATGCATAATAAACACTCCTATATCACCTTATATCTCCGCGAAATGTACGGAAAATTATTTCTCCTAACGTACATATATAAATTTGGCATAAAATTTAATTATGTTTCTTAATGTTTCGTATTTCTATTATTTTCAGGGCAACTGGTGTCGCAATATCGATGGTTGCAGCACGATTTGGCGGCATAGTTGGAAACATTGTGATCGCTACTTTATTAGATCTGTATTGTCCAGCGCCTACGTTTATAGTGGCAGCTCTTCTAGTAGGTGGCGGACTTCTCTGCTTATTTTTACCGAACACAACAAAAAAGCCCTTATCATAGAGTTTATTTTAGTTCCTCGTACGTACCTACTCATGTAATATGTATTGTACCATGTATTTTTATATACTTTATAAAACGTATTATTAAGTAAAAAATAAATGTTAGGAAAAATTTATAGGAATTTTAGAAGTAGATTGTAATAAATTATTTATTAAATAGATTTTTATTTATTTTGGCACTTATAACAATGGTCTACTTGATATGAATGTATTTCTGTGCAATTATTTATGGGTAATAATTTAATTTATTTTGTGTGTATGCAAATAAATACAGTGCGTGTCTAAAGTCTCGCCCCTCGCCCTGCGTTATCTTTAAAACGAAGTGGAATAAAACGTTGAAGGAAAAATAAAACAAAACCTCTATAGAAATACCATCTTTACGACTTTGTCTCATTTTAAAATCTTAACAGATGGCGGTGTAGGCTATGTAAACTTAATAATGTTAAATGGCAAAGGGGATCGAGTGACCACTCATTTGAAAGATGTTTGGAAGATTTTGTCAAAATTTATGTTTTTTTTTAAATTTCCTTCTGTTAAAAAAAGACGCCGAATTTCACGGGTAGGATAATTACATTATTATTTTGGAATCGCTTGTTCCATTGCCAAGAGGTTGAGGGTGCTCATTTTGAACATTTAATTTAAAATCATATGTTCAGGATTATTTGTTTTTTTTTCCATTTTAGTAGATTTTTTTATTCGCTACCCGTGCAATTCGGCGTTTTTTAACAACTGAAGGTAATTTAAAAAAACATAAATTTGGAACAGATCTTCCAAATACCTTTCAAATGAGTGGTCACTCGATCCCCTGTGCCATTTAAAATTTTTAGGTTTATATAGCCTACAGCGCCATCTTTCAAAATTTGAAAATGAGACATGGTCATAAAGTTAGTACTTTTATAGTGGTTTTTTTTTTTAGTTTCAACCTTTTATTCCACTTCGTTTAAAAGATAACGGGTGGGGGAAAGAGGGGGGACTTTCGACACGCACTATATACAGCATGTGTCAATTTTCATTAACCATAGGCGATCAATTCATGCAATACGTGACAACGTGGCACCCCTACTTTTCTCTCCAATGCCAGCGCGACCGATACCTGCTCGAAAATACAAGTTAGCAGTAACTATTGGACCACTGACTTGGGTGTTAGTAATGCGTTCAGAAATAAGTTGCAAGGATTTGTTTTTCTTTTTCCTTTCAGTAAATGCAGAGAATTATTAACTGCGTTCACGCTGCATGACACAAACAAAAGCGTAATTCTAATAAAATTAAAAAATAAAGTAAATGAAAAAGGGTTCTGAAAATAATAATAAACTACTAGATCAGGAAATCGCCGCGGCCATTTGATGTTTCCCGTTCCAGTAATAAGACGACTTTTATTGCAGACTAGATCGCAACGTGTTCGCAGCTAAACATTGAATGTAAAATCTGGTGGGGAGAAGTGGGAAGATCGGAGAAAATTGTTGTGATGTCGATTGTTGCCGGGATTGGTGACGGACAGTAGGGGTGCCACGTTGCCACGTGTTACTTGTATACGTATAAATCGCACGTAAACATTGAATCCCTATACCTAATGAAAATTGACACATGCGAAAAATTATAATTAATGCAATTGTAAGTAGTTAAACTTCACATATTCCATTTGGTTATAAGAAATATGCAAGACTGAATAATGCACATCTTGTTCGCAGTAGCGTACAGGATCGCCGGGCAGGCCGAAGAGCTGCGATTGTAATAAAAATATATCATGTATGTAATTAGATACCTTTTTCTTTTTAATGTGTTTTATTTAAGGAAAGATTGCTATTTTTAAATTGGAAATGGTTTCTAAAGAAATGGATTAATTTAAGGAAATTTGTCCTATTTTTGCTTTAATTTGGATAGGTATCTAAAAACAGCTACTGGCTTATGAAATTGCTTGAGCTTTTTATGAATTGAATTTAAAAATTTAAAAGTGTTTCTCATAATATATTACTGCTTTAAACCATGTTCTCCATATCGTTAAAACTGGATCTGGTAGCAGAGGAATGGTAAGTCAAAAAATTTTAATTCGCGAATGCATTTTGCACATTTCGAAAAAAGTCATTAAGAGATCTACTTTTGGAAAGCTGTCTCCAAAACATCTTGTTACATGATGGGGAAAATATATTACGTAAAGCAATTGTCAAAAGATTGTTTGAGTATCTTGTCAGCTTTAAGCATGCTTGAACCGCTATTTGTAACCAACATCACAACATTTTTTATAATTTCTACTACAACTTCCGCGTTTTCTTTAAAGATTTTACTACATAAAAGAAAAGACAAGAAAGCATCATCGCTTTTCGCGTACCTACATACACCCTTTTGGATCCTATGTTTTTGAATCCGCTGCTTTATCGTATTTAGTATTTATTATTTCCATGATCGTGCTTTTCACTTGCGCTACATTACACCGTAATTATCTTGTGTTTGTTAAACTCCACTGTAATATATTTCCTCTAAAACCGACAAAACTTCGTACTTTTTTTTTAATTTTCAATATGTTTTATATATATTTCACGTTTTGCGTTTAACACGTGTCTTTTGCTATTAACTTGCTTTTTGGCCACTAAAATATCATAGAATAAAATACTGACGTTGACAATTATAGAAATTTATATACTAGATATATTATATTTGCAGCCACTGGGAGATTGAGTTGCAAGACATGTTCTTGTAAAGTTTGAAAGCAATTCTGAGGAATTCTGTTACATTATTGTCTGAAGTCAGAATACAATATTCGCTTTTATTTAATTACTGGTATGTGAAGGTAAAGTAATTTGAATATTATTTTTTTTTAAATCGTGGGTGTGTATTCTTTTGGTCTGAAATTACACTATCACTCTGTGCGTAAACTTAATCAAAACTTCAACCCTATGTCTTATTCATATATATTTCTCTTAAATTTAGAAGAACTTATGAAATATCTAATAGAGAATATTCATCTAAACGTCAGAATGAAAATGTCTTATCAGCAAATTAGGGATCTTACACATTTGGATGACAGATTTTCTAGCCATTTGATGGATGATTCTGTTAGTTTGCCTCTAAAATGCTCAACCTCATACCATGATCAAACTGTTACGGAGTTGGCTAAATTAATTAGTAAAGCAGCGATCGCCAATCATGGAAGAAGTACAAATTAACTACGAAGTTTTTGAAATTTCGTCACTAAATATAACTTGAAAACAACTGAAACTCTAATAAAAACATTTACATTTTACATATTTGTACATCTAGAATACTCATGGCGTATGGCGGCATATACAGCATGTGTCAATTTTCATTAGCCATAGGCGATCAATTCATGCAATACGTGACAACGTGCACCCCTACCTTCCTCTCCAATGCCAGCGCGACCGATACTTGCTCGAAAATACAAGTTAGCAGTAACTATTGGACCACTGACTTGGGTGTTTGTAATGCGTTCAGGAATAATATTTACGAGTTGCAAGGATTTGTTTTTCGTTTTCCTTTCAGTAAATGCAGAGAATTATTAAGCTGCGTTCACGCTGCATGAGACAAACAAAAGCGTAATTCTAATAAAATTAAAAAATAACCCTAATAAGATAAATAAAAAATGAGGTGTGGCCACCACACGACTTTCTTATACGTATGAGCGTTTCAAACTATACAATTTTAAGAATTTTTTTATACAAAACATATTCAAAATCCTATTCTAAGTACATACTTTTATTCTCTTAATAAATCTCTATTGAATGCATGCTTTGCAAGATATTCGAAAAGAAGTGCTACTCACTAAGAGTAAAAGTGCTACTTCCAGTCCGAATTTTGAAATTTCATGTATACAAAAAATATTGCAAATCTAACTCTAAATACTTTTGTAGTCTTAATAAATATATATTAATATATAGAATGCATAATTTACGACATATTTGCAAAAAATCGTTATTCGGTAAGAGTAAACGTGTTACTTCCGGTCCGAATTTTGAAATCTTTTTTATACAAAAGATATTGAAAAGTATGTTTTAAATACTTTTATACCCCTAACGTACCTGTCTAAAAAGCTTGACTTGCGAAATATTCGCAAAAAACCGATTTTTGATAAGAGTAAAAGACTTACTTCTGGTAGGAATTTCGAAAAACTTTTTAAATAAGACTGTTCTCAATTTTAATTTTAAGTACATATGAATTCTTTATAAATTTGTTTAAACTTAGTATTTGACGAAATATTGGCAAAATTCTATTTTTTCGCTGAAGTAAACTGCTACTTCCGGTCTACCGATTTTACTGAAAAACTGATCAGATCTCAAGAGGGAGATTATACACGTAAATACAAAATTTGGAATTGATATCTACAGCGGTTTGACCGCTATCTTGGTCACACACACACACACAGAGAGAGAGAGAGAGAGACACACACACAGACACACCGAGAGAGAGAGAGAGAGAGAGAGAGAGAGAGAGAGAGAGAGAGAGATTTTTTAAAAACTACTTTTTCGGTATCAGGGGACTTCAAAACGTGGACATCTGCAAAAATCTCGAGGTCGAAAATTTTCGTCATCACAATACTTATACTACGTATAAGAAAGTAAAAAGGATTCTGAAAATAATAATAAACTACTTGATCAGGAGATCCGGGCGGCCATTTGATGTTTCCCATTCCAGTAATAAGACGACTTTTATTGCAGGCTAGATCGCAACGTGTTCGCAGCTAAACATTGAATGTAAAATCTGGAGGGGAGAAGTGGGAAGATCGGAGAAAATCGTTGTGATGTCTATTGTTGCCGGGATTGGTGACGGACAGTAGGGGCACGTATTACTTGTATACGTATAAATCGCACTTATATATTGAATCCCTATACCTAATGAAATTTGACACATGCGGTATATATATATACATACGTCAAACACATTTTAAACATGTTTCTTAATTTTCGTGTTTGCAACCATTCCTACTCCTGTAAGTTATTATTTTAAAGCACTTCTAAACATTCTTTTACGAGATCTCTGAAAGACATAATAAGGAAAAACAGGAGTGCTTTAAAAAAATACATATAATGCACTCTAATATAGATACACACACGCTTGCACATATGCATATTCGAGCAATGGCAGCACTGACATATAAACGAAGAAAAATTACCACCTATTAATATTTAGACGCGTCTACTGATGAGATCGTATTATAACATTTAATATGTTAATGAATATCATATTTGTTATTATTGATGATGGTATCTGAAGAAACATGTACTTGTAATCCCACTCAGCGGCCAATGGAAGTGTTCGAACAATAATGTATGGTGTGTTTTGGTATAAGTTATATTGTAGTGAACGTTCTCGCCTTGTTAGATATTCTTGGCTGTCGCTAGTTCACAGATATCTATATAAACGTATAGATTACCAACTATTAAACATGAGAATGTACAGAACTATTAATCTAACTCTTAATTGTTCTTTGTGAAAATTATTAATAAAATAAAAAATCACATATGTATTGTACATTAAATAAATGTTCATTCAATTCTAATGTATGCATTTTTATCAAGAATCGCGTAATTGCTCAAACTAACAATAACAAACCAAATGAATATACTTTAAAGAATCTACTTATTTCATATTTGTTCAATGAAAAGAATATACCAATACCCTATACCTTTGCTTATAACCCTGTGTTTCGTATTTTACTTCGAATTATGTACGTGAACTGAAAACCAGACTAGAAGGCACCAAAAAAAATAGAAAACAGATAAAGGCACTTAAAATTTTTACAAAAAGGCATTAAAAAGGAATACTTGAATGTGTGAACAGGTCACTTCGTTTTTGAAAGATCGAATAAAGTTCAGGAAAGCTCCCGGTGACTTAGGAAATGTAACACTTCACTGCCTACCATTTGAGTATGCTGTGCCACACGGATCTCGTCAGGTCCCTATACTTTTCAGCCTCTATATATATGGGTCCTGGTAACGAATCTGAATCATTTGAGGCAGATATAAATATTCTGGTCCCATGGTCTATCAATTATAAATTATTATTAAGTCTCGAAAAAACTAAGTTGATGACAGAGAAGTAGGGTAGACCGGGGATAAAAGTGCCATTTTTAGTAAATGTGTTTTAAAAAAAAATTTGGCAGATTACTTTTTTTCCTTCTTTGTCCTTTTAGTGGTTTTAACTTTAAGTTATCAAAAATTATATGACACAAAGACTTAACATAATAAAAAAAACCGGTAATATCACCTTTTATGGTTTCCTGTAGATGGCACTTTTTACCCCATACATGGGGTAGAAAGTGACGCCCACGGGGTAAGTTGTGCCATGATAGGATAGAATAGATAATACGTAGGTAAAGGTGATTTTTAATGCGTTCAAATAAAAGTACATGACATTTTTAAAACGTGATATTTATTAGTCCATGTCACTGTCACAGTTAACGCAGATAAACAATTTTGAGTCACCCGTAACACATTTATCGTGAGCCCATTCTTTGCAGGATCTACACTGCACCCATTCCTATGAAGGTAAGCTCTGTGAATATGAATCGCAACATATTAGGCAAAGGCAGTTATATTCTGAATCGGTTGAGGACTCCGAGTCATGCTTATTTTTGCTTGAGAAAACTTTCCTTTTAACTTGCTTTGTCTTTTGCTTAACTTGTTTCATCTTTTTCTGGCATCTTGTTGCTTGCTCCTTCTCTAGAGCGTCCTTTTCTGGAGTATCGGTGAGCACAGCTGTATATCTACGTTTTCTGCCTTTTGTCGATCCCATTCGAGGTCCCGCCTTGGGAAGCGGTTTTACTATGTGTGGAGAAAATGTTTGTTTTCCTGGCCGATTATCAATGTTAGATGGTCCAGCACTGGATTTTCGGCATTGCCTATGTTCTTTTTACATTCTTTATGTTGACTATTTTCACTAGGAAGGTTTTGTTGAGAATAGTCGTTAGGAATGTGCTCTTGAATATTTGACAGCTTATCATTCTCTAAAAGTTGATTGCCCTGATTGTAATTTCCGTCAGGAGGAACTGGCCGATCGGTGACATATGCTGGAGCAAAATCAATATCTGAGAATACGTCCCGATTATAAGGAAATATGCCACTCTTTTTAAAAGTATTTATAATATTGTTAGGACACATCGCTAGGGGGTAAGCTGAATTGACAATCGATGGAATATCATAAATTGTGATATTCTTTCCGGCATTATTTCTCATCCAGGCATCTTGCGCAGAAGACAGGTATCTCTTGAATGGGCCGTATACACCCACATCCAACGGCTGCAGACGGTGCGAGCAATGGGGCGGAAAAGATAATAAAATAACACCATTATCTTTCGCCAAATTTAAAACTGATATGGCCAAATGCGAATTATGGTCGTCCAATAACAGAAGGACTGGTGATTGCTTTGTCGGTTTCACATGTTTAATGAAATGCTTCATGAACATAAGAAAGCTATCTTCCGTCATCCAACCGGATGAGTTTGCTGTACCAACACTGTCAGGTGGTCCACCCCGAATAAAATAATCTTTATAATTCTTTCGGGGAAATAAAAACATAGGGGGTATACAAACTCCACTTGCAGAAACTGCTGTTGTTAATGTAATATTTGTTCCCCTTTCACCTGAAGTAAGAGCACCGACTTGCCTTGACCCCTTCACCCCTACAATCTTTGGAGGTTTCAAGACTGTTGAAACTCCTGTTTCATCTGTATTCCATATAGAGGAAGCAGTGAATGTGTAGCGCTCCAAAACATTATATAATTTGTCGAAAAAATCAGTTACGTTTTTTTTTATTAAAAGATGTTGCCCTTCCCAAACTCGTTGCTTCAGGTGTTCGAATGGAAAGTCGTGGATTTTTTTTTAAGAACGCTGCAAACCAGTCAGCTTTCTTAAAAAAATGTCATGAGTCTGGCATATCTTTTTTATATTGGACTGCACACTCATATGCTAGACGACGCACCTCTTTTGGGGTTAAACCGAAGTATATTTGTGCATACTGTGTCAAATATTCATTAAGTGCTGTTTCTTCCTCGTCATTAAAAACCCTACGTGCTGATCTATAGCCAAAGGTCGTGTTTGGATCCGTGTTACGGCGTTGTATAAATCTGTTTAAAGACACTCTACATATCCCAAGAGCTTTGGCTACTGACCTTATGGGCTGTCCATTTTTTGTAACAAGATCAGCTGCACGATGCATTTCTTCTAAAGAAGCTTGCCCCCGCGCAGTTTTCCTGGTGTAATTTCGCATTCTGAAAAAAAAAACATCTGATTTAATAATGAGTTTCAATAATTAAAAAATTCAAAAGAAGTAAAACAACGCTTCATTCTCCATAGTGGGGTAAAAAGTGTCACATAAAACGTACGTGGCACTTTTAACCCCAACTGGTTTATTAGAATACTATTGATCATAATAAAAAAAATATCTGAAATATTTGAAGATTTGACAGCACTGCAACAAAAAAGAATCAAAAATGTATCAGAGCAAACTTACCTGCTTCAGATTCGATGAAAACTAACTGTTGCACAACAAAAAATAGACAACAACAAATTATTTACTACGTAGCGCACAAATTAAAAATGATATGTCCTCTCGCTTACACGACTACTTCGACACTAAATGCATGTGCTCGACAGGAAGCGGTATAGACATGACCTTGTAATGTTGGCGTCGCATGCGTTTCGTTTAATTTAAAAAAATGGCGGCAAGTGGCACTTTTTCCCCGTGGCACGTTTATCCCCGGTCTACCATATACATTTTGGGACGCTAAAAATTGAGAACAATGACCTCTCTTAGCAAATTGTGATAGCGAAAAAGTTAATAAAAGTACATTAAATATGTACAAATATAGGAAAAACTTTTGGAAATCTTATTTTTTTATCTTTGCAATTTGAAAATATTCTTTGAAATAAAGGTACCTATATTATATGTATGTATACAACAAAGTTATTCTTATACATAAATTATGAAGATGAAAAATTGTAGATATAGACAACCAATAAAATTTGTGGAGCAGTATCGCTCAAAAGTTTTCCGTTAAAACATCATACGTCTAATAATAACCAGCTCCTAATATTACATATATATATAAATGTACTACTGTATTTAGATTTTGATAGTGCGTTTTATCAACAACAGCTGGATATACATTATATAATTGTTTTATGTTCTAAAACCACTCAATTTAGCATAAAGTTTATGTAGTATATTTTACATTTTAATAGGTAGTCATATATTTTCATAGAACTGTTGATGACACGTGTGGCAGATCTTTAAAACAACAATCTGCATCATAAAAGAGATATGTTGTATTGGCTGATACGGTCATTAGACATTTGTGTTCATTTATGATAAACTATATTGTACATTTTTAATGTTTCCGCCCTAGTGACCCATATAGCAAATAAATACATGATTATGATGTTTAAAATTATTATCACACTAAATGGGTCAAAACCAAAGCCATAAGATTCTATAATCAAATCAAACGTCTTCGGAGTGTGGTTAAACTGCAAATACATGAAAATTATATGTCTTATCTTACAGCAGTTGAGGAATCAGTGAATTATGGAGCTTCCTTCGGACAAAAGCACGCTCCACAAGGATACCAGGTAATCTTCGTGACAGTGAAGGCAAGGACTTTTCTGTGCCCATTGACATTGCTAAATCTTTCTCATCCAAATATATAATGCCTTCGAATACAAAGTATCCTGAATCAGTTTATAATCCCTTACCTTCCTTCACGCACGTAACTGAGGAAGATGTGATTAGACTTATGGCTACTTTCTCTAATAAGCAAACAGCTGGTGATGATCTCATACCCAGCATCTTGATTCGTGACTGCAGATATATATTTGCTTTCCCTCTAAAATTATTTTTTAATTTGTCGATATCTTCTGCAGTATTTCCCATGCGCTGGAAAAAAGTAGGATTGTGCTAGTCCACAAAAAGCGTGATCGTGCGTTTCTATCTAACTATAGACTCATTTCTACCGTATGTGTCAATTTTCATTAGGTATAGGGATTCAATGTTTACGTGCGATTTATACGTATACAAGTAATACGTGGCAACGTGGCACACCTACTGTCCGTCACCAATCCCGGCAACAATCGACATCACAACGATTTTCTCCGATCTTCCCACTTCTCCCCACGAGATTTTACATTCAATGTTTAGCTGCAACACGTTGCGATAAACGTCTTATTACTGGAATGGGAAACATCAAATGGCCGCCGCGATCTCCTGATCTAGTAGTTTATTATTATTTTCAGAATCCTTTTTTATTTACCTTATTTTTAATTTTATTAGAATTACGCTTTTGTTTGTGTCATGCAGCGTGAACGCAGCTTAATAATTCTCTGCATTTACTGAAAGGAAAAAGAAAAACAAATCCTTGCAACTCGTAAATATTATTTCTGAACGCATTACAAACACCCAAGTCAGTGGTCCAATAGTTACTGCTAACTTATATTTTCGAACATGTATCGGTCGCGCTGGCATTGGAGAGGAAAGTAGGGGTGCACGTTGTCACGTATTGCATGAATTGATCGCCCATGGCTAATGAAAATTGACACATGCTGTATAATATCTAACTTCTCCAATTTATTCGAGCGAGTTCTATATTCCCTTATATATACGTATGCTAGTATATATATATTTCATTTAATCAATACGGGTTTCTTTCTGGGAGGTCTACGGTCATGAATGTAGTAGTGCTTACTCAATGTATTTCTGAGGTTTTGGAGAGGCGTGAAAAGGTTGACGTTATATATACTGACTTTTCGAGAGAATTTTACATGGTTGACCATGAGCTCCTTCTATGTAGATTGGGTTCGTTTGGCATTGTTTCTTCGACTGTTGGCCTCATTAGATCTTATGTCTGTGAGAGAGGATGCTGTGTGTGTTATAATGGATTTTCTTCCACTGAGTTTATACTTACTTTTGGTGTTCCACGGAATTACAATCTGGGTCCCCTGTTGTTCATATGGATATGCTGCTGATATTAAGATATATTCTGTGATTACTAGTGCTGTTGATGCAGCTAGCTTTCAGAGAAATTTAAATGTATTGTTTTAATGTGTGAACGTTCTGGAATCAAGTTAAATGTTGATAAATGTTGTACAGTCACTTACACACGGTATTCCACTTCATACAATTCTTTCTACTACATTGGCGACAACATAATAAAGAAGTGCAAATAAAACTGAATTCAAAGATCTTGGAGTTACTTTCGATCCCAGTCTCAGCTTCAAGTCTCATGTAATGAACATTTGTACATGTTTCCTGCTGGTGAAATTATCTGCTTTATCGATTACGAAAGTATCTAACAAAATGCTTTTAATTAATTAGTTTTCTAAAAGCGAAAATTATTGATGTTTATGCAATCGTTGTGAATTAAATGCTGCTTACTCTTTTGATAAGCATTTATTTTGTAAATATGTGAATATCAGGTAGGTATATTTTCTATATTTATTGCTTGTACTGGTGAAAATCATTAGTCGCATTCAGCAGAAACAACAGTTGCGCGGCTGTTCAGAGATCATGGCCAAAAGACGTTCACTTAGTCTGAACATGTTGTGGAGCGGTCGCCATTTTAGAGAGTGGAAAAATTATACCCTCACTAAGTGAACATTTTCTGATTCACATGGCATTAACGCATTCCAACACCAACGTAAAACGAAATTTTGAGAGAGTTACTAGAAAAATAAAACAAGCTAAAATGGGGGTCTTCCACACACGGATGCAACATTTTTTTTCACGGTACGTTTGCTTCTTATTTAACATAAAATTATTGATGATTAAAAAAATCTGTGAATAATCATCGCTGGGGAAATGATGATATCTATAAAAGAAAAAAATAATGAAAGGTCAAAGGTTTAAGGAAAATATATCTCCAGTTAAATGGTAATGATAATTATTATTATGTTCTACGATAATCTTAAATATGCATACGATGTGTAGAATTAAATTTACTATTATTGTTTATTACATTTGGCAGCAATGAAAAGTACCAGATGACAGACGATCACATAAAGCAGAACAGTTCTGGCCAGCCAACACTCAACTGTTGTCAAGTGAACAGCTGGAGTGGGAATGGATCCCGATCTGTCTGCTGAATGCGAGCCTGTATTATACCTGTAATACATACTATACATATTATTTAACTTCACTTTTGTGACCCTGTTACCTGCTTTGCAGCATTAGTGTTAATTTTTATCTTTTCGAATTTGCTTATCTTATCTATAGTTTCTAGTAGAAGAAGTGCAAAGTATGTTGTGCATAATGTTTAAACTTTACCTTTGCTCTCTTTAAAATAAATACCAAAAAGCTAGTGCTTTTATTAATTGCCACTGAATTTTTTACTTGCTTGCTTTCAATAAATATATTTAATAAATATTCTTCTTGTACTTGTACGTCATTCGGTGGATGTACAAAAAATGGATCAAGGAAAAAAATATTCCCTGCCGTGCATTTTCTTGTTACCGTTTGAACACTAAGATTTTAATATAACGAATGATAAGTATTAATTTGGAAGTAATCATTTTCTCTAAAGTTTATTTGCTGCTGCGGTTTGGAATATCTTTAAATAAAAAAACTAGCTTCGTGACGTTTCGGTTGCTAATTCCAACCTTCTTCAGCCCTGTTTATTTTTGAAAAAAAACATTAGAAATTACCTAATTAACAATAATAAACTAATTTTAAAATAATTTAAAATTAGTATGATCTCTAAATCGTCCAAGAAATTTAATTTTATATACACATGAATATGTGAATAAGGTCAGGAAATATATATATATATAATATAAACCGCCAAGAAAACTACTAAATGATGATATATATACCGGGTGTTTCGGAATTGCACGGCACTATTGTATGTACTTGTTCTCCAGCATAAAATTAAAAAAAAGTCTATATACACATATGTCTCAAATTAATATATTAATAAGATATTGGAGCATAAAGATATTTATTTAACTACACAACATTCAAAAGAACTGTTTAAAGTGGCCACCGTTTTGTTGAATGCAGTATTCAGCACCACAAATTCATGCTTCTTTAGCACATCATATAGCATCAGGATGATTCTTGATAGTTGCTGCGGCTTCCACCATGCGATTACTAAACTCTGATGAATCCCGATCTCCCGATCTAACGCCGTTAGATCGGTAGTTTAGTAATCGCATAGTGGAAGCTTCAGCAACTATCAAGGATCATCCTGATGCTATACGAAGTGCCAAAGAAGATTGAATTTGTCGTGCTGACTGCTGCATTCAACAAAACGGTGGTCACTTTAAACAGTTCTTTTGGATGTTGTATTGTTAAATAAATATCTTTATGCTCCAATATCCATAATTTGCGACATATGTTTATATGAACTTTTTGTTTATTTTATGTTGGAGAACAAGTACCTACAATATTGCCGTGCAATTCCGAAACACCCTATATATATATAATATGTTTTCTTTCAGGTTTCCGTACTACTACCACATGTTGTCACTGGATTCAGGGTTTTCTTCCGGGTTTCCACTACTTGGGCTTTGAAAATACCGGTGCGGGTTTCTGAAAGACGTTTCGGCAAAATCACACTCAGGTCTGCGATAACCATCTGCTTCTGCTTCTTGTTTTCTTCTAAAAGAAAACATATTATGTCTTTACGGGGAGAAGACTTTACAACAAACCAAGACTTTTAAAAAACTAAGAACAAAAAGAAGCAAACTACTTTGTGACCTGATATTTCTACAACGTTGCCAAGAGGAAGACATCGTGCCACAGACATTGAAACTGAAGTTCCACAGAAATACTAGAAAACCCAAGAACATCCTGAAGAAAGCAAGTATGTCGCCACTAATGGAATCCATCCACGAGACTACAAAAATGTTGGATGACACCAATAAACTACATCTGAATCTCAGTAACATCATGCACCCGATAATTTGGAGAATACTGGACCAGTTCAGTGAATTCCGTTCGAATACAAATACCCGCTGAACAAAAACAAAACAAGTAAAGAAGTTCAACTACCTACAAGCAGAACAAAAACCAGAGAGGAGAAGAAATCACTCAAAGTGGTATACAACTTATCCACCCACGTATTGTATGCGGCATCCTAAAAAGTTAAGGCTAAAGAATTTAATTACGCAGTAGCTCCTGTCCGCATACTAGTGAAACCACCAAAAAAGAACCCACGACACAAAGAATTCCTGGCACTAAAACAATTAATGGAAAACGAAAACATTATTATACTACCAGCTGATAAAGGAAATGCAAAAGCGACGCCAAAACGAAAACCTTAATGGAGAATCCTTCATACCAACCTATCTCCACTATCAAACAACAAACCTGGAGAAAACAACTAAAACTAAAATCAAGGAGAGTCCCATCTACAAGGAAATCCCGACAACACTCATTCCAAGGGGAAGGCATCAAGATGACCCAAATTCTACGGCTTACCTAAAGTCCACAAGAAAGTTGCACCCGTAAGACCCACAGCCAGCTTCATTGGCAATAGTTGGCAAGCAACTACAACCTCATCTCGAAGAAGTCGAGTCTTACGTCAGAACGTTAGCCATTTCATCGAGATATTTTCAGTAATATTGTTTTGATCGGAAATCGGTATAATTACCTGAACTAACGTTTTTTCAGCATTTTTGCGTAATGAAATTCCAATAACTTGACACAAAAAATGGTTCACATTTAAAACAATAAATAATTAAGTTTCGTGGATTGTCATTGCTCTATCAGTAATCCTTTTACCAATGTTATTAACTATAAATCGATTTCGAAGCTCTCCACTTTATACGAAAATATAATTTTGAACATATTTTATAATACCGAATATATGGCGTCAACTATTTGTTTAAGTTCTTTTGAAGCTTTTTTTCCAGACAAATCAACAGCTGCAAGAAATAGCTATTGTATTCTAATACGTGTTTGCTAGTAGATCTGTTTTCACCATGGTGTTGGGTTTGGGTATTTAGTAAAGTAGTTGATGTATCTGGAGAGGTTGATGGTATTTTTACACACTTTAAAGAAGCGATAGACCAAATTAATAACACTATACATTTAAAAAAAGCAAGCAATTAGTCTTCACGAAAGTTTGCTGAAATGGTTTACCCGTATACATATATATAGGAACTATTTGCAGGAATCAATGAGATGGGACTACGGCTTACTTTGATTAGTTTTTGATAAATTGCTTTAAAATTATTTTAAATAAATCACAATTTTTGCAATGCAACTGCAAGCTGTATCACAAAATAGACAGTATTAAAGATTATTGGCCATTGTTAAGTGATATATAATTTTAACTCACTGCAGTAGTAATGAGCTAGCTCTCAATGGACCTTTATATTTTTCGAGTGAGAAAAACAACAATGATATTTGGGAATAAGTAAAAGTAGGATAAAAGATCAGTGCGTGCGTCAGTGGTAGAAAAATTTTAAATTTTGTGGCTGTTACTACCATTTTTACATTGAATAAAAATATTTTTTTTCATAAGTAACACATCCACATCGTTGATATTGAAAGATTAGTTAAGTTTTTGTTATTTTCAATGTTTAGAGTATATTTAAAATGTTGTAGTTAGCGGCCGGCAGCGCGTGCACCTGGTAGAAAGGTCACCCTAGTGACGTCAAGGTGGGCGTGAAAAATATAAAGGTCCATTTAAATATATACAAGTTTTTACGTTTACCGGTAAATAACATGTGCATTAATCAGTAACTAAATAATTGATTCATTTATGCAAGTTAGAGATGTGAATATAATAATATTCTCATGATTTCTTATATGTATGAGCGTTTCAAACTATACAAAATTGTTATAAATTCTTTTAAATAGTTTTATTTTCTTAGAAAAATAAGCCATAAATTAGAATCTCTTAAATTTCTATAGAATGCCTACTTTGCGAGATATTCGAAAGAAAGTGCTACTCGCTAAGAGTAAAAGTGTACTTCCGGTCTGAATTTTGATTTTTTTTTATACAGAAGGTATTGACAATTAAATTCTAAATACTTTTATACTCGTAACATGTTTAAAAAGCATGGCTCGCGAAATATTCGCAAAAAACTGATTTTCGATAAGAGGAAGAGACCTACTTCTGGTAGGAATTTCGAAAACCTTTTTTAATAAATCCTTCTCAAATTTAATTTCAAGCACATATGTATTCTTTATTAAACTAATCAGATCTAAAGAAGGAGATTATACACATAAATACAAAATTGTGAATTTATTTAACAGCTACCGTGGTCACACACACACGAGAGAGAGAGAGAGAGAGAGAGAGAGAGAGAGAGAGAGAGAGAGAGAGAGAGAGAGAGAGAGAATTTTTTTAGTACCACTTTTTTGGTATCAGGGGACCTCAAAACGTGGACATCTGCAAAAATCTCGAGGTCGAAAATTTTCGTCATCACAATACTTCCTTATACTACGTATAAGAAAGTAAAAAGAGTAGAGAAGGGTTAATTTAACTAAAAATCGAACATTCACCACAAGCATTTGGGTTAAATACAGTCAAAGAACTCTATTACTTAGCTTAACAAAATAGATTTTGTTACTTTAATTGTTGTTAATATAACAATTCTGAAAGTGTTTAACTTAACAAAACATGTTTCTTGGTGTGAGCAAATTTTTTATTTAAAATAAATGTATATTTTTGTTAAAGTAAACTTACTTTTACGTTATGTGAAATAGATGAGTTTGTTAAAATAACAATATAAAATGATTATTGTAACTTCAATTTGACGTTGTATTAACATCTTAAATTTTTCAAAGTAACATCGACGATGTGTTATTGTGAGCTTAATATAAAGTTACACCAACTAAATAATTTCATTGGTTTAATAAATACAGAATGGTTTCTATAACTTACATATTTAGTCAATTTGACATTTAACTTGAGTTGAATTAACAAAATGATTTTGTTAACTGTAAACTAATTTGATGTAATATTTTACTTGATTCAAAACCAATCATTAGTTTTAATATGAAAAATACTGTACATGTTCACAAGCGATAGTATTTTCTTATTTGCTGATTATGCACTATAAAAAAGCGTAAACATCAGGAATTAAAAAAATAGTAACGTTTGCCGACTTGACAGTATTTATTCATTTAGGAAGCTAAGGGCTAGTTTTAAATTAACTATACTATTGTACAAAGCATCACAATTTCAGGCACTCTAACAACCACTGAAACATACACATAATGGTATATAAATAAAACACAAAAGTAGATAAACATGTGTAATATATTAAACGAAAGTATAACAAAAGAAAATGTAGACAATATTACAGTCAGTACAAACTCTAATAAAGCTAGGTGGATACAATATACATATAATAAAAATACTGAACATTTTTTTACAAATATATATGAAAACATTTCCGACCATCTGATAGAACATGTTGTGTAAATGAATTATGATAAATTAATTCTACCATATTAATACATCGTTTTATGTTTGTTTCAGTCACCATATATGATTGAAAATGTTCATCAAATTGACTCGTGTCATACATTTTTAAAATAAAAAAATATCTTTATCATTCTGTGTCAATATTGCTTGAATAGATCAAAATGCTGGACAATAGTTTTGAAAATCTGTGGCCACACAAAATCCAATTTTGAAGTGAATTCCAAATTTTTTGACTGTAACTCCGTATTTAATGGCTTTCTCTTTTTTTCTATCGATACTTATATGTATGTCAGAAGCTGACTGGAATGCAATTCGAAATATTGGAAACACAAACAACATAAAAAAAAGTTTGTAAACTCACCTTGACATAATCAATAAAACTCTCTTTGCTCTCTTCGGAAGAGGGTTTCCAATTATTTCCTTTATTTTCCTTGGTGGCAAAAGATTTGCTATTATATAACACTGGATTAACGTTCGTGAATCTGAAAAGAAATAACAACGCATAATAAAGTATATTAATAATTCTTTTATTATCATCCTTTCGAAAATTGACAATATGCCGCAATAACAATTTAGGTTTTATAAGAACTTACCATGCGATAACTCGGAATTTAATAAATTTATCAAACCTGGTGATTTTTTTTGATATCTTAAATTAATGATCCTAGCGAAATATTCTTCCCAGCATCCTAATAAAGCATTGCCACAGGCATACTGTGTTTTGAAGTCGTCTTCAATCTGGGAAAAAAAGTAGCTACATAAGAAAATGGAAGTATGCTTTTTATAGAACAATTTCTAGTTTTAAACTTAAAACTTACATGAATTTGAGCATCATTAATTCTTAGTATCGGCCAATCATTTATATATTTTGCAACTGTTTTTTTGAATATATGATTTTCTTAAATTGTTGCTTTCCAATGACGTAATACTTCGGACCACTGTTCAGAATTTGTTTTCAGCCAATCTAAGCTGTCTCTTATACTTCATCTAAAAAATAAGAAATAAAAGTAAAATATTAAGTGAAACTTGAACCTGAGACTTCTGTTTTGTTCTGGTTATCACAATCAGTACTGTTAATGTAATTATATATCCTTTGCAGATTTTTATATTTGTCAACTAATTTTCCTTTAGCAGCAATTGGTTTGTTAGAAGCAGTATTTTGCTTTCCAACATATGGTACGTAATACGTAGATATTGTTTCGGTAGTGAACAATTCACAAATTTTTCTTGAGAGATTATCAAAATCTTCACTAACAAACCTAGAAAGTAAAACATTGAAAAAGAAGATTTATCTAGATAATTAACTTACTTGCTACTATCATTTTATTGCTTCATTTATTAATATTTCGACTAGTAAATTTCTTGTTTTCAGACTTAATTGTTTATGCTTGTTATAATAATTTAGAATATGTTTCCCTGGTGAAGTTTGTTCCAAGAAACTTTGTAAATTCAACTGGTATGTAGAACTAAAGGCCCTTTTAATATTTTCTTTTCATCCTTCATATTTTGAAACGCTTCTTCATCAATTTGGTGTTCTAATTAAATAAATCGAAAAAAGACATTAATTTAATTTGAAATAGTGTTAGACAAGATGTTATTTTACTACTACTTAATTCTATAATCTCAATTCAGTTTCACTATTTTCCTAATTGAGACAATAATCAATTTAAGTCGTATCGTTCGTAAGTTAAAAAATTATTGATATGCTATTTAAGCACCAACCTAGCATATTTTCCTAAAAATGACTATTAAAATATTAAAAATATGCACAAAACAGACCTATAACATCTATCATTCGGCAGCTCCAATACCCTCAATCCTATCATATTTCTTCTTTATTAATTCTGATTGATAGATTATCTAGCACAATCATAATGCAAGACATAACGTAACTTAAATCGTATAAGAAATTTGATTCCATTTATAATTTGCATAGGTAACGCACTTTCTTTATTTACAACATTTCTAATAATTCACATATCTTCTTCTAAAAATGGTCAAAATGATTGTCATTACACATAACCTAATATGTACAACCCAGTAGCGTCGAACTATGTCAATCCTAAAATTCGACTACAATAAAATCGCTTGATATAATAATGCTATTTTATTCATATTATAATAAGAAACGTGGTCTGAGTTTTACTTTGGCAGCAAATGCGATGGTTCGCCCATATGAAATCTATTTTTTCCACTCAAAGTGCTTTCCATACTCTTATTAGCGTTCGCAATACAAGAAATTGATGTGCTCAGATAAAAGACGATTTTACCTCTAACTGCGTTTTTATATAAACTGTACTACAATAAAACACTTCTACCTACTTTACCAGTTTAATATTAGAAAATAACATCGGCATTGATATTTAGGCAGCTGCAGTGTACATTGCTTAACGATTTTATAATAAATTACGGTAAATACAAACTTACCTTCAAAAAGAGGCACCATATCTTGGAACCCCATTCTATCAGTACATCTTTAATAATCTCATCGCCCATGATAACTCACTATACAAAAACACTTGACAAACACACGCAAGTACTTACTGTGTTAAGATGGCATGACAAAGCCTAGATAATGTTTCTAAATTAATTCTGGAAGAAACGTAATTCTTAAGCACATGCGCAATTTACAAGTGCGTTGAATCTACACTCCCTTAGTTAATTTAACCCATCATGTTGGTCCCTTTAACACTATTTCTTATTCACTGTGACGAATGTTCAAACGTTTATTTTAATCAAATGGGTTTGGTACATACAACTACTTACTTTTATGTAAATTAAACAGAAATTTTATTTGATTCATCAGGCAACTAATATTTATTGTCAGTTCAACCTAAAAATGTTAACCAAAAAGACATCGTTACTGGGACATTGCTGTTTATTTAAGTCAAACCAAAATATTCTTATATTAACGTTTCTATACGTAACCGAATGATTTTGGTTAATTTAACGTATTTCTTTCTCTATATGTAAAGAAACGTTTTATTCGTAAGAGAAAAGCTCGAAATTATACAGACAAATAAAGAT
Source organism: Amphimallon solstitiale (assembly GCA_963170755.1). Taxonomy (NCBI): domain Eukaryota; kingdom Metazoa; phylum Arthropoda; class Insecta; order Coleoptera; family Scarabaeidae; genus Amphimallon; species Amphimallon solstitiale. The sequence continues at coordinate 94,492,042 of OY720675.1, forward strand.
ATTGTCATAGGGTATAATCAATATGCTATCTCTCTCATGCGATATTATAATATATATTTAATTGCTTATTCAAAATATACATTCAGTTCCAATATAAGAGGTGTGCTTAATAATTCTCAAAAAAGAAAAAAGAAATAACACTTGCATTGCTACAATAATGAGAAATCTGAAAGAAATTAGAGTTGTTTACTTTTTACGTACCCTGTAGAATACTAAAATACTCCTTAAGTAAGAAATGAGACATTTTTTCTCTTGTTTCTCTGAAATTGAACACAAAATTTGATGTAATAAACTTTTCTATCTCATGTTCAACCCTCTTCGAAAAGGAAAATTGATTCATTTCCTCAATTCAGATATGGTCTTTCATAATGTGTACGTAGCAATCTATTTATCACACATGTCTATGAATCCTTCGTGTAGAGGTATGTAGAAATGTGTGTGTGCTGTCTACGGAATTTACACCTGACAATAGTTGAATCCCCGCCGAACGCCCACCTGGTAATGAAATAATCCGCCACTCCTTGCACAGATAGAGATGTAATGGCCCTAAATACCAGACAATGCTCTTCCACAAACGGCCACGCCGTATTTATACTGTAATTAATGATGGGCTAGTTATACGGGAATCGGGTACAGCCTGTATCACGACCGCTAATTAAAAAGATAATGCAAGTAATGTACATACGAAGAGTACGTGTATATTCATGTTGACAGAAGTAGACTGTAGGGTGATTTAATGGAGAGTTTCAGTTGGTCTGTTAGCATAAATCAATACAACTGCTTAATGATTACCAAAAAAAAAAGTGAAATATGGCTGCAGTTAATAACCATTTTATGATAGTTTTAATTTATTCCTACTACTTTCGTTTTTTTATGTATGTGACAGCAATTTCGTCTTGCTTGTTTTGATCTCTTTCTACTATTTTTTTTTATTTTCTATTACACGTCGATACATTCTAATGATATCTATTTAATGAAATTTTCGTTATAGAGAAGCTTTGTTCTATGATTTTCTATACCAATGCCCTACCCATTCACTCAAATCTGCAGAAATACAGATCTTAATGGCCGTTGTTAAGAACTTTGGCAATTCTCAAGCAGCATCAAAGTGACGGGAACTGAGACCGGAACTTGGACTCGGTTACGTAATTATTACTAAATGTTTGACTTAGCAGTAAGATTTACTCCAATTCAGACCTTATTAGTAGCAGTCCATAACTGTTACATGTAGTAGGTGCTCTATGGACCCATAACTTTTTGGTAGCTCTTAACGTATTTGGAACCACACGGCTACTAAATAAGATTACTTTAAAGTTATTGGAACTTTAAACGATAGTGGCCATAACCTTCTCGTATTACTGAAGTGTGGCTTGTTAGCACTCCTTGAAAGTTACGCTCAAAGTTTTTGATACGTTATCGCAACATGTATTAATTACGTCCAAGTTACGGAACTGTTTAGTAATATTTATAGTAATTTCGGCGTTCTTGCTACTCGGAGATGTTACTTACAGGTAATTATCACTTTCCGTATAAATTCAGAGTGACTACATAGTTGCAGTTGCATTCAAAAAATTACTACAAGGTAAGTTTATCTTCATCGACTTTAACAACAAAGACACTCACAAATAAGGATCGCTCGTGCCAGTGAAATGAAACTGCGTTCGAATTCATGGCGTCTGAAAACAAAATTCGTCGGAACAGAAAGCCTATAGACATTCGTCGACATTCTATCGACAGCTGAACACTCTCAGTTGTAATGACGACATTTCCTTACATTATGACCACAGGAAAAATATAACTATTGCAACACATCAGTGTCATCAGTTCAAACGACTAACAGTGGACAAACCTGCCAAGCAGTACCAGAAGTAACTGGATGTGAAGTCGGAAATAATAACTATAACGAACTTGTTGTGAAATTTGTTGAAAATTGTGAAGATGAAATCGACAATTATTATGGCTATGATGAGTTATTTGTCCCTAAATATGACGTTGATGAAGACTATAAGACGAAATAATAGCATTTTCGTCAAACATTTCATTCTTGCAACAGCTTAGAGAATGGTCTTTATTGCATAGAGTAACCCACAAGTCAATCAATGATCTACTGCATATGTTAAGGCCGATTAGTTGTTTTCCGATCTGTAAGGCATCTTTAAAGTCGTTAATATTCGATTATTTTAAGATGCACGAATAATGTACCCATAATGTAACTCCCCTTTGGAGCACTGGCGGAGTTGCATCTTAAAGTCTGCCTTCGTGTATGATTTAAGTTGTGCGGCCAGTACAATACGTTGTTGTTCTCCCATTTCCCGATTCTTCTCTTTCGTAGCCACAACTTTGAAAAAATCCATTTTTACAATAATTCACTACCACTAACCGCAATCATATGTGTTAATTTTAGGTTAAGTTCCACGTACTTTAAAGACGCATATTTTAGTAACTACTACTTGTAAGTTCTCTTGCGCAAAATTCGCCATATTTATCCAGCAGAATTGCGACGTCATTGCTGTTCATGAACGTTGAATGACGTCACGATACTGATTAAAAATTAATTTTGCTTGAGAGCTGTACTAAAAGTACCAAATCAATGAATATTTATTGGTTTAGAATGTTCAGGAATAATTTAAAAACAGATTCACATGCCTAGGTGAACAATTTCTAAATTGTAAAGTATATTTTTTAAAAAATTTTTTTAAGTAAATGTATATTTTACGGGCGCGTTGTCATTTTTCTAAGTACCATCATCATATTTGTCAGAAAACTTGTATTCGCATATAATTTTAATACCTATGAAATCCTTTAAAATGGTCAACGTGTGTTTAATATTTCTAATTAATGTGTGTTACTACTCACACCATCAACGTGTAGTATTACATTCTACCTTCAGTTTACAAGCCAGCTTCGACAACGGAATGAGATGAGAATATAGTTGAAGCTTTGCTGAAGGTGCGCGACAGAGAGCGACTGAGAATGTCAGAAACCTAAGAAGTTCCATTACAGTTGCTGTGACCACCCTGCTATACTTCGCCGTTACGTAGCCGCAACGTCCGGGAAACGTCGCGGAAGCAGTTCCAGGGACGTCGCTGGAACGTAGTTGCTACCGAATAATTATTCCCCATTTTGGTCCCAGGCACGTAATAGGACCGTTGTCACCACGTTCCGGCAACTGGTGGCTAAAACTTTAAAGTTCTTGTGATGGTCGTCGTTACGTTCCTACTACTAAAAATGTTGCTTGGGTTATGTGTAGGGAAAAATGGGGTTCCTCAAGGACTTGTGCTTGGCTCAGTGCTGTATGTAATATATATAAATGACATCTCCTTGAAAGTGCTTTACTCATGAACAGAAATATTTGTGAAATTTAATATTTAAAGTAGAAAGAAGATAGCTATTTAGTCAAAATAATTAAAACTACTATTATACTAAACAATAATGCAACATTTATAGGTGCAACCATGGTACACATATATATATATATATATATATATATAAAATATAACTAGGGATCGGCAGTCCGGGATACATTGCAGAACTGATATGTCATTCGGAACTAGTCAACCAACGACAACCAAAGAAGTCTAGCTAGTGAGTTCATACTCGTACTGAAGGCGTATCACATGTTCACCTTCATCCCCTTCAAGTATTATTACTCATATTACTACAGTCCTCCTATCTGGTGCAGCAAGCCTTAATTATTTTTTCTCCGTAATTCTGGAAATTTTAAAATATTCGATCCCAAAGGTAGATTTTAGAGATAGTGTATCTTACATAAAATTGCTCTAACTTGATTTGTAGAGTTGAAATATGTGATCATATATAGGATGTTTTATGAACAAAGAACATGACGTTCTTTCTGTTTCTCAAACACTCCGTATAATTAAAATAATTTGAAGTGGTTTAAAAGGATTTAAATTTATTATCGTTTTCCATACACGTAGCACGTGTCTTCTAATGTGAATCATCATGTATAATTTCTATTGTTCGTAAAAAAAGGGGTCATTTTTTAAGTAAATATTTTAAATTCACTTTCAATTATGTAGAATTAAAGTTATTCAATATCAAACCAACTTGAATAGTGTATATATAACCTGTATTCTGTAACTACATTTGAAATATAAGAGTTAAATAAAATGTATAATTCAAAAGTGAAATAAGTACCTTTCATTAATAATAAAATAGATCGATCTAGCAATTCGTAAATATCACTATATCTAATAATCGATATCGTATAGAAATACCAATTATCTGGTTTTGTATCAAACTCGCAATCACGTTCCTATTAATACATTTAACAATAATTACTTTCGGAATTCTCCTGGAATACTTTCATTAATGTTAAACATTACGGGGGGGTTCCGATAATTGTTCTAATAAACTCTTTGGTCTCGTCTCTTTTTAGTCTAAGCTTCGGATATTGCGAGTTTAAACCTTCTCTTTCTGCATCAAGCAAGTCAGGCGACTTAGATCATAAAGAAATAATAAATTATCTCGGCAGGGGTGTCCTCATATCTCACGAGTTTGAATAACTTAACAGGGTCATTTACAAGTTAGATTAGGTGCCATTTAAAATTTAGTAAGGCACAGCCATCGAATGGGATGGAGACTTTAATTGATAATAATTACGAAAGTTTAAGTCACAATAATAATATATATTCAATGTTGGTATTAAATAGTTTAACATTCAGTGTTGTCTAGGTTCAGTCCAACGTTTCATTATTATTAAAATTACACGTACTGTGTCTAATATCAAGTCTCTCAATGTACATAGCTAATTTATCATTCAACTCGATAATTTAAACAGTTCAACAACACTAATGGTCCTACATTGTTTTGGATTAACAAATAATATAAAAAAATTCCCAAAACTGATTTAAAATAGATAAGCATTATTGAACATTTAATTTATAATAAAAAGAATTATGTTTAGATAATTTTTTTTTAATTTACACCTAGAGAGATATTATTAAATCAGTTTCGAAATATGAAATTAGAAACTGTATTTTCGACACAAATACTGTTTAATGAAATTTCTAATACAATTTGCGGATCAATTACCTCCGGGACTTTTTGAATGTAAGATAATTTTTCGGCGAAAAAAACATTTGATTTTTCAACATTGTCACCTTTGAACTTAATACACTTCGTCCAAAGTTTCTCTATTTTTTGAGGCTTTCTAAATAATAAAATTTACCGAGCTTCTCATAATAAGACTTTGTTGAAGAATGATTTCATCCTTGGAGCCATTTTTTTTAGATTTCAAAACAGAAAGTAGTTAGTGTCGGTTAAATCCAACACAACCTAAAGCAAGTTTGGATTTGTAAATACTTGAGAATAGTTTTGAGTTTTGAATAGTTCAAGAAAGCAAGATAAAGAAATTGGATATAGAATATAAAAAACGACAAAGTCATATAATGTAAAGAAAAATAAATTCCTACACAAAAAGAATAAATCACAAAGGCCAAAAAACTTATAGTATATAAAACAATATATACCCGCATATCAACACACTGTGCAAAAGATTTGGTACTGCATCATAGCCAACAAAATAGAGACGGAAATGAATGGTGTAATTTCGTAGAGAAATAAAAGCAAGAAACAGGAATCTCGACACTTGGGGATAGAAGAGGAGCAGATTATAATTGGATGACCTAATTTAAAGAACACTTAATGTCGAATTTAAGTGAAGCAGTTTTTTATTCATCATTCTTAAAAAATTAATTTGGTTTAGACCTAATGTATAGCATATCCTTTAGCGTTTAGTAGTTGATTTAGTGGTCTCTTGCTCATATTGGATTGCCAAAATGATTGAGATACATATTCTTTACTTAATATTCTCATTTTGTTTTCAAAAATTATTATTTTATATTGCATTTTAATGTGAAGATTAAGCATTGATGCTCCAATGAAAAACTAGCTAAAAGATGAATTATTCTCTTATATAAAGCGAAACACATGAATTAGCTTTATCACACCACATTACATCAATTAATCGTTTTCTCGACAAAATGGAAAACCCAATCATGGTAGGTGCTTTAAGTCGAAGAAAAATACCTTGGAGAGAAATCGGCCAGAGTATGTGATTGCGTAAATTTAAAACTAACCTGCTATATGCGTTGACGAAATTGCGGATAATATTCAGCTTTCAAGTCAACGGCGGTTTTATTTTCACGGCCAACGCATTCATCACGACCAAATGCAAAGATTAGAATCTGTGATGGTATGGCAGTAATTGTTTTAGAATGAGGACTGTTTTACTCGCGCTAGTGATTTTAATGAGTGAAGCCACATCTGGGACTAGCAAAATACGCATGTTATGATCCTTAAAATTACCACCATTATAGAATCAGCAGTCTAGTAGAAAGCTATGGGAAAATTATTTTGAAAACTTTTCGCCAGAATTATTAGAACATATCGCTTTACTCGAAATATTCGCCAATATTTAGATTAATCTGTTCCAAATACATGAATTAAAAAAAGTAGAACCAAACATGCCCTCCGATAGTCATTTTTATAGGGAAATGAAGAAGAATTTTAAATTTTAAATTTACTGATAGGTGTAACACTGCGTTTTTCGGCGTCTGTTATATCAATAAAAATTACATATTTTTGTGTGACATAACCCCCTTAGAACTTTATGGATATATTTTCGGACACATGTATGAGTATAATTTCGATAACTACGACATTAAGTTGGCTCAAATAAACGTAGCTCACAGAAGAACTTAAGTACTGCCGAAACAACTAGACTTTATTCTAATCAATTGTTATTACGAATATTTTGACCATACTACATATCTAAATGAAAATAATATATGAACAAGTAAATAGAAAATAAAACCAATGGTTTTTTTGTTAGATGCTGAGTTTTTTTATTGAAACCTTTGTACGGCAGAATACGAAGTAACCAAACCTTATATCAAGAGGATTGCTAGTACATAACAAAACAAACACGTTTCCATATTACGGTATGCGGCAAAATAAACAGTACTGAAATTATGAAACGTTTATTATTTATGTATTTACTTTTCATTATATAGCATTGCAAACATTATTCACGACGACGTTCCCGATAAAGCAGATGTTCAAGATGCCCTCCGTTCAGTTTCAAGCAGTATTCGTAGCGTTCGCGAAGGTACACAAACATGTCTGTGAACACAGGTTGTTGCATGGTACGAAAAAACCTTGAATTTTAACCCGCAATTCCGGAATTCAGACGGTGGATCGGTACGGAAAACAGCCTCCTTCAACATTCCCCATATGTACGCGTCAGGTGGTGTTAGCTCTGGTGAGTGCGATGGGTATGGAAAATCAGTGCTACTCGATATAAGGCGATCCCCAAATGTGTGCGCAGCATTCGAAGAGACTCCCTAGCCGTGTGACAGGTTGCCCCGTCCTGCTGAAACCATTGATGATTACATGCTAGGTTCCTGGCACGACAAAATCGCTGAAGATCATACAGAAATGGTGTGATAACCTGTTCTCTGTAGCGCTCCTGATTCACAGCTAACGGCGTTCCATCGTCTGCTTCAATGAAATACGGGCCCAGTATGCCATGTGCGGATGCAGCACACCAAATGTTAACACGGTCACTATGAAGGGGTTGCTCGACGATTATGTCGGGGCGTTCGAATCCAAGAAACCGTATTGTCTGCTTGTTAATGTGTTCGTTTAAATGAATATGGTTTTCATCGGAAAACCAAACATTCGACAAGAACGACGCGTCCTCATAATCCGTATCCAACACATGTGCGCAGTATTCGGCTCTTACACCCTTATCAGCTGCAATCAGACGCTGTCCGGTCCGTATTTGTATGCAAACCCACCAATATTCTTGAACATTCGACGGAGCGATCGATCACTGATATTCAATTTTAATGATGATCTTCGGAGGCTTCGTTTCGGCGATTGCAGCACCTGATTCAAAATACGCCCGTGATTCGTATTGGTTGTGACTATCACGGGGCGACCCACGTGACCTTTACCTTGGCAAAGCACACTTCCCGTACGATGAAACTTGTCAACAACTGCTAACATAAAGGCGTTGCTCGGAGCCTGTTTCAAACAATTATGCTTAAATTTTTCAGCAACTTCGTTTAAGCTTGGACCGTTTTCGCGCCCTTTTCCGTATGACCGAAAATAGTGCTCCACGATAAAAACTTTTTCTGTAACAGTGAGAACCATCCTGAAGCAACTAACAACATTAAAGAGACATTCACATACGTTGTAACCACGTTCGGAAACCACTGGGTACGTTTCAGCGCATGACACATACACATTTGACACATGCGCATTTCAGTACTGTTTATTTTGCCGCATACCGGATTATTATATTTTAAACAATATAAATAAAGAATTTAAAACTTAAAACATTGGTGTTACTATAGCAAATAAACTAGGAAGAGAGAAATTTAAAAAACATTTTTATAAATGTGTACAAACAATATTATTGAATATATCAATTTATTTCTGCTGAAAGTGCTTACATTATATAATGTAAATGTTACCTATCCATATGGATAGGTAACATTTTTAATTATCATATTTACTTTTTACGAATACAGTAAATATTAATAAAATGTTCTAACTGAATAATTTACACAAACATAACAGCAAAATCAATTTTTATTCGATTATTTATTTGAAATTTATAGTATTTAATAATAAGTAGAAATGTAGCTCATAAATTTAAAAAGAAATAATAAACTGGATAATTTGCATTTCTGAAGCTAATTAATTAAAAGTTCAATTTAAAAACAATTAAAAGCAATAGTATAAGAATTTATATAATTTAGAACATTTTATTAGTATATCTCATGACGTGAAATTGTTGACGATGGATAACTTGAGTTAAAAAAATTGTTTGAGCTATTTCCATCGTTTATTTTATTAGTATATGGTGAGCATAGCAATAATCTTATGTATTCATTCATTTTATTTGCCGCGCAGTGGGCATTTGTCTCGAACTTCAAAAATATTAAAGTAATGGGAATGGGATAAGGGAAAATCGATTAAAATGAATATCTTAAAAGTATTATTATAGTAATAGACTAATATTATATTTCTTCAAAATTATAAGGTACTTAAAGTTGAGCATTGGTGTTACTATAATAAACACTACACTTATGAGCGAAGTAATGTCACTTCTTTATTAAGCCAAGAAGCACATACTTCCCTATAAAGTGGAAATTGTTTTACTCATAAGAAAGAGTAAGTAACACAAACATACGCATCTACTCAGCAGACAATATCTATAGGACATAAACCAAGTTCAATTTATAAAAAGTAAATATTTGAAAAATCTGTCGTAGGTCAGATTATCTAGCAATTAAACTACATTGAATTATAAGAATGCTGAAATTTACATTTTGCTAAAGAGAATAATAAGACTGGTTTATTATTGAGCCAATGACTTTTGTTATTTCTATATCAAACCACAGGGATCTTTTCTGCAACTATTTTATCGATTCGTCCCGTTTATATTAACCTCAGTTTGACATAACACATTCCAAATTTAAAAGAAAAATGTTTTTTTATAGTAAGAAAATGTGTGCCCTACTTTCAGTTTATAGACAGCCGTTTCCATATTTTCAATGTCAATAATAAAGACATTATTAATACCCACAGCTACACACTACATAAATCTTCATAACACTTAAAACACGTTCGTAATCGTAAAATGTATTTCAAATTAGTGCTGGTAAATAATGTATACAACCTGATGTTAGAGCATTAAAGGTATATACCATGCATCGGGTTTTATTTATAAACTCCAATAAAAATTAGTTCGTCTACACTAAACTGGCTCTTTGTTGACACACCTTAATACAAGGTGAATTTGAATAATCAGTAAGGATAATATCGTAAAAGGTACACGGGTTAGTAATTTTATATGTGCGACAAGCATTCCCCATTTACTTACTCTGTGTAGGTGTAGTATTTAAACACTACCTCTATGACTTCGGCGTTATTTTTATGTAAATAATTTTGACATTAAGTATTTAGCTTGGTGTGAATTTAATAGTGTTTTCCCTTTTAGACGGCTAAGAAATAGCATCTTCATTTTGAATAACTGCTTGGTAGGTAATAACAAGAAATTTAATAGCTCAGAAGATAACAGTAAATTTAGTGATAGGTCAATATAAAGGTTGCTATTTATTGTTTCCTTGGTCTTTCATATATATATATATATATATGTAAAATTCCCATCGCCCATATTGTATTAAAATGAATCAAGTCAAAGAACGCCCTGGCCAACCAGTTACATAACATAGGTACCATTTTTAAGGAACAACATATAGGATTTATTTTTTCAGCAAGCAAGGGTTGTGCTTATGTCCTTAGTAAAAACTATACTAGCTTATGCTTTTAAATCTAGACTCTGAGTGAATCTGTCGAAAATATTCATTAAATACAGGACGACATTAAGTATTAACCCGTTGGGATACATGAGCCGATATTCAAATTAAAAAAGTTTCGCCACTTTTGTTATTGGGAATGCATATTTATTTCTGCTAGATAAGACGGATTATTTACTTATACTCGCAAAGAGCTGTCAAATAAGAACTGACAGTGGTAGTAATTTATATATTGTTTGTTGTATTGATATTGTCTAAATATAAAATTTGAGTTAACTTCTGGAATACATAATAAATAATTACCAGCTTGTAAATTCATAAATATCAACTCTGGCTTGGTGTTTCATATTTAAAATGCAGATTTTCGCTAAAGATTGCTCTATAATTCTCAACCATAACTAAATGGTTTCAAATTAGTTCTTTTTACTTTCTTATACGTAGTATAAGGAAGTATTGTGATGATGAAAATTTTCGACCTCGAGATTTTTGCAGATGTCCACGTTTTGAAGTCCCCTGATACCGAAAAAGTGGTTTTTAAAAAATGTCTGTCTGTCTGTCTGTGTGACTGTGTGACTGTGTGTCTGTGTGTGTGGCTGTGTGTCTGTGTGTCTGTGTGTGACCACGATAGCGGTCAAACTGCTGTAGATATCAATTCCAAATTTTGTATTTACGTGTATAATCTCCCTCTTGAGATCTGATTAGTTTTTCAGTTAAATCGGTAGACCGGAAGTAGAAGTTTACTTCAGCGAAAAAATCTAATTTTGCCAATATCTCGTCAACTACTAAGTATAAACAAATTTATAAAGAATTCATATATACTTAAAATTAAAATTGAGAATAATTTGAAAAAGTTTTTCGAAATTCCTACCAGAAGTAGGTCTTTTACTCTTATCGAAAATCAGTTTTTTGCGAATATTTCTCAAGTCATGCTTTCTAGACAAGTACGTTACGAGTATAAAAGTATTTAAAACATAATTTTCAATATTTTTTGTATAAAAAAATTTTAAAATTCAAACCGGAAGTACCTCTTTTACTCTTACCGAATAGCGATTTTTTGCAAATATGTCGTAAGTTATGCATTCTATATATATTTATCAAGAGTACAAAAGTATTTAAAACTGGATTTGCAATATTTTTTGTATATATGAAATTTCAAAATTCGGACCGGAAGTATCACTTTTACTCTTAGCGAGGAGCACTTTTTTGATAATATCTTGCAAAGTATACATTCTATTGAGATTTATTAAGAGAATAGAAGTACTTAGAATAGAGTTTTGAATAATGTTTGAAAAAAAAATTCTTAAAACTCTATAATTTGAAACGCTCAGACTTATAAGAAAGTCGTGTGGTGGCCACACCTCATTTTTTACTGTACATTAAATAATGGTTCTTATACTATTTATAAATAATATCATATTTCCTCTAGATTTGAAAACTCTAAATGGCGACATGTGTGAATTATTTTTTAATTATTAGAACTCCGTTTCCAAAGTTATCTTTAGTTGTTCATCATTGCTTACATTAGCCGGACGAAATAGTAAATGCAGATAAGACATTGTAATATACTGAAAAGAGATACATATATAGGAAATATATTGCACTGCTCGTGCTTATCTAATATTATAAGAATCCACTGCGCACTTGTGGGAAGGGCATCTCCCCGGGCAGGTCTCAGTGCGAGCTGTATATATAAATAAATGTATCGTTGTTTATCCCATATGCGTTCCTATATCACTTATAAAACTTTAGTGAATTGTTGTGAGCACGCCCGCGAAAGGTTCTAAATTAGTATTAGTATTTTAACTTATATCTATTTTATTCATTTTGAACTATTGTGTACTTACACAAGCTTCAATCACAAAAACAGCCTATGGGGCTGTTTTTCCCCGCATAGTCTTTATAGTTAAGAAAAAGTTATATGACTAAAGAAAAAAGAATTAAAAGTTATATTTGGGAATTTTATTTTAATTTAAACATTGTTATAATACCAAATCTCTTATAATTCTAAAATAAGTGTGTAATATTTAATCTGGAATCAAGTTTAGTTTATGGTTTGAAATCAGCAAAATCGATAGTATTAATAATTCTATAAATAACTGCCGGTTATAATGCGGTTTATTAGTAATATCTGTAGTATGTTAAATGACAATTTGCGAGGAAATTCAAGTGCATTAAAGTAATAATTCTCTTTATATGCTGTTACTTGGTAATTCACTTTGAGTTGCACTTTCGAGAAGATATTTCAATGCGGGTTTCTTTATAACATAGTCACTCATTAGAAGCACTTTCTAAATTTATTTTGTATTATATAAAGTGTTCAGTAACTTGTCGGCTGACCATAGTTCCAGTTTTTTAAATGGAATACCTTCTCTATTTACACTGTTGTATTCTCCGTATAATTCTTAGTCAAAAATTAATATGATAGGATAAAATCTAAAGTTCTTGATTTATTACTATTTTTCGAAAAAAATCTATGTTTCGAAATAACTTAGCATGCTCCAGTTTTGTCAATTACTATTTGTTTGCGCAGAAAAGTGGATTAAATTGATAATTTTTTATCTAAAAGTAATTATTTTCTAATGGAACACCCGATATGTCGCTTAATTTTCTATATGTCATTGAATTTTTGAGAAAAATAGTAATAAGTCGAAAACTTTAAATTTTAGGTCTGTACTGTCTTATTTCTTTTTGACTAAGGATTACACGAGGAATACAAAAATGTTATAATATACAGAGTGTTCCATTTGAAAAAAAATAACTATGGTAAGCCATCCACACTGTATAATACAAAATAAATTTAAAAGTCCTAATGACTGCCTATCTTAGAAAGAAAACCGCTTCGAAATATCTTGATGAGTCATCCTTCATAATATGTACATATATATAATTGCAATCTTGCAAATCTTGGCATTGGTTACTATTTTCAAGTATCACAGTTATTACAAGTTATCACCTAACAAATTAGGAAGTGAGTAAAGAACGAATAGACATAATGTGGAAACAAATATAAAATTCCTCTAGTGAAATGATATTTTGTCTAAAAGAGCCCGCACCAGTCTTTTATCGTTAAGCGTTATTTCATACAAGTTTTACACTCACAATTCTCCACGAAAAATATCTCAGAAACTGTTGAAAATCGATTAATATAAATAGTTGTTTATTTAATCAACTCCTAAAGGTCTGCCAGAAAATTAAATAAAATGCATAACATTTCATTGAAAAAATATCATTGTGTGTTTATTCGTTGTTCCGGAACATTCTGTCTAAATAAAAATATTTTTAAATTGTCCAGTTAATTATTACCTATAATTTCTATATTGAATATATTTCGCTCTCTGTATTATTAAATACCAATAATGAGATGTTCTCTCTTCGCTAGGACAGCGTGTATATTATACTTCAATCATCAAATTTAGTTACTTGTGAATGTTTTGCAATCAATTGTTTTTTTTTTTCTCTAAAAAGTTCAATTAAAGATACTTTTATGATTACAAAAATCTAGAAAATTAATTGTATTACATTACTGCCCGAAGTATCTGCTTTGAGTCGTGGCAAGACTCATTAAAGGTATTGTGTATAATTTACATTTAATACAAAACAAAGAAAAGGTATCGATAGACGAGTGCAATGTTATGTAGTCGAAGATGCTCGACAGAACAGGACCATCCACACTTCCACATACAGATAACTCAACTAGAACACAGTATTACAACCCAATACAAGCGATGGCAATTAGCCGTCCTGTCAAATGGGTTTTTTAATTAGATTACATTATCACTTTTAAGCGAGGTTGTAAATAAAACCAGTCTGCATTACAGAAAATACCACATTCACACATTTCGTTATCTGGTAAGCGTACACAAATTAAATGACAGAATCGTTGTGTTGAATAACATAAACATGGTTTATCTGTTTAAATATATGTAATCAAGTTATAAAATATAACTTAATAACCATCCGGATATTCCGTGTAGACGCACCAACATCCTACAATAAACAGGAACACTCATTTGCCCATTTGTACAGGAAAATAATATATTTGATTTAAATAACCTTTTTCCGCAAAGTATTGACTAAAGATATAGAGATTATGAGACGAACAAATCTGAAACAGAAATGTCAAGGAATAAGGTGGGATAACCTTAGAGATGTTTAGCTTACATCTCCAAGGTTATCCCACCTTATTCCTTGGCTACACCGTACTGATGACTACCAATTAGTCAGAAACACCTGTCTACGGTTCCTCTACAGCGGATTATACCCAATATTTTCCTTTTTCTGATATTTATGTATCCGCGATAATTCCTTATTTTGATTTACATTTCTTGGGTCTCGGATGGCACACAGGTTGACATTGTCTTCCTCGTGGCGACGTTAGTTATTGTCCTCAAAATCGAGGATCTTCTAGCTGAAGCTACAAATTCCTTGGCTACAACGTACTGATGACGACCAGTTAGGCAGAAACACGTGTTTACGGTTGCTCTACAGCGGATTATACCCAATATTTTTCTTTTTCTAATATTTTATGTATCCACGATAATTCCTTATTTTGATATATATATATATATATATATATATATATATATGTAAATATATATTAATTTATATATATATATATATATATATATATATATATATATATATATATATATTGCACTAGTGGAGGGGATAATATACTTGCAACACATATAATAAATAATATACCCTAATTTACTCAAATCTTGTTATTTGTATTGCTAATAATATCTCCTCTCTTACCTAGTCATTCAAATTTACTCAATTAATCTCAGGTTATAATCTATGATAATGATAATGTACCACTCAGTATATAATATTTTAAAATTTTTGCACCAAAATTAATGTACTCATATGCTATTATAGGTTTCTTTATTTCTTTTATCTATGCCCAAACACTACTCAGTTTTATTCTTAATCAATTTAATTAATTCTTTTTTTTTTTTATAATAATAATATTATTTAATACATTTAAAAATAAATATTAATCTCCTAACTCTTTCAAATATTAATTACGATTCATCACTTCTTTATGGTATGACTTTCCTATAAATGTAACTAGTTTTATTTTTAACCGCGCAGTACAAGCATTTCATTTACTTTAATAAAGATGTCGCTTATGTATTTACCGTTATACACTGCTACATAAAAATAACAATTTAAATGTTTCTAATAATCTTGTTATACTTATTCTTATAATGAAAAGAAAATTGCTGCTAATAAATTATCCCTCTTATAGGATTACAATAGTACGGTATGTATACTTTTCCTCTCACTATAAACTTTATAATGCTATTTTATTTTTGTTTACTTGTAGGTCATTGACTTATCAGCTTCTATGTCCGTTATAAAAATGTCTAACACAATGTTACTATTTTACTAAATAAAAAGAAGAATTTCACCACAATACTAGTTTAATGACAACAAATATAAAAATCCTGATTCGAAAATATACATCCAAAATAGTTATTCGACATGTACATAAATAGTTAACCTGTCTAATCGCACCTGTACGTTTGTGGTGATATGAAGGATGTTTAGCAAATGTTATTTATTCAAAAGGTATGTACAAAATTCAATTCAATGTATTTTTTTTTCAATTTAGCATGCATTATACGATGCAAGTCAATTATCTATAAACAACCTTCGTCTATAAAATATTAAACAAGTTGTAGGTATGTTTTAGTACCAAGGTCATGTCAATTCATTTATATATGTGCATAATCTGTAACTTTTTATGAAAATAGAGATTTAATCTTTTAACAAAACGTATTTCTATACTTGTTCTAGACTAGTAATCAATTCTAAATAATATTTAAGACTTTTACTCGATATACAATTAAATAAATTCAAATTTTCCTTATTTAAAAATTATACAACCTCTTGTTAATATTTTTCGTCTATCTCTGGTTTGTTTAAATTATGTTTTCCTTTTTTTCTCACAGGATCTTCCTGGACTCGTTCTGTGCAACTGGTAACTCTCTGGAAACCCTCCTAGCACGACTTTTGGTGTATCCTCGTTCTCCTCCAGGATCTGGAACTGCTTCGGTTATATCTTACAGGATGTATCTTGTTGTGTCCTCGAAACTGCGGGATATCTTCTGGATTTAAATGCAGCTGTACTTCTATTTCGAATTAACACTGAACTAGACCTCTTCGGAAATATATATGGGTTACCGGATCCTCTAAATAATTTAACATTTACTGGAACGACATCAGGGATTCTAACTAGTGGAACTTCTCGTTTTTATACAATAAGCTGGACTTGGATAACTGGAATCCCTCTTTGAACTCACGTGCAACTGATGGTTTCAATATTCCGCTCGGACTTGGTTAATATTTGGTAAGTAATCTTTAAATATTTATTTTCCTTAGAAGATATCTTCTTTTTCCATACAGGATATCAATTAATTAAATTATAATGAAATTATTGAATGATTTTATGCTTTTTTATAATATATTTTGATTCTACCATCAAATAAATATTTTCTATGCTGAAAAGAACACTAATAGCACCAACTTTCGCGGTTTTAGTGAATTTAAGATATACTTTTCGGAATAAAATCGTGATTTTCCGAAAAGTACACGCGCCTTTCTTGAAAAAATATTTTTCAATCCTCGTTGTTTGTTTATCGTCACCAAGACAATATTTCCGTTTTCTAATTTCATCCAATTAAATTCCTTTTCTCACAATTCTTGTTCAAAATGGTATTATAAAACTTTATTGATACGTTTCAGTGCTTTTCAAACTTTAGTAAACCTTCTCTATTAAATCTCTATTAATTTATAATAATGAATTACTAAGACTTTGTACTTCAAAAAAAATATTGCTAATCAAAATTTTCTGTAAATGTCAATTTTGACAGATCCGCTTATTCAAACTTTACCCGCGAAATTATTTACCAAGTTGTTTCCTTCATACTTCAACAATCAACATTAAATTATTTTACTTTACATTATTGTTAATTAGACAAGTTTTACAAGATTTCAAACTACATTTTTACATAAATTATAATATTTAAATCTCCATTTTCAGATACCAATGAAAATTACTGCCACCAAGAACCTGGTCCACTACAACTCCTTCAAGTACTGTTTTCATAATTGACTGCACACATCTTTATTGTAATAAATAACATTTTAAGTATACACAAATGTTCTTTTTTAGTTTAAATAATTTAATTTAACAGTCACAAAGAAAAATTAGTAAAATTAAATAATCCTTCCAACTTGTTCAAAAATATACAGTGCCAAACATCAATATTGTTACTCAGCACATATGCCCCTTTTAAAAAATGTAAATTTTCAACTCGAATCAAAATTTATATTTATTAAACAAAATCTGATAATACACATGTTTATCACTGTGCTCAAAACAATTATTTTAATCAACTAAATCCTTTAACAAATTTCAAATGAATCTTCTATTATTTGGTAATATCATATAACATTTATTTATAACTATCTGTACATAACAGTGTTTAAATTCAAAATTATTTGTGACACTAATAACTATAAAACTCAACTTTCTTATAAGTCCAAAAGTAATATAAGGCTTTCCTTTTTTATTTTTATTTTCATTATAAAAGTATAAATTTATTTATTTAAATGGATGTCTATGCCCTGTATAAGTAATTTTTGTTCCATTATTTATCATACTATATATTATAATCCTTCTTGATGTTCTAATACCTTATTAAAATATCTATATTTTTTTAATTGCCAACAAACTTTTTAACATTAATTGCATATATGTTTTTCTGTGTTTTTCCTTACTCAAACTTCTTATAAAAATATTATCTGTACTAACTTTTACATAAATAGGTGAATAACATATTCTTTTTATCTGTTTATACTTCAGTTACTTATTAGCCTCTTTTTAGAATGATTCACTATGCTCACTAATTATATATTATTTTCTTTATATACTGTTCTCATACGAACAAATTCCCCTTTTACCTATAATTGACATTTTCGTCATCCCCTATACTTTCATTTATGGAAAGTCCAAATTCTTTCTTATCGTTTTTAAAGGCTTACGTTACCTATATAATTCTTTTTTAAGACACTTTTGGTCCTATATTTTATATCATTTTTGGGTATTTTCCACCCTTTTATACATATTCACTCTATAATAATTCCATATTCTTATGGTACTTTTAATATTTACTATTTATTGTAAGCATTTATTTTCATCGAACATATTTTATTTTTTAAGAGGCTCTTCTTAACTTCTTTCTTTTCCATTTCTTCATCACCTAACATGTTTGTTACATCTTGATAATTATTTTCTAACTTTATTCAGTGCTTTATTTATTCTGAAACATTCTTTTTTAATTTTATAAGGCTCAAAGTTATTTATCCTCTATACAACTTCTTTATCCATTTCATTCCATTTAAATACTCAGGCAAATCTATTTACTAGTAAGATTACTTATATTACCTTCTCTTATGGTTATTTACAAATTTATATACAATATGGAAATGAGGATATAACTTATTTTTCTAATTAATCATCATTTTTTTTTTTTTTTTAATAACTAATAATTGTAACAGACCTATAACTAAACTAATCTAATATAATACCGGAATACTTTATGTACATTCTTTATCTGACAATCTCTCTATAAATTCAAATTATTTCTCGATAAACATGAACTTGTCTGTATACATGTATATCTGTTTCATCATTATGTCTTTTATTCATTTTAAAGAAAGCGAAATTCAATATGCCCCTTTCTTATCAATTTGTTATCTGTATCTGGTCATGCCCCTATCTTATAATAAGGTATTTATGTTCTCCTAATACTTCATTACTATATAATTCTTTATTTTCTAATAAACTCCAGGTCTCTATTTGTCAAAAACTTTTGAAATTTTGAGATCTACATGTTACTTGGATAAGCAGGTGTTGTAAGTACCTTCAGAAGACGATCTCCTTTCTTATCTTCTGTCCTGACTAAAATTTCCTTGGTATGAATTAGCATGATTCAGAGAAATAATGTCATTTCTCCTTTTACAGTTTAAACTTCCAATATTGTTCTTACTTATGCAAATAATGTGGATTATTTGTCATATTAAATTGTCGTTGATTATTTGTCGTATTATATCATTGTGAATGATTTGTCTTATTATATTGTTGTGGATGATTTGTCTTATTATATTGTTGTGGATGATTTGTCTAAACTCAGATTTATGAAGTGTCGTTACTCACTTACACAATACAAACTTCCAATATTGTGTCTTACCTATTATTTCGGAAGATTTAATATAACTCAGATTTAGGAAGTGGCGTTAATCACTTTCACAGTACAGTCTTCCTAATACTGTGTCTTACCTATACAATGACCTATTTCAAACTGTCGTATATACATTTTCCCAGTCAATTTTTCCCATTACTAATTTTAATCGGATTCTATTCTGTAAGATGTCCAATGTTACTACTTGAATCAAATTTTCTATATACCATTGATCATTTTCTTGCATAATATAAGTGATCTCGTTCATCATACTTTCAACCTTGTTGAAAAATATCATAATCCCAGCATTTCTTAATATCAATATGTCTGTACCATCCTGAAATTCAAAATCATGTCCTAAAAATTTTCTGACATCTATATCCAAAATCACTGTAAAATTATACACCTTCCTTTGCAAATCTCTATCCACATAAATTCGTTTTCTCTCAACGAAGTCATTCCCATTTGCCGTTCCTTTAAATTGACTCCAAATTTTCCCTTCTGTATTTCCTATAACATTTCTTATATGTGTTGGTATTTTACTATGTTTAACTTTAAAATTCCTTCCAGTATACTTTACGACTCCTGTAACTATTCCTGTAGTATACCTGGACAAATATAAATCTAAATTGCTATCATCTTCTTCTCCTAATAAAAATGTGTCCAAATATAATCTTAAAATTTTTCTATCGGAATCTAAGTATTTTGTTCTCTTTTGTAATGTAATATTTTTATCCATTTTCTTAATTTCAACTGTGTTTTGTTTACAGTCGATACAATTAATCTCAACATTTTCTATTATCTTTTCTTCAACCATATCTGTTTTGTCAAAGACTTCTTTATTTCCCTGATCTACTTCCTCTCGTATGCGTTTAGCTAACTCCTTATGTATCTCACTATTGTTCTTTTCTAATTGTTTAACGTTTTCTTGTACTACCTTTACTTTACCTTCCACCTCTTGTACTTTATTTGTAATAAGAGTTTTAACTTCAGTATCCTTAATCTTCAGTTTGTCATCCATTTCTTTGCGCATTTTAACTTCCCTATTATCCATTTCTGTAGTAAGTTTTATAACCTTTTCTTCGGTATTTCTTAATAAAGATTCCTTTAATTCTTCAAGATTTCTTTTATTCTCTTCTCTAGTATCCTTACTAGCCTTATCCAATTTACCACTTAATTCTTCCTTCAAATCCACTAAATTCTTCTTATTTTCTTCACTCACCTTGTCAAATTTCCCATTTAATTCTTTTTTATCCTCTTCCCTATTTTTCTTATTATCTTCATTAGCCTTGTCCAATTTATTACTTAATTCTTCCATTAAGTTCTTATTATTTTCTTTAGTCAATTTCTCCATATTCTTATTACTTTCTTCACATCTCTTGTCAATTTTTTCGAACATTTGTTGAATAATTCTCATATCTATTGATACTGTCGACATTTCTATTTTCGAAGTCTCTTCTTGTATTTCCACCTTATCACCTCTATCCTGTAACTCTCCTGTCAATTGATCTTCTACCTGCACCTGTGATGTATCTTCTCCACCCTCTTGTACATTCACATCCTGACCTACTTCCTCTTCACTGTCACTAGATGATTCAGATCTATTTAATCCAAAGTTACTCTTAGATCTGGTATTCATTTTAAATAATTATAGTGCACAATTTCTTATACTTTAATATGTTTGTAACTGACTTTACTGCCTTTGTAAAATGTATACCAATGTTACCGCTATTACTATAATTAATAAAATATTTGAAATATGTTGTTGCGAGTCTTATTTTAATTTCTTCACGTTAGATACGTCATAAAATGAGCTAAGGAGGGTAATATAAATTACAAACACCTAATCAAAATTAATAAAATAATCAAAATACTATTTGCGAGTCTTATTTCAATCGCTCCACGTTGGGCACGCCATAAAATGCACTAGTGGAGGGGATAATATACTTGCAACACATATAATAAATAATATACCCTAATTTACTCAAATCTTGTTATTTGTATTGCTAATAATATCTCCTCTCTTACCTAGTCATTCAAATTTACTCAATTAATCTCAGGTTATAATCTATGATAATGATAATGTACCACTCAGTATATAATATTTTAAAATTTTTGCACCAAAATTAATGTACTCATATGCTATTATAGGTTTCTTTATTTCTTTTATCTATGCCCAAACACTACTCAGTTTTATTCTTAATCAATTTAATTAATTCTTTTTTTTTTTTATAATAATAATATTATTTAATACATTTAAAAATAAATATTAATCTCCTAACTCTTTCAAATATTAATTACGATTCATCACTTCTTTATGGTATGACTTTCCTATAAATGTAACTAGTTTTATTTTTAACCGCGCAGTACAAGCATTTCATTTACTTTAATAAAGATGTCGCTTATGTATTTACCGTTATACACTGCTACATAAAAATAACAATTTAAATGTTTCTAATAATCTTGTTATACTTATTCTTATAATGAAAAGAAAATTGCTGCTAATAAATTATCCCTCTTATAGGATTACAATAGTACGGTATGTATACTTTTCCTCTCACTATAAACTTTATAATGCTATTTTATTTTTGTTTACTTGTAGGTCATTGACTTATCAGCTTCTATGTCCGTTATAAAAATGTCTAACACAATGTTACTATTTTACTAAATAAAAAGAAGAATTTCATCACAATACTAGTTTAATGACAACAAATATAAAAATCCTGATTCGAAAATATACATCCAAAATAGTTATTCGACATGTACATAAATAGTTAACCTGTCTAATCGCACCTGTACGTTTGTGGTGATATGAAGGATGTTTAGCAAATGTTATTTATTCAAAAGGTATGTACAAAATTCAATTCAATGTATTTTTTTTTCAATTTAGCATGCATTATACGATGCAAGTCAATTATCTATAAACAACCTTCGTCTATAAAATATTAAACAAGTTGTAGGTATGTTTTAGTACCAAGGTCATGTCAATTCATTTATATATGTGCATAATCTGTAACTTTTTATGAAAATAGAGATTTAATCTTTTAACAAAACGTATTTCTATACTTGTTCTAGACTAGTAATCAATTCTAAATAATATTTAAGACTTTTACTCGATATACAATTAAATAAATTCAAATTTTCCTTATTTAAAAATTATACAACCTCTTGTTAATATTTTTCGTCTATCTCTGGTTTGTTTAAATTATGTTTTCCTTTTTTTCTCACAGGATCTTCCTGGACTCGTTCTGTGCAACTGGTAACTCTCTGGAAACCCTCCTAGCACGACTTTTGGTGTATCCTCGTTCTCCTCCAGGATCTGGAACTGCTTCGGTTATATCTTACAGGATGTATCTTGTTGTGTCCTCGAAACTGCGGGATATCTTCTGGATTTAAATGCAGCTGTACTTCTATTTCGAATTAACACTGAACTAGACCTCTTCGGAAATATATATGGGTTACCGGATCCTCTAAATAATTTAACATTTACTGGAACGACATCAGGGATTCTAACTAGTGGAACTTCTCGTTTTTATACAATAAGCTGGACTTGGATAACTGGAATCCCTCTTTGAACTCACGTGCAACTGATGGTTTCAATATTCCGCTCGGACTTGGTTAATATTTGGTAAGTAATCTTTAAATATTTATTTTCCTTAGAAGATATCTTCTTTTTCCATACAGGATATCAATTAATTAAATTATAATGAAATTATTGAATGATTTTATGCTTTTTTATAATATATTTTGATTCTACCATCAAATAAATATTTTCTATGCTGAAAAGAACACTAATAGCACCAACTTTCGCGGTTTTAGTGAATTTAAGATATACTTTTCGGAATAAAATCGTGATTTTCCGAAAAGTACACGCGCCTTTCTTGAAAAAAATATTTTTCAATCCTCGTTGTTTGTTTATCGTCACCAAGACAATATTTCCGTTTTCTAATTTCATCCAATTAAATTCCTTTTCTCACAATTCTTGTTCAAAATGGTATTATAAAACTTTATTGATACGTTTCAGTGCTTTTCAAACTTTAGTAAACCTTCTCTATTAAATCTCTATTAATTTATAATAATGAATTACTAAGACTTTGTACTTCAAAAAAAATATTGCTAATCAAAATTTTCTGTAAATGTCAATTTTGACAGATCCGCTTATTCAAACTTTACCCGCGAAATTATTTACCAAGTTGTTTCCTTCATACTTCAACAATCAACATTAAATTATTTTACTTTACATTATTGTTAATTAGACAAGTTTTACAAGATTTCAAACTACATTTTTACATAAATTATAATATTTAAATCTCCATTTTCAGATACCAATGAAAATTACTGCCACCAAGAACCTGGTCCACTACAACTCCTTCAAGTACTGTTTTCATAATTGACTGCACACATCTTTATTGTAATAAATAACATTTTAAGTATACACAAATGTTCTTTTTTAGTTTAAATAATTTAATTTAACAGTCACAAAGAAAAATTAGTAAAATTAAATAATCCTTCCAACTTGTTCAAAAATATACAGTGCCAAACATCAATATTGTTACTCAGCACAATATATATATATATATATATATATCTTAACAGCGGACATACAATTTTTCAGCATGATATGAAAATATCTTTTAACAAACGGAGATACTTAAGAACCTATACCAAAAACCATCTTTCATTTCGTGTTCGTTCTTATAATAAAACACGATTGGTTTCAAGATTATTTAATGCGTTAAATAAATTGACTTATCTATTGCAGGGGCATTTTGAATTGCATAAAACTTGTTTTTTTTTACATTTATACAAATTCGTGAGACACTTTTTGGTGCACTTGCACATGCAAAATCCTTGGATGGATCCTGATACAGACAAAGCCGAATGAGGTGAAGATATTTGCTTATCTTTCTTTACTACATTAATGTCAATAAATTGTTGCTTACAAATATCAAATTCTGATCTGGTGTACATATGATTTATAACACCATCCTTAGTACCTTACTGATACATGTTGTCATCGGCCTTTAATAAAACAACACTTATAATATTTCCGAATGCACCTTTAGCTCTGTCAACGTCGGGTATAGGTATTGTGACGTTATTGGACACATTAGCACGAGGGTACGTTTTGTCACTGAAAGATTTCAGCTCTTTAGCCTGTTGAATTAGGCTTACTTCAGACCGTCCTGCTGTCATGTTACCCTTAGTTATAAAAGTCAAGCAATAGTCTCGATGAAAGTTAGCATTTAAGATAGGATTAAGAAAGCATAATCTAGATTCTATTACCTCAAGTCTGTTTCTTCATTTTCATACTCTATGTTTGAATCTTTTACATGAATTTCCGCGTTGTTCATTTTGACGTCACCAAAAATATTTTCCAAATCCTCTTTCCGCTCTAGAAAAGAAATAACGTCAATAGGCAAAGACGATGTAGTTAACCCAACCCTAGGCTCGATGCCAAACATAGCACATGGAGTTTGTTCTATGCCTGAATGAAACGCACGGTTTTTCAGAAACTATACAAATACAAACTTTCTGACTATTTAACGGTGTTATTATCGGACATCCAGGCGGCAATCACATTTTCAATATCTTGATTAGCTCATTCAACTGAGCCTTGGCTCTGACTGTGGCGTTGTTAATCGTGCACAAATTTAGTTCTGTCCATAAATATTTAAATTCGTTTATAACGCAGTTGGAAAATCCTTGGCTGTTATCACTATGTGATATGCACGCCGTTCCGAACGTCAAAAATATTTCGTTTAATTTATAAGCTATTTCTTCTGCTCGTTTGGATGTTAAAGATCTTAATAAAATAAAATTGGTTAGATGATCTTATAAACCATGATGAATTCATATTCCACATCTCCTTGACTTTGGGTATCAGTAAGATCTACTTGGCATCGGCTCTTTAACTCATTGTACAAAATTGGTTTAGAAATTAATCCTTTCTTCTTCTTAGATTTTTTACTATTGCGGACTTCGCACATTGACAGGAACAAATTAATCACTTTAGTAGTAATGTCGGCATATTTTCTACTTGTTTCCATTCGAAGTCTATCGCGACCTCCATGTCCAATTGCTATGTGAGCTGCTTCGATTACATTGAAAACGTCTTCAACTGGCAGGTAATATAATATTTATCACTCTTTGAGTTTGCTATTATTCGCTGAACGCCGCCCATTTCTATTTTGTCAAAACGGTTCACGTTGTCGATACTGCGATGAAGTTTTCTTCGATGCCAGTTTAGCCTGTTTTATTCTCTGAAGCAATTCTTCATATACCCTTCTATTCAATACAGTGTATTTAGTGACAATTTAGCACCTTCACTATTCAGTAAATCATTAATTATTTCTCTTTAGACACAGTTAACGAAGTATTCATTTTTATGACAAAAAAAAACTAAACAAAAACGAACAATACTCAAAGAACAATACACACTCAATCCCCCAACAGGGTTGCCAGATCACTAAGTCATACCATTACCCACTCAGCGTATAGATCATTCATTCAGTGTAGTTACTGTTATGCGCATAATCAGAACGGATTCTAACTCAAAGCTGCAGTGTATTTCGACTATTTACGGTAATGTTAATACTAAGATATTTAGTATATAGTAAGAGTAGAAAAATAAATATATTGTTTCTGCTCCACACTTGAATGGAGTAATATAAACATCTCTTCATTTCATTAAATATGAATTTTAAATTACTTTAGTTTGTTGATATAATTAATTATAATATTGACAGCACTTTTGAAACCAACCTGTATAAAATGTAACCAACCCGAAAAATGTTTATTTTGTTGCTTGGTACACTACAACAACACATAATCGCGTGCATCTGCATAAAAATTCTTTAATGAAAAAGTAATTTATGAACCGCTTTTTTAATAAATTGCGTCCATCGGTGTTCGCATCCACGCTGTAAGCAATCGAAATGAAATATAATCTCAATTGAAATCCCAATAAGCATTTCAAGACCAGTTAATCAACCCGTCTGCTGGCCGTGATCGCGGTCCCGGGGGGTGTTTTTTTTGTATGTGGGAGATAATTTATGCGATTTTAACAGACTGATGGTTGTAACAATGGCGCATTATCCGGCCTGCAGTAATTAGTGATCAAGTAGGTGGAAATGTGGGGCACGTATTCATCGAGACAAAAGAAACACGGAAAAAAATTGTTATACAATGCGCGCACATCTGCCCGTTTTGTTCGAAAACTAATCCCCACCTATAATTATAATATGTATAATCGTCCTATGTATATTGTCATGGTACATTTTTGTTCTCTATTCAGATCAGTGCCTGTTTGATAGTCCTTTCTTTAATTAATCATTTTCTATTCATTCAGAAAAAGTTTTTCTATAGCAAGGACACATTTGTTATGATAGTGTAAATAACAGCTTTTTATTATTAGGTACTATTTAAATTTAAAAAAATCCATAGAATATTTCAAATAATGCATACAATTGCAGATAGTTTTTATTTTGTTGACTAAGTATAATAAGAATAAATAATATTAATAATAAAAATAATAATAATAGACTTTATTGCCATATCACCACAAAGCAAAATACAAAGCAAACGTCAAAGTAATCAATAATGGTAATAGTTAAATCAGAAATTCTTCCATACCGTATAGTTCAATTACCCATAATGACTAGAGACCGGACACGAGAGGCCCATGACTCATCGCCAACGCGCTCACTATTGAAATTTAATATTTTTAAAGAGTTTTTTATTTTATTTATATAATTGGATAACAAGTGGGTTGTGATCTATAAAATACAAAATACATTATTATTTGTTCATTTTGTGGTTCAAATCGAGTAAACTCTTCGTATTTTATTTATCTTACGAAATATAAAATTCTTCACGCTTCTACCTACGCCGATGAAGAAAGGAATTTAAGAGTAAAATCGACTTTTTTTGCTATCCGTTTTTTCGACCAAACCAGGTCTGTAATAATGACATAAATATTTTATCTATTTTTAACGAACTATGATCTAGTAATTGATATGATTATGAGTTCATCACTAGATGTTGGAAACATATAAAATGAATAAATGGTGTGTGCAACATATGCATCGCTATTATGTTTCTGGTTTTTCGTAATACCAGAAGAAAAAAAAGTGATTAAATTGATGCGCTAAGTATTCTAAATCCTTTACTGAGCACAGTCTCCTTTCTACACACTTACCAGAATAGGGACCAATGACACGCTACATGTTCCTATATATATAGAAGTAAAGTTTAACAACACTGATGTTCAAAATACTGACGCTTAGATGAATTTACAGTAGTATTATAGGGTTTCGTATAGTTGAGCTTTGTTTTATACTTAGCATCGTAGTATAAAATGATTTGTAATGTAGAAACAGTTTCTCTCAGATTAAGTCGGTAGAAATGAAAGAAGATTTTCTTTTCTTCACAGGAACTTTCTTTAGAGAAAATGTGTTTGTATATATGCTAAATATGTCGCAACATCATGCGTATCAATTTATTGAAATAAGAATATACAGGCAGAGGCCGCCTATATTGTTGCTAGAAGAATAGCATCCTATATGTGCTTAATTTGTTTTTTGGGTGTTTATGCTGTAACAACGTGTGCAGTATTTCTTAGAATTTCATAATCGTAGAAACGTTTTTGGGGCAAATCTAGACATCCAAGTAAGAACATCAAGAAACTCGTAAAAATTAAGTAAAGAGCTTGGTGTTTCAGTCTGTACAAAAAAGTGGAATTTGACGTAACGAAGAAATGCTCAAATAACTGTTAATATAGTTTGTAAGAATTGAAACAAACCACACTCCATCTAGATGTATAAATGATAAAAAATAGTAACATAATAACAAAATAAAAGTTAGGGTAAAGCAAACTACCATACATGTAGTGTCATCGGAGGATCATGGATTTGTCAAGGATGGATGTCGTCTTCATTACAAGGCAGGTAAGGCTGGCCTATATGTTAAATGACAACCGAGTGACAAAAGTGAACATGTTAATATTTAAAACGAAAATGAAAAGTGTGATCACATGGATGTTAAAACTAACATCAAGCAGTAAATAATTACTGTGACTTACATATATGTATACCTTTATACGTAAAACGTATATGTATATATGCATGTGTTTGAGATACACACATTGCTTTTTTCCGTGTCATCTTTTGGGTGTTAGATGTCGCTATGATACTCTCACTGCATTTAACATGCAAAAATGACATAGGCAGCGATTTAAGTCTTGAAGCCATTGTCGAGAATCTCCACGTACACTGATGAGACCTCATAGGTCGAAACACCGGTGTCTGTGCGTTCGATTATCGGCAATGGTACTTAACCCATTTGATCCCAAGATATTTTTTTTCTAATTAGAATTTAATAGTTTGTTGTCTTAATCTACTAATTTTACTGAGCATTTTGATATAGGACACTATATAAAAAAAAACAAAAACAAATGAGATATATATATGTACCCAAATGAGTACACTGGGCGGTAAAGGTAATATGTCGGTTTCAGAACACGCAACACAAATTTATTTAAAAAATGCATTTTAATGTAACATATCAATATAGAATCAAATCAGTGGAAAAGTTACTGCGAGTGATATGTAATAAAACAGTTTCTTTCTATGCATAATGTTACATTACACTTGCAGCAACCCCAGCGAACTCTCATATGGCAGTGGGCACAGCGTCGAGGTTTATCCAATTTCTTAGGAAAATGACCACCTTCATGTCTTCTAACACTTGCAGGAACCACGGCTGCAGGCCTATTATTACTTCTGTTATAATAGCGAAGATAATGACGTACGATTTGTCTTTGAAATTGTAATAAGTCCATTGATCCGTCTACTGCAAGTTGATAGAGTCTCCATGCATTTACTACAGTAACGTTGATCATATGGGTAAATAGAACCCACCACCATTTTTTTCCACCTATGGTGATTCTGTAGTTGTTTACCGCTTGATCCAACAGATCAACTCCTCCCATACAACGATTGTAATTTTGAAATAAAAATGGTTGTGGTACATCTATTTTTCGCTTGTCAGCAGTTGACCATCTTTTAACAGAACCAAGAGGAGTTACTGAATCATAATTCGTAGCCATGGTAACTACATTATTGTCTGTCCATCTGACAAATAATAATTTAGACGTTGAATCATACCTGTACTCATACGTTCCGCGAGTTTTTTTTTTAAATTCTTTAACATTTGTTAAAGGGCATTTTCTGGTTCTATTTTCTCTGATTGTTCCAGTGGCCTTATGTCCTTGTTCTCTCAGCGTAGCCAAAAGATCGTAACTGGTAAAATAGTTGTCAAAAAATACAATCTGATCGCTGGGTACGGCTACTGCTTTTAGAAGATCTAGTACCACTTGAGATCCAAGCGGTAAATTTTGGTTTGCACGAGGTTTTTGTTTTGCACCACAGTATATATCAAAAGAATAACAGTATCCTGACGAACTGCATAACATCCAGCCTTTATAGCCAAATCGAACAGGCTTGCCTCGAAAAAATGCTTGGCTGAGTGGTGTCCGAAGTATTTGATCATTGCCTCATCTATTGATAAGTCCCGTTCAAAAATACCCCATTGCTGAAATCTTTGATTCAAAAGGTCAATAAGTGGTCTAATCTTTGCAAGTTTATCTTCTTGGTCTAAACTATTATTGTTTGCCAAGTGAATGTAACGTTTTATCTCCTGGAATCTGTTTCGTGACATTGCATCAGCGACCAGTTTTACTCCAACATCTTCGTCGAGACTCCAATATAATATTTCGCGCGGCAGTCTGTGATATCCACTTAGTAAAAGAATACCGAGGAATTGCTTTAGGTCGGATTTGGAAATAAAGAAGCTATGGTTATTTTTCTGATTAGAATATACGTTGGTTTCTGTAACAATGTGTTCAGTAACTTTCTCGTCCCATAATTTCTCAAACACATCAACTGGTTCCATGACTTGAAGTTCTGACGCAAGAATTTCCCGACGATCGTTGTATCCTGAGGTAGAAGGCATTTCCATATCCCCAATATTCCTAGTCCACTTAGGTTCTGGCCTTACCTTGGATTTTGTTTTTTCATTTATTAGCTGTCTTTTGAGACTAGCTAATGGAACATTATCTTCATCCTCATCCTCGCTTTGAATATCATATTGAATTTCAATTTCACCAGCGACATCATGAAGAAGCTGGAGCGATTGACTTTCAGTATTATTGTTGTCATCAAACTCTTCTTCATCTGTTTGATAATCAACAACCTCCGGTGGAACTATTACGAGATCAACGGGTTCATCCGTCTCAATGGACCTAATATTGTCTATAGCACTAGCCAATGTCTTGTAACGTTTTCCATAAAAAGTATTTGATGAAATGGGCTGAAATTGCATTTCTTCGTCACAATCCATTTTTCTGCAAAAGAGGTAACAATTTGCCCATTGTACTCATACAGGTACACCACTATTTATTGATATGTGAAAAACTAATCAAAAATAAAATAATGATGAAAATTAGGTACTTACGTTCAGTGACGTCTTATTCAAAGGAAAACTTTCAAAAAAAGTAAAAAAAACGGCGTAGAATGAGCAATTTTGCAAAAACAAAAGTTCTGCGACAAGTAGGAGCATGAACAAATTTGCAACGGAAGAAATAAAGTTTCATTGTGCCATCTGTCGGTAATGAATCTGCACATGGCAGCAAACTTGCTTCAAAAATACTGTAATATACCATCTTCCATCTTTTGTAATACAATAAATATGGCCATACAATAACAGGGGTCGCTAGTTGGAACATATTTGTTTTGTACTCAAATAGGTACAACGGGATCAAATGGGTTAATGTATGTGTGTATCTCAAACACATGCATATATACATATACGTTTTACGTATAAAGGTATATATGTAAGTCATAGTAATTATGTGAATATTTAGTTAAAGGTCCTTGATCTATCACGGACGACATGTAACATGTCAAATGTGTGAAAATATAAACTTATTTGTTTTCTTCAGTACGACAAAGCGAAAAAAGTGTGTGTTGAATAAGTACGTGTACTATAACGTTTTACCTTGAGAAACTCAATTTAAAAACCCATGTAAGTCCAAACTGTTCAGCAACAGTAGTTGCTTGTCATTTTGGTATTAGTTTAATACTTCTTTTTTCTAAGAAGTTTCTTCGTCAGGATGCTATATTAGTGTTATTATATAGGCTACGAATAATTTAATATTATTACTAGTCTGATTGAAATGTAGCATTTACACAATAGAGAATACATTACTGACTACTGTTGAACACTGTGGACATATATGTGTCATGTCAACCATTCGATCTATATATCTGACTTCATTGGTTGATAGTTTATGATAGAAGCGCCCGCGTAGTCTGAAAACATCTAACACGTGATCTTAACTAGAATTTATACGATATTGCTAGTATTATTAAACGCTACACATATGTTTTTACAAAACTGATATAAATATTTGAGTAGAGTGATGACATTATGTACCATCGTATATACTCTATTCGGAATTATTATTTACAATAAAGATAGTTCGCTTCAAATATAGGACTTTTATGAAAGAAAAATTAATCGTATTGAAAATTCAAAGTTTCTAAGGCTATTGTGTCACGAAAAAGAATATAAGTAAAACAATGTATTTACAGTGTTGGAAATGTATTGTTACTTAGCTGCTATTTTGCACTGAGAGTTCATAACCCTATCTTATTTCTCGCAATAATAGTAGGTGCTTCTCATACTGAGCGCATGTAATTTCATATTGGACAGGGGATACAGTTAGTGGAGCGGGTGCACTAATTGTCAATTCATATGTAAATGTGTTTATCGAAACGGCAAAGTATTAATCTGAACTCATTATTTTACAGCTTTTAGGGTCCCCGTCGATTTAACTGCGGCTCCTGTAGCTGGTCGTGAGAGCATCTGTTCTCCCTTAAAAACAATGTTACGTATTACGAGGATTACAATACATCCGTTTTATGATGTCGCTTATCGATGCTCCGTTCTATTATATTCAAGATAAGTACTTTTTAATTCGTGAAAGTACATGAAATGTAGGTAGATGTACATACACACAAAATTTACTCAAATCCTGGCAATGTAAATTTAAAATTATATTTATCTAATTCAATTTTTAATATATATAAATTAAATCTATAGTAACATATGTCCTACTTCTACAGTGGTAAGCAGGTAATTTACCAAAACGTTGGAGAACTCTAGCCCTGATTTTTGCAAGAATCTATTTTTAACTTTAGGCAGAGATATATTTTATAAAGAGAACAAAGAAGCAATTAAGTTGTGTATTTTAGATACAATACGAAGATTACGTTACGTAAATATAAAGCTTAAAGTTGCACAGATATTAGATAATATTTATTATTTAATTATTTCATTATTTGTTCTTAATTTACACCTATAATGGTTTATAGTTGGAAATGAGACAGAATAGCAGTAGTATAAAGCTATTACATAAAAAACGCAAATATTAACATATTATTCTAATGGCACTCCACACCTTTAGGAAGTAAACCAACTTAAGGACCTCTAGATGGGGGTGTTAGGGAGATAACCCCCGATTTCTTTATATTTATATTGCTTTACCTATACTTTTTCTTAGTTTTTTCTTTATTCTTACTTTCCAGCTTTTAATTCGACTCCTGTTCGAATCTTGCTGCATTTCTTGTAGCATGTATTGGTTGGTCTGCACAGCCACTTTCTTCATCTAGATTATTTTCCACTATTTCATATATAACCGAAAGTGGTCAATTTCTCCATAAGTGGCTTAGCCATTTGACTCACTGTAGTTGGATTTGTTTCACTACCTTTTTCCCTACTTTTTGGAAAACCATATTATCGCTTCTAGGTCTTCATCCTCATTCTTCGTCAGGGTCATTGTTTTCGTCATATGCACCAATCATAGTTGTATTAATGTCTTATATATATCTTTATTTTAGAAGTTTTTGTTTTGTAATTTGCTCTTTAGTAGCCCTTTCTTTGCATAGAAAACTCTGCTTGCTATTATTTTCCTTTCTGTAACTATCTGTACTTCGTTCTCCTTTATCACTAGAACCACTCGCATCTACTTAAATCTATCTATCCCTTCCGTCCCCGTAACTACATTTTATAAATTCTCTATCAAATTTCATCACATTGGTTTTATTTAATTAATTTTTAACCTCATGATTTTTCGTAATACATACTGCAATGCCAAGTTGAACAGTGTTGCTTTTCGAATTTTAAAGAAAATATAACGATGTTTTAATAGAATCACTCATCACGTAAAATACAAACTTTACAATGTCTATAATAACTCAGAGTACAGCCGTTTATCATTTAATTGGTCTAATACCTACGCCAAAAATTGTATTCGAAACAAAACCTACTTCACAAAATGTTATTTTTATAATAATAAATAAGAAAAGCATAACCTCACCCCATGTGCTTCCTAACTGAAGCGAGAAGAACACTGATAAAAAAATAGGGATAGTGTAACTTTTACGTAAATAGTGACAATGTTTAGAACATTTCGTTCTGCCTAGGTTTCTTAAAGATTGTATCAATAAAAGCTGAGTATGTTTTCCAGGTTTTATCTTTATGAAAAAGTGACACACAAGATACTCTAGGTTTGCTTTATCGCTTAATGTATTCATACTTCATTTTTATAATCGAGTTCTTTTAACAATATCACATTAAAATATAAAGAAGCATCATTTAGCATAAGGGCATATAACTCAGTAGATATATTGACTTGATTTTAGAGATTACTAATGCTTCTTCTTAAATAAAGCCAGACAAGTGGATGTGGTTGACAAACTTTATCTATCTCAAAGTGATATTTTAAGACTTTTCGGTAGTATGAGAAAACTGTTGGAGAGAGAGAAAGATGGCGATAATGACTTAGAGCACAAATCCAAGGGAAGGTGGATTGGTAGTCAGAAGTGTAAAAAGTATCCCAACAGTTACTTGTGCAGCCCCAAGCCAGCGGCCTCGCTATTCTACAAAAACTGATATTACCTCTCAGAACTCCTATAAACCGTATAAATGGAGCAAAGCATATTGAACGCCCCTTAGATGATGTGCACTTACAGCACTTCATCAAACCAACAGATTAGATTTTTGTAAAGAACGAACGAATTGAGAATTTGTAACATCATAATATACTGAAGACTACAAAATTCGCGAATAAGCAATCGTTATATCCAGAAAGTGCACTCGTGCGGTGGTAGCTGAGTAATAAAGTAGGGTGGCATTCTTTTAAGAGGTTGTACGTAACTGTACCTGTATAAACAGATTATGAACGGACATTATTGACAATATTGTGAGTAATTATAGCAGCAATATACAACCAAACTTTGACGACAAAACTCAACTCTCTTCGAACGAGATTAAGCTAATGCATGCATCTGGCTTAATAGCTAGATTTTAACTGCATAAAGCATGCATGGCTCGTGCTCACTAAAACAATTATGAGCCATCAACCTCATGTTTCCAACTTAAACGCTCTCAGAAAGATTCAACCAGAGTTGTGGGACAATCCTGTCCAGGAGCTGTTAGATAATTAAATTATGAGATTGCAAGCTACGCTATAAAGATTTTGAGAATTACACGTGGCCATCACTTGCTTCAATATGTATAAAATAGACATGGAAAACATTTATATCCCAGATTTCTTTCAATCAGCTTACATATGGTGGTCATAGATTAATAAGATAGACAAACCTGCCTGTATGGCAGTTTCTTTAAACAGTTCCGGCACTTTGTCTAAAAATTGATATAACTGCTAGTTAGTAATTCTTAAGTACGCCTGAATGAGATTTTCTGCATTTAATGTACCTAGATGGTAACAAAAATAACTCTTCTGACATAGGACAACACACGTATTTCTCTGAATGTGATCCCTTTAATAATAATTCATGCTTTGACATATTCGACCAGCTTTATGTCATTTGCAAGAAAATTTTAAATATATAGTAAGTATGTTTTGTAAGAAATGCATCACATACTAGTAATATACAAATGATAGATAATCTCAAAAGTTATTATAGCATGACGAAGTCAAATGACATTCACAAATTTTTCAAAATTTTTGTTGTTGTTGTTGTATAGTCTTCACTAACAAAGAAAGAGTAAAATTGAGCTAGAACAGAGTGTAATCGAAGTCTTAATGAAGGAAAGAAACGGATCCATATTTTACTGTAAAATGTTGGTCCAAAGATGGAATACGGAATAAATTGAAGAAAATCCATGTTGTGGAAAGTATGTTCAGGGAAGAACCAATAAAATTTCGAGAAAGTTGAGATTCTGGTCTTTGCATATCGAAGAATAAGAGTTTCAATGATTTTCCATGAAGACCGGATATGGGAAGATACTGTATTAAAAATGTTGGTCGAAGATTGAGGGATCAATAAGGTTTCAGCACATTGAATTCCGAAATTGCTTACTTTGAAACAAAAACTCTGTCGGCAACTAGTTTTCAAAGAAAACTTGATGGCTTTGTTTGACGTCGAAGAATTTTACTCGGTAATTATAGTAGATGATGAAACGTGTTTGTATCATTGGCATCCACCTACAAAACGAAAATCTATTAAGTGGATCCAAAGGCGATTTCCAGTGCCAAAGAAGCCAGAACGTAAAATTCATCAGGGAACCTGACTGCAACGATATTCTTTAATATGAAAGAAATACTACTGATCATATATTTAAAAAAAAAAGGCTCTACTATACAAGGAGAAGTCTATAGGGAAACAATAACGGGGTTAAAATTGCTATACAAAACTGCATAATTGTGTTTAAAAGACTATGCTGCTTCATAAGAGATGTAGTGTTCTCAAAGCTCGTCTAGTTGGTGAAGTAATCGACAAGTAGGGTTTTGTACAGCACAGATTTAGCACACAAGAACTATTGTGTCTTACCTAAATTTAAACCATGTGACATGAGGCTATTTTTCTTGGATAGCTACCTGAAGAAACGGTGGATGAATTTTTTGATGAGTTATCAAATTTATTTGTTTTTTAAAGCCTTATTGAAAGAAGGTTAGAATAAAAGTGTGACAGTTAATGGATCATGTGTTGAATAATAATATATTACTTTACACCTCTTTCTCTTCAAATCTAAGTGTAAGCAGCCTAACCGAACATATGAAATTCAATATTTCTAATAGCGAAAATTATAAACAATAATTATTTATGCTACTCTTATAAACTATATCATACAAAAGAAATACTTGAGAAGCATTTACACATTAGTAACTGGAATAAATGCCCAAATACCCAACTATTTAGTAACTGTTTAGATCCAAGCCTTCTTCTTCTAAAACTGTTTCCTCTATAGTCTGCCGGTTGGTTTGTAAACGTATTTACTGATACTTAAAAATTATAAATAATCTCTATAGGTATTATTCATCATACTTCCAACAAGTACCTACTGAATGTATTACATTAAAACAGGCACGTATTTCGAAGGTTAAGCTTCATGTATGAATGAACGTGCGCAAGCGCAGACGGTCATGCAAACATGACTCTAGGTTAATTCTACAATAATATTGGTTTGAGTACCCCTATAATAGTAAATGAAACTGATACAATATTAGAATTACAGTGATAGTAGTTTGATTTGACCAAATTCAACATTGTTGGTTTTGTAGGGCAACAATTTTTGATTGATTATAATAACAATCACGTTTTGTTAAATAACAGTAGAATATATCATTAATATAGTATAATTTAATAAAATTATCTACATTCATAGTTAAACATTAATTTGGTTGAATTAACTTTACTATTTCTTTGAGTGTAAATAATATAAAAATTTGCCCCCACATATCCAGCAAGTAATATTAAGAGTATTTGGAAGATATAAGGCAGTTGCTGTGCTTGGTTTATTAGTGGTATAAGAAGTGCTAAGATTATTTATATTGCCAGATAACAGACCATCATGACTATTTCAGAGTATCCGTTATTTTCCATTCATTAATTCATCTTCGGTATATGCTGAAATATCTATAGCTGCTCGGTCTTCCTTCACCTCGCTCTAACACAGTTTTAGTCTACTTAGATATGGTAACGTAAAGTAGTCATTAAGTTGGTCTTAATACCGGATTATCCCTGTCCTTCAAAATTACTATGGGATTTCAGATGGTAGTCGATTTTTTTCTCCGAGATATCGTCGACGGTCCCCGATGATAGACCTAATTTTACAAGTAGATCAATATTTTATCGTAACTAATTTCTCATAATAGCATAATCTCAGACAGTCGTCAGTTAACTCACATGTACCTGGTCTCTAAAATCGGCAAGCCTGTAGTTCACCAAAGGACTGATATTGCCCTTTCTATGTAGAAAGCTATATCCCTCAGGACAAGAAGAGATATTGCTACAATGTATAGCTCTATCCCAAATTTCTGTATTTTCCTCTAGTACGATGTGAAGATAATTAAATCTCTCCCTATATATGATGTACAGATGCAACAATAAGTTTTGACGCATCGTTGAACCTTAAATGGAGAAGCTTTAACTGGTTATCTAAAGTTTCCACGCACTACCATATTTAAGAAATAAAAAAGTTAAATGCACACGACTTTTTTATGCGCGTGTGCATTTAACTTTTTTATTTCAAAGTTGTTCAAAATTACGTTTTTTTTTCTTAATAAAATAAAGCTGTGAGTAAAGTGTTGCTTTCCGTTCCAATTTTTTTTGTATATACAAAATATTTCTATACTCTTAATAAACCTGTATACATTGCATTATTTACACCTACTTCCAGTGGAAATATCAAAAGAAAAAATTACGGAACTTTTTTCTTTTAGTAATTGGTGTAAACTTAGTTGTTGACCAAATTTTTGTGAAATTCGATTCTTATACCAATGAAACTATTACTAGGAAGATCATACTCTTAAATATAAGGTTTGGTATTGATAGGTTTTGCCGTTCTCAAAAACACACCAGGAGACTTCAAAACATGGATATCTGCAAAAATCTTGGGATCGAACATTTTTGTCATAACAACCAAGTACACAAACATCATTGGACATGAGGAGGCACGGCAGAAAAACTCTCTTAATATCCTTGTAGCTTCTCGTTGATCATTATTCTCTGCTCTTAAGTATAAGACAAGTATAACTTCTGATATATTTGCAAAAAGCTATTTTTCAATAGGAATAAAATGAGTAGGAAACATTTTCGCAAGTTTACTTTTGAGTGCATTTGTATTCTTTTCAAATTTGGTTAAATTTAGTAGTTGCCGATATATTGGTAAAATATGAGTTTTTCTTGCCAATAGTTTGACTTAGTAACATTTAGAAAAATATATTCACAGAAAATGGCCAAACAGCACACATACTTCAGTGATAATGCATTTAGAAAATATCTACCAGTGTATTCATCCCCTTTTACAGCGATGATAATACAGAATCACATTAAAATATACTCAAAACATACGAATCTTAGAAAATATAAATATTTTTACATTCAATAACATTATTGTTCTGTAAAATATTGCTCATATTATAATTGAAAAGCTTCAGCATCTAAAGTAAATACTAATCTTTGAAATAAATTATATTTAACGAGTCTTAAAATTAGGTACAAATAATAATAATAATAATAATAATAATAATAATAATTCACTTTATTGCCCAACAGAACATACATATTCCAATTACAGGACAATTTGCAAGATAACAAATATATAATGAGTGCTTAAAAATTAAACAGTGAAGAAGTAGCTGAAAAATGAAAAACATAAAAATATGAAAATAGAAAGAATAGTGACTGCAAATACAATCAGTGCTAAGCAAAGTTATTGAATGTTCGCACCGCAACACCCTTAACTCCACCAATAGTAGAATGAAACAAATCACACTGCGACGAAATGCTATCAAAGTGAGAACACATCACGTAAACAGGGGAATTTAATAATGTATTTGTGCGAGCAGACGGTAAATAGAAGGTGCTGCTGTTCCGAACACCGAAATGCGGAATACGAAAATTAAGCATTGATAGTAATGCGGGAGAGTCAATATAGTTCCGGCAAAGCTTAACTAGAAATATTAGACTGGCGATAGTTCGTCTGAAATTAAGAGAGGTCAAAGTAATACGTGATAAAAGAATATCGTGATCAGTGCTACGTTCCGGATAGTGACCATCCAGACGAAACCATAAGAACTTGGCAAACCGCCGCTGAATCAACTCCAATTCACGCTTGTAGGTAGCATAGTATGGGCTCCAGATGATCGACGCATATTCCAAGCGCGATCTCACAAGGGAGTAGTAAAGGGATTTCAAGGCTACAATATTAGAAAAGGTACCACAGTTGCGAACAATGAAACCAAGCATTTTCCTGGCATTTCTAGTGATATACTCAACATGTTGAGCAAATGTTAGCTTTGAATCAAAAATAACACCCAAGTCCTTAATCAGATCAACATGAGCGAGCTGCACCTGATTCAGGCTATAATCAAAAATTAAGGGAGAAGAAGCTCGAGTAAAAGTAATCGCCTTACACTTGCCAATATTAAGAGGTAAGTTGTTCAAAGAGCACCAGCAAATGTTAAATATGTATATACTTGCTTGTATATGCCAAATGTTTTTTATCCTTCATTATTTTGTGATAAAATTTAGTTAAAAATATTCAGAATAATCTTGAAATTACTATAGTTGACCAAGTATACCGCCCCTACCGCTGGCCTGGGAACCCGTCAAAACTTTTTGCCGGAATTATATGTAGCAGCACCACTATAGCATGTTACAAATTCTGATCAAATACGAACTGCGCACGGGGCTGACGCACAGCGCAGTAACATAAAATAAATAATAATAATAATAATAATAATAATAATCATCTTTATTTACCAACAGGCAAAGGCCAAAACAGGGTTACAAATTATATTCAGGTGTATACATAATATAAAAAAAGAAATAAAAACAGTAAGTAACAACAAATTCCATGATGATCCACTATCCACAGTCACAGTCTTCACGCAAATAGGTCAACATTTTTGTTCGCCAAGCGACAAAGTGTGTAAGTTGGAGCTCGTCTCAGGATGTTGGTTCGCGCAAAAGGTGTTGCAAAAGTGCAATTATGTCTGGAGTTAAGCCGCGGTATCAGAAATGACATTCGGGTCAGGATGTCAGGGCAGTCAATGCTGCCATTCAACAGTCTAAGCAAAAATCTCTCACATGTAACGTATCTCCTCTCACTCAAGGATACCATACCATGACTCTGCAACAGATCACCCATCGCCACGCCCCTCTCCGGAGAAACACCATCCGCCCGATACGTGAAAAACTTCAAGAACCTACGGTGAACACGGTCCAATGCCAAACAATCACTTGCATAAATAGGAAATCATATTAGGGAGGCATATTCTAGCTTACTCAATACATAGGCAGAGTATAGAGATTTCAACAATGCTGAATCAGTGAAATACCTAGACACACGCATAACAAAACCTAACGATCTGAACGCAGATATACAAATATTCTCTATCTGAGATTTGAAGCTCAAGCTGGAATCGAAGGTAACTCCAAGATATTTAAATTCAGTTTTACTCATTAACTTGTTGTCACCAATGAAGTAAGAAGAATTGTACGAAGTTGAAGATCGTGTGAAGGTTACTGCACAACATTTATCCACATTCAACTTGAGTCCAGAACGTTCACACCATGAAGACAATACACTTTAATTTCTCTGAAGGTAAGTTACATCAGCAGGACCATATATTACAGAATAAATTTTAATATCATCTGCATATCCAAAAACAGGGCAATCGATCTGTAGGAGAAGATCATTCATAAACAATATGAACAACAGGGGACCCAAATTTGAACCTTGGGGAACACCAGAAGTAAGTACAAACTCAGTGGACGAAAAAATATTATAACAGACATAACATCTCCTCCCACTAAGGTAAGACCCAATGAGGCCGACAGCCGAAGGAACAAAGCCAAATGATCTAAATCTACACTGTAGCAGGTCATGGTCAATCATGTCGAGTGCCCTCGACAGGTCAGTGTATATTACATCAACTTGTCCGCGCCTGTCCAGAACCTCTGAGATACACTGAGTAAGTACTGCCATGTTCGTAACTGTCGACCTCCCAGATAAGAAACCATGTTGGTCAATTGAGATAAAGGAGCGTATACTGATATATATAAAGGAATATAGAACTCTCTCGAATAATTTGGAGAAGTTAGATATTATAGAGATCGGTCTATAGTTAGATATCAATGCACGGTCACCCTTTT
This sequence comes from Amphimallon solstitiale, assembly GCA_963170755.1. Classification (NCBI taxonomy): domain Eukaryota; kingdom Metazoa; phylum Arthropoda; class Insecta; order Coleoptera; family Scarabaeidae; genus Amphimallon; species Amphimallon solstitiale. Next base: position 94,533,901 of record OY720675.1, read on the forward strand.
TGTGGACAGGTACAATCTTAGTTTTTTTCCAACGCTCGGGAAATATTCCAGAGGAAATTGATAAGTTAATAATTACTTTGAGAGGGGAAGCAAATATATACCTGCAGTCCCGAATCAAGAAGCTAGGTATGAGATCATCACCAGTTGTTTGTTTATTAGGGAAAATAGCCATAAGTTTTATTAAATCCTCTTCAGTTACATTGGAGAAGGAATAAGGTAAAGGGTTATAAATTGATTCAGGATACACTGTATTTGAAGGCATTTCATATACGGATGAGAAGGATCTAGCGAAAGCATTGACAATTTCTATGGGATCAGAAAAGTCATTGCCCACATTATCACGAAGATTACCAGGTATTCTTGTGGAGCGTGTTTTTTCTCAAAGAAAGCCCCATAAGTTGGAAGGGGCTATATTCATTGATTTCTCAACCCCTGCGATATAAGACACATAGTTATCATGTATTTGCTTTTTAACCAGTCTTCTGAGACGTTTAAACTCATTATGGAATCGTATGTCTTTTGTTTTGACCCATTTACTGTGATAATAGTTCTTATTTCTGAGGTTTAGTATAATTTCAGAGGAGAACCATGGTGAATATGAAGAATGTGAAATATATTTGTTAGGGACATGGACGTCTAGTATGGAATACAGCGCAGCACAAAATGCATCCAATGCCACATCAGGGTCTGTAAATTGCGTCAAGAGAGACCAATCGTAATCCACGAACTGACTATATACAGACAAAAAGTCAGCCCTGCGGAAGTTGTAACGCAGGTTTTTAGCAGATGGAAAGCGATGTCCAGAATTATAAAATGAATATTGGAATGAAATATCGAGGGATGGATGATAAGGGTCACACGGAACAACAGAATCGTCAGACTGCTGGATATGCATGTTGAGATCAATATTGGAGAAGATTAAATCCAACATTTTACCCTCACTGTTTCTGATGTTATTGTGCTGCTTGGCATCCAACACATCCAAAAACTTCTAAATATCGCCGTTTTGTTGCAATGCTGATTGATCGGCAGATACAAGGCAGGCAGATTGAAGTCCCCAAGCATCATGAATGTAGTGCTAACCAAAAGAGCCTCCAACGCAGAAGTAAACAATTCTAAGTCATTAGCAGATATATCCGGAGGAATGTAAACAAGTGTAATGGTAAGCGCGGTGTCACCAAAATGGCATTTGCAAGCTAAAAGATCAACAAGAGGTACTAGAGTACTTATATGGTTAGTATCAATCACATCAAACAACACATCGCGCTTAAAAGCAACCAAGACTCCCTCGCCACGCGTACGATGAGTGGCAGCAAAATCTCTGTCTCTCCGCACAACATTGAAATTATTAGTAAATATTTCATTGTCACACACCGAGTCATTCAACCACGTTTCCATAATGAATATCATATCACAAGAAAGCAGTAGTAAATTATTGTAAAATATATGTGTTTTTGTATTTAACCCTCTTACGTTTTGGTAATACACATTGTATGTAGTGCAAGACCTGGTGGGAGATGCTAGTTTTCCTAACCGACAACGGCAATGGACGGAATACCATTTCGGTACTTGATTTTCAAGTTCTTCTCACCATTCGCAATACGATTGCTCAATTCCGATTTTGCAGTATTAAAGAATGCTAATTGCTTAGGGGTGCGGTCACTAGAAACGGAGAGCTGATAAAGTTGCTCGTTGCTTTTAATTGTTTTGAATTTACGTAACAGCTTCGAGACATCATCAACAGAAGGAAGTCGAACACGAATTGGACGCGCACGCTGTTGCTTTGTAGGATCAAACCTACCAAGTCGGATAGGATTGATTTGATCCTGATCAATACCAGCTTCCCTAAGTATGGAGCGAACCGTAATAGTGTCCACTCGACTCTGCTCCTGTTTGGAATCCGCCTGCTCCAAGCTACCAAAGACAATAACATTTCGCGAACGCTGACTCCTCTCATATACTTCACCAATTGCCTCCTTCGTAAGTAAAATATCAGAAGATGAAGCAGCAGAGGTAGCTGCAGTAGCCAAGTTAGCATATTTATTTTTCATATCTTTAATTTCATCTCTCAAATCATTAATCAATCGCATTCAATACATATATATTTAATTCTACGCCTCGAACTTGGATGTAATGTAAAACATTTTATCTCCGTATCCGACAATTCGGAGTACACAACATGAATTGACCTACCACATCCATCGCACTTTATAAATTGATCTGATTTCACATTAATCAATACGTTACACTTGATGCAAGCCATATTATTAACAGAATCAGTAAGTTTATGAAATATCAATCTCTCCAAGAGCAAACAAAAGAATAAAAGAAAAAAGTATGTTTATATTGATATTAGTGAAAGAGCCGTGGACACACTTCACAACAGGCCGGGCCGATAGCCGTTGACTAATAAAGGCGGTAATTTGAAGTGCCTAAAATCTTTGGAAAGTATATATCAGAACATGAACTTTAAAATTAAAATCTCCATCTGAGGATAATGAAATATTTATTTATTAAGGGAAATTTAAAAGAAATACGCAAAAAAACAATACATTCCTCTTGAAATATTTATTGGTTATAAAAAAGTATTAAATTGTACAGCTTTTTTCTTAGAACGTAGTGGTAACATCGCACAACATGATTAATTAAAATAGAAAAGCGACTTTCATGTAAAATAGATGAATCAAACATATGTGTATCTAAGGATACAAAGTACTTATTTTGTACTAACAAGGTAACAGAAATTGAACGTGCAAATAACTCAAAAAACACTGCCTCTGCAGGAAGTTTATTGTTGTTTTGTACAAGAATATGGCGTACTTGGACTTCAACTATTTTACATATTTTGGTGACATTTTGTGAAGGACGTATTAAACCACTTTGATTTCTTCTGTTCAAAAGATGAAAACCAGCATTATCGACAGATGTTTGTGAGATTTCTTGTAGTACAGACACACATTTAGCACACTTAACAATGCGCATCAATTGTTTGACAACAAAGCCAGAAATAACATTTTCGGATAACAATGTCAGTGATGGTATGTAGGGAATTATATAATTTTATCCTTTTCAATGTCTTCCACATTTTTCTTAATAAAAATACTCCGAAAATATAAACAAAAAGCTAGTTCCGAGTAGCAAAATCACTATATGCACACTTGTTCTACATTAGCTAATATATATTTTCATCATTCTCTAAAATTGTAATTTTGCTGCTTGGGGTCTATTGAAATCGGCGTTAGGAACATCAGTGATTTCACATTCCAATGTCAAAAGACTAGGGACTGCGCATACTCGTAAGCCCCGAGTTAAATATTCAAATAAATAAATTCAAATAAATGTCGATATACCTTTCCTGCTTCTGTAAAACCGCTGCGCATGTTTGACATTAAGGGGATATTAAAGCGGTCGAGAAAGCAAGATATCGAATTTATCAGTTTTTTTTTACTATTGTTCAAGATAGAAATGTGAAATTTTCTATACAACTCCAATATAGATATGAGTACACGGAAAGGTTGTCAGATTATGTAATTTTTTGTCACAACCACCTATTTTTTTTATTCCAAATTAGAGTAAAATGTACGTGTGTTTCTCCGTCAAAATCTGAAAGAATTAAATGAAATTGATCAAAACGGATGTAATTCCCGTGTAGACCAATGTTTTCTTGTGAGATATAGCTTTTTGAATTGCGGAAAAAAGTTTAATTTGAGTAATTAAATTAAGAAATTCCGGAATGCTGCAATACTGAATTATTTGTATTTTAGCAGCGCCTTCAGCTGCTACGGATATGCACCCAACTTCTTGGCCCCGCCTAATAGGGCTGTCCGAACTTTTTGCGGTTGTCTGGAGTATTTTATTTCACTTTTTCTCACTCCAATTTTACGCATTCATATTATTACCAGTTTGGAAGCTATATGATTTTACCTTGCAAGTATACATATACGAAAAAAAATTTTCGTATATGGATAAATGTATGAATGCATTGTATTGTATATGATTTTAATGACAATACAGAAGTAGGTATAGATACAATTTATTTTTATTTTGGTGATTGACTTATTGCGATTTTGGTTAGTTCTTTAATTTGTATGCAGAAATAGCGTTGCAGTAGCATTGGAACATGTTGCTGCATGTATTATGCTTGTATTGCCTATTTAGCATCCGCTATAGTAAATTAATGAACTTAGAAAAAATTTTGAATTTTCTTTATAATTTCGTGGCGCGTAAAAGGACTCAATTAAATTGACTTTTGGTGATTGACTTATTGCGATTTTGTTTAGTTCTCTAGTTTGCATGCAGAAATAGCGTTGCAGTTGCATTGGAACATGTTGCTGCCTATTGTATTTTTCGCATCTGTTAAAATAATTTATGGACTTTGAAATTTTTTTAAAATTTTTAAAATATTTGTTTGAGTTGTGTAATAGACATTTTATATATGTGATTTAATGATAAAATAATTGTCATATAGGTACATATATTTATTTTTCAATGTGTGATATCGCCTGGCTTTTCTACGAACTGGACATTTATGCCGCAGAAATTTCCCAGTTGACAATATTAGTGCCCGATGAATGAAGCTCCGCATCAGTATTCGTCTTTTTTTTAATTTGGGGCGCGTATTCCAAATTTTCTATTTAGTAGTATAATTTCCCTCTTGAGAAATGATTAGATTTTAAGCAAAATTGGCAGACCGGAAGTAGTAGTTTACTTCAGTGAAAAAATCGAATTTTGCCAGTATTTCGTCAACTACTAAGTTTAAACAAATTTATAAAGAATTCATATGTACTTAAAATTAAAATTGAGAATAATTTTATTTAAAGTTTTTCGAAATTCCTACCGGAAGTAGGTCTTTTACTCTTATCGAAAATCAGTCATGCTTTTTAGACAAGTACGTGACGAGTATAAAAGTATTTAAAACATAATTTTCAATATCTTTTGTATAAAAAAAATTTCGAAATTCAGACCGGAAGTACCACTTTTACCCTTATCGAATAGCGATTTTTTGCAAATATGTCGTAAGTTATGCATTCTATATGTATTTATCAAGAATACAAAAGTATTTATAATTGGATTTGCAATATTTTTTGTATATATGAAATTTCAAAATTCGGACCGGAAGTCGCACTTTTATTCTTAGCGAGTAGCACTTTTTTGATAATATCTTGCAAAGTATGCATTCTATCGAGATTTATTAAGAGAATAGAAGTACTTAGAATAGGATTGTGAATAATTTTTGTATAAAAAATTCTTAAAATCCTATAATTTGAAACGCTCATACGTATAAGAAAGTCGTGTGGTGGCCACACCTAAGTTTTTCATTAAAATTTGGGAAATCATTTATAAATTCTTTTTCACAAGATAACATAGTAAGGGCATTTAATCTGTCTTCTTTCATTGTATTTCTCAGGAAAGTTTTTATTCTCTTCAGTCGTGAAAACTGGCGTTCCGCTTCAGACGTTGTCATTGGGATTGTAATGACAATTTTTAAAAGCTTAACAACATCATTAATGGTGTCGCTTAATCCATCCAGCAGAAGGCCTAGCAGACCTACAGCACTGACTTCTATATTTTGCCTAAATTCTTCTCTAGAATATTGAACACTTAATTCAGGTCGTAGTCTGCTTGCATTGAGACATGGATAAAATTTTACTGCTTCTTTAAGGCAATCTTCCGGAAATTTTTTTTGAAAAGAGGAGAACTGTTTAAAAGAAATTAAGTTTGCTAATATTAAGTGCCCTGTATACCGAAATCTAGTTTTTATTTCAAGCAAAATAATATCGCACACTTCAATAGTCTCCCTCCGTCTTTGGCTACCATCAGTTACTCTTCGTCGCGTTGATGGTCGAGGAGTCAGTTCTGAGTCATTTTGTTTAACCAACTGATTATCTGTGTCAACGATTTCGGTTCGAATTTTTCCAATAGCGCGTTCAAAATTATCTAAATTATTCTTGATTTTTAATGCATTTGTATTGACATTTTGTAATTGATTAAACAATATGTCCACATGTGGCATAATTTTATGAAAGGAAGTTAACCAATAGATAAAATTTTCCTCTAAAATTCGCAAATTGGCACCAGCTTGATGAATGGTAGTTTGTAAACTAGCTTCTCCCTCGATTTGTTCTAGAGCTCGGTGCTCATATATTGTATTCACTGTCCTAGAATTGAAGTTCCATCTTATTTTTGAAGAACGAGGTAAGCTTTTTCTCTGAAGGAATTCTTCCAATCTTGCAGCTCGTTGTGGTGAAGTGGAGAAAAAAAGTACATAATCCCGTCAGATTGGCAAAAACATCTGCATTTACTACTGCTCGATGTAGCATGTGACATAATAAGATTTGTCTGATGTGCGTAACAATGTACAAAATTGGCCCTTGGATACTGGTCTTGGACATGTCTTTGCACGCCGTTAATAGCACCACTCATGACTGCTGCCCCATCATAGCTCTGTGCAATCAGTTTTTCTAGGTCATCAACAAGCAAACTAATTTCGTTAAGGATGGAAGCAGATAAAGAATTAGCATCATGTCCACTAGGCAGAAGAAATTTCCAAAATCTTTCGACCGGTCTCGCGTTCACAATATATCTTAAAACAACCACCAACTGAAACTGATTGGACACATCTGTGGTTTCATCAGCTATCACAGATGTGAAGTCGGTTGCTTTAATTTCACTGGAAACTTGTCCATGATACACGTTCAACATTGCATCAAGCAGCTCATTCTGTATCGTTTTTGATAATCCCTTAAAAACCGGTGCTGCTTCGATGTGATCTCTGAGCAATTTATCCAATTCTGCCGTAAAATTTATCAATTCCCGAAAAATGCCCTTGGTATTCCACGTTTGCCGTTCATCATGACCCCGAAGTGCCAGTTCAAACGCGCCACAAAATCTAATGCAATTTATAATTAAATTTAACACATGCCTATTTTTTGTTACCTGTTCATTGTGTTATTGAACTGCTTTTCTATATATGATGAATCTAAAACATTCTGAATGTTATTTTTTCCCAACATTCTTAGACTAAATATATTTTTCAAATGCCCTTCGGAATTTTCATGTTTCGTAATTTTAGCACTACGATGAATTAAGTCTTTTATTCCGTTCTTTCACCAACACGGTTCACCACCAAACAAAAGACACCGAAAATAAAACAAAGTATTTTTAATTTCACACCCACAAATCCAGTCGTTTTTCTGATAAATATTCATTTTGAATTTTCTTATAACGCCTTTACCTTTAACAGATTGTTTATTTTCTAAACATAATTGAGGCATCGGGCGTTTAAGATTTTTTATTACGATTTTTTCATCATACGTTAACCGCGAAAACGTGTTATTCTGTAACGCAGAGACGAAATTTATCTTACAACAGCGGTGAGCAGACTGGAGATCTTACTCACACGCTATGTATTATACGATATGGAAGTAGAACAAAATACAGTTCTCCCCACCTTCAATGTAATGTTAATGGCTTAACGGAGCAACGGTTGGGCTTTGCTCATGGGTATGTTTCTCTCGGTGGAAGGGGTAAACATTCGAATAGTTGCTCGTGCGCTGTTAGTCGTCATTATATCTGTGACGACGATCGGTGCATGTAGGTTGTTACGCGTGCCGCACACGCCACGTTCCTGTTCAATAACTATGAATACGTAATAAATAAATACTTTCACAGTTAGTCGCCGCTTCGTTTGTTTTGTTTCAAAATTCCAGGGGGTGCAATTGCTCACTTGCTTTCATTAAAGAGCCGCCACTGACCGGAAGTATCACTTTTACCTTTATCGAGTAGCACTTTTTTGCAAATATCTCGTAAAGTATGCATTCTATAGTAATTTATTAAGAGAATAGAAGTACTTAGAATAGGATTCTGAATAATTTTCCTATAACAATTTTTTTTTGTGTAACACACTTACAGGTTTAATTTTTTAAGAAGATACAACTATTTAAAACTTAATTTAGACCAACTATTGTATAATTTGAAACGCACATATTGCTGTGACCTTAATAATTTGAATAATATTTAGAAAATGATTTTAACTCTTGGAAATAAACAATCACAGTTATATTGCTAAAAAAACGGTGGGTTAACAACTTAACAGTGGTTTATGCTCTTATTTGCTCCTCTTATCTTTAACAAAATCTCTTCCCGGCATTTACTCTATATCTCAGGGTGTAGGTAGCTTTAACACTTCAAAGTGGTATGGCAATTAATAAAGCAAAACACAAATTTTTCAAAGAACAAATATAATAACTTTATTTAACATATAGTTTTATAATATAAATTAAAACCATTATTTCAACTTTTATTAAACATTTACAAAATATTAACAAATAAATAATATTACCAAAAATGTATGATGTATAATATTTCAAAATAGAAAATATTGAAAAACAGATATTCCTAAGACAATTAAATAACACTCAAAAATTATGAATCTATCCACATGTATGCCTTTTAGCATGTATAATTATAACCAAAATATATAATAAAAATTTTCAAAAAACAAAATAATTCGAGTCTAAGTTTTATTATACTTAATTATGATGTTCGCATAATCACAATTAAATACCTCATTCCTAGGTCGAACATATAAATCAATCCGACACACATCCTCGGAAATTTCTCATGATGTTCGCAAGAATGGATCGCATTCACGTTACTTTTCTCTGAAATTATTGACTAAACTCTGTAACTACTTTCACAATCGAAAATTAATTTTTTTGGATTGTGTTATGAAATAACAAAAGAGAAACACGCAAAATGTGTACTAAAAATGGAACAAATGAAATAAGAATATTAAACACACACAAAACGATGATATAGATTATTTTTTTAATTTTTCTACACTTTTTCGGATTCTACAAATTTGTTCTTCTGCCTCAAATCTCGGAAGGGTAGATTTTGTGGATGTTGTGGATCTATGAGTTCTGGTAGAATGCAATTTTCATAGAAATCTCGTAGTTGTAACTCCATATGATTCGTCCAGAAGATGTCATCTCTGTAAATCTAAACAGGTCGAATAAGCAGTTAACATATTTTTATTCCTAATAGTGTGTTTTCAAACATGCTCTACTTCCATTCCCAGTGGACTCCACAAGACAAAATAGCACACATTCCTTTCAGAAATGTGTAGTTGTCCTTGGACCTGGTAGTAAAAATGTGCTGTTTTCTTCAAATGAAAGATTCCATCATCATCAATTATTGCAAATTTGATTTTCTTCTGGTCGACGACATCACGAGGTGACAAATTACAAATGGACTTTGGACACTTAATTTCTATGACCGCATCGGTACCGATTAGTCCGTGTGGCGAGGCACCAAGAAAACCAAGCACGAAATCTACGAAAAGTCCACATGAGGACACTTCAAGTCCAAAATGTTTTTCAAATTCCTTTCTAGCAATTGGCTCGTGGCTAATACCCCACTCGGTAGCCTCGTTTCCTGTGAAAGTACTATACACCAATTCTTTAACAGTTGCATTACAAGACGTGGTTGACCTCATTCTGCATATTCTGCCAAAACTGGAAGCAGTCAGTCTATTGTGACGTTCGGTTCTCCAGTCGTCATTGCTACTTTGCCCATCAGTTTTTTTCTCTAAGTCACGAATTTGAGAAGGCGTTTTTTGTAGATTTTCCAAACATTTTTTTTTCAGGATTTCATAATTCTCGGGCAGTTCAGCAGAAAGAAGAGCCGCGACAGGCCCGTAATCTTTGTCTGCGGGTGCCTTAGCTTTCAACTTCTTGCGATATTTTTCAGGGAATAAGGTCTTTGGGGATTTATGGTAGAGGTGTTGCTTTTCTCTTCTGCGCATTAATTTTTTGGTAAATTGTCCAGGGCTTTTCTGCGATATTGCCTTATATATTATGCCAGGATAATTATGTGATCCTGCTGAAAAACTCACACTTGCTGCTTCGCATCGAGTTTGGTATGAACCTCTGCTGGATAAATTCAATCTTTTCCCACTCACAAATTTTGCGACAACTGAATTGTAGCACTCTGCAGCATTATTATCCATGTTTAGGAGAAGACTATCAGCATTATGCACTAAGCGGTACAACAGAATTTCGACATCTTGCAAAAGACCACTTCCGTCATTTCATTCACCCACTTGCGTTCATCCTTACCTACATACTAAATATATTAAATGATACACTATGAAAAATCCACTTCCAGAATACTTACCTTGACAAAAATATTGTTTACAATTCGAATGCTCTCCAAATATATGTTTGGATGAATTGAGAATATCAGAACGCAGTTTCCTCACTTTTTGCTCATGTGAAATATCTTCTTTAATCCAGTGTTTAACAGCACATTGCCTCAGCTAATTTTCTTGTTACGCTGCTATCCCCGTCTCCTATAAGATATTTATATTTCAGCCCGTGCATTTCAATGCTGCTTTTGAAACCCTCTACAATTATTTCTGCTTCCATTGCATGTTTGCACCAATTTTTGAAACAGGTATGAGGTTTGACATCTTCTTGTTTTTTTTCTGCACGGGAACACATACAACAATATTTGTTCTTGATACCAAGATATAATATTTTTTTGGATTTTTGCCCAATAATAACTCCCTAAAAATGAAATATTATGTTCATGGAAATACATGTCAAACAAAATTGAGGAAAGTACTAACAACACCTGATGACGCACTGTAATTCGTCCGATATGAACGCTTACACCAGGCTCCGTCTGCTATTACAGCGATATGTGTAATGCCGTCTTGATCCACGTCTCCTACTTCCTTTGCGAGTTGAGCCTCTTCCTTTCCTGCTGCCTCCATTAAATCAAATGCACTTCCACTAATGAGAGGAGAAATTTCATCCTGAGTTGCAGCAAACTTTGGAAAACTCATACAAGGAATGTTACAAAATGCAAGAATTTTCTCCAGCTGCGAAAAACCACCTCCTGAGGATATCATTCCCAAGACTGCTGCTTTGTTTATATCAAGCGAATTTTTTGATGCACTATCTGTGCTTACGGATGATGTTTCCTTGCACATTGCACATTGTAAATAAAAAATACTATTGAGACCAAGTTTCTTTTCATTTATTATTTTCAAATTCTCAGTATTGCAGGAAAACAATGGATTATGTTTGAACTTCACAATTGATTTAAAGAATTATTCAACATCAATTATTCTTCTACCAGAAACAGAGTATTCAGAATGTGCACTCTCTTTTATTATTTCAATTCTAAAATAAACTCAAAACGCAATTAATTTATAACGAACAGCTCTGTATGTGCTTATGTTTACAGGATGTTTCCAAAGACAAGCCTAAGAGCTTTTGTTTACATGAAAGACCCCCTTTAATTTTTGACAAGGAATCACCCTCTAAAAACTTTCCAAACTTATTTGGAAACATCCTGTATATAACTTGCTTTATAATACAAATAATAATTTAAATAGTTGCTGGAACTGCCTACTTTGAAATATTTTCATTTGATAAGTCAACTTCAGGTTCACGTTCAATCGCATGTAATACATCCATGTAATCTTTATCAACATCCTCATGACTAACCGAACTTGAAAGAAAAAAAAATAAATATAATATAAATGATTGAGAAAGGTATTGAATTTACGTTTGGCAAACTTGAACGGTTGATGATGGATCACTCTCATTGCTCTTATAGAGTCTTTTTAACACTTGCCTGCTTCTATTTTTCCGCTTTGAGGATAATCTTGGATATTTCTTTAAGTTTCTGTTGCCTCTTGCCATTGTGAATACCTTTACATCACACTCTACTTCGGCACTCAACACCAAAAAGTGTCAAAAAATTAATTCTCCAAATAATAAGAACAGCGAACAGCCCTAACTAGTATTTACTGTATGTGCGAAAAGCCAGCAAGGATCGCGATATAACTATACTTATCACGAAAAGAAAAACTTTTATTGAGTTGATTGCGTAATTGTGGAAAGTGTCTCGTTCACATATGCACATACAAATATTTTATTGCAGCAAAAAAAAATTGTCAGTTTCATATACATTCTTCGTACATTTCGTAGAGATGTCTTTGAATACATTTATTGCACTTGTTTGAATGGAATACTTTAATTTTTGTTTATAGATAGTATTTGCCAAATATTTGCTTTTCTAAAAGAAATAACTATAGCGAAATAACCTTCCTTCATGCAAAAAACGCTAAAATCAAATAAACTGAGGAAAAATACAAATCTGCTTGTAGGAACAGACTCTTTTTTGCTAGTATAATCGACCATCGTATTTGTCACGATATTCTGCTGCCGTTGATTTGAATAGTTCAGTTGTTTCTCTGTATTCGGGTGACGGAAAACAACACATTCATTTCAAATATGTGAGAATGAGATGGCTTGCATTTGGCTCCTCCTACGGGCCAACACCTCCAAAAGCAATTATAGTGAATTCCCAAATACAAATCGACTTTAATATCCCCTTAAGTAAACCAGAAAACTGTGCTTTTTTGATATAGGCAAGAGATTCCACAACTTATTTTCAAAATAGAAAATTTTATGTAAAGCTTTGAAATAGGCCCATTTACCCAGGATGCAACGCAAAATTTGTTCAAACGATTTTTCCTTTTTCCCCGCGTGTTTAATCTATTACATTGTTTACCTAGATAGGTTACGCTACTGAAGCACATTTCTAGATATTATAGCTTGTTGCACACAATTTACAGAATAACTGTCGAAATTCGCATACAACATGCACATCTAATAAAGAACACTTACGTAAAAATTTCTTTTATTTTTTAAAAACATAAGTACAAAAGAAAATAATACGTAGAACGATATTTTCTATTATATATAATAATGACGTAGATTTATATTGATTGAGTCTGCTTCAAATTTCATTTACTTGATAAAGCAGTATACACAACAGACCAGCTAAATAAAATACAAAAGCAACAAATTGTATAATTATCAAATGTATTCAAGTAACAGATGCGTTTCGGAGGACAGAAAACTGAATCATTTAAGCAAGGGTCCTCTGTTTTATATATTCTCATTTTTTGTTTTTATATATCCGCACGGTTGTAACCCTGCGGGTGCTGTTGCGACACGTAATCATAAAAAAACTCTTAATACATTAATTGCGTTCTGGGGTGCAGCAAGCCGTATGAATGGAGGGTGATTTTTTCTGTATAACCGAATTTCTTTTTAGTGAGGTAAGGTAATGCGGAAAGTTATTGTTTGGATTCACTAATCGGTTTTTCGTAGTCCAATGGATATATTTTTTGTCTCTGCAATTCATACATAAAAAAGTATCAAAAAATAAGTTGATGAAAGAGAGGGTATTTTGGTATATGCTCAGTTGTCTCATTAGTATAAAAAAATGGGAGTTGTGAACTTTAAATTGTTAATTCAGCTGTTTCCGTAGAATTCAATAATTATATGGGTATTATTAATTTTATCTTCGATTAAATCGATTCGTTTTGTCAACAGCATGAAGTAGATTGCATATTCGTATTTTATTGAAACGACAGAAGTAATAACTAATAAACTATTTTTAAGCTTTTTTATAGCAAAAGATTTAACCAAAATTAGTAAATAAGGTTTATCTTAAGTTTTGTAGTTTCCGGCTTATTTCTCCTTCGTTTTGCTGGTTACTTGGTCCTTTTTCTATTGTGCAGCTCGCTCAAGAGTCGTAAGTTTATCAAAACTATTGGCCTAATCTTATTGAGCCTCTGGGTGTCAAAAAGTCCGGATTTGAATCCAGTTGAAAACATTTGGGGGTATCTTTAAAAAAAAATAATGATCGAAATTTCGGGCCTAAAATGCCGAAGATTTGTGAGGATGTATGTAACAGGCATGGCACGATTTACCAAACAATTACAATATGCCTTCTTTAATTTTGTCTGTAGACAATAGCAGCAGCAAATGGTGCCGCTATAAAGTATTAATAGGTTACTAAAATTCTCATGTTATTTAGTTAAACAAATATATCTTTCAGTTACTCATTTTTAAATGATTTGAAATGAGGAACACCACAGACAATAAACAGCTATAATGTATGGAAAAAAATGAGGTGGGCTCACCACACGACTTTTTCTTATACATGTATGCGTTTCAAATTATACAAAAGGTGTCCTAAACTAAGATTTAAATACTTTTATATTCTGAAAAAATAAACAAAGTCCTACTGTACTTCTTCTATTCTGTTAATAAATCTCTATAGGATGCATATTTGGCGAGATATTCCACAGAAAGTGCTACTCGCTAAGAGTAACAGAATTTTCAAATTTATTTTATACAAAAATTAATCCAAATGTAGCTCTAAATACATTTGTACTCTTGATAAATATATATGGAATGCATAATTTAGTGATATTTGCAAAAATCGTTATTCGATAAGAGTAAAAGTGTTACTTCCGGTCCAAATTTTGAAATTTTTTTTATACAAAAGATATTGAAAATTAAGTTCTAAATACTTTTATACTCATAATGTACCCGGCTGAAAAGCATGACTTGACGAAAGATTTGCAAAAAACTGATTTTCGATAAGAGTAAAAGACCAACTTCCGGTAGGAATTTCAAAAAACTTTTGTAATAAAAGTTTTCTCAAATTTAATTTTGAGAACATATGAATTCCTTATAAATTTGTTTAGACTTAGTAGTTCACGAAATATTGGCAATATTCGATTCTTTCACTGAAGTAAACTATTACTTCTGGTATACCGATTTAACTGAAAAACTAATCAAATCTCAAGAAGAAGATTATACTCGTAATTACAAAATTTTGAATTAATATCTGCAGCGGTTTGACCGCTATCGTGGTCACACACAGACACACACAGAGAGAGAGAGGGACACAGACATATTTTAAAAACCACTTTTTCGGTATCAGGGGACTTCAAAACGTGCACACTGCAAAAATCTCGAAAATCGAAAATTTTCGTCATCACAATATACTTCCCTATACTACGTATAAGAAAGTAAACCTAGGACAGTGCTTTAGAAAGGAAAAACAGTGCACGTTTGGATGATCACAATTGTAACATAGGTCTTCTAATATAAAGACAGGCGATACCATTGATTATCACAACATGGTGCATCATTCGTGTAAAACTATACATAAAATTGAGGGATATGCCGATATCCTTCCTCGGATGTGTTTGGAAAGAGAATTCATCGGCGTATCTAATAATAGAACATCTTGAATGATCACATAAAAAGAGGTATTCACTAGTAGATATTGAAGAATACAAGTAGTTATGCTTCTTATCTATATTGCAATGATTGAACTTATTTTTAGTATATGTTTTAAAAGCATAATAATTTAACTTTTAGGTTTCGATCAGAATGGATTATTGTGTTTGAAAACTGCTAGTACTGCAGTTGTATAGCGAGAACATTTTACTGAATCAGACTTTGTGATAAAGCTAGGTCTTTTCATATGTTGAAAAAGGGAGTTATACCAAGGTATGTAGTTAATGTTGAGTGAATTAGACAATGTATATTAAGTTATAATAAGTAAAAACCTATTAATTCTGTTGTATATCGACCTATATGCCAAGAAATATTGCCTCATAGGTGTGAATACACTTTCTAGTTCATAAGAAAATCTTCCCGTTGTGAATCAGCGAAATGGATTATTTGAGCCTTGTCCAGGTTCAACTTAAGATCACTTGCTCTAAACCACTTGCTAATAGAGGACAATGATTTTCCTTAAGTTGTTTGTTTCACTTGCTCTTATTGCTAAGGAAGCGTCATCCGCAAATAAGGCCATAGGATGGGTGAATACTAGAGGTAACTCATTTATGTAAATTAAAAGTAAAATAGGTCCCAGCGTGGTAACAGTTAGCCAGCCAGACTTTATTTTGGTTCCTTTTTCGTTCACTGCTACAACTTTTATCTTCTGTTCTCCAGATAAACTTTAATAAGACACCAACAATTTCTTCTAAATCCAAAGTTCTCCAATCTCTCCAATAGCGTCATGTCATTAATACTTTCAAAAGCTTTCGACAATTCCATAAATCGTCCGGCTATTTGCTCTTTATTCGAACAGGCATCAAGCGTTTCGCAAATCACCTAAAATATTGTCGAACATGTTAATTGTCCCGTTTGATAACTAATTTGTCTATCTGTGATGAATTTATGTTTGTTAATAAATCCATACACTCTTCTATATATCAGTTTTTCAAATACCTTGACTATCTTTGAAATGAGTGCTATAGGCGTGTAATTTGTAATATTATAAACATCTCCGTTCTTGTACATCGAACATACAACAAATGTTTTCAAAGCATCCGGAAAGGTCGAAGTCTCGAAACATCTATTTATGATATGACACACTGGGTCAGCTAGATGCTCTACGACGGCCTTCAGCGCGGGAATATATATTTCGAAACATCCTGTGGAAATAGTGTTCTATAGTCCCATTATGACGCTGAAGACCTCTGACATTGTCATTGGTTCCAAAAACCAGATCTGCTTACAGGCCATTTCTTTAAGTTGAACTGGCTGTATTTCATCAATATTGGCACCTATACTTAGAAAATATGTGTTGGCGTAGTCTAAGAGCTCTTTCTGGTCCGTTATTCCATCAACTTTGACAGAAAGGAGAATTCCTTTGAGTCCTATTTCGCCCTGCTATGTTATATAATCTGAATAATTTATTGATGTGTTATTTAGGTAAAATGTTTTTGATGTAACCCTCGTATAATTGCCTTTTAATTTCATATCTTTTTGAGTTTTTCAGTTAGCCATTATTCGTTTTTTTTATTTGTTTGAACACCGATTGGCAGATTTCTTGACAATACTAAAAAGCGCACTATATACGCTTTCGTGGCAAAGCTTCTAAGTTCTCTATCGTTAAGTTATTGATACAATTAACAGTACTGACTTTTCGCACGATTATATTTAATTTATATTTGGATCAGCTTTGGATTTTGAAACTTCAATTATGTAAGGGTAATTTCCTGACCCTTATGATCTGAGCCAGCCGCATTTACAACATGGCAGTCATAAAGCTCATAACCCTTAGAATTGGTGATAATATTATCCGGCGAAGTTTGAGATTTACTTGTGATTCTTGTCGGTTCAGTGACAGTAGTTGTCAAATCAAAAGTCAAAATATCCAAAAAAAAGTCCTGACGTCCGCATCATCGGTTTTAAAAAATGTCAGATTACTCACGATATTTGGAAATCATCAATTTCAATATTTCTTCAAAGGTATATCCATATTCCTCTTTGGTGGTCTATATATATTTACAATAATTAATTTTAGATTGTGTGACAGCAAAGCGCTGCACTCAAGCGTCATTTCTATTCCTATCTCTATTAGTTCACATCTTCCATTATTGAAACAAGAGTTAGTAATTGTCCTACGTATGATATATTTGGTATTACGCTGAGAAACTATTTCACATATCTTTTATTATCATTTCATATCTTCATAAAGACCAAAATACTATTCCCATAATACGAAAGAAAGTTAAGTTTTAAAATGTTTATGGTTGAAAAAGTTTAACTACTATTCACCTAGATGATTTTCCTATGAAATTCTGACATCTAATTTTAAAAATATTACAATATCGAGGACTTTGGTTTAGTTAATAAACCAGTTTATTAACTAAACCAAAGTCCTTGATATTGTAATATTAGATTTAAGAAGTATACACCCTGTCCAGTTTAAAATGCAGTACATGGGGATATTGGAAACCGTTGGAGATACAACGTCGGTTAAATGGGAGAAAAGTTGCGTATTCATTTGTCCATGAATAATCCGACATCAGATTTTGAAATTTTTGTGTCATTGGGCAGATACAGGGTGAGAAAGAAAAAAATGCATTTTGGAAAATCTTATATATTTTGTTTCCTAGAAGAGATAAATTTACAAAAGTTGTAAGTTGTAAGCAAGTAATGAGGATTTTAAAAATGATTAAAAAAAAACTAGGTCTACTAGATTTTGCGTGACAATGATCAACTTTTGTTTTTCTTATGGCAGCCATATTGGATTTTCACATTTTTAATATCTTCAAAAAAAATGCTATACAATGATGTATAACATGTTTATGTTCAAGATAGTAAAAACATGAAAAATAGAGAAAGTAAGATTTTAACATAGTAGGCCGTCATAATAAATGTGACATTTGTATTAAACAACTCTAAAAGCTGTGAAGTTTATTCTGAACTGTCAGTAATCTTATTGTTAATCTCATTGCATTGTTATAAGTATCTGTACTGTGCAAACCTAAGATGGATCGTTTTACAAATAGTGACAAATATCAAATGCTGGAGTGTTTTATTTTGTGTGGAAGAAATTATGAATTGGCTGCAGAAATGTATTTCGATAGATACCCTGAAAGGCGGCAGCCAGAAAAAAGCATTTTTCGCCGATTGCGTGATAATTTGATAATGCATGGAAGTTTTGTCAAACCCAAAAAAAGGCAAAACAATGAAAATAATGAAAATATTGTTCTTCAAGCAGTAGTTGAAAATCCCCGTACGTCTTTACGGGTAGTTGAAAATACACTTGGCGTCGCTAGGTCAACAGCTGGTACCATTTTAAAGCGTGCCAAATTCAAACCTTATCGTGAAAGAGCCAGTCAAGGGCTTCAAAATGGTGACGAAATACGGAGAGCACAATTCTGTCATTGGTTCATCGAAAAACATAATGAAAATCCAAACTTATTTGCGAAAATTTTATGGTCTGATGAGAGTCGATTTACTAACTCTGGAATGTTTAGTCGTAAAAATACTATCTTTTGGTCCGCTGAAAATCCACACCTAGTTCGTGGCATTAGACAGCAAGTCAGATGGTGATTTAATGTCTGGATCGGCGTTGTTGATACCCATGTTATCGGTCCATTCTTTTTCAATGAGAATTTATATTCCGAAAGGTATTTAGATCTTCTGCGCACACATGTTGCTGAAAGAATTGAAGAACTTCCACTTGCCACGTTGCAAAATATGTATTTTCAGCAAGACGCGCCTCCACACAATTCCTGGTTGGTTACAAATTATTTAAATAATCAATATTACAATAACTGGATTGGTAACCGAGGACCAATAGGGTGGCCTGGTAGGTCCCCGGACCTCACACCTCTTGATTTTTTTGTATGGAGCTGTCTGAAAAACAAGGTGTATTCGACATCTTATGAAAATGTGGAAGAATTACGTCAAGCAGTTGAAGAAGCAGTGAATGGAATGACACCGAACATGGTTAGACAATCTTGTGAGGCAGTACTAACACGATGTAGATTGTGCATATGAATGAACGGTGGCTTATTTGAACAGTTGTTACATTAATGATTCAGCTACCTAACCACCATTATTTAATGAATACTAATAAATAAAATGTTAAAGATATTTTAACAGTACTTGGAGACTTGTTATTTTTTGTTTTTTTATCAGTATACACTTAAGATATCCACAGTTCCATGGCCTACTATGTTAAAATCTTACTTTCTCTATTTTTCATGTTTTTACTATCTTGAACATAAACATGTTATACATCATTGAATAGCATTTTTTTTGAAGATATTAAAAATGTCAAAATCCAATATGGCTGCCATAAGAAAAACAAAAGTTGATTATTGTCACGCAAAATCTAGTATACCTAGATTTTTTTTTAATCATTTTTAAAATCCTCATGATTTGTTATCTCTAGCTTACAACTTTTGTAAATTTATCTCTTCTAGGAAACAAAATATGGAAGATTTTCAAAAATGCATTTTTTTCTTTTTCACCCTGTATCTGCCCAATGAAACAAAAATTACAAAATCTGATGTCGGATTATTCATGGACAAATGAATACGCAACTTTTCTCCCATTTAACCGACGTTGTATCTCCAACGGGTTCCAATATCCCCATGTACTGCATTTTAAACTGGACACCCGGTATATTAAATTTATGTTTCGCATATACACAAATTTATGGTTGCTTCTACGCTAAAATTCAGAGAAATTGTTTCTAATAATTTATTAAAATATGCGAAACATAAATTTAATATATACTTCTTAAATCTAATATTACAATATCAACAAATTTCCACTTCTCACCCGCATAACTGTTTATGTTGGCATTACTTGTTAGTAAGGAAAGCATATCTAATGCTGCGCCTAGTTAAATTTATGGTCGAAGATCAGATTGTGAGAAATGCTTCTTATATTTTCCAAACCCTCAAAATTATTTAGTGCCATTAAATGTGGATTATAATAAACTCTGTTTAACTGATATAATTTCTTACAGCTCTATATAAGCGTATATTATAGTTTTACTGCCACATCATACAACAAGCTAATTGCAAGTAAAGTTGGTATACCTATTTATAATCTTACATACTTTTATAGTCACAACAATACATTAGTGATAGTGCAGTCAAAGATTCACACTTATAGCACAACTGTAATACAGCAACAACAACAAGTAAAACAAAAAAAATTAGTATGCAACACACGGAATATCCCATTCAGTTTCTCTTTAGCAGTTCATAATTTGCCTCTTCGTCTGTCGGGACACATCTGTCACATTTCGTACACAAGCCTGACCGTTTCTTTGTCACACACTCTCATCTACTTCTATAAAAAATCGTTTAATTATAAGTTTATATTCATACGCACGAATATCGGTCAAGTATGGCCGCGGGGTGCGTTTGTACTTATCAGGGTATGAAATTAAATTTAACACACACTCACAATATGTATGTATAATGATCGGCAATATAAAGCACGTCTCCCATTCAGTGTTTTACGCTCTGACATCCTGTATAAGTAATTGTGTTTTTGTCTCATACATTTGAAGAGAAGGAAATTTTTTGTAATCACGTATGTATTATACGAACACATGCAGCGAATAAAATGAATTGACCGTGATGTCATTTGGAAAAGTAATTTATAGTGATTAATATTCAGTCGGAACGTTCGTATACGGGGTAGTAGATAAATAAACACAAACAATATCAAAATAATATCTCTGACGTCATAATAAATCAGTATTTCAAAAAATACCTA
This sequence comes from Amphimallon solstitiale, assembly GCA_963170755.1. Taxonomy (NCBI): domain Eukaryota; kingdom Metazoa; phylum Arthropoda; class Insecta; order Coleoptera; family Scarabaeidae; genus Amphimallon; species Amphimallon solstitiale. The sequence continues at coordinate 94,554,834 of OY720675.1, forward strand.
AAGCAAAGTTTTGACTGTCTAAAAAACTATCATGTATATTCCTAGTCTCATATATCTATAGATATCTCGCCTTTATGACACGTCTAGGTACTGGACTGTTATTAGATTGATAGAGAAATGTGAGTCACACAGACAAAAAGAACATATTGCTGTAACCTCAACATTACAAATTTCATAAATATTTTAATGAATGCTGAGAGTGCATTAAATATCATTAAAATCTTCACCTATAAATCTATTCCCTATTATAGCAGCGTTCGATTTATTCCTGTGAGTTCAAGCAGTCTTCTTTCTTCTTTTACTCTGGTGTGTCTCTTATTTAATTTTTTATTTGGATAAGGTCAATAACAAAATAAATTTTAAATTTCATAAAATATTTATAATCCTCTTTATTTTTAATAAACAACATCAAAAAAAGAACATTGCCATCATGTGGCTATATCAAGAATGTTTCTTTACAATAATGCAACATAGAAAAACATATTTTCTTTTTATATATATATAATGATTTGAGAAAAATATTATCTTGCTATTTTTATCCTTTACCATAATAATATTTATAGATTCAAAAAAAAAATAATTTTTCCCATACGAAGCTAATTTTTATTTCAACAAAGACATACATTCGCACATAGTGCCTTTCATGATCTAAAACTTTGCAACGAGAATGTCTTGAAAATAACCTAAACCAATCGTCAAATGCAAATATTCGCACATAGTACACTTAACAGATTGGCGCTTGCCCATCAAGAACATTCCTGTCTATTCGTATTTATCTATTTGAAATTGTTAATCAAATTTTGACTACAATAATCGTTAATGATGCCTAGTGGTTCACTGGAAGCAAATATTTGCACATAGTACCTCCAGTGCCCCCAACATCATTAACAATCTTCCCACAATTACAAAAGAATCAATGCAATTTAACAAGACAATATTTATTTTTTTAAAATTAATGATGTTCAACGCCTTGCTATAAGTAAATATTCTCACATAGTACTTTTAGAGTACGTCTTACATCACCCATTATTCAAAATTTTATATTCATTTCAAAAACTTACTTATGTTCATCATACAAATTATCAAATTCTTCTTTTATTCATGTCTTCCATTTTGAAAAATCTTGTGATACAGTATAAATATGAAACTATCAAATGCAGAAAATTAATTAGCAATAACAAAACTAAAATTAAACTTGAATTCAAAATAAAACTTAATACATTCAAAACTAATATAAATTTTTATCGTAGTGTATCAAACCCCTACTCTCATTTACTATTTGCGAGCGATATCAAACATTTATGCGTCTTATTAAGAGATAAGATTCATCTCCCTCCTTCCTCGGTTTCGCCGGCTTATATAAATTAAAACAAACGGTAGCTACGCATTTACAGCGCCACGTCTATTGAACTAACATTTACGTTGGTATCGTCTGATTCATTTTTACCTCCTCTAAGTTTTTCCAGTCACATAAACACATAATTCGCACCTTGACAGTTAATGTTTATAAAATACTCAAAAATTGTTCACTGAAATTTTACACACACTTTCCATTCTTCGTCTTCGGTGGGTATGCTCTTTACTATTCTTAATACCATCCTTCATTGTACCTGTATATGAACATGTTGCCTCTCTCATCCCTGGTTACATATTTTCTCTTCCCACTAACTAAAGTTATTCTCAACTTCTTCTTATAGATGCCTTCATTGGATATAATTGGAAACTTGTTATATACTACTGGAATCCTCCTCACCAAAGCCTTATTACAAGGAATACTCACTTCCATAGTACGGCTGCCAAGTTCTATCCAGTCTTTTTCTATTTCTAGTATGTCGATTTGTAAATAACTGCGAACAATATTAATGTCATTTCTTCTTTGCAGGTGTTAAAATAACCATACATGATTTACACTGCTATCTTTGAAGCCTTTGTGTTTATGCATACAAAATTTTAAAAATGTATTTTACTTATACAATTGGTATATACATAAAACGTATCAATATTTTGTCTCATATAGAGAATACCTTTCTATATATCCTTTTAATATTTTTAGATATAAGTATCAGGAATTTATTACACTTTTAAATATGATCATAAAACCCTCTGATAAATTAAGATTATTGTACAAGTTTAAAATCTATTTTTATCCATTTAAATTGACATTTTATTCTCGGGCATGCGGAATATGGCCTTTCTCGTACAATTTTATGGCATTTAAATGATTCACCCTTTCAATTGTTCCGTCTGTCAACATCACTCTCTATTATTCATTTTTAGTACATTTTTATTTTTGAACAGTGGTCCATTTCTTAGAATGTTTAATGCTATTCTAACTCTTTGCGAGAAGTTTGACTCTGTTTTCTTATATTCAAACCATACCTTGTGCTTGTCTTTTCTATAAAATATCGAATGCATAGATTTATTTTGTGTTTATTTTTATTTCTTAATTCTTAATATATTTAAGCTTAAATTTTATATCTACATTTTTCATAATGACATTGCCCCTTAAAGGTTATGCAACCCATTATTCACCGACTAAACTTTTGACTTTGCACTTATCCTATCAGAAACTATATTTTAAACTAAATATTAATGTTCTTATTCTAAAACTTAACTATTTAATAATTTTCATAATTCTTAAACTATAAAGATCATGGCAATATGTAAGTAGTACTTATATGTAACATTTTCAAAATAGCTTTCAAATATCAATCAATATACGATATCAATAAAAGAAATATCACGAATACATAATAAAAGTAGGGGAAAGAATGTCGTGCCATTCCACTGGGTTGGACGACACACGGGTTGACAATGTCTGCCTCGTAGCGGTATCAATTGTTGTCACTCAGATCTGGGGATCTTCTGACATTTAAGCTGTAATTAGTGGTCTGCTTATCGATGGTCTTGCTTTTGCTTCTATCTCCAAGGAAATCCCATATCCTCATAACCTTATTCCTTGGTACTGACGATGACCAACCAGTCCGAAATATGTATAATATCGAAAACCCGTCATCAAAACGTGCCTTATATACATGTACAATGGTGCATACAGGCGAATTTGTTAGTAAGCATAGAGCGGTGGTAGGGGATACCCATGATTTCTGAATCAAAGCCTTTATCAAAGAGAATGATTCATATATAGCTACGCAAAGACAAATCTTTGAACATTACAGTATTTGTAGATTGGCTGATGCACCATCCGAAAATTTAGTAAAATATCAATAGCAGAAGTTAGATGACCGGATTTACCAGTAAACAACAGGCGTCCAGTCTAACAAAGATCCGTAATACATGCAAAGGCAGTACCAGAGCAGTAGTGCAAGTTTGTACTGAATCTTTCAAAGAGATTTAAATTTCCATTACTACAAAATCCAAAATCTGCACAGATTACCTACAAAGAAACCTGTTTTGCGAAACAATGATTAATTATGTTAAGGTGATCTGGACGAGCTTCACATGGATAGATATATGATTGTGCAAAATTGCTGATATTAGGCTTCTAGTAATTCCAGAAGAAAGACATCAGTGATACCTCCATTCAATAAAACTTTCAATGTGGTGTGGCTATATCAGCAAGCAGGATAATTCGTCTCTAGGTTTTAAGGATATGCGAGACCGTACTATGACAGCCACCAGTACCTGTTGGTATTCCATAAATTGACAGAGCAGCGTCGTCTTTGCTAATATCTAAGTATGGTATTGAAAGTTTAATTGCGATAATATTACAACATAGTCTGTTAGTAGATTGGTATTCATCAGTAAACTTAACTCCCCTAAAAAGGAACCTGGCCATAAGTGGATGATGAGCTTATAGACCAACATCTAGGAAGTCGATCCTGGTGCTAAGTACTGTGGTACTTATTGATAAAATAACTAGGTTTTATAGAGAGAAAAAATAAGAAAGAAATGTAAAAATAAAAGGAACAAACAATAAATGAATTGCAGAATAAATGGAGTCAACCAAGAAGAGAAAAATTGACAACACAATCATAAATATTAAGGAATTGTATACCATAACACACGGGTACTTGCACTTTTAATTGACTCAGTCATTGACATTGGCAGTCTTGTATAACTAATGCCTAAACAATATTGGAAGCAATGTCACATATGAAAGACCATACAGCATGTGTCAATTTTCATTAGCCATAGGCGATCAATTCATGCAATACGTGAAAACGTGACACCCTCGCTTTCCTCTCCAATGTCAGCGCGACCGATACATGCTCGAAAATACAAGTTAGCAGTAACTATTGGACCACTGACTTGGGTGTTTGTAATGCGTTCAGAAATAATATTTATGAGTTGCAAGGATTTGTATTTCTTTTTCCTTTCAGTAAATGCAGAGAATTATTAAGCTGCGTTCACACTGCATGACACAAACAAAAGCGTAATTCTAATAAAATTAAAAAATAACCCTAATAAGGTAAATAAAAAAGGATACTGAAAATAATAATAAACTACTAGATCAGGAGATCGCCGCGGCCATTTGATGTTTCCCGTTCCAGTAATAAGACGGCTTTTATTGCAGACTAGATCGCAACGTGTTCGCAGCTAAACATTGAATGTAAAATCTGGTGGGAAGAAGTGGGAAGATCGGAGAAAATCGTTGTGATGTCGATTGTTGCAGGTATTGGTGACGGACAGTAGGGATGCCACGTTGCCACGTGTTACTTGTATACGTATAAATTGCACGTAAACAGTGAATCCCTATAGCTAATGATATTTGACACATGCGGTATACACTTTTCTGTATGTTCTTTCTGAATGTACCCAGAAGAGCCATTAATAATTGCTGTTGTAGTGCATAATAGAGTGAAAATTAACAGAGGAAAATATGATAGGTGTTATGTTGGAAAACAACAAAGATGCTAATTAGTTTTCTTGATCATAAAAGAAGTTATGAAAAGCGATAGATATAGAGCAAGGACAATCAAACATATAAGCAAACTACTGCTTTGAAACTTACTAGCCCAGAGCAAGTCGGATACAGATATTGTTAGGTAAGAATATCACACTACCATTGTCTCGTGTTGATGTTTTTTTCTCCCCCATTAACTAAAGACGCACCTAATTTGCTCAAATGACATTTCGACTGATTGTCAATTGGTGTTTGCTTTTGAGGGTCGACCAGTACCGACCCAAGTATGTAGCCTAGTTACGACTAAAGTTTCGTAATTAGCTGGCCTTCAAGCTTAGGATTGCCGCTATCCTCTTCTTTAACAAATTGTTCAAGCAAAGTGAAACCCAGTAGAGTTTTCGTGTGCTGTTCATATTCCAGTATTTTCTAATAACTTCTATCGCCGTAGAGCAGTGAAAATTGTTGTCAATAGAATATGTATTATATTAGAAGACGTAATAACTTGCCTTGGCTTATCAAATTAAACCTGCAATATGGATTTTTACAATATGTAATTTTACTATTCAAAAAAGATTAAAAAATTATTAAAGAAATCAAGTTGCATAACACATTTTGTCACAGTCATCCTTTAAGAAACCCACAGCTTAGAAAGAATGTTTGATGTTTTAAACTCGGAAGACTAACTCGCCATATGAGATTCGATTCCGGATATGTTTTTTAATTATTATCTTAAACATTTGATATCATGTTCTGTGGTAGTCTGTGCAAGGTTGAAAATAATAAAAATATCGGTAATAGTTTATATTTTTATTATTTTCAACCTTGATTTTACAATGGTAAAATACGCTTTGTAGTATTTTAGCATTAAAAATGGGCAATTGAATATATTTAATCAATCCGTAATACCTCCTTTGTAAATCCATGTAGAACAAATTGGTAAATTTACCTTTTTTATGACTTGAAAAGGTAATACGATATTAGAAAAGTGAAAAAGTCTCATTATTAAAATAATTTTAAAATGTGACAAATTTCTTTGTAGTTTCACAAAAATGTTAATGCAAGTAATGAATAAATATTGCTGGTAATTTAATTTTAGATAAAAGCTTATATATGTACATGCATACATAATTTATTGCATTTCCTTTATAGCAATTATATTTTGCAAATGATATAATATATAACAATAACCACGCGTTGACATAATATAGTAACCTCTGAGCAATCTCGTTGGTTTTCTAATTTACATGAATTATTGTAACTTATAATAGTATGTAAATAATATTTTTACCAACGTCATGACAATGCACACGGCGTGTTCAAACGGTGTTAACTGATATTCTCTATTGTTCAGACAAGGTGATAAATAAATTAACCTACTCCAAACTCTTCGTTTTGGTCTGAAATCTGGAACATAAATTTCATTAAGTGCGTTACTGGTATGGTAGCTTAAGTTACAATTGACCAAGCATTGAGTCGACCGTTCGATAAGCAGCGTTGCGTATCCAAAGTGCTGAGGAATTAACTGTACCATTTATTTCTGTAAATTTATTTTATTTGAGGCCGCAGATCTGATAAAGAAACACAGTATTGATCTGAATTGTGTATCGATGTTTTATTATGCACATTGTTGTGTTGAGTTCCATTATTTATATTATTGTTTTAGAGTCCGGGGCCTTACGTTATTTATTGGCTCGACGATGGATTCTTGCTGATTTCGGAATTTCTGTTATTCGTTTTTTTAAGACATTGCTTTTGTTTTGTCTTATTCTATTATTTTTGTTATGGCTTTTCCATAATGGAATCTATCTATATTTGCATACATAACATACAGGATAGTCTTACAAAATGTATTTCTGTGTCTCTTACGATTATTAATGACTAGATGATTTATATATTACAATTTGGATATAGAACCGGATTTATTTGAAAGTGTTTAGTAATTACCAGATAATAAAGGTATCAAATAACGAATTGAATTGTGATATCCTGAATAATTAATAATATGATTAAGCTGAACATATTATAAAACTGCAAATCAATTTCAATTACTATAAATCATTAGTTTTCAAAGCTTTTATCTGAGGTTTTATGTATGGATACCTCTACAGCTTATCCAATTTAGTTAAAACTCGTAATTCCAATTGACACCACAATATTAAATGTTCTTGATTCTACCTGAAGGGCAGGTTCTATTGCGGAGTTTTAGTTTTCGAATATTTTACTGCCTATTACATTAAATTATTATTCACTTAAATTTAATACTAAATTAATAGAAATTGGTGTATGCCGAAACAATTAACTTAATACAATTAACATTATAATGCGTGATTATCAAAATCTATAAAATAATTTATTACAAAAAATTTGTTAAACGAAAACATTTTGATCAATAAATACTAAAAAATTGAAAATAAGACAAAACACTGATTGCTATCCGACTAGCAACATATTCTGAGATTATCATATCGTGGCTGGAAAGGCCATGTTTTACATATTTTACATCTATTTTTATCTCTGTTACTGGGGTGACCCTTTAGTTCCCAAATAAGTAGGTAGTTTATTTTATTGTACCTTGGGTTTCTGTTTGTTTTTGTTTGAGACTTCAACTACAGTTTACAGCATTATTGGCGCCAAATAAAGCAAAAAATGATAATTTTAAATGGTGTAGTTGTATTTAAATAAAAGATTTATATTTTTGTAAAAACTGCAAAAGAATATCTTTTATTTCGTTAATATCCTTTCACACACATAAATTTTTAAGTCAAATTTTTATAACAAATTATAATCACATTTCTTTATGCATTTATGAAATAAGGGTAATTACTTTTATTATTATTATTAACAAAAAAAAATCTTCTGTGGCAAACTAAAGTTTCGTTCTGAAGGTAATTGGATCACAACCTGGAATCGTAATTCATCCAGCCTTTTTCCGGACAATTCGAATGGTGTAATGTGACGCATTGTCACCCAGAATGCACAGACTTTTGAGCTGTTGTGATTCGTGTTTCGGTAATGGCAACATTCACTTTGTCTAGAATGGCAGCATATTTCCCATTGATTGTTTCGCTTTTGTGAAAGGGTCGATTCAAAGTATCTTTTTCGAATCCCGTAACATCGTTTTCATTAGCTTTCCAGCTGAAGAAGGCATCTTTGCTATTTTTGTAAGAATGCCACGATGCCTCCACTATTCAGACAGTGGTTTCGATTCTGTCACATAGTAATGGAGACATATTTCGTCGGTCGTAACAAAGCGGGGCAAAAATCTAATGAATTGATATTAAAGACCTTCAAATTTTTGTCGGAAATTCGCGATTTTTTACGGTTTTGATCTGCATTCAGCAAATGCAGCATCCTCCTGGCAGAGTTCAGACATGACTCATTCAAAATGCAAACTGTGGTGTACATTTTCAATAGACGTGACCATAACTTTGGTACTTTGATTATTCGATCCCGTAATACAAAATAATTACGTTTTTCAACTATTTTTGGAATGCTAACACGTTTTAATGATCCAAGATGTTCTTCCTCGCCGAGACTCATGTTGCTACCCTTAGCGTGGGCAACCCCGTGGCACATCATGGCTTTTGAAGAAGCATCGTTGCCCAATGATTTCTGCATATCCGTTAAAATCTTAAATGCTTTCATGTTTTTAAAGACAAATCCTAAATTGCAAAAAAAAACTCTATTTTACCCATTTTAAAACTCCAATTAACTTGTCTTCTTCAAGCGGAAACAATTTTATGAAAATAAACTTAAGATGATACTGAAATCTTAAATATCCTCTTTTAATCGCATATCCATACTTGGAACGCGTGACTTGTAGCGGCGGTTAAACCTTCAGTACGATATTGAATTTGCTAGAATCATTTGGTTGTCAGTAACGATTTTTTCGAGAGTTGGTTTTTTCTAGTCTGCTCTGAAAATGAGTGATATCAATTTCGAACTAAGGTGTGCTAATAGGTTTTGCTGATGAAGACATGGGTATAGTGCAACGGAAACTTTGGCAAAATTTCAAAATTTTAAAATTTGAAGATCGTTGGTTGACAGTCAGAATTATTGAGGAAAAGTTGAATTTATCTCGCACCACAGTTCATCAGATTTTGATCAATGAGTCAGGGATGAGAAAAATCTCTCGAGGTAACGTGATTCTCAGTTTATTATTTTTTTAATTCTTTAAACTGAAAATCTATTTTAGAAAGCAAAGTGTTGAGTACATTTACGCAATCTGTGATCAAATAATTTAATATGCAACATGTAAAACTACTAACCCTTCTTTGAAAAATGTTGTGCATCTTTTTGTCTCTGAAATTAATGTGCGGCTTTTTTATTCCAAAAACGTAGAATTCAATCCGTTGTGTTTACATACTTGTTAATCGAAATTTGTATGTTTACAGTTTATTTTTGTTTGTCTTGCTCTGCTGAGATTGTATGATATACATTTTTACTTTCTTAAATGTAGTATAAAGAAGTATTGTGATTACGAACATTTTCGACCTCGAAATTTTTGCAGATGTTTTGAAGTACCCTGATACCAAAAAAGTGGTTTTAAAAGAAATCTCCCTCTCTCTCTCTCTCTCTCTCTCTCTCTCTCTCTCTCTCTCTCTCTCTCTCTCTCTCTCTCTCTCTCTCTCTCTCTCTCTCTCTCTCTTTGTGTGTCAGTGTGTGTGTGCGTGTGTATATCTCCCTCTCTCTGTGTGTTACCACGATATCGTCAAACCGCTATAGCTATCAATTCCAAATCTTATATTTACGAGTATAATCTCCCTCTTGAGATCTGATTAGGTTTTCAGTAAAATCGGTAGACTGGAAGTAGTAGTTTACTTAAGTGAAAAAATCGAATTTTACCAATGCTTCGACAAATACTAAGTTTAACAAATTTATGAAGAACTCAAACGTACTCACAAGAAATTTCAGAAGAATTTTATTAAAATATTTTTTCGAAATTCCTACCGAAAGCAGGTCTTTTACTTCTATGGAAAGTCAGTTTTTGCTAATATATCGCAAGTCATGCTTTATAGGCGGGTACATAACAAGTATAAAAGTATTTAAAACTTAATTGATACAGTACCTTTTCTATAAAAAAAAATTCAAAATTCGGACCGAAAGTAACACATTTACTCTTATCGAATAGCGATTTTTTGCAAATATTTTGTAAATTATGCTTTCTATATACATTTATCAAGAGTACAAACGTATTTAGACCTGGATTTGAAATATTTTTTGTATAAATAAAATTTCAAAACTTAGACAGGAAGTAACACTCTTGCTCTTAACGAGTAGCACTTTTTTCGAATATCTGGCAACGCATGCAATCCATGCAGATTTATTAAGAGAATAGAATATACTTATAACAGGATTTTGAATAATTTTTTTATACGCTCATACGTATAAGAAAGTCATGTGGTGGCCACACCTCACTTTTTGAGAATGTATTGAATAGTGAAGAAGACAATAAAATAAAATTATTGAAACGTTTAGAAAGGTTTTTTATTTTATAATTAATTTAATTATTAACAATTATATGGAATAAACAATGTTCGCTAAACTAAGAGCTACTTACATTTTAAACAGACAGGAATTAGGTTTATTATATATATAGCTACAGTATTTATATATCATTTTTCTGATTTACGCCTTCTTAGACATACTTAGATTATATATAATTTTCAAATAACTTGTGTATGTATGTATTTAGAAATTTGCGTGTAGGTACTTTAATACAATATGCACACAATTTGTTAAGGCTTAAAACTTAAATTACCATGACATAATGATATCGCATGCAATGATGAATTACCCGATGCAATGGCACTATGTACTATAACTCATTATTTACATTAAGTAGTACGTAGCTGGTGCAGTTTTGTTTCATTATTTATAGTTTTCTATTTTTGTCTTTCCATTATTTCGCATATAATTGGGATGGTGTAGATTATGTTAACCAGTGAACGAGATAATTATTCACTGGCTACTGCAAATGTATTGTTTTACTGGCATGACGGGAAGATACGCCAAACTATTTGTATTAAGGTTTGCTATTACGATAATTTTTCACAAAAAATATTTCAATTTGTATGAAATTATACAATATTGTAAATGGCAATGGTTACTTTCTGATAACTTCTATTAATGTAAAATTACACTGGTTTATATTCTTATTGGTCTATAGTCTTCATAAAATGCAAATTTAAAACTTGTTCATACAAATTTTCAACATGAAAAAATACAACCAATAAAATTCATGTTAGCATTATAGCATTGTTAATTCCAAATGTCCTTTTGAAGAGCATTCAAACATTATCAATTATTCATAATCTTATATAAAATTAGTAATTTTTTAAGCGGTAATATTTAATATCTAGGTATGTAGGTATTGTGTAATACAAAGAACTGCAAAGGAGTTAAAAAATTAATTGCCATTGCTAACTAGGGAGACGTGAACGCGTTTCAACATGTGTGTGACAAGTATAAATTATCCAAAGGGCAATAGCCGTAAGTCGAAGCAATCATTTTATCTGCAGATAAATTAGTACTTTGTGATTTGTTCATGTTTGTACAAGAGAAATGAAAATAGATCGACATGCGTATAATTAAGGACTTTTTTAGTTTATGTATTTCATTCACACAAACATACCAACAACAGATGATCATTTAATTTGGAATGAAGCCAATGAAAATTGTTGCTTGACATTAGTTTATGGCTATTGATATTTTTTCGGATTATTTTTTTATAGTAGTAGAGTTCAATAAAAATATTCTATATAAAGTCATGTATCCCTCTTTCTCTCTCATATCGCTACACTCTGCTTCGAACCTTGGCCTCTTTTAGTCCACCTCTCCTCTCAATCAGTCTTGATCTATTCTCAGGCCTTTTCAGTAGCGGATGTTTGGAATTTTCTTTACATCTTTGATATTTCGTCAGCCCATCTTTTCCTTGACCTTCTCACTCGTCGGCGTTATCTGGTCACTTATTGATGGACCCATTAGTGATGGTGGAAAGTACCTTACCCCGTACCACAATGTGCGGGCAAATATGTATTTCCATAGGAGGGTTCTATACGGAGGCCTGGCTTACTGGATTAAACGCTTTTAGTTCTAGTTGACGAATCGTTGTGGTTCATCCGAAAACTGCCCTACATATACAACTACAGTAGGTAAGGTAGCAACGCTTAGAGATATCCAATATCACTTCATTTGAGAGATTGGATATTAATAGGCGTATTATTTGGGCGAGGCTTCGGCCCTCATTAGGTTTACATGGGCTCTTGTTACTTTCTTGACTTCCCTATTAGTGATTGTCTATGTAGTACAATCCTATCTCCGGTCTGAGGAATAGTACTTGTATGCGAAATGAACATGATGGTGACCAATTGAAGAATGAGTACTATAAAAAGAATTAGCGGAGTTGCCAGCTAATAACCTTACAGTTGGTCGGTATCTACCCAATACTAAGGACTGTATCGACCGGATTAAAGAGAAGTCCTATCAGCATTACACACGTAAGTAGACCTATTCGTTAGATCGGTCGATGTCAGTGTGGTTTGCGACTATTTATAGATAACGATTTTAATTTTTTGTATCTTAAAGTACCGTAGTAGCACCTCGCCGTAAGTACCCCATATCAGCGTTCTGGCTGAATGGATCTCGAAGGTTGCAAAAATTTGGTAGGGCCTCGGTCCGTCCGCTGCTCAATTTTAGACATAAAAACAGTTCGGCATGTCACGCTCCACGGTCATGCTGTAGTTTCGCTAGTCTACAAATTTCTGGTTTAACATGGCTGTTAGTGAAGTAGTCGTCTAGGGAATGCTTATGACCGGTCTCGCAGAGAATTTAGTTTTGTCAAAATTAGTAGTATAATCTGATGCGGTGGTGGGAATGATACCGTGTAAGTATCCAGTGTTTATCTCCATTTATAGTGCTTGCACGCCAAATTAGTCTGAAACTCTCTATTCTCGAATTAACGACTTATTTTGAATTATCTGCTCTACCACACTGACTACGTGACAGACCCAACATAGCCTTTGTATTCTTATACGACAGTCTCCTTGACCTCGAAACTGGTCTTTAAACTTTCCTTTTGAATGCACTCATATGTATATTAGCTGCTATAACACTTTTATAGACTCGTATCTTATTATTTGGATGTAGATTGTTTGCCTAGAAAACTTCACCTAATTTCTGCCGATGAAAAATAATAGCAATTATTAAAAATAAATTTAAAACCATAAATTATATCACCATATATCATTTACAATTGCTCTATATATTACATGAATATTGTAAAAGAAATATTGACGTTAGGAATGCATATAAGCAAATAATGATGCAAGAAGATGAAAGAATATTTTTTAGTACTTACTCGTGAACGTGTGCCAAGTATAGAAGTGTCGCCTCTCTCCCGATATGCCTCCCTTGGATATTTTGAATGAAGTTTACTGGCCAATAGATGATTTATTTCAATTCTGATGAAAGATTATTCACATTTACGCCTTTAAAGCATTCAGTTATGTTGAATTTGAAAAGCGACTGACAAATTTTACAATATAATTACATTTTGAAAATTGAAATAGGTAATGCTTTACTTATATTGTTTTTTAAGAAAAAAAATTTTTTTTTTATTTGTTTACAGTTAAATTATAATCGATTGAATTTTTTTAAATGTTTGACTTTATTTAAATTTAATTACATTATTTGTATGAGTTGTTTAAGTTAAAGTTAATTTGGTTATTGTTATGGAGGACGACTTCACACCTGAATGGGATATATAATGGGGTGAAGTACTTGTAGAATAACGTCACAATATAAACCATTCTCCTGGTTGTAGGACTCATTTAAATTTGTTTATGAATGAAGGTGATTTGCTACCGATTAATGTATATATGACTGCCTTGTGATTGAGAATGACCTTGAGGACATTCACTAATCTACGCAGATTATATAATAAGCATTCATTTATTAAAATGAATTAAATAGTTTAGTGAAATTTCTGTCGCCAGAAAACATTAATGTTATACCCACCATATATTAAGTAATTAATTAACAATTTCGTTTAAATATTATAGAAAATACTTTAATAATGGGCTATATTTAAATATAATTTCACTGCTTTGACGTACATATACCCATTTTGTATTTTGATAAATATCAGCATATAGGCTGTGTATATAAAATTAATCAGAGTATTGGTTTAATTGTGAAAATAAAATACGATTCAATATAAGACTTTTTATGTCCATATAATATGCTATTTCATTTCTGGGCCTCCATGTACTAACCCTGGGTGAAATATTATTGTTACTAGCGAATTAATGCTGAAATATGTAATGATTCACTGCTGAAACAGTACTAGTATCCTCGATATATGAGTACATAATTACAAATGACATTAAACCTGAGTAATATATGAATCAACTTCATAAATAACTTCTACTATTGTCATCCTTATATTATTTCCTGACTTTCATTTCAAAGAAAAAAAAATGTTGCCCTAATTACAAGTGTTGTAAACCCACAAAATTCTGCACGTTAGGAAGATGCACTCCTACGATGGTGCATAAGCTATATTGCGAAAGATAAAATTGTATTCGAAAGGACAAAGTTTTTAATCGGGGTATATAAAAAATACATCATCTTGCTTCACATAAGAATGATTTAATTGTATACCTCGGTCTCGGTCAGCTATAATAGATAGAAATATGTTAGCATAACATTATTACTATACAGTGTGTAAATAAAGTAAGGAATAATATTCATATTTTGTTTATTATGGCTGTTTGGGAGAAAAGCTCGGATTTTATGAATGTCAATTTTTTTTCTTTGGTTGACTACTCTGGGACCTATGACGTCATCGACTTCTTTTTCAAATAGAACCTTCTTATTTTTTTGCTAGAAATAAAAAGGATATTTTTTTCTGAATTTAACAATACCGCATATATGGTATTTAAAATTAGTAGTTTTAGAGATGATCGTAGGTACTAAAATGACAACAATAATTAAACTTGAAAATCAAAAGAGCAAATAGTAATAATTTATTCTTGGGAAGATTAAAAATTTTTACATTAATAAATGTTCAAATTGCCACCCATTTGTTTCTTGGCAATGATAAAGTCGGAGTTGAAATTATTCCAAAACATTATCTCGCATTTCTTGGTCGATAAATCTGCACTCTGACATGTTAATTGTCATTATTAGCACGCTTAATACTCTAAAACTATTAACTTTAAATACCACATTTGGGGTATTGATGAATTCAGAAAAAAATATACTTTTTATTTCTAGCAAAAAAAATAAGGGGGTTACATTTGAAAAAGAAGTCGATGACGTCATAGGTCCCATAGTAGTAAACCAAAGAAAAAAAATGACATCTATAAAATCAGGAGGAACAAAATAAAAGTGACCTGTCCTGGTTTTTCTCCCAAACAGAGATAATAAACAAAATATGAATATTATTCCTTACTTTATTTACACACTGTAAATGTATGTACCTAATGCTATATCTTAATTTAAATAAATGAATTCTCTCTATTTCCGCGACAATAATAAACGTCCACCTCTTCAAACTCAGACCAGCAGTAAACGTATGGTTATAATTGTTCATTATTTCACCGACATCCTCTTCTGAATTGGCTGGTCACAAATACAGGCGCATACAGAGAAAGAATATCTATACAAAGGTACAATTGCGTCCTCCATTTGCATTTATATTCTATTCAAGTGCACGTAGCTGATAAACATCGCTAAAAGAGACAGTACGCGCATCAAGAATTAACAACCCCAGAGTCTTATTATCGTTCACAATCTCGACGAATCTTTACTGCTTTATGTTAACCCATAAGCATGATATTTGACTAAGCGCTCAATAGAAATGTGGTACGACATTCCCTAAACCAGATTGGAATGGATGTTACTTGTTTTATGGCTGAACACGTGTTCTGGTACAGTTTTATTTTCGTATTATGGTCAATGGTCCTTATGGATGTGATTAAACTAACATGAATACGAAATATCTAGACAGATGAAACACAGTGGTATAGTAAGTGATTAACTATCAAAGTGTTCATAAATACTTTATTTTCAATTTGTCAAATATTGCTTTTTACATGATCTTAATAAATACGCAGTTCACAAAACGTATTTTTACTTATAAATTAGTCTTTTTAAATATTAATATTAATATTTTACATACGATGAAATTGTCAGTTTTTTAACATTCATCTTGAAGTACACATATAATTCATAATAAACCCTAGAATTTTAATAATAATAATTAGCGCCGTTTAATTATAAAAGAATTTTGTCCGATAATGTTAGCACATACACCCCAAGTTTTCCAGACCGTGCTCTGGTAGCAAATTTAATTATAACAATTTTGAAGTAATTTTTAGGAGTAAATTTCGGCTCCGAAACCGTTCGAATGCACAACCCGAGTTTTCCTGAACTTTGCTCTGCCCACTTGGCTTAGTAGTCAGCCCTAGCAGCGTTTTTCGAATTTGGCGGGTGTTTTAAATTTGCACTGGACGCAATAAAATAACATATAGAGGTGTAATCGCTGATAATTTCACTGCAAAATTAGTGAATAGGAACGTAATCTTATGACTAAATGTTTCTGCGTCTATTTTTTGACCAATCATCTACTTGGGTGGACGGTTTGTATAGTAATTTCGCATTAAAATGTGAATTAGTCTACCTGTATTCTATTCGATTGTCTTCGTAGCCGTAACCTAAAACACCCGCGAAATTCATGAAATGCTGCTAAGAAGAGATCTAGCAATATATGGGTGTATGTATGTTTCAACTCTATCGGGCCAAAATTTGTATAATCACATTTCAGCAGTTAATACGTTGAGTGTTAAATACGAAGATTATAACTTTTCTAAAATTCTTTCAAATCGAGAAAAATATTCTATTTCAAAAATAGTTCTTAATTAATTCTTCTTTTGGTGGAATTGAATATTAACTTTTGCATGTTATTACAATATTTAATAATAATAAGTACCACGGCTTAAGATTTTCCAACAACTTCAAGTATATTATGAAGTACAATATTGATTAGGAGTTACTATCTCACATCAAAAGTGCGAGTACCTATAGTTCTGCAACTCTGTATTCACCATTGAATAAATGAGAAGAACCAACACAAACCGAGATACATCTGGCCTCACCGTGTTAGAAGAATAATATTCTTTCATAATACTAATAATAATAATAATAATATTTATTCATTCAATGACCATAAAAATGGTATAGAACAAGTCACACAAATGTAAATGTAAATATATAAGAAAAGTTTAGAAACCCAGCCACTTGTTTTGGCGAGTTTTCTGAAGAAGTGCTCATGTCTCATGAAACGTGTTTTATACTATTTTTGTCTATTTCATGTTTTAAATATTCAAAACAACATAAAATATTAAACATGTTTAAAATGTGTTGCCACCACGAACCAAATCTAGGACGCGTTTTGGGAAACTTGATCTTTACAGCTTGATGTACAATTTTACAATGTAACATTTCATATCCAGACCTGAGTTTTAAGAAGGCCAATCTCCAATTTCATCGATTTTGAGATATCTCCAGCACTAAAATTCCCGAGTTATTTCTGTCGATATAAAAAAGGCCCCTGTTGCTACGGGTACATGATATACCATTTCAAGTGTAGGGCTTATATCCAAAACCGTTAATAACTAAAATGGCCAATGTTCAACTCACATGGAGATTGGCCCCTTGATTAAACCTAACATAAAAATTTGTGTACCACATGACGTTCGGTGCCGTTTTTGACTTTTTATTAAAATGTATTCTGAAAGAACCAAAAGACTTCCATTTTTACTTAATTGTGGTGAGAAGAAATCTCAAGTTAAATTGCAATAATAAAGAAAAGTAGTAGCCAGTATATTTTGGTATTACCTAGTGTTATGAATAAAGGGCGGAATATATGCACGTCAATTCAGTTAAAATATGCGCATATATATGCATCGTTTTTCTCTGAAATATGCAACAATATGCATTTATTTGTCAAAATATGCAATTATATGCCTTGAATATAACATGGAAAAATGGAAATAAAGAAACGCCGACTCTTACAAAAATTATTTATTTTAAGTAAAATTAAAAGAAAAACATAATAGGTACAATTTTCAACCTGAAATAGTATAAAATGCATTTATAACGATATATTTTTCAAAATTTTCCAATAAAAATGTTTGCCTTCTGTCTGTAAAAATATGTTTGTACAAAGAAAAAGTTCTTTCAACATCTACCGATGTGATCTGGCAATATTTTAATTTGGGTAGTAAGTTATAAGGCCAAGGTATTACTTCGTTGGATGGTTTACTATCAAAAATATTTTTGACTTCCATTAAATACTTAAAGCCTTCATTCTTTCCCACAATAACTTCGAGTTTCCTTCTTACTTGATTTCCTACATCACCAGGAACTTTTTTGCATTTGTCGGAAAAAGTTTCAACAATATTAATTGATATATAATAAAACACAAGTGTATAGTTTCAAAATTATTATAATGTTTAACACACTACATATGTTTCGCCACACTGTGGCTTCATCAGGTGGAAACATATGTAGTGTGTTAAACATTATAATAATTTTGAAACTATACACTTGTGTTTTATTATATATATATAATGGAGTTTCAACATGTATCTCCTTCGTCGATTATTAATATTAATTGATTCTCTTAAACTTATATTCCTACTTTCTAACGAAGTTATTATATCTGGTACAAAACTAAAATTAACCTTAATAAAAACAAGTTCCTTAGCTAAATTTACATTTTTGAATAATGCTTGACTTTGCACTACACACTGCGAATTGTCTTCTAAATCTAAAACTATGTCTTTAATGGCTTCAAAATGGTCTGCGTAGAATATCGCTGCCTTAATCCATGTTCCCCATCGAGTAATTACGGGCTCTGGAGGTAAACAAACTCCTGGCAATTTCTCTCTATAGATCTGCACTCTTAGAGGTGCTTTCAAAAACACTTTCTTTACATTTGAAATTAATTTGTTCACCAAGGGATATGCTGTTCTAATAATTTCTGCAACTCTGTTTATGCCGTGTAAAAGACAAGTGACATGTACAATATTGGGATAAAATATTTTTAAGTTTTGGCCTACTTTAACCATATACGGCGCTGCGTCAGACAAAAACACTAAAAACTTCTCTACTGGAACTGGATTTGGTAAAAAAAAAATTGATAGAGACTGCTGAATAAATCGAGTTACGGTCTCATTATTTGTTTTATCTAACTGTTTAGAAGATATTAAATATGGTTTCCCTGGCTCATTTTCTTGAAGCCCTCCAATCATAAGATGTGCGATATATCGACCACATGAGTCTGTGCTTTCATCAACAATAATATAAAAATGTTCATCGCCCAGTGTAACTTTAATTTCTCCCATTACGGTTTCGTATACTGTTTGCACATTCTTCTTTCTAAGTGTGGATTCGTCAGGGATGTTTTGATTACAATATTTTTGCAAAAAATCTCTGAATTGTGTATTTTGCAGTTTCTTCAAAGGTATATTTGCTGCGACTAAAGCTTTGCATAAGTCTTGATGAAACACCTCCTTTTCACTCTTTGGTTTGACATTTTCAAATGCGGTTTGCACACACTGCTGAACAGGCACTGATTTATTTTTCTGCAACTTAGCTTTATGCATAGCTGTTTTCAAGTGTTGATCAATTTGGAACTTCTTTTCACAAACAATGATTTTGGCACAAACTTTGCAAAACACTTTATCCCCACTAAACTCCAACTCAGGAAAATTTTTAATCCACGAAGCGGTTTTCGGCATTTTAGGCGTTTGAAATAAAATATTTTCGAAATCACTCTTTTCACACTGGAATCTATCGACAAACTAAACTATACAATATAAATATAAAAGAATAGACCACATCTGCTCTCCATTAGGCAAGCTGATTACTTGGAAATTCCTAAACACCCAATAAATGCCGGCAATAAACCATATAATAATAAAAACTATACAATATAAATATAAAAGAATAGACCACATCTGCTCTCCATTAGGCAAGCTGATTACTTGGAAATTCCTAAACAGGGTCGCACTTAATCTTTTCATAAAACGAAAAACATAAAAATATGCACACAAATTTTATTTTTGCCGAAATATGCAATTTTTGGTGAAATTTGTTAAAATATGCAAAATATGCAAATATATGCACTTTGCATATATTCCGCCCTTTAGTTATGAATATTTTATTATCTTGTACTTATTTATTTTGATTCTCAGTCTGCTTCGACTTCTGTAATAGTCGAAGAAATACCTCGTATTGATGATAATGGTCATGTAGAGGTTCCAGTTAGACACGTGAGCAGTACGATATTTTGTTCGACAGGAAAAGTTAAATAGACAATTTTTTTGAATGTTGAAGAAGAGGTCAGCGGCGACGTAGAAGTTGCAGACGATAATGATATTGACTATGTGCCAAATAAGAGCAACAATGAAAGCGAAGATATGAATGATGAAGGAAATGTTTTGCCAGATAAAACGAAATCTAAGAAACGCGTCAGAAAAGAAAATACATGGAAGCAAGTTCAACGCACAGAAAATTAAGCTAGGGAAAAACAGTACAAGACAGCAACAGCATATTACAGAAGATATAAGATATTACAACCTCATTGTAACTATAAAAGGAAATGCCATACTTTGATTAATGAAGAACAAAGAACTCGTCTTTTAAATTCATTTTATGCACTGAGTAGACATCCTCAGGATCAATTTTTATCAGAAACTGTTGAGGAAGGCTTGAAAAAGCGAGAAAGGTTACCAGAAGGAAAGCTCCTTAGCAGCCGACAGTTTTCTAACAAATATTATTTAAAAAAACACAGAAGGAATCAGAATACAAGTATGCCAAAAAATGTACTTAAAAACCTTCGACATTTCGTTAAAAAAGATAAATTATTTGTGAAAAAAGAAAGAAAAAATAATGGTGTTTGTCCACAGGATGGTAGGTAAGCATGGAATGCAACCTAAAATAAGTGAATTGATTAAGGATAATGTTCGTCAACATAGCAAGAGCTTTCCCTGCTATACTAAGTTCTGACTTGTCGATTTCGCATATGTATAGGCACTATTGCTTATATTGCAAAACTTATGGTTTAGATAAAGTGAAGAAATTTCAATATCGAAAAATATTTAACGAAGAATTTAATTTATCTTTTCACCACCCGGCCAATGACATCTGTGCAAAATATGACCAATATAATCTGACAATTAAGTCAATTGACAGCTGTACTAATCCAACAGAGGAACAAAATAAAGAAAAGGAGAGGATACAATTAAAAAAACGATCACTTAGATTTGGCCGAAAAAGCATATAAATGTAAGACTGACGACAAACAGAAAATCAAAGTAGACCCTAGTTTTATAACACACTCTTTCGGTTTCGAAAAATGTCTCCCAACACTATATTTAAGAAACGGCGTATCTTTTTATAAAAGACAGCTGTGGACCTATAATCTAACAGCATATAAAACAGATACAGATGGCAAAGAGGCAACCTGCATTTTGTGGAAAGAAACGATAGAGGGTCGTGTCGGACAATAAATTGCTTCCTGCATAAGAAAATTTATATTGTCCTTGGATTCAAAGAAAATTCAAACTTTGAATCTTTACTGCGATTCTTGTTCACGCCAAAATATAAATATTTATATGGCCATAATGTTTTGTTACATTTTAAAGGAACTTCCACCAACCAGTACAATTGCTGATATAAACCATAAGTTTATGGAACCATGCCACACTCACATGGAGGCTGACAGGATTCATGCCGCTATTGAACGAGCCAAGCAGAAGAAAGTAATAAATATACAAGTTCCACATGATTGGATTAATTTTATTAAAGCATCTGTGTATAGAAAAGAGCCTATGAGCGTGATTGAGATGTCTCAAAATGAGTTTATAAATTATGGGACTTTCCTTAAATCTTCTCTAGTCCATAGAAAAAAAGATGATAAAGGAAACGCAATCCCATGGCTTAAAATTAAGTGGTTGAGATTTCAGAAAGATCAAGAACTTCAGTTTTCTTATAAAACAAACTTCATTAAGAACTCTAGAAAACCAGTGTTTTTGAATCACTACCGACAGCTGATTTAAAATATAATAATTTACGAGACCTTTTGCTTTAAGCCATTTCAAAACCTTCAACATTCGTCTACTATTATGAATCCTGGAGATTTCACTGTTCCAGACAATGAATTTAAAGTTTTGTTATTTGTAAAAATGTCTGGAATGTTTCGAAAGTTTTTTTTAAGATTTATAATAATATAGAATTAAGTTTCTTTTTTTTTTTCTACTAAATTTTATAATTATTTCAAATAAATTTAAAGTTTACCTATTAAATAGAGACAGTTTTGTAATTTTTTTAGTTATCCTTTTACCCCACTTCATAAAAAAGCTAAAACAAGTGGGTACTATTTCCCATAACAATAATTAGTAAAAGAGCCAATCTCCGTCTAAATCATAAAATATCTTTTTCTTTAATCAACAACATAATTTTAGAAAAATATATATTCTTTAGAAGTGTTTTGTCGATATTAATTACTTGAAAGTAATTATTCCCACACCTAAAATTATAGTGATATTGCTTTTAAATGTTGCGGAATTAATATCTCAGAACACTGTAAATGGTGATTGGCCTTTTTAAGACTCAGGTCCTGATAAAACTATCGTAATCATTGAATGGATGCAAGTGTACCTGAAAAAGTACAAAGTGGATTATTAATATTACTAAATTGGTATCACTGTGTGTATAAGATATTTTTTAATTTGGTAAATCTTTAATTACACACACCTGTAAAAATGCAGTTCAAATTGAAAAATCCTAATGTATGTGCTGGAACAGGATTTTTTTGATATACGGCTAATTGTCATTAAAGTAACTTGAAAAATGTAGTGGCGACTGGGAACCGAATCAGGAATGCCTAGGCATTTCATAAAATTATCTTATATATACGAAGAGACTGTACAAATACAAATTTTTAATTGGTATATGTATGTGTATAGTTTCCTTTATCTACTGGGGTTTTTTCAAGTACTCATTATTATTTTTGATAGTGGTACGTCACCTATTGGCGAAAATATCTGCAATGGTCTAAAATATGATAACTTAGTTATCGATAGACCCCCCCCCCATCTACCGCATTGCTTTTGCATAACAGAAGTCACCGAGATTTTTTCATAGACAACGCTATGTGAGAGTCAATATGCGGGAGGTCTGAAGGTTATTGAGCATTGCATCAATCACGTCGCACGCTGATGGAGTAATAGTAGACTGAAACACGTGTCTGTGCTTTGGTAGCTCTAATGCTGACTCTATGGCAGATCATGCATAAATTTCATGCATGAATGTATCAATTTTTATTCGTATATGTTAATAAGTGTATTGTTCTTGGTTTTTCGTTGTTGTCCTAATTTTTGGTGATACTTATGGAAATACTTATTATCATAGTTACAGAACATGGTAAAGTATATAATTTTATGTGTTTGTTTTTTATTACAAAGTTTAGCTTACCGTTAAGACAGTCCAGCGAAGTTTCGATTTCATAGGTTGCGTGGTTGTTTACGAGGGGTGGGTCAAAAAGTACCTAAAAATTAGCACAGATGCCCTGCCACTTCAAATTCAATATTGTGTGTATCAAGATGCAACTCTGTAAACAACGCACCCTAATTTTCAGACTGATCTGTCAAATGGTTTTGTTGTAATAGCCATTTGAAACAAACGTCCACGTAAAAATGGAAAAAAAGTGAATTTTGTGTGCTCATTAAACAATATTTTTTACACGAAAGAAACCATCACGCGAACCAGAAACGCTTGAGAATTATTATGAAGACCCTTCACCATCGATTGGAACCATCCACCACCGGGGTCACTCAATTTCGGTGCTGTCGTATCAGCACAAGTGACAGCGAACATGAAGAGGCTACAGGCATATCGCATGGATCGGTAATTTCAATTTTGCATAAATATTTGGATATGAAAAAGCTATCTGCAAGATGAGTGCCGCGATTTGTTGCAATTGACAGCAAACGCAATGGATTGATAACTACAAAGGGGTGTTTGGCGTTGTTCAATGGCAATCCGAAAAAGTTACTGCGCCGTTTCGTAACCGTGGACGAAACATGGATATATTTTGGAAAAGTATATATTTTAATTTTTTTGATGACTGACTGTATTCTTGTTTAAAAAATTCCTAGAGTTGTGTAAATACTACAACCAACTCTTCTTCGATAGTCGAATCATTTTCAGCATCTGATTTGCTTTCATAGAGCAGGACTTTCACTTTGGCGACATTGTTATATGTTTGCTCACAGTAATTTAGACAAATGATGGAGCACGGCATACCTGATTTTCTGGAGTTACAATCAACTCGACGTTTTTCGTTCATTTGCAGGACACAAGCTTTAGTAGTATTCATAACAGATTCCAATCCATGGCTTATTAGTCGCCAGCTCTATTCCTCCGGATCCCTGTAAAATCCTATCTAATTTATACTTGGTGATATGTACTTACGGAAAATATGTTGTCGTGCTGCGCTTTTCGTTGGTGAAAGTACTGAGAGATACTCAATGACAGTTTTGAAATCGTAGAGCACTGATTGATTTTTTATGCTGATCACCGCAATATAGAATGATGAGAACTCAATCTCCTACGAATGTCAGAACCTTCACATCGATTTTATCTCTTACGAATAGTTTCAGTGATAGTAAATAGTTGCAGGTTTTCGGAAGTATAAATTAGTTTTGTGTTATGCGTGCTCGCTAAGTGGAACCACTAGATCGATGTCTTCGCCGACTGCTTCAATTATGTCATGAACTGGTGCTTCCTCAAGTGCCGCGATTGCGATTAGAGTATTCGCGTCTTCTAAATCCGACTTTACGAACACACAAAAAAAACCTAAACCAAAGTCTTTTTGTATTCGTTATAGGAAAGGATATTTTGTGTGATATCTCAACAAATATCAATAGTAGATAAAAATTTCCTATGACCTAAATTATAGAGCGTTAGAAAGGAACCAAAGTAACCAAGCTACGATTCCTTTAAAATGTATTTACTAACTGGAGTATAACTACTTTTTTCTACTCCCGTACTTTAATTGTATTATTAGATATGCTAAACCTGTACTTTAATGATGTCCATTACGATACAGATTTTCATTATGATACAAGTTTATATCCAATAGAAATACAGATTTTTCATTACGATACAAGTTTATATCCAATAGGAATGCGACATTCCATTATTTAAACAATATTCAATATGGCGACTGCATATCTGACAGATTCTAATGTGACAGTTCTATGCAATTTACAAGTAAGTAGTTGTTAACATTTCTGCTTTTTTGAAAATATAACCAGTAAAAATGAGGGATAATGACAGTGAAATGTAATAATTGACTCCACCAGAAATTATGAAACAAGCCTTAGTAGCCACAAACAATTTATTACCAGCCAAATTCGCAAAAACTTACGGAAAATTTTATGCTCAATTCATGAAATGGATTGTTCAATGTTTTATTATGGGGTCGTAGAAAAAATAGTGTATGCAACTCGCATTTAATGGCTATTAAGACACTCGTATTCATTACAATACTCGGCTTCGCCTCGTATTGTAATTCTCTTACTCGTGTCTTAATAGCTATCATTAAATGCTCATTGCATAATATACTATTAGACATGTGCGAATCAAATGCTACGTTTATTCTAACTCACTTGGCTCTCTTCTCAGCTTGATGTAACCTTTCGTAATGGTATTTCATATAATTATTGATACCAATAGACATTTTTAGTATACATATTTTAGTATTTAATTTATTTGATGTCGGTTACACTGACTTCTAACAAGATTTCAAAGTATGCGTTATTATAATCTTGTCATTTTAAGCATAAAACCTTCACTGATTTACGTACTACATTATTTCGAATAATTATTAAAATGTGTCTCTTATCCTTTCTATAATTTTTACAGCAGACTTTTGTTAATATCGAACGCTTCTATTTCACTTTTAAAATGAAATAATTATTAAGATCGTGAGCAACTTCACACAAAAAGATTTAAAGTACAGAAGACACTTTATTATATAATCAAAAAAGGTTTCAAAAAGCGATCTTTACAGAACTGAAATAGTTGAACTACCTGTGTATAATAAAAAATTAAATATTCACTATATATTAATTAAAATAATTTTAAGTTTCCTTAATCATGTCCCCACTGCACGTGTTAATCGTCGCATTTTACTTTTAAAATGTTTTTTACTTTTTACTATCTATACGTAGTATAAGTATTGTGATGACGAAAATTTTCGACCTCAAGATTTTTGCAGATATACACGTTTTGAAGTCAACTGGTACCGGAAAAGTGGTTTTTAAAAAATTTCTCTCTCTCTCTCTCTCCCCCTCTCTCTCTCCCTCTCTCCCCCTCTCTCTCCCTCTCCCTCTCTCTCTCCCCCTCCCCCCTCTCTCTCTCTGTGTGTGTGTGACAACGATAGCGGTCAAAGGGCTAGAAATATCAATCCCAAATTTTATATTTACGAGTATAAATCCTCTCTTGAGACGTGAGTAGATTTTCAGCAAAGTTAGTAGTTTACTTCAGTATAAAAATATTGACTTTAACATATATTTCGTCATCTACAAAGTCTAAACAAATTTACAAAGAATTCAAATATAGTCAAGCGAGAATTTGAGAAAAATTTTATAAAAGAAGTTTTTCGAAATTACTACCTTCATGCTTTCTAGGTAGATACAGTATGTGTATAAAAGTATGTAAAACAAGATTTTCAATACTTTCTGTATTAAAAAATTTCAAAATTCGGACCAAAAGTAAAACTTTACTCTTATCGAATAGCGATTTTTTGCAAATATCTCACAAATTATGCATTCTATATAGATTTATCAAGAACACAAGCGTATTTAGAGCGGATTTGGTATAATTTCTTTATTAAAGAAATTTTAAAATTCTAATCTTACTCTTTTCGAGTAGTACTTTTTTGCAAACTATCTCATGCATTCTATAGAGACTTATTAAGAGAAAAGGTCCTTACTTACACGAGAGATAAATTAATTGTATTATTTTCCTTATACTTTTCTAGGATTTAATATGATGCTTGCTTGCATCCATATTCTAATATTCTTTAACAAAGCACATAAGAATTTGGGTGCATTTTGCTGGATACTAACACTATATGTAATTATTGACTATCAGAAAAGATTTTAAATATGCAATAATAAATAATGTATATTACATAAACCATACATTATGATTTACCTCGTAGGTATTAACGTTAAAAATGTTTGCTGGACTATAAGTAGGGTATTTAACATGGACGCACTTAATACAGTTTCTGTAATTAAATGTATACGAATTCGCTAAGTAATGAATACTTCCATACTTTCGCAATCGCTGAATGTCATGTATTTGCCCTGCGAACGCTATGATTTTAAAATTAGTTTAATAGCTGCGAGAGATGGCTAATATACGAGACGACGAAAGGTACGGGAGATATTAAAAGGCGATAAAGTTCAAATTGCAAGCCCGATCACAGTTAATATGAACACTGCGCGTTTGTATTCTGATGGGTACAAAAATAAAAGTGGAATATCGTATTAACTTGTAATCCGATATCGATGATCTTAATATACATGAGGTGGTTAATGTTTTTCGTATAAAATTAAAGTATATTTATAATTTCTTTTCTTAAAATGTATATAAATATTAACCACTACCTATGAAAATAGTATTATATAGCGACATGCCTTTCTGCATTTAATAACTGTTTTTTTTTACTATAGGTACAACGAGATTCATCTCAAGTGAAGTGTGATGGTTCTTAAAAATCCCTAGATTGGGGTATTTTCTTGTTAGAAAGATACATACTGAATATATGTACAATTGCTGTCATTTTGTTTCAATTTGTTGTCGTTTGATTACCACATATTTAACTGCTTTTTATTACCTATCTTTCTCTTTACTGATGCAAATATACCACAACTAATCTATCAAAACCGTATGTGCCACATTGTTACGACTAGAGTAGGTACTGTGTAAAAACTGATACATTGGGTGTTCCACTAAAAAAAAACCTTTATGCAAAAATGTGTCATGCAATTTTTATCCAGTTTTATGCACATGCAATTAGTAATTGAAAAAAAATGCTTGTATTAGGAGCTTTTATTATAAACAACATTACCGAAAATGATGTCTATCTAATACATCGCTTTCGAGAAATATAATTTTGTTGAAATATTGCATTTTTTGAGAAAAATGGTCGAAAACTTTAAATTTAGGCCTATACTATCTTATTACTTTTTTACTAAGACTTATACGAGGAAATCAAAAATGTAATAATATACTGGCTGTTCCATTTAAAAAACTGTAACTATGGTCAGCCACCAAGTTATGGATGTATATATAGCTATGTATAACACAAAATAAGTAAAAAGTACTCCTAAGAAGTTTCTATCATAGAAAAAAGACATCTTCAAGATATCTTTTCTCATCGAGCCACAATCTGCCTTCCCCGGCGGAATAAATTTAAAAGGTGTTCCTACTAAGAGGATATCTTACGAAGAAAACCGATTCAAAATATATATATATCTCTTATAAAGTCGCAATCGGCCTTCCCCGGCAGATGACAGGCTCTGTATATCTCAAAAATAAAAGAATATCGGGGAAATTACACTGTAGTACAACCGTAACTGACATTGCTTATGATCAGTATGGTGTAGCCAAGGAATAAGGTAAGATAACCTTGGATATATAAAAGCTTACACGGAAGAATATAGGTAACCGACCACTATTTCTAGCTTCATTTAGAAGATCCTCGGTGTTGAGGACAACAAGCAAGATCGCCCCGAGGAAAACATTGTCAACCTGTGTGCTATCCGAATCCAGAAAAGATATTCAAAACAGAAATTATCGAAGATACATAAAAAAAAAAGAAGTTGAAACATGTTGGGTAAATTAAATCTCCAAAGCTATGCCACCTTATTTCTTGGCTACATCGTACTGATGATGACCAATGAGGTACAAACTTTATACTATTATCATATAAATTATATTCAAAAGTCTGTACCATGCTCCAAGCATATTATTTACAACAATTCAATACTAAATTATCTTCATATGAAACTCCGATTATGTACTGTTAAAACTCGCATTTTCATTATTCTAATTTTAAAATCACTCTCTTAAAATTCAAATAGTGTTTATATTTATTCATTTATCAACTACTAATGGAGAAATAGAATGTTCAAATAATATATAAGCGATACTTTAGCATATGAATACAAATTATACAAACTTGTTATGTACTTGTTGTTCACGACCAATCAGTATACTCCGCAAAGAATCCCTAAAATTGTAAATGTTATGGGAAGACTACAAAACGTGTTAAGTTTCCTTATTATTAAAAAATTTAGTAATTTCGTAAATCTTTATATTATCACAGTATTAATTTTTTCCATTCTATATAGTTTTTATATTGCAAAATTGAACCAAAAGTTGTAAAAGTCTTTTGTATATTTAAAAAAAATTGTGTAAAGTATACCTTCAATGCAATTTGTATATATATAATAGTTATTATTTTAATTTAAGAAATATTTGTTATATCTGACAATATCGCAAATTAATTACATATAGTGTAGCTGTACCTATAACATCAATGTTTTATTATTATAAAACATACTTCAATAGTACATGTAAACATAAAAATATTTATTTAAAAGGTTGTTACTGCATCGAACTGTATAAGAGTAAAGTGACAATGAAAAGAGGAGAAGTAGAAGAATCGGGTCCTACTTGTGTCACGACCCGTACCTCACGATCTCAGGAGGTGTGGGAGTGATTAAGCTTTATTTAAATTATTCATATGCAGACGACAGTTCAGCTGAATAATTTGATCCCCTGTCCTCGATTAAGACTCCGCGTTAAAGCATCGCGTGCATTCCGCAGCAGTTTGTCTACCACAATGCTAACACACTGTCATCAGATTGTATACAACGCTGATTTATCATAAGCATAGTATCTACGTAGTAGGTAATACAACAAGCAGAATCTACATGCACATGTATGTACATACATATAAGCTTTACTAACCTTTCATTAAAATGCTCAGTTCACCACTGGGTAGTTCACATGATTTTTTCTTACTATTATTCTTTACCATAACTAATTGATTATAATTGCTTACTTCAACACCTACTATAAACTTTTTATCTATCCATTTTACTACTACTTATTTTCACGTACTATTCTTTAATTCTCATTTTTACCTGGTTTTCCCATACGTTTTTGCCATTTCTCTTCCTCTTTCATTCTGCTGCGTAACTACCTACTGGTTTTAATACTCGTCTTTCTATTATTATTTTTGCCGCTCTATCTATTCTCGTGTTTTTATTAGACACATGTAGCGGTGATAACGAGTTGTAGCCAGTTTAAAATATTTGTTGTATTTTAATGCTTGATTTACTTTTCATTAATGTTATTATTTTATACATATCAAAAGCTGTTCGAGTGACCCTTTCTAATCGCCTTGGTTGAAATAGCTTAACTGAATCTCATTGGTTACGAACCGAACCGATAAAATCGACAAAAATCAGGGAAATTGTGCAAAGAACTCTTCTCTGGATACGCGAAATTGAAAACTGTCCTTTGGGGTAGTTGTACGGACGACTTTAAAGGGTTCCTCCACGGAGAGATTTTCCTTTTTGGTGGAGCGTGTGCAGAGATATGGGCTTTTAAAGGGGAGCGTGCAGTCGATGTTGTAACAGAAAAATTGCTTACGTTATAACCAATTCCCGCGACACCCGATAAAAATCATAAAAATGTCATGTATGATAGGCATACGAAACAATTGCAGAAGTTTCACTTTGACGAAAAAATTTCAGGCCGTCGAGGTTTAGAGTGCCGAAAGAGGATTGGAAACCAAAAGAGTGGACTTTTCCGCGACGATTGAGTGCACTGTCCACGTGCCAAGTCTGTCGCTGTCGATGGTACGACTAATTTAAAGCCTTTCTGCAGGGGGATGCGGTAAAAAAAACTCGCGATGACGCGTTGGCGAAGAAGTGTGATTAATTCAAACGGACCTATGATT
This sequence comes from Amphimallon solstitiale, assembly GCA_963170755.1. Classification (NCBI taxonomy): domain Eukaryota; kingdom Metazoa; phylum Arthropoda; class Insecta; order Coleoptera; family Scarabaeidae; genus Amphimallon; species Amphimallon solstitiale. Next base: position 94,585,823 of record OY720675.1, read on the forward strand.
TTGAGAGCTGTCTTATAACGATGGACGGTGCTAATTTACAAAAAAAAAACGCGCACACGTATCAAGATTCACAATTATTAGGACGATGAGCGCAAAGGATTGACAGGTAGAAGACAGACGGGCAATACGAACCCTATCCTAAAGTAAGGTGCAAAGAATTTATGTCACAAGGTGAATATATAGTTGGTATATCATTTAAAAATTACAGTCCTAAACGTTTGCAGGTGTCGTTAATTAAAAACTGGAACGATCAAAGACAGGCGAGTATATAGATCGAGAAAATCAAATACGAACGCAGTAACTTCAGTGAAAACGATTATAGTATTTATACGACAAAACGTAAACTAATACAAAATATACATACAAAAATTATAGCGAAGATATGCACGGTTTTAAATCTTCTGTGTGCAAACGCCGAAGAAAAACAGTTAGTAAAGTGCTAATGTTATGTATGTAATGCGGAATATTCTTTAAAGTAACAAGAGACTTCAAACATCCAACTGAAGTTTGATTTTCGACGATAGTCTTACGAAAATTGGATTTCAGCTATCACACGTAAGTACAACAAAAACAATAACGACTTTTTAATATTATAAAAACGCTTCTTAATACCAAAAAAATTACACACAATAGCCACATTTACTTATGTCAACAATGACGGTTAAACGTCAACTAATTTTAGACGCAATGACAGTTTGTGCAAAGACTTAAATTAGACGTACCTATATACAAGGCACGTCAAAAGTTTAGAAAACCGGACATTATAAAGAGCATCAAGGCGATGCTCGCGTTTTAAGCGATTCAAGCTCGAAGAGATTGAAAATTCAACTAGTTTTCATTATAATTACTAAACTGTATCTTTGCACTAACGCTATGCTAAGAGCATATGGTATAGTCTGCACTGACTTCTGTATTATTCTTTCACTTATTCCATATGTCTTTTAGATATCTTGTAAACTATATTAACTAATGCTATAAACAATCCGTCATCTTGTCTCTTCTTATCTTCATTTTGTTCGACAGGTACTTTGTTCTTCTTCATGTATGTATAGTCTGATTCGTGGTTCACAAGTTTTACGTGCTCTACTTGGCGTTTCTTTAGTTGTTAATATTTCCTCTGCTTTATGCTGAAAGTGGTAGTTCTTATTAAAATGTTATTGTCTCTTCATACTGTAATAATATCAAATGCATTTCTTATAGTTTACATCGACTTCTTTTCTACTTTACCACTCATTCCACATCAGTAGCTAGTAATATGTCTTGAAATGTTACTTCAGATGTGGAATCTAAGAATGAAAGGAGAAGAAAATTGCAAAAATTGGTGAAAGCTTCTCGGAAAAGCACATGTCCATTATTGGGGAAGTATCCAACTTAAACAGACCAATGGTTGCCATCATCGCTAAACTTCATATAAATTTATGAGCTTTTAAGAAATCAGTTTGGTGAATTATATCTATATAATTAGTAAAATAAACTAGAATAACTTTTACACATGACTATTATTGCAATCATTTTGTAAAGACAAAAGATGATGCCAAGACCAGTTAGTGCCCAATTTAAGTAAGCCTACATTCCCAACCAGGGATATCTGACATAATCGATAGAATAGGAACATATTTAACAGGTTTTGGGTTTTGCTTTTATACTTTGGCTCTATGAACATGTTTTTCTAAATGTTTTTAAGTAAGTATAATACAATATGAAATGTATGAAACAGAACTGTAAGATTTTAATGCAGAGTCAACAAAAATAGAACAAATTGTATGGGGCTGGTTTTATAATTCTTGAATAATTAAAGATTAATTAAAAGTGGAATAATTGACAGTCAACACAATACCTGAAAGAAAACTGAAAAGCAAGAGACTTGTAATATATCTTCAGAAAAATTAAAAAACAGATGGTACACCTAAAAACGATAATGGGACAATGAGGGATAATCAAACTATCAGTGATGTAGTAACAGTTAATGCTGTATAAGGGAAATCAAAACAGTGCAGGTTTAATAGTAGGAAACACAAAAAATTACATTAGAAAAGTAATTCAATTAAATAGAATCATTGATTATCAAACAAAACATCCAACAAAATTGCAAGGTAACAATGCCAATGCGTTTTATGACAAACATAGAAAGTTGCAAGCGCGAATTGTTAAAGGTTAAAATGTAAACATCTGAGAATAGAACAGCCTCTATTATCTGTGTAGTTTCAACGAAAGACTTAGATTTATCGTCTATAGCATTTAATTCCACTCCACAAATATCGGCGCGAATTGTGTAATTAAAAGAGCAATTGTAAAAGAATTATGTGTAAAGCAGTCACATACCATTAAAGTAGATTGATAAGAAGATCTTGATTTATCTTAGACGACATCTAATCTCATCACGCAAATAATACTAACAATGTTTCAAAGACAATATAGTGCAGAATTGTGAAAACTAAACATAAAGGTGTTTGTAGCCATAGGCATATAGGTTTCTACATTATTTCGCTTCTTTAGTATGGCATAACCCAGAAGGCGTGTGTTAATTAAAATAATATGTGTAGTATTACCCTAGGAATGTCGATTCCTAAGAAATACATTGATGTCCATAGTGTAAAACAACAATAGTTAGTAATACACTCAGTATTATGTAAATGTCAATTCTCAAGCAGGCAATTAGTAAATACTTTTTTGGAATTGACATTTTCAAGGTATATACACCTTGTGTAAAGAAACGCTTAATATTACCAAGTAAACATTGCAACGTCGTATTCTCTGACCATACTGGGGGCGCGACAAAAGACAGAGAGGGTAGAGGTGACTGTGATATTGCCAGTCGATGCTTCACTGCTAAACGTAGCGAGAGCGGGGATACGGTACGCGACGTTGCAATTCTGATATATTTTGGACTTTATATACAGTGTGTTTCATTTTGATACTTGAAAAATCAGTATTTTTTAATGGAACATCCGATTTAATTTTTTCTTTTTTAAAATATATTGCACTTAAAAAGCTCTACACAGTGATGTGCATTTTTTTGATTTAGGCCCTTTGCATGGCCTGCTGTGGTATTAAATGTAACCCCAAAAATGGCAAAATCGTATTAGGCATTTTTTTAACAAAAAAACTATTTATGCAATCGATTTAGCCATGCTTCGAAACCCTTAGTACCAAGTTTCAAAGTCGCATCTTATACAGAGTGTTTATAATTTAGGTGCAAACTTCGAAAAATACCAATGTTTGGGAGCACCCTGTATTAACAGATTAAAATATTTTCGAGATTTTCTTCTTTCGATGGAGGTGTCAGTACTATGGCTTTGAAATTATACTCTTTTTATTGGCCTAGTTAACACAGGGTATTCGTAATAAAAAATCAAATTTAAGGAAAAATCGATTTTTTTCGTTTTTATTTTTAGTAAAAGAAATTTAATTGAACATAACAAAAAACTACAAAATAAGTAAAAATAAATAAGATAAAATATTTTAGTGCTAGTCATGCATTCTTATGTTATTCTCTGCTTAAGTTGAGGACATTAATTATTTAATTATGTTGGAAGAAAAAATGACAAGTGATTTGGTTATCATAAATTCCGCACCTTACATTAATTTTCTCATAATATTGTTTTTTAAAATGAATAATCCAGTTAGGGTTTACATCCGAACAGAATTTTTTGTTGAGACATCGACAAACTTTGGTGGAAGGTATTTCGCGAAATTTGTCTAACGCTAGTGAAGCAGGCCTTGAAAACAAAAATGCATCAAACTTCAAACAATTTGACACTTGCTGTTATATTGCTTAAAACGTTATTGTGTGCACCATTAAAGTTGTGTAAAAATGGTTAGAAATAAACTAACTTTACAGCAAAAAGTTGAAATAATAAGACTAGTTGGTGACAATGCAAAAACTTATAAACAAGCTGCAGAAGAATTTAACAGGAGACATCAAGAACTAGAACCAGTGAGTTTTCAAACTGTAGCAAATATTAATTCTCTTTTCGATAGAACTGGTAATGTTATTTCCACAAATAAAAGGGGAAACAATTTAATTGAGAACAGAGAAAACATTGTTTTAAATCAAATTCGGCACAACCCTAAAACTAGCTTTAGACAAATTTCGCGAAACACTAATATACCTTCCAGCAAAGTTTGGCGATGTCTTAAGAAAAATAAAAAGGTTGCTTACAAACCAAAATTCCTACACACTTTAGAAAATGGTGATGAAAATTCTCGAATGGAATACGCTCTGTGGTGTCAAGGACATTATCTAAATGACCACAATTTCCTAAATAAAATTTTATTTTCGGATGAGGCAACCTTCACCACAAACGGGGTTGTATCTTCACAAAATTGTAGATTCTGGTCGGAAGTAAACCCTCACTGGGTTATTCACTGTAAAAGGCAATATTCTGAGAAAATTAATGTATGGTGCGGAATTTTTGATAAACAAATAATTGGTCCCTTTTTTTTTCAACATAACTTGAAGGCCCAAAATTTTTTGAATTTTCTAAATACGAATTTCTGGGATGCCTTAGAAGAACTGCCAATTGCTAGACTTGCCGACATGATATTTCAAATGGACGGTGCACCCGTCCATACTGCAGCAATAATTAACAACTGGCTTAATCAAAAATTTCCCAGAAAGTGGATTGGGCACTATAGTCAAGAAATTAAGTGGCCTCCGAGATCGCCAGATTTGACGCCACTCGATTTTTATCTTTGGGGGAAACTTAAAGAAAATGTTTACCGTACAAGACCCAATAATGTGGAAGAACTTAAGCGGAGGATAACAGAAGAGTGCGAGTTAATTTCTCATCAGGAACTCGCGAAAGTAATGAATCATTGCCAAAGAAGGTTAGAAAAATGTATTCAAGTTGAAGGAGGGGTAATAGAAAACTCGAAAATTTAAACATATTTGGTTATTTTGTAGTTTGTTATGTTCAGTAAATAAAAACGAAAAAATTCGATTTTTCCTTAAATTTGATTTTTTATTACGAATACCCTGTATTAACTAGGCCAATAAAAAGAGTATAATTTCAAAGCCATAGTACTTACACCTCCATCGAAAGAAGAAAATCTCGAAAATATTTTATTCTGTTAATACAGGGTGCTCCCAAACATTGGTATTTTTCGAAGTTTGCACCTAAATTATAAACACTCTGTATAAGATGCGACTTTGAAACTTGGTACTACGGGTTTCGAAGCATGGCTAAATCGATTGCATAAATAGTTTTTTTGTTAAAAAAATGCCTAATACGATTTTGCCATTTTTGGAGTTACATTTAATACCACAGCAGGTCATGCAAAGGGCCTAAATCAAAAAAATGCACATCACTATGTAGAGCTTTTTAAGTGCAATATATTTTAAAAAAGAAAAAATTAAATCGGATGTTCCATTAAAAAATACTGATTTTTCAAGTATCAAAGTGAAACACACTGTATATGAAGTGTTCCATTACACAACCTGTGTGTATAGGGTGAGTCATCTCCCTAGGGAAGGCAGAGTGTGATTTCATGAGAAAGGATATTTCGAAAATTTTCTTTCTATGATAGCCACTCATAATGAGCACCATTTAAATTTATTTTGTAATATACAGAGTTTTCCATAACTCAGTGACAGACTGTATATTATGACACTTTTGTATTCCCCATATAATTCTAGGTCAAAAAGTATTACGGTAGGATAGGTCTCAAATTTAAAGTTTTCTACTTATTACCATCTTTCTAAAAAATTCAATTTTTTTTATAAAATAATATTTCTCGAAAAGGTCGTGTGAAAACAAAATTTTTGGTAGTGCTGTTTACAATAAGAGGCCTTAATACAAGCACTTTTTTCAATTACGAATTTCATGTAAAATTATAAGACACATTTTTATCTAAAAGTCATTTTTCAAACGGAAGACACAAATAGCATATCGGTTCAGTTTTGTATTGCTTACTAAATTTCGCACCAACAACGTTAAGAGGTTATTACTTTAAAAGAGAACCGCTACCGAGCTATTGGCGTTTCTTCATACAATTTTGCCACCTTTATGTTTTATTTGAATACGGTATAGTGAGCCATGTACTGTATTCCTATAAATTGTTTGATAAATTACTTTACTGGCCTATCATTCAATCACCAAGAACCCCCCCCCTCCATATATTATGCTCCACCTATGCTTATGATCAACCTATTAGTGAAGTAAGGGTTTATTTTTGGATAATAATGGAAATTTATTTTCTTAACTATTCTGTTACTATGGTAAGCAGCTAGAGCAATAAGTAACATATTATCAAAAAGAATTGCTTGGGCATTAATTTTGGTTATCTCCTATTGGCAGAACAGTCTTATAAGTTTAAAATTTTGGGTGCGTAACTCAGTATTTAAATGTATTCATTACGGATGGCAGTTATTTTATTTTAAGATTTTTGCAACGATGGTTTAGCTAATATCCAGCAAACAACTTATTTCACGGGTAGCGACGTGTGGATTTTCTGTTACTGCTATAAGAATTTGCAATTGATTTTCATCGTTTATCACACATTTAGGTTTCCGTTGTAGTCATGAAAGTATCCATTACTTTTCGAAAGGTTCTCTGGGCTAATAAATAACTACTTTGACATTCCTTCAGTACAAAAATATCGTATTCAAATAGAAGACATAAAGTTGTCAAAATTATATCAAAAAATGATAATAGCTCAGTAAGGATCACTTTTACATGTTTTCGGTGCGAAAGTTAGTAAGAAATTTAATCATGAACTGATAAGCAGATTTTCTATTTCAAAAAAGTTGACTTATAGGCAAAATTTCTGCGCAGGCAATTAGTAATTGAAGAAGAATAAGATATACTTGTTTTAGGACACTTTTATGAACAACACTACCAAAAATTGTGTCCATCTAATACTTCGCTATCGAGAAATATAATTTTGTAAAAACATTGAATTTTTCAGGTAAATGGAAATAAGTGGAAAACTAAATTTTAGGGCTATACTATCTTAAAACTTTTTGACTTTTTTCAGTATGGGGAATACAAAAATGTAATAATATAGAAGCTGTTCCATTGAAAAAACTATAGCTATGGTCAACCACTGTCAGCTTGTACATACATACATGTATACATTTTAACGTAATACTACACATATTTTTTTAGTCTACACATATTATTGTTTTGACATACACCTTCTTAGTTATACTAGACTAACAACACCAAACAAGGTAGAAATATATGTGTCTCTAGCTACTATACCCTGTCTCAGAATAAGAAGGAGTGATTCTAATATCGCGGCAAATTGGTAATTTTTTTCTGAGATTTCATTGGTTCTTGCGCAGGCAAGTTTAATATGCAAAAATAAGTACGCCCATTCCGCCATTTTATGTTTATAACCTACGAGTTTGCTTTCTTACATTTTTGCTTTGATATATCACTTTTAACTGTCGTAACGTTAAAGCCACTCCGCTTCGCGTCGTGGCTTTAAACTCGTTACTCGTGCTTTAAAAGCTTGATTATGCACTAGTGTCATAATATACTAATTTTAGGGTTGGCAAAGTCAACTTTATATCGGATAATGAAGGAATATAAAGAGACAGGCAAAGTAAGTCCTCCGAAATACTCATGCCTCCTAAAGAACGAGTAGACAGGCATTCAAAACTTTATAAACTTGATGAGTCTGTAAAAAATTCTGTACGACAGAAGGTGCACAGTTTCTTTTTTTAAAACGAACTTTCGATAAAATTATGGCAAATATAAATGTGGATGAGTTCATACCAAAAATGAGCTGAGCAACTCTACACAGATTCTTGAAACTCATCAATTTCAAGTAGGTGCTAATGAAACACCACATATTATATTTCAGATATGTTAAACGTAACAAGAAAAATTTACTAATAGAAAAGGAAATTATCAGGTGGAGAAGAAAATACCCGAGAACAATAAAATAATACAGAGATGATGGTCGTCCGATATTTTACTTAGATGAAACATGGTTGAACGAAGGATTCTCAAAGGGAAAAGTTTTGCTTGACACAGGAATAATCAGTGCATGGTAGGTCGTCGTGGAAGGCTTATCAACAGGATTATGAAACCCTACTAGTAAAGGCAGGCGATTAATAATACTACATATAGGACCTGTATTGGGATTTGTGGAGGATGGACTATTGCTTTTTGAAGGAAGGAAAACTGCTGATTACCACGAAGAAACTACAAAATTAGAGAATACATAAAAAGCAAATATAATAATTAGGAATATGTAGATGTGATTACTTTTGCAGATAGTGTAAGCATCTTCGGCCGACGTAAATAATTATATTTATTACTGTTGCATGTAGATTCATATTTCTAAAAGTAATTGCTTGAATTTATTTACTCAGGGTTTATCATAGTAACACCAACGTTTTATTTGTATAACTTCTTTATTGATATTATTTACGATATACAAAATAATATGCAAAAGCTTCTCCGCAAATTCTTGAGGGCCTATTGATGAGAGGTTTGATACACTCTCCCTCTCTGCTACAAATATTTGATAACAGACTTAATTCACAATTTTCGTATTTCTATAGCACATTCGCCAAGAAGTGTAATACTTATATATTTATAATAAGTAATCCTTAAAATACGCAGAACAAAGTCTACTATTTTCATTTGGCTTATATATCGGCTTTATCCATAGATACCTCCTAATAGTCTTTTTCTGGAAACCTAGAATCAACAAATTTGAATGTTAAGATTAACATTCATCAAATTATAGATGTATGTACCTGCTTGTGGTTATAACTTTTCTCTGTACCCAATTGCCTTGCACTATTATTGCTGCTTTGATTGGTACAATGTAAAGTGGCACAACCAGCCATTTCATTCCATAATAGAAAATGAAACCCAAGGAGCTAAATCGTTAGTTAAAAATAATACTATTCTACAATTCTTATCTAATGCACTATTTCTAACCTCAATCTCATATAACATGACTAACATGTCATAATAATTTCACTAAATTGTGAAGTTGTGTTCCGGATTTTGGCGCGGTATTTGAATCACTCCTTCTTATTCTGAGACAGGGTATAGCACATATTAACACTTTCATGTTTAGATTTATTTACACAATTCTATATTCTAGTCACAAACTTAGTATTATTGTGTGACGCGGTGGTTCGCCAAAGATTGATCTTGGCCTTGTGATTAACTCACATGAGCTCTACTCCTAATTTTTAATTAAACAGTTTGCGTAGTTATTATTCATGTGGTTACACTAAATGCATGTCTATGGTAGGCCTAAACCTTTTGGTGGTACTGCATAAATAATACTGGTTGTCCTATGCTTATTTGTTTACATTTTCACTTATACATATTCGATTTTACATTCCCCCTATGTTGTCGTTGTAATTTTTTTAGATGATAGCTAATTTGTCATTTTGCTATTATTTACTAATCATTTGCCGCTACTGCCAAGAAAACGAATTAATTTTTCAATACATTTATATTTTTCGGCAAAGAATTTTATACATATTGCCGTGAATTTTACCTTAGAATTTAAGACAATACTGTACATAAATATATAATGTTAGAAATAAACATGATTAATGTTGACACCAAGATATACTAGTACATTTAGATTAATATTAGCAATAAGAAAACACACTCGTAGTTTAAGAAACATTTATTTTAAAATAAATTTTATTAAGCCATACAATAACACAGGTATGCACATAGGGTATAAGCATTTTAATTAAGATTATATGTATATAAACACTATTTAGATATAAGTGAGGCAAAACCTCAACAATAATAATAAATGTCACAAATGAATATTTATTTTCAGAAGTGATAAACCAGAGGTAATGTTTTATTTAGAAAATAAAGAACCTGACTACAAGTTAGGAACAAAAAGAGCTCTGAGTATATTATGCAAAGAACCTACATTTAAAAATGGAAAGACCCTTAAAACCAACAACCGTGAAAGAGTGATGTTAACCAACGGGACGATTGTAAGAGTCAATCATTTAAAAGCAATTAAATTATACTCAGAGAATAAAATAAGATATGCTCGTAATGAATATGAAGAGGCTTAATGCACTCATATAACTTAAAGATAAAATACATACAGTTGCGATGAAAAGGATATAAAAATAAAGTATATCATAAAGAACAGCACAGAATCGTATAATATTTCAATATACACAACAAAAAGTATTAATTCTCTTCGCAATACGAATAACAGAAGTCCTTTTCATGGTTCCAAACTTTGTGCACATACAAATAAACATCTATAACCAAAGAAATAAGCAGCATTATTATAAAAGCAATGATTCATTACAGCATATTAAACATACAAAATTCTCCAAGAACGGAAAGATGGTTCGAGGAAAGAGCAGCACAGACGGAGGGACTGGCAATTGAAACAATAACCAACTTCTTTCCATTCTTTCCGATCAAAAGCAACAAAACAAAGGTGCGAGTAAGGCTAGCGCTCGGACGAAGAATCTACCTGAAAAACAGTAAAAGTAGCAATGAATACATTTATAAGTACAATAAATATTTACGATAGCAATAAAAGAATAAAATAAATATCAATATACTTACTGTACATTAGATATAAATAAATAAAACAACAAATACCGTCGTTGGCAAATGTGGAGAAACATCAAATGTCAGAAATAAACATAATAAAAATAAACGCCAACCTAAAATTTGAGAAGAATAAGAAGAGATATGGAATAAGTATCGAGATATCCGCTAGAGGCGCCACGACGAACAATTTGAAAATAAAAGCACGCAAAGACAATCAAATAACGAGCGGCATTTATTTTCAACTATAAAAAGGGAGTTTTTGAAGAAAAAGAGTTAGTTGTTAGCTGATACCTGTGACTTTAAAAAACTTCCAATACACAGCAAAGTGATAGCATCTTTTAATACATTTATGCGTCAAGCGAGTAGTGGTTAAGTGGAGTTTTTACACACTTACCATTACTATCGCAGTGTAAATAAATAAACAAACCAACTAACAACTCACAAACTAAGTAGAAGCATACACGCTCCTAGAGGAATAATTCCCAATTGTTTTATCGTCGCCATATTTACAAGAAGTAAGCGTCACCAGTAAAATTATAGAAGATTCAACGGAAGGAAGAATCAACAAGAATGGACAAACAATTTCAAGCAGAATTCGAAGAATTGTATGAATCTACGCAGTGAGTAGTTAATAATATTGTCATTACAATTAAATTCAATCAAAATACACAGGTTCTCTCCAAGCACTCCATTTCTTTTAAATAATTATTTATTTAAATAATAGAAAGTAAATATAGGGACATAATATTTATTAAAAATAAAGAACACTTGTCTTAATAGTGTACTGTGTGCGAATACTTGCACAACGGACCAGTGTTCAGTAAAAAAGACATTAGTAAGCACAGCTTTGAGTAACAGTCAAACTTTTACAAACAGGAACGCCTAAAAGCTTCGCACTAAGAATCTAAAGACTCCGTGAGAATAGAGGTTTAGACAATTAGTTTGTGATGCATTAGGAACGTACCTGGGGTGGTGATTGATCCAAGCTTTATGTAGTACGTGTGAATGTTTGCATAAAGCCGATTAGTCAGTACCTTCATTATCAAGTCAACATAATTTGGACCTAATATACAGGCCTTTAGTAAGAAAAGAGTGAAGGTGGAGAAACCCTGTACTGACTGAATTCATATTAAAATAAACGATTACAATATTACCATGAAAACTGCTACTCTTATAGTATTGTAAACAAACAAATAAAATAAGTAATATACAAGCAACAATAAATTTTAATTATTGTAATTATTAAGCAGATAATACATACTTTTATACATAAATAATCTGGTGTCATAGTTATTTGAATTCCTATCCCACACAACTTTAAAATAATAATAATTAAGGAGAAACAAGTAAGGAAAGAAGTAAATCACAGTAGAACCTACGAGAGATAACAATTTATGTTGTTTTTGCCTATAAAGATAACATAAACTACAATTTTATTTATTTATCTAACTAATAAATAAATAAATTATATAAATTTCATTTAAAGGCAAATACTACAGCATATATATGGCGCCCAACGTGGGGCTGTGTTTTTCTTACAAAATAAATTAAATACACAATTTGTCAAATATCAAAGCTAAACTTAAAAACACAACTTGCTGGCTGTGTTTCTTTCCTTGCAAAATAAAATTGTTTCTTTCATGTAATCTTATTCAAGTGGGATAGGATTCATTTAAATTTCTATTAAGTAAAATATTAGATAGAAAGCGTTATTTGTACACAACAAAAATGTCAGACAAAGAACAAAACAGTAGCAAAGGTGAAAAACCCAATATTGAAAAAGAAATAGAAACAAAGCCACAATTCACTCAATATAGGGAACCTACGCAACTAACCTCGGACTCAGAGTCGGATAAGACTGAGACAAAAGAGGATGATTCAGGAAATGCGACAGTTGAGGGAAGCATACTCACAGAGGGCACAAGTAGTACAACAATGGAACAAAAATTTGAAAGCTTTTTCCATAAATTATTCTGTAAAATAGAGGAAAATAATAACAGAATAGAGGAGAATAATAAAACCCTAAGCAACAGAATAGAGGAGAATAATAAAACCCTAAGCCACAAAATAGAGGAAAATAATAAAAATTTAAACAAGAATTTAGAAAGAATCAACTCAAAAATAGACGAGGGATTTAAAGAACTAAGGCAAGAAACACTAGAAATAAATGCCAGATTAGAGGAAAAACTGGACAAAACAGTAGCAGACCTGAGAAAACAAATAAATGACAACACAGAAACGTGCAAGAATACAAGAAAATTCTTTGTACAAGAAATGGTAGAAAGAACTGCGAAGACGCAAGAAAACTTCAACATAGTGAATGAGGAAATAGTAGCTATCAATAGAAAAATAATACACAACGAAGTGGAAAATAAAGAACAAATAGAGAAAATTACACACAAGATAGAAGACTGCGAAACAAAATATGAAGCTTGCAATAACGCTGTGTCGAATCTACAAGGGAAAACATCAACTTTTGAACACACGATCAAACAGCTTGAGGACAAAGTAATGCACGGGGTTCATACACCTAGTGTGTCTTTGCCACAAACTGTGGGAAGCATAGACAATGCACCGAAATTCTCAGGACACTATAAGGACAATCCAATGATATTCCTGAGAACAATTAAGACATACATGAGAGGCATAACGGATGAGACATCCAAACTACACTTTATAAGAGCATGTCTCAAAGACTATGCACTCCAATGGTATCACATGATAATGGATGATGTAATAGACTTTAACGATTTCGAAAGGCGATTCACAAGACAGTATTGGGGTCGAACGCAACAGAGAAACATAAGACACGACCTGATATTTGGAAAGTATAGGTCTGGATTATCTCGAGAGAACTATGTCATAAGAAAATATTCTTTTCTCAAATACATTATACCCAGAATAGAGGAAAGTGACATAGTATCGCAATTGGCTGCACACTTTGATCACAATGTTACTCAGACCGTCGCACTTCAAGGAATGGAAACAATAGAAGAACTCCTTGAATTAGTAAAAAGATTAGACGACATAGATGAAAAGGGCTATAACGTGAACCGAGGGAATGGAAACATGAACAATCAACCTCGAAACAACGACAGCAACAACAGAAACAACTACAATGGGAATAGGCGAAACAATAATAATTACCAAAATACCCATAACCCGGACAGAAATAATGATGGCAAAAGGAAAGACAATAGCCAAAATTACAAGAGGGAAGAGAAGGCAAGTAAAGAAGATAAAAGAATTCAAAATATACAAATTGAAAAGGAAGTAAAAGAAGCAACAACAAAACAAAATCAAGAATCTAGGGGTGCGATACCAAAAGAAAACAGGCATAACTCAACAGACAAAGAGTGGGTGAATGCAGCATATTATTCTGGTGCAACGTCGCTGGATTTTTAAATAAGCCAGCCAAGAGAAAACGTAAAATACAAAACATCTATAATTACGATGATTTAAAAAAGATAACCACGGAACTACCACATATAAAAATCAAGATTGGGGAACAAGAGATAGAAACATTGCTGGATACTGGAGCTCAACTTTGACTTTTAAATAACAATATCATGAACAAAGATATTGAAAGTTTGGGGTGTTATAAACCCATAAAGAAAATAAATCTTATTACTGCAAACAAAAAATGTATGATAACAGTAGATAAAATCTTCTGTATAAATATAAAGATAGATAATTTAAATTTATTAACCGAATTCATCATAGCACCTAATTTGAATAGCGACTGTATATTAGGGATGGACTTTTTAAGCCAGTATGGTACGAAATTAAATATGGAAAATAAATTATTCCACATAAAGGACTCAACAATATCATGGAGCAAAGAAGCCCATGAGGAAGAGATCCTTATCAATAATTTATATGAAGAAGATGCTCAAGAAGAAATCACAACAAAAATGGATTGTAGTTTACACAATGAAGTTAAGAAAAGTGCACATCCTGTGAGGCAACTTCAATGCGGAGACCTCACGCAAAATAGGGATGGTACTAAATTAAATTGTAATAAACTGTATATAACCCATGTGAATTATCTTTTGAGTAAGCATATAAAATTATTTGATGATAGTCCAGGATTAGCCAAGGGCTACGAACATAAACTTAAAGTCGACGAGACACAGCCCGTCAGAATAAAAACATACCCCATTCCAAAAAAGTATACAGAGCAAGTCAAATTAGAAATAAAAGAGATGTTGAAAAACGGCATAATTACAAGAACGGAATCAACGTTCATAAATCCAATGGTTGTAGTAATAAAGAAGAAACTTAATGATGAAAAAGACGTCAAATTACGCGTATGCCTTGACGCCAGATGTCTGAACTCCAGAACCGCACCTAATTTTGAAGCCCCACAAAACATTGAAACCCTATTGACAAAATGTACAGACGCAAAGTGGTTTACGAAACTTGATTTAAAAAGTTCTTTTTGGCTGGTACCATTGCACAAAGATTCTAGGAAATATTGTTCCTTCATGTTTAATTCATTAGTATACTCTTACAATGTGGTTCCATTTGGATTAGCGTCAGCTACTGCAGCACTAGTAAGAGCAATGCAGCAGATCCTGGATCCACACGAAGAATACGTCTCACACTACGTAGACGATATTCTAATATTTAATAAAGACATAGAAAGTCACAAAGAATCAGTAGAGAAAATCCTGAATACATTAACAGAAAATGGTTTAAAAATAAACCTCGAGAAATGCGAATTCTATAAAAATAAAGTGAATTATCTGGGATACATAATTGATGGAAAGACGATATCAATAGAGGAGGAAAAACTTGAGGCGATACGAAAATATCCCAAACCAAAAAATATTAAAATGCTTAGAGGATTCCTAGGAATGATAAACTACTATAAACACTTCATTCCTAAAATATCCGACCAAACGCACACGTTATACAAAATGATCAAGAAAGGAGTAAAATTCAAATGGACCCATGAAAGGGAAAAGGCATTCATCGACATAAAAGAAAATTTCTACAAGGCATTGATCATAAATCTACCAGATTTCAATGAAGAATTCATACTAAGATGCGATGCCTCCAGCAATGCTGTAGCCGCAGAACTCCTACAAATAAGAAATGGGGAAGAAATACCCATATGCTTCCTATCAAGAATTCTAAAGGATTATGAGCAAAATTATTCCTCGTCAGAACGGGAATTGCTATCCATTATATATGGAGTGTCAAAATTAAAATATTACCTACTAGGAAACACTTTCCTACTTGAGACAGATCATTTATCTTTAATATTCCTAATGAAAACAAGGTTTAATAATTCACGAATATACAGATGGTCTCTCATACTATCTGAATATTCATTTAAAATAAAGCACAGGAAAGGTACGGACAACATAGTTGCAGACGCACTAAGCAGAGCCCATGGAGGTAATAAACAATCACACTCATATCAGATAAATGAATATGATATCGAACATGCTCCAAATTTATACAATCGAGAAGATATCGAAGACAGTCAACGAACACCTGAGATACTAGAAATAAAGCACAGAGAAGATAGAGTACTCACGTTAAATAAGAATAAAACATATCAAATAGGAGACCTAGTTGTAGTGAAGAACTATCGACTAGGTAGGAGACATTTAAATAAATGTGCAAAACTGGACCTACCCTACAGTGGACCTTACAGAATAAGTAGGACACTAGGAGATGTAACTTATGAACTACAAGAAGTAGGCAATAGAAATATAAAAGGAAAATACCATGTGTCCATGCTACATGACTACGATGAAATAAATGATCAATAAAATTGCATTTATAGTTCACGTTAGTTGTGAAAACATAATTTACACATTTGTCAATTCATTATTTCATAATGGCAAACCATGGTTTTAACAACTAAGGGATATGCCGTGAATTTTACCTTAGAATTTAAGACAATACTGTACATAAATATATAATGTTAGAAATAAACATGATTAATGTTGACACCAAGATATACTAGTACATTTAGATTAATATTAGCAATAAGAAAACACACTCGTAGTTTAAGAAACATTTATTTTAAAATAAATTTTATTAAGCCATACAATAACACAGGTATGCACATAGGGTATAAGCATTTTAATTAAGATTATATGTATATAAACACTATTTAGATATAAGTGAGGCAAAACCTCAACAATAATAATAAATGTCACAAATGAATATTTATTTTCAGAAGTGATAAACCAGAGGTAATGTTTTATTTAGAAAATAAAGAACCTGACTACAAGTTAGGAACAAAAAGAGCTCTGAGTATATTATGCAAAGAACCTACATTTAAAAATGGAAAGACCCTTAAAACCAACAACCGTGAAAGAGTGATGTTAACCAACGGGACGATTGTAAGAGTCAATCATTTAAAAGCAATTAAATTATACTCAGAGAATAAAATAAGATATGCTCGTAATGAATATGAAGAGGCTTAATGCACTCATATAACTTAAAGATAAAATACATACAGTTGCGATGAAAAGGATATAAAAATAAAGTATATCATAAAGAACAGCACAGAATCGTATAATATTTCAATATACACAACAAAAAGTATTAATTCTCTTCGCAATACGAATAACAGAAGTCCTTTTCATGGTTCCAAACTTTGTGCACATACAAATAAACATCTATAACCAAAGAAATAAGCAGCATTATTATAAAAGCAATGATTCATTACAGCATATTAAACATACAAAATTCTCCAAGAACGGAAAGATGGTTCGAGGAAAGAGCAGCACAGACGGAGGGACTGGCAATTGAAACAATAACCAACTTCTTTCCATTCTTTCCGATCAAAAGCAACAAAACAAAGGTGCGAGTAAGGCTAGCGCTCGGACGAAGAATCTACCTGAAAAACAGTAAAAGTAGCAATGAATACATTTATAAGTACAATAAATATTTACGATAGCAATAAAAGAATAAAATAAATATCAATATACTTACTGTACATTAGATATAAATAAATAAAACAACAAATACCGTCGTTGGCAAATGTGGAGAAACATCAAATGTCAGAAATAAACATAATAAAAATAAACGCCAACCTAAAATTTGAGAAGAATAAGAAGAGATATGGAATAAGTATCGAGATATCCGCTAGAGGCGCCACGACGAACAATTTGAAAATAAAAGCACGCAAAGACAATCAAATAACGAGCGGCATTTATTTTTAACTATAAAAAGGGAGTTTTTGAAGAAAAAGAGTTAGTTGTTAGCTGATACCTGTGACTTTAAAAAACTTCCAATACACAGCAAAGTGATAGCATCTTTTAATACATTTATGCGTCAAGCGAGTAGTGGTTAAGTGGAGTTTTTACACACTTACCATTACTATCGCAGTGTAAATAAATAAACAAACCAACTAACAACTCACAAACTAAGTAGAAGCATACACGCTCCTAGAGGAATAATTCCCAATTGTTTTATCGTCGCCATATTTACAAGAAGTAAGCGTCACCAGTAAAATTATAGAAGATTCAACGGAAGGAAGAATCAACAAGAATGGACAAACAATTTCAAGCAGAATTCGAAGAATTGTATGAATCTACGCAGTGAGTAGTTAATAATATTGTCATTACAATTAAATTCAATCAAAATACACAGGTTCTCTCCAAGCACTCCATTTCTTTTAAATAATTATTTATTTAAATAATAGAAAGTAAATATAGGGACATAATATTTATTAAAAATAAAGAACACTTGTCTTAATAGTGTACTGTGTGCGAATACTTGCACAACGGACCAGTGTTCAGTAAAAAAGACATTAGTAAGCACAGCTTTGAGTAACAGTCAAACTTTTACAAACAGGAACGCCTAAAAGCTTCGCACTAAGAATCTAAAGACTCCGTGAGAATAGAGGTTTAGACAATTAGTTTGTGATGCATTAGGAACGTACCTGGGGTGGTGATTGATCCAAGCTTTATGTAGTACGTGTGAATGTTTGCATAAAGCCGATTAGTCAGTACCTTCATTATCAAGTCAACATAATTTGGACCTAATATACAGGCCTTTAGTAAGAAAAGAGTGAAGGTGGAGAAACCCTGTACTGACTGAATTCATATTAAAATAAACGATTACAATATTACCATGAAAACTGCTACTCTTATAGTATTGTAAACAAACAAATAAAATAAGTAATATACAAGCAACAATAAATTTTAATTATTGTAATTATTAAGCAGATAATACATACTTTTATACATAAATAATCTGGTGTCATAGTTATTTGAATTCCTATCCCACACAACTTTAAAATAATAATAATTAAGGAGAAACAAGTAAGGAAAGAAGTAAATCACAGTAGAACCTACGAGAGATAACAATTTATGTTGTTTTTGCCTATAAAGATAACATAAACTACAATTTTATTTATTTATCTAACTAATAAATAAATATATTATATAAATTTCATTTAAAGGCAAATACTACAGCAATATGTTTACTATAATCAACAATTACACACATGTCTAAAGTTAGCACCTGCGAAAGCAATAATCAAAATGATCTTAATTGTCTTTTGTATTTTCATTTACAAAAACGACTTTTGAAAACAATTATAAGACAGAGGACATAGCTCATACCTGATGTATTGGATATATTGGTATACAATCTTTATATGTCTTGATTATTAGATAAGTATTTTGTTATTAATAATTAATATTTTGGAATCTAGTTAAAATTATCTCTGTTAGACAATCTGAAACATTCGAAATGAGATAAATTAAGACCAATTTATGAGTCCCAGTTACAATGTGCCAGTCATTACAAAACATCTCGACCGTTTCGATTACTGAGTCCATTAAAATAAAGATATCCCATTACGGGAAAAATTTATTTTACGCGCATACCTTAAACGTGTTACTCTTCTTTATGTGTATTATTTTAATTTGTCGCCGATGGTGGTCCGAAACTGACCATAAAAACGTTTTCTATAACACGTTAGTGTGGTATGACACAAGGTAAAGTTAAAAATATCAATAAATTATCCCCCGAAAGTGGTTGCCGGTTATAAACATTCGTGTTGAAGCCTGATTAGACCCAGCAGGGATTTTGTACTACCGTACTGATACATATTATACAACTTAGTCTGCGTTATTAGAAATGCTATATGGTTTATAAAGAGTCCTAAGTTATTTATTGTTTTGTATGTAATGAAATTGTTTCGAAGTATAAACATATGCGACACATGACAACTATGTACGTGTTTTTTATATACATTTATGGTCCTGATTTGTGTGGGTTTATTAGAAAAACGTGTATAAAGAATAACTAACAATAAGTAAGTTGTTATAATTCTCTGAAAATCTCTGTAATTTAAAGTCGAAGTAATTTATTTATGGAATACATGAGCTTGTTTGGTTATATAGTTATTTGCTTTTCTTTTTATTGTAACTAAGTAGAATATGGAGACTTGGGTAACCTTTACTCCGAAGCAGTATAATATACAGGGTGTACCACTTAAAACTCCCAGGTCAAATATCTCGGAAACGGATAAAGATATTTGAATTTTGTAAAAAATAGTTACTAAAGAATGTGATTGACTCTAGTTTGCTCACACAATTGTGTTTTATAATATGAAGATATAGATGGCGCTGCGATGAAAAGAATTATTTTGATCGCCACAATCTTCATTTGTTTCTTACTTGAAAGAGTATTAAAATTAATGTAAATTTTATTATTTTTGTTAGTTTCCAAAATTTAACGGTTTTATAGATATTCGTGTTTAAAGAAAGTAAAAGTAAATTTAACGTTTTGTCTATATTTTGTTTAAATACTCAAAAGGATCAAATATAACTAACAAAGATGTTCAAAATTGTTGCCTTCTTGATTGCTACATAACGTATATCGACTTATTGGTTCTCTTCTGCAAGCATTTAACAATGTATTTCTATACTAATTTTTTGAACACTTGCATAATTTTTTTTATAAAGGTCGCCCATATCTGTTATGGGTTCCTTGTAAACTTCAGCTTTCAAGTAAGCCCACAAGAAACAAATCTAACGGAGTTGGATCCGGCGAACGAGCCGCCCACCTAAGGACTCCATTAGTACCAATCCAACGACGTGGGAACGTTTGATTAAAATTGTCAGTAACTATGTTGACATTATTAGCAGTTTGATGTAACCACATTTATTTCGCAGCTCCATAACATCTTCCAAAAGTAGTGGCACCTCATTTTGCAGGAAATGTAAGTAGCGCACACCAGTTAATGTTTCATGATAAAAGTGGGGGCTAAAGATATATCCGTTTAAAGTTCCACACCAAACGTTTACGCCAAAAACTGTTTGATTTCTTGTTTGCCTTATCCACCTAGGATTATCTGCTGACCAATATCAAGCATTATGTTTAAGTACCATTGTTGTGAAAATGACATTCGTCACTCCACATGATCTGATTCATAAAGTTGTTGTTTTCCGCTAACATTACAGTGCTAATGTCAAAATATTTCCTAAATAATCAAAGCAAGCATACATACATATAACACAGACATGAATGCTTTTCTGCTTACATACCTATGGGTGCCTATGAAGTGGAATTTATAAAAAGGAACTACAAACTATAAAATTTAAATTGTGAAGTAACTATAATAGCAAGAATTGTGAATATGTTTACTGCTATTTTTCCCTACAAATTAATTATTTAAACAAAATAAAGACAAAATTTTAAAATTACTCTTTACTTTCTTTAAACACGAATATCTATGAAACCGTTAAATTTTGGAAACTAACACAAATAATAAAATTTACATTAATTTTAATACTCTTTCAAATAAAAAACAAATGAAGATTGTGGCGATCAAAAAAATTCTTTTCATCGCAGCGCCATCTATATCTTCACATAATAAAACACAATTGTGAGAGCAAACTAGAGTCGATCACATTCTTTAATAACTACTTTTTACAAAATTCAAATATCTTTATCCGTTTCCGAGATATTTGACCTGGGAGTTTTAAGTGGTACACCCTGTATATATATATATAAAAATTCAAACGTATCTTTCTTGGCATTTGCGACCATTTATTGATTTATTACCATTATTCAATAATTAACATGGTAAAATAAAAGTCAGTTTTAAAAAAACGTTTCGACAATTGTATATTGTCTTCCTCAGTTTGTGCATACACAACATATTAAAATTCATTTTTGTTTGTTTTAATACTGTAAAGAAACACAATTATTTTTTTTTACAGTATTAAAACAAACAAAAATGAATTTCAATATGTTGGGTATGTACAAATTGAGGAAGACAATATACAATTGTCGAAACGTTTTTTTAAAACTGACTTTTATTTTACCATGTTAATTATTGAATAATGGTAATAAATCAATAAATAGTCGCAAATGCCAAGAAAGATACGTTTGGATTTTTATGTTTAAAAGAAACGACCAAGAACAAATGATTTTATTTATACATACATATATATATATATATTGAACTGGTGTCGATTATGTGACAACACCAGTCAAATACCCACAAACACATACAGTCACCCCTTAAAACCCCTTTAATACAGGCAACCACATATACATCGGCGATGCTTAAAATTGGACCCTTGTATAAGAGTACAGGTAAAAATTCCTAACAATTAATGCAGATTATACTAACAAATCTAGTAAATTCTGAGAACCTCTTCAAATTGTAAATATTAGAAAGAAATTCACCCCCAAATTTAGAAAACCAAACCAATGACTACTCTTTTCAGGAACCCCAACTGAAGCCCCCGTATTAAATACTAAATAGTAGAATTAAATACCTGATTAGTTTAAAATACACATTAGTCTTAGTTTTATACTTATATTGAGCAAATTTCCACAATACAACAATAATTAGTTAAGTGTTATATAGGCAAAGTAAAAATATAAAATGAATCTGACAGCCAGTACAAATGGCCAATTTTAAATTACAAATTTCAACATTTATCATCACACTACGAGCATATAAATGAGTACCATTTTATAGTGTGATTTCTCAAGAGTAAAATGTCACAAAAGGTTACAGGTTCAAAGTGAAAGCAAGGTTGATAGTATCGAAAGCATCATCCTAAACTTTGGCAAAAGTATAGCGCATACATGACAAATTGTTATCTAAAAATGCATAGCTTAAAACTAAAATAAACTAATGGTGAACATAAAAAACATTTAAACCATAAACTAGGTTACAAGTTACAAGCATGGTAACAAACAATAAAACTCTTAGATGCGCACATTAAAGTTAAGCATCATTTGAATTTTCAAATTTCGATGCGCCATATTGTCAGAAGCAAAATTAATTTCAAATATTTCATATACATAATTAATGTAATTATAAATAAACTCTAGCAGTTACAAAGTCTATCGAGACGCATTTACGTTGGAATATTTTTCAATGTCGTATTTACAATTTAAATATCAGAATATACTTACAGTTAAATTTTATCCTTATCTCATTTTTCTGCAATCCATTTTAATAGTTTGTACATAAGGGTCAAACTCGTATACTTTGCTTTGATTTAAATACATCAATTTTGTAGAACTTCTGCCTAAATAACTGCTGTTCTTGTACACAACAAAAGTGTATTGTTTAATATAAAAAGTTTATGGACATTGTTGATTGTCATCCTGTTTATGGGATTTGTTTATTTATTTCTCACAATTTTTCATTGTTGTATTGTCGTAGAAATTCGTTGATATGTTATAAATAAATTCAGATCTGTTGTTTTCATATATTAAGTGTTTGTTTTCATCACCGTTAAAACCCATTCTTTATTTATAAGAGGTACACATATTCTGTTTGGAGCCCCAGCATTAGAGCTGTTTCTCCAAGTAGACCTTTCAGGTTAGATTCTCCAAGATCGTCCCACGACAACTGGAAAGCATGGTATCCCGGACTAAGGTAAATCAAATCTCGAACCTCCTTAACGCCCTGTAGATAACACAATTAGAGTCACTTAGATATCACCCACTTAGATAATCACATCACTTTTAAATTTCTTTTTGGTTACTTCAACATACACACGTACACAATAGTCATAGCGATTTCGCGCGTAATTCAGTGTTTGTTCCACCTCTTGGATAAAGTCTATCCCAATCTTGCGCAGTCATACGTTGAATGCCGCGAAATTTTTGAATTATTAATAACGTTGTATTTATCCATTAGGATAATTTTTGAGATACTAAATGATACTAAACTAAACATATAATTTCTCTCCGTTTTTATAGAATGCAACCCCCTTTAGCTAGCCGGCCAAATCATAATAGAAAAGTTAATGGTTCAGTAGATTATTGTGTTTAGCAGTTTTTTTTAGGATAAAGTAAATTAAGCGCTCTAAGTCTCATTAGCTCTCCATTCATATTTATATCTTGGGGCTTGGTAAAATACACCCTTGAACCCCTATTACATTTTAGCCGCGCAAATTAGGGCCTTATAAGAATACCTACCCCCCTATTACAATATATATATATATATATATCACAAAAAAAGGAATTAATCGCGGATACATAAAATACAAGAAAAGGAACATTATCGGGTAAATTCCGCTGTAGAGCAACCGTAGACACGTGTTTCTGACTCATTGGTCGTCGTCAGTACGGTGTAGCCAAGGAATAAGGTGGGATAACCTTGGAGATGTAAGCTACACGGAAGACCATCAGGTGACAGACCGCCATTTGTAGCTTCGGTTAGAAGAGCCTCGGTTTTGAGGATTCACATCCAACCTCGCCACGAGGAAGACAATGCCAACCTGCGTGCCATCCGAGACCCAGGAAAGAAAAATCACAAAAAAAGGAATTAATCGCGGATACATAAAATACAAGAAAAGGAAAATTATCGGGTAAATTCCGCTGTAGAGCAACCGTAGACACGTGTTTCTGACTCATTGGTCGTCGTCAGTACGGTGTAGCCAAGGAATAAGGTGGGATAACCTTGGAGATGTAAGCTACACGGAAGACCATCAGGTGACAGACCGCCATTTGTAGCTTCGGTTAGAAGAGCCTCGGTTTTGAGGATTCACATCCAACCTCGCCACGAGGAAGACAATGCCAACCTGCGTGCCATCCGAGACCCAGGAAAGAAAAATCACAAAAAAAGGAATTAATCGCGGATACATAAAATACAAGAAAAGGAAAATTATCGGGTAAATTCCGCTGTAGAGCAACCGTAGACACGTGTTTCTGACTCATTGGTCGTCGTCAGTACGGTGTAGCCAAGGAATAAGGTGGGATAACCTTGGAGATGTAAGCTACACGGAAGACCATCAGGTGACAGACCGCCATTTGTAGCTTCAGTTAGAAGAGCCTCGGTTTTGAGGATTCACATCCAACCTCGCCACGAGGAAGACAATGCCAACCTGCGTGCCATCCGAGACCCAGGAAAGAAAAATCACAAAAAAAGGAATTAATCGCGGATACATAAAATACAAGAAAAGGAAAATTATCGGGTAAATTCCGCTGTAGAGCAACCGTAGACACGTGTTTCTGACTCATTGGTCGTCGTCAGTACGGTGTAGCCAAGGAATAAGGTGGGATAACCTTGGAGATGTAAGCTACACGGAAGACCATCAGGTGACAGAATCCTCAAAACCGAGGCTCTTCTAACCGAAGCTACAAATGGCGGTCTGTCACCTGATGGTCTTCCGTGTAGCTTACATCTCCAAGGTTATCCCACCTTATTCCTTGGCTACACCGTACTGACGACGACCAATGAGTCAGAAACACGTGTCTACGGTTGCTCTACAGCGGAATTTACCCGATAATTTTCCTTTTCTTGTATTTTATGTATCCGCGATTAATTCCTTTTTTTGTGATTTTTCTTTCCTGGGTCTCGGATGGCACGTAGGTTGGCATTGTCTTCCTCGTGGCGAGGTTGGATGTGAATCCTCAAAACCGAGGCTCTTCTAACTGAAGCTACAAATGGCGGTCTGTCACCTGATGGTCTTCCGTGTAGCTTACATCTCCAAGGTTATCCCACCTTATTCCTTGGCTACACCGTACTGACGACGACCAATGAGTCAGAAACACGTGTCTACGGTTGCTCTACAGCGGAATTTACCCGATAATTTTCCTTTTCTTGTATTTTATATATATATATATATATATATATATATATATAAAAATAGGAGAAAGAATATCGGGTTAATCCGCTGTAGTGCAACCGCAGACACGTGTTTCAGACTCGTTGGTCATCGTCAGTACGGTGTAGCCAAGGAATAAGGTGGGATATCCTTGGAGATAGAAACAAAAGGAAGACCATCGGGAAGACAACTTATTCCTTGGCTACACCGTACTGACGATGACCAACGAGTCTGAAACACGTGTCTGCGGTTGCACTACAGCGGATTAACCCGATATTCTTTCTCCTATTTTTATTATGTATCCGTGATATTTCCTTTATTGATATATATATATATATATATATATATATATTTTCTCATTTTATTCTTGGAATGCGGCTTTTTTTTATATTATTATTGGTGGTAAGTAATACTTGAAAAGTTAACGTTTCGACACTTTATTGTCTTCATCAGAAACAGTGTATATATATATATATAGAAATTGCAGCATCTCTGGAAACAATTACACATTATATCTATTGTACTTTTTTAAAAACAAAAAAAAACATTCACAGCTTGTTATTTATTAACATATTAAAATTATTTAATCTATAATTTACCTAAACATGACGGTTGTTATTATTAGTATTTAATAATATTTTCTTCAACAATCATTTCGTTAATACTATTTATTAAGCAGGACTTCATCGTTTCTAAAACGTATACATTGAGTGGGTCTGATCTTCTAAAGAAACACGTGCTTTTTCTTTTTGAAAGGAAAAAATTCTCGATAACAAGTTTATTTGTGTATATTTACAACCTTAACATATACAGATAGGTTTTGGGAATAGTATTTGTGTTATTTTATTAATGGAAAATATATTTTTGACAAATTATTAATTTCGTTCCTGTCATTAACAGCATTATGTTCGTGTCTTTTGATTTCAATTAATTCTAGTACTGCTCGTGATTTAGTATTTGTTTCAACATGGAGGATTTTGGTTTTATCAAAGGCAAATGAATGTGTCAATTTATTACTATGTTTCTTTAATGCCGTGATGTTGTTAGCATATTTGTGGCCTTTTATACGCTCGTCGAGATGTTGCATAGTTTGGCCGATGTAAACTTTGTCACATGTCCCGCATGGGATACAGTAAACTACATGGGTCATTTTATTTTTATTGATTTTGTCTTTTAATTTGGTATTTATGAATTTTAAGTTGTTGTAGCTTTTGTGCGCTACTTTAATATTATGTTTAGAAAACATTTTTGTTAATTTTTCTGATAGGTTGGGTACATATGGCAATGCTAAGTAATTTGTTTTCTTTCCGGTTGATGTTACTGTGGGTACGTGTCCTTGGTATTTTGTACTATTATAGAATTTATGAATTCTTTGT
This sequence comes from Amphimallon solstitiale, assembly GCA_963170755.1. NCBI lineage: Eukaryota > Metazoa > Arthropoda > Insecta > Coleoptera > Scarabaeidae > Amphimallon > Amphimallon solstitiale. Next base: position 94,612,787 of record OY720675.1, read on the forward strand.
TTAGTAATTTTTTTAATGAAATGTTCCGGAAAATTATTACTTCTTAGTAAATTTGTGACTATATTCAGGACCTCCCTTCTATATTCTGGGCTAGTTAATTTTATTGCTCTATCAACGAGGCCTATAACTACACTTTTTTTGATTGTTACTGGGTGCGCAGAAAGGAAGTTCATGTACCTCCCCGAAGCTGTCGGTTTGGTATACCACTTAGTAGTTATGTTATTACCATCTCTAATTAAAGTCATATCTAAGAAATTCAGTTGGTTGTTTTTTTCGATTTCGCTTGTGAACTGTAGTTTTTTGTGGTAATTATTAAACAGGTTTATGATGTAATCTAATTTGTCTAGGAGCGCTGCAAGGATGCAGTCATCTACGTATCTTTTATAGAATGGAATATCAACAGAGATTTTTGGGATTACATTTTCTTCAAGGTCTTCAAGGACCAGTTGCGCGATCACGCTCGATATTGGGGAGCCCATAGCACAACCGTAAATTTGTTTATAATACTTATTATTAAATTGAAAATACATGGTAGTCAAAGTCGTGTTTCTTTAGAAGATCAGACCCACTCAATGTATACGTTTTAGAAACGATGAAGTCCTGTTTAATAAATAGTATTAACGAAATGATTGTTGAAGAAAATATTATTAAATACTAATAATAACAACCGTCATGTTTAGGTAAATTATAGATTAAATAATTTTAATATGTTAATAAATAACAAGCTGTGAATGTTTTTTTTTTGTTTTTAAAAAAGTACAATAGATATAATGTGTAATTGTTTCCAGAGATGCTGCAATTTCTATATATATATACATTGTTTCTGATGAAGACAATAAAGTGTCGAAACGTTAACTTTTCAAGTATTACTTACCACCAATAATAATATAAAAAAAAGCCGCATTCCAAGAATAAAATGAGAAAATATACAAAATAACGGCTAAGAAAAATACAAATTGTACTTCTACATAATATAATATATATATATATTCATGGAAAATAGTGGGTAATTCCGCTGTACAGCAACCGTAGACACGTGTGTCTGACTCTTTAGTCGTCATCAGTACGGTGTAGCCAAGGAATAAGGTGGGATAACCTTGGAGATGTATATATATATTAATACAAATCTGTATTGCATAATAATAATTTTATAACAATTGATTATAATTACCACACATTTATATTATTAAACATTTATTTATTCCCGATCTAGCTCAAATTTAACTTCTAAATACATGTTCATCAATAATTTATATTAATATGAACATGAGACTCATTCAATACTCAATTGTTTATAATTATCATTTTTTTAAATTTATATAACAGAAATCTAAAATATTTTCCTGCCACTTATACTTCCAAACATACACCAGTATTAGTAATTTCTTAATAGACAGTTGGCTCTTTAATATGTTCATACCAATATCCCTAACTCTAACATATGTATTTATTTTTAATTCTCTAATAATCTTCTATTTGGGTCTTGTTTATGGTCCGTTATAAATTACCATCCCCTATAATACTCTATTCAATATTATCTGCTTTATATAAATTAGGTAAGTACACATTAACTCCCAATATTATCTAATAAATTTACTTATTTTCTTTTAAGGTTATCGATTATGTCGATTGATACTTCGACCCTAAATCTTTTGACATGTTATTACCAAAATGAAATCAAAGACGATTCATAACTCAACCAATTTAATAAATACGATATATTCAAATATATAGAGGTCTTATTTATATGTATCAAGATAAAAAAACGGCATCATAAATATCTTGAACTAATTTAACTTATGTACGTTATGAATGTTACAAGTATGGAATAATACTGAACACCTTTTTCTACTAACTTCAAAGGTAAATACTTTTATATTTTAATATTTTGCAATTCTAAATTTTCAAATATACCATTAATTACTTAATTACGTACAATATTACTTTATAAACACAATATTAATAGTATATTTGCTTACTTTTAAGGAATGTATAATATTTATTTAGCATGGCACATTTAAATTGAAATTCAACATGTCAATCAAGATAAGATTTATAAACGATTATTAAATCTTATTTGAATGATAATTTAAATAATTTTAATAACAAATCCGAGCTTCTTTTAGCTTGAGTATATTAATTTCATAATTATATTAATAACTTATACAACCTTAAACAAAATAATTCCAAAATTGTGATAGTAATCAATCCATAGGCGGAGAACCTGCGTTTATAAATATTTCCATTTTCTACGCCAATGGATAAAAAAGAGTTTGTCTATAAAATTTATATTAAGTGTCTTAAGTACAAGAAAAAAGGTACTCTTGGTAAGACTCGAAAAATTGCATCGTTTTCTCAAAAATCGCATTTTAAGATTTGAGAACATTAACTAGAGGACGGCAGCGCATACTGTGTGCTCCATGTACATGTATCTTTAAGCTGTGTACACGTGTCTTAGGCCCTTTAGACGTCTCTGTAAACTATGTACACGTCGTTTTTGAATTGATAATTTTTTTTTGTAAAATGTTTTCTTTTTTAAAAAATACAGAATTGGTCGTTCTGTATTTTTTAACCAGATAGGTTAAAACAAAAAGGCACTGGTTTACAAAAAAGATATTCTATTTATCTCGACAATTGATGCAAAAAATGCTATTTTTTTGATATTTTTTTTTGTTTTAAGAATTCCACTTGTGCCCTGCGTTTTGTAAAATACATATGTTTGTATTATATGGTTTACAAAAAAGATATTCTATTTATCTCGACAATTGATGCAAAAAATGCTATTTTTTTGATGTTTTTTTTTGTTTTAAGAATTCCACTTGTGCCCTGCGTTTTGTAAAATACATATGTTTGTATTTAGTTGTTATTGTTGGTTTCCATAGTTATGACTATTTGAATATTTGACAACGACTTTTCTGGATTTTCAAAAGTGTTTTCCATCATTACTTTTATTTTGTTTTTGTCATGGCTGTTCAATACACCAACGAAGAATATACCGATATGTTATTAGTATATGGATATTGTCAAGGCAATTGTGCCGAGAGTGTTAGAGTATATTCGGAACGGTTTCCAAATCGTCGTGTTCCAAGTCATCCAACGTTTGCCGCAGTAGAGAGACGCCTTCGAGAAACCGGTCGCTTAGCTCCTGTAACAGCAAACTATGGTAGGCAGCGCTTTGTGAGGCAACCTGAAGTAGAAGAAGAAATTTTAGACCGTGTTCGAGAAGATCCGGAACTGAGCGTTAGACGAATAGATAGAGAAATTGCAGTATCTAAAGATGTGGTCAATAGAGTAATTAGAGAACAATTATTACATCCATACCATAAGATGCGAGTTCAAGACCTCTTACTTCAAGATCCTGAAAGGCGCCTAAATTTTTGCCGGTTTATTGAACATAAAAGAGCAAGAAATTTAAACTTTTGCAAAAAAATCTTATTTACCGACGAAGCTTGTTTTACAAGAAGAGGGATAACGAACTTTCATAATGAACATGTTTATGCAGAGTAAAATCCACATGCCATTAAAATTAACCATTTTCAACATGAATTTAAAATGAATGTATGGGCTGGAATAATCGGAAATTTTATTATTGGACCTGTCAGACTACCGCAAAGATTAACTGGAGAAGCCTATTTGATTTTTTTACAACATACTCTTCCGGACTTGTTAGATGATATACAGCTAGATATTCGACGGAATATGTGGTTTATGCACGATGGTGCACCACCACATTTTTCGATGAACGTACGACACTACTTAAACCATCACTTTCCAAATAGATGGATCGGTAAAGGTAATGACGCTCCTGTATAATGGGCACCTCGAAGTCCAGATCTGAATCCTCTGGATTATTTTTTTTGGGGACACCAGAAATCCATTGTTTACAATACACCTGTAAATAATGAAGAAGAATTGTGGCAACGTATTCAAGAAGCAACCAATAATCTCAGAGGTGATGTAGAAGTTTTGCAAAGAGTTCAATTTAATTTCGTCCGGCGAATAGACCTTTGTATTCACGAAAATGGTAGACATTTTGAACACCTTTTATAATATCTTTTCTTTTTTTTTTTTAAAAAATCATTGTTTCATTTTCATTATTTCATTGTTTAATTGTTAATAATTCTCTGTTGTCCACCAACCAGAACACAATTGGAATTTATATGAAAAAACATTATTAAAAAAATAGCATCTTTGTATTAATTGACGAAATAAACAGAATATCTTTTTTATTAACTAGTGCCTATTTGTTTTGACCTATTTGGTATTGGTCGTTCCGTATTTATTAAAAAAGAAAACATATCATAAAAAAATTGTTAACAATTCTTAAAATGCGATTGTTGAGAAAACGATGCAATTTTTCGAGTCTTCCCAAGAGTACCTTTTTTCTTGTACTTAAGACACTTAATCTAAAATTTTATAGACAAACTCTTTTTTATCCATTGGCGTAGAAAATGGAAATGTTTTAATATTTATAAACGCAGGTTCTCCGCCTATGGATTGATTACTATCACAATTTTGATACAGAATTTCTTGACTCATAAGACTATGTAAACGTGACAAAATTTAGCGTTTCAAATTTATAACAAAAAAACAATTTTCCAACTGCAACTTCAGGACCGTATTGCGCACAAACTAAGCAACTTTCACTAAGCCAAGTTTTGCTAAATCAGTTTATTTTGGTCCGAAAAATACGTGGTAGAGTTGTTTAAAGACCTTTTAGAGACACCCTGTATAATCAATAGGGCGCGGACACGAGCGAGTCATGACTCATCGCCCATGGGCGCACTATTGAAATGTTGTATTTTTAAAGAGGTTTTAATTTTATTTATATAATTGGATAACAAGTGGCTGGTGATCTATAAACTACAAAATACCTTATTATTTGTTCATTTTCTCTTCTGTAAGACTTGTTCTCTTTGAATTAAGTACATCCTTGTAGATAGAAAACGTCCTTTCTACATCGCAACTGGTTATATGTGCGTACTGGAAATATTCTTTTATTTCAGCGTATTTAGCATACACAATTGCCGCAATGTTATTAAATCTGGATTTCTATTAAAAACTGCGTCTAACTTTTGCCGAAGGCCACATCCGAAGTCACTTGGAATTATTAATAGCTACATCTAATGTGGTTAATCCATTTTTTAATTTGAGATTCGATTTTCAAAATATGTGATTAGTTTAGGCAAAATTCCAAAGTGTTCCTGAAGGAATAACAATTGATCTTTTAAATTTGGGATTTGTGCTAGTTCTTTGCACCCAGAACTACTTCGAGGGTCCTCATTTAAACATGTATCGAAATTCTCTGCATAAAAACTAGTAGCTTCCAGCCAAGTTCCCCATCTTGTTATTACTGGCGAGGGTGGCAGTGACAAGGATGGAAGCTTTTCCCTGTAAAGGGCCACTCTCGATGGTGCTTTTCTGAAAACTTTTTTTAAAAGCGGGGTACAAGTCTATCAACTTCCGCATAGTTGTCTCTGATATATTCACAGATTCTGTGGAGAGCATGTGCTACACAAGTAATATGCAGCATATAAGGATATGTTTCCTTTAATAGTCTGCCTGCGGCACTGTCACTAACAAATAAAAGTATTTTTCCCTGTACCTGTCGTCCAAATGAGGCATGTTGTTTCTCGTTAATGGTTTTAGCAATTGTTTCCCCATCAACTGTATTTATAACTTTAGATGCTATTACATATGCGTTATATGGAATAGTTGGATGTAGTACACCAGCTACAACATTTACCACACAGCGTCCTAATATTTCGACAGTTTCGTCGGCACTTATCCATAGCTACTGATTTGAAAGATGTCTTCTAATGCATTCTACTGTTTTCGTGAAGCACTTAGACCAGTATATTTTTGAAGAAATGTTTTGAAAGTGGGATTGCCAAGTTTCTTTAATGTAATATTAGCCGGCATTAAAGCTTCACAGAGTTCTTCGTTAAAATTGTCAGCTCTCAACAGGTCCAATGTCCGTGTATGTTTTAGCGATGCTAAGTGACGCTGTACGTGCGATTTTTGGGCATTCTGTAACGATATTTTACTGACTTTGTAATAAATATCGGAATCACTGACAATGGACATACAATCAGTATGACCCTCAATCCAACTCGCCATTGTTTCACGATGTATTTCTCAACGCTCTTCCATATCATAGTAACATAAACAATGTTCTAGATCTAAATAAATGATAACTAAAAGTGTATGCGTATGTTATTGAAACTAAACGAAATCCATTGCACACTTACGTCTAGATAATTGGGAGAAGTCGATTCAATGAAACGGGATTACACATGAATTATTACATAAATTACGAAGTACGTAATTAACAGTCAAAACAATGAAAAAACGAAACTAACGTAAGATTGAATAGGTATACACATATATAACTCTATTTATCATGCGAAATATAAGGTAAATATAATAAATTTTAAAAACCTCTGACGCTCCTATATCTCCGCCGATGAAAATAGGATATTTACGTGTTAAGTGGACTTTTTTGTGTTGTTTTCCCGTCAACATGTGAGTCAATAGCAGATGCTGCAGTTCACTATATGAATAATGCTATTCAGTAATCGTGTCACCTGATGGACTTCCGTTTAGCTTACATCTCCAAGGTTATCCCACCTTATTCCTTGGCTACACCGTACTGATGACGACCAATTAGTCAGAAACACGTGTCTACGGTTGCTCTACAGCGGATTATACCCAATATTTTTCTTTTTCTGATATTTTATGTATCCGCGAGAATTTCTTATTCTTTCATTTATATATATATATATATATATATATATACTCGACTACGGTATCTTGTAACATCCAGTAAAAATTTTGACGTTCCAACATCCGCCTTAAAGGAAGCAAATACGGACAATACAAGAATATGACTTTCTGGACTAAAGGACCAAGTGTCTTTGACAGTATTAAATTGAACTATATAAGAAAAATAAAAATAAATTTGAACCACCTCTTTGACATCCGTTGTATATTCAGTATATATTTCTATTTAGCATTTCTTGTGACATCCGTAAAAAATCTGTGGATCTTATGACATCTAAACAATGTTGCCTATTTTACTATGATGTCCAACAATTACACTTGCTACTTTTGCTGTAGTTTCTAGCAGCTTGAAATAGCAGACGTATACGTACTTAAAACTTGATTACAAAAAAAGAACCCAGTAATACTTTACAAGGAAAAACTCGTAAACAGATAAAATTTCCCTAATGTAATGAAGATTTTATTTGAATAAATACATATTGTTAGAAATGTAACAGCTTATATATGTTCTGAAAATAAATGACTACCCACTATGCAAGAATACTTCCCATAAACGTTGTGTTAACGTTACATTGTTACCTTGTGACTTTACGTTTACACCTTCTGTGACGTTACAGGCACGTAGCCTGAAGTTCTTATGTCTGTCCCAACGACTTTATCACACCAACGTCGCACCAAAAAGTTATTATAATGTTTGAAATGCGACGTTCTTGGCACCAAATTTTTGGGAAGTTAATTTAACGAAATTTTTAACACGTTTTAACAACTTGCTATTTTTAATGTGTTCTGCACGTTGACATCGATAAGTTGGGACAACTTCCTTTTTTAAGGTGCTTTAAACTTACTAGTTAAAAGTTAATAAAAGATAAACTACAGCGGTCACGGGCACGTTTACACATGACGTTACGTTAACTTCAAAGTAAAAACTTTCTGCAACGTCGTATTTGAAAGTTTAATAAATTTTCCTAGCGTCAGTTTCTTAACAATTCAATTAATTTTTAATTAGTTAATGATAATTAATAATTGGCTTTTATTTGTTAATGATTTTTAGGGGAAATAAAAAATTGTGTTATTGAAATATAAAATATTTTAATAAAATAGTTAAACAGCAAATAAAACTCAATTTGTTTTCTCCCGCTGGTATCGTTGGTTGGCATGTTTGAGCCATTCCATCGTTGCTTGCTGGAAACTTCTCTCGGTCATTTTTGGAAAATTTTCTTTTACGGCCTCTAAGAAATAAATATAAGCTTGGATTTTAAAATTCAATTATAACTACTTTAAAAAATTTAGGAGTACCTTTTATGATATATATAGATTTTAGGCTCGAAAGCTTAAAATTATTTTTTTGGCCCGTCCAGCTACAAAAAGTTGCCACGTGATTGGTGAAGAAATTTTGTAGGCATCTGTTGACACAATTCTTGTCGTTGTATCCGCCTATGTATGTCATGCGTTGCAACTAAAAATCAAAATTATCTTATTATAAATCATAATTCAAAGGTTACCTATATTTCTTACGAAAGTTTTGGCCATTGCGGGATCTTTCTGAATATGGTCGTCAAAATCCAGGAGTTCACGCACACTGGTCAATGGCATTTCAGGAAGCTTAGCTCGTGTGTCATTGGGGCCAAGGTTAAATTTTGACTCTATTCTGGATAACCGTTCGGAAATTACCATTAATTCATGTTTTATATCTAGAAAACATTCTTCAATGGTTTTTCTTCCAAATGCATATTTAGTATTATCTGAAAAACAATAATTATTGCTACATGTTTATGATACTTTTCTTATACCTATAAAATACTTAGGGTCAGTTTACAGAAAGTCAAATAAATATTTTAATCATTTAATGGCGAAAAACCTTATTTTGAAAATTTGATGGGCTGAATATTTGATCATTGATCACGATTAAAATGTAATCTCATTTATATATTCAATTTGTATTCTACAAACTGACCCTTTTAATATTATTATCTAACTGAACATGCACTAATAGTTGTAAACAATATATATGTTAGCTTACCCTCTCTGTTATCAATTTGTTTGTTGTTTTCTTCAGTACCTGACGCAGTCGGTTGGATAGCATGAATTGCCGTAGGGCCTTCTGTTACTTCTTCTAGGGATATTAACCTATTAGTGGCTAAAATAAATCGTAAATAAAATTGTATTTGAATGGTTAGTAAAATATAAGTATTAACTACCATCAATTTCCTTTCGCAAATTGTCAAACGGTTCTTCAATATTAAATATTTGGTTATCGGTGTTTTGTGGTTCACTATCACCTGTAAGTTGATATTATTATAAACATAGTTTACAAAGTGAATATAAAAAGTTATTTTTTTATTTACCAGAAATTTCTTCTTGAAGTTCAGGTAAGTCGTGGTCAATTGAATTTTTAATTTTTAATTTTCTTTTAAATTGTTTTCTATTCGAAGAATTGATTTCATCGGAAGAAGAAGAGGAGGAGGAACTTGTAAAATGTTTTTCTTTATGAAATGCTTCTTCGTAGGAATCTGAAATATTAAAAATATGTTGTATTGAATATGAAAATGTTAAACGTCAGCTTACCAAAACTTTGCAGGACATTAACTTCGTATAGTTTCCAAGTAGATTCTGGATCTACTGCACGAACTATTAAGTTTCTCGGTCTTTTACTGTTCGGCCAATAACAGGATTTGCCATTTTCCAAAAGCCAAGATGATGGTATGACAGAATACGAGTTATCGCTAAATTTTACTATAGCATAAGAAAACTGAAAAACCGGAAATATGAAAAAACATAATAATGACTTTTACACAGTTTACCTGATTATAAAATGTGTATAATTACGTATAGTTGCGGGATCATAAAGCGGGACATCTCTTATATTCAAATGCTGTTATTTTAGTAATGTAAGTTGGACGTACTTTTTGGCAATTTTTAATTGTCATGTCAATACATATTTTTTACACGGCTTTTTGACGTTTATTAGTAATGGATATTCTTGGATAGGAACATCCCTTTATATCAAAACGCTAATTTACACTAATAAAGCTTAACTGTCCCGCTTTATGATCTCGCAACTGTACATACCCGTAGGTGCTATTAAACTTAAAATATGACTGTAATTTGAATAAAAACTTAGGAAATATAATCATTAAGTATTATTAGGTATTCTATTTAATTATGTTTGTGTGACATTGCAATAACATACTTTCTGAATTTAATACATTTTCCAATTATTTGTGCAATATTAACTTTTTCTATCGATTTATCATAATTTTTAGCTATACCAGAGTTAAATAGAGTTGATTTACACGGTCGATGAAAAAAAGAGTCAACATCAAGAATTTTGTTGCAATGCAATATTATGTCCTCGTTTATTTTTGAGATTTGTTTGATCATAAAATATGAATTTTTTGTGTACACAACAGAATCGCGTTCTGATTTACAATTAATGTAGAAATTCTCAAGTATAATTTTGCTATAAAATGTTTCATTAGCAACAGAATTAAAGTTTGGAATCTCTTTTGCAAGTTGGGGATATTTTACGGAAGTTTCTGTTTCGCTATATTTTCTGATCTGATCTATTTTATTAATAAGTTGTTTAAGAGGTCTGTTTGATGTTTTCATATATAATTTTATTTCATGCATTGCGTTTTCAAACTTGAATGCGCTAAAGTTATCCAGAGGTCCAAATTTTTGTACATCTTCTGGTAAGTGAATTAAATTATGTACATTATGATTGACATATTCCTTACCATAAAGATCACCAAAATTTTCTATAAAGTAAATTAACAATGTTTTGGAAAACTCGTTATATTTATGACATAAAGTTTCATCTACTAAAATTCTAATGGCGCAATGAAAGCTTAAGAAATGATTAAATTGAACTGGACTTAAATTTCTCTTTAACACAATTGGGCCAGTATACAACAAAAATTGTCTTAATTCTGTTGCCTTCCAACGATCGATTTCTAAAATTGATCGTGGAAGGCGATTAAACTCTTTTGGCATACAATTTCTAAATTCATTTAACTGTTCACATACGTTTGATATTTGCTGTTCAGTCATTCTAATTTCTCTGTTTCCCTTTACCCAAAAAATAATCAAACGTTTCATAACACCTAAGCATACTAAATGCATGTAATCCAAACAAGTATGTGAGACTAAACCAATTCCCAGCTGCGTCAATATGGTATTACTTTTATGAAAATTTTCATCAATATAGTTGAAAAATTCTGTGTCCGTTCTTAATGATGAAGTGGTTTCTCCAAATGTCATTCGATTATTTATAAAATCCCCTTCTACCTTACACTTTGTACAACTATTGTAAGCATTATGATTTTTTATGTTCAAAATAAATGCTTTTGCAGGAGCATCACAAATAATTTTATTTATTTGAATAATATATTTATTGAAATTAATAACAATTCCTGAGTTTTCCTTTATATATTGAAATTCGTCAACAAGTTTTTTTAAAAATACGTTACTTTCACTAGGTTTTGTAAAACCGTGATATACACCGATTAAAAAGGGATTTGACAAATGCTTGTCTTCTATGGAACCAAGAATGGGCCAGAATTGACTACCTGAACTCTTTGTTAACGGCAAGCCATCTACATTTATAGCAATATTAATAAACGGTTTATCGTAAGTTATTAAATTTTTTAATTTAAATATGTAACGTATGCCAGATTCCAATCCGAAATGAAAATATTTTCCCGGGGACACTATGTCAACTGGCCCCACATTCAAATCATTTGTTTTTAACAAGCTGCGGCAGTCGCGTGGTAAAATATCATGATTGCAATTTTCACAGTGGGCACGTAAAATTATCAATAAATCATTAAACTGATTGTGTGAAGTTTTGTACTTGATAGCCCACTGAGTTAGTTTACTACTAAAATCGTTACTGTTAGAACTCAATTGTATAAGTTTATTATTTGGCATAACTATAGGAGAGCTAACAGCTACTATCTGCTGTGTATATATTTTACTTATCATAGGTTTTGGATTATCAGTAATAATAGATGATGTCGTTGTTGAAGCTAAAGTAGTTTCCTCCATTCTAAAATTTTCACTATGTTCAGTTTGTGGGTCACTAGTATTGTTTGTAGGTCTCATTTTGTTTGCTAACATTTCCTGAAGTAATATTCTTCTACGCTGCCTTTTTGATAATGTGGAAATTAATTTTCGCCTAGTGGAATGTCTCTAAAAGTGAAATATTATCGCAGTTAATTATTTTTCAAATGCAAAAGTGAGTTAAATTAAATTGTATATTATCAGTTATTTCACAAATACATGTCTCGTAGAGCACTGAAAATATTGAATTGTTTGAAATTTTATAAAATCCAATTCCACTAATCGATGTTGGCATTCGAGTTTCATGTTTGATTAACTCAAATCAAAGCTCAAACGATGATTTGTCTTTTTAAAAGTTGATGCATACCGTACCTAATTATATGTAATTATCTCGGATAATCGTAAAGTTGAGTATATTTCATTCCAGAAACACTCGAAAATGCAAACCCGGATATCGTAAAGTGGGCTTTTTTATATAACTAATTTAAAAAAAATCAAATACCTATACTACTATTTACATAAATCGATTTACCTAATGATATTTATTACAAAATAACGGATGGAACAGTTTATTCAAATCTGTACCTTTTTCGCAAAACAAAGTGTAAACACGATTTTGAATTAATTGCTGATCAAATAAATACCTAACAGTTTATGATTATTATTTAAATTATTTATAATTTACAATTACAATGAGGTAAAATTCACAATAAATAGTAATTTAAAATAATAATCAGTTTTCAACAATTAAAATAGGTAATATAACTACGAGTAGATATGTATGAATTTTGAAATTTTTAATAAATCTCAAATTTTTATTTTGATAATTTGTATGACATGATGCAATAAATTAATTAGGTGTACCTACAAAGTTACTTTACTTACATTTTTACTGGAAGAATTCATTTTTATAATAGATCAATAAGCTGTGATTGTGATGTGTGATTTGGCACGACTGAATATTCACTGATGTTAAAAAGGAATTGAATCCTGTTAAATTTGCCTTTATTTGCTGTCTTTTAAATTAATAATTTAATATCTGCTTCGTCCAGGGTAACATAATGTTTTTATGCCTATAAAAAGTCACATGTGTTAGCGATTTGAGCGTCTGGTATGTGTTTGTATTTATATATGGGGCGAGTGAGAACGAAGATATGGAATTTAGGTATTGAAATGAAATGAGACTCACTATGTTGGCGTTCGAACCCTGCTTCAAGAACTACTGCAATCATGGCTATGATATTGATTTATAGACGGTGTACTTGTTTTAATTTTAATTGCATTATTCGATCACTATAAACATTATAAAATATGATACATCTCGATACATGTACTTACCTGTTGTTATCACTCTCTTGATTGTTCTCTTCCACTCATGTGTCAATTCCATACCCCCTACACTACACAGACATAGCACCCGTCCGTACAAACATTTTTAAATTTCATTGGGTCCCATGATTTTTCTTTAATTAATATTTAGAGACGTTTGTTAATTTTTTGTCTTTGTCTGATAGATGCTTTTATCGTATTTTCTCACTCATTCTAACCAAATTTTTAGATAATAATGAATGACTTAAGAAAGGGAGATCATGCGGCCCATTGTTGTCGAAATGCGATGTTTAACTATTTTATTTGGATGTTTATTATTATTTAGACACACAGTCTAAAAATTTGCCACTAAACAGGATGATAATTTAAATAATAAAGTATAAATATCAAAAGTCTACAATATATAACGGTAAGGCGAGTTTATAAAAAGCAAATCAAAAACTACGTTAATTATTTATGTTCTTCACAAATAAATAGATGCATCTCTCATAGTTACCCTTAATCGTATTGGTCAAAGCAATATAAATTACCTATTTGATTACTACGTCTTTGTTAATATTTTTATTAGAAGTTATTTGGAAGTACGATTCATATTTATGTAAACGTTATGTTTTAGATTAAAGAGGAAGTCTTATACACTGACTGTGACGCTTCGTCACTGTAGCTTTTAGCAACAACGTTAAATTCACTTCCATTCATAAAAGTGCACATTCAAAGTAATATTGAAGTTAAAATTCCTACGTACAGAAACGTTCATTCTTGGTATAAAAAGGAAGTCGTACAAACTGACAATTAGGTCTCGTTCCTGACACTTTCAGGAATAACGTTGTATAAACTTCCAATATTAGAAGTGCAAATCAAACGTTGATTGGAAGTTAACAGTATTACATATTAGAACGTTAGTTTTTAACTTAAAATGGAAGTTGTTTAAACGAACTGTGACGTTTCTTGCACAGTGGGTAAGTACATACATAGTATAATAATAAAAAGAAAAAACCATTCACATGTATTTAAAACAGTATTTCCTATTGTTTGATTAATTATTATTTGTGGCCATGTTTTATTACGAAATATTGTTGAATGGAGTTCTTTTAGCTCTTCGCATTTTTTTTGGGTGGTTTCCTGGATGTCAAGTGCTTCTTGAAGAACATATCGACAAATCTTTTTTGCTCACTTGTCCAGGCTAGAATATGGCCTTGTTTTACCTACGTGCAGAAAAGATTCACTTGTATTATATTGGAACAAAAATATGACATGTAGACTAAGCGATTGCGATATTAACTAGCTTTATTTTTGTTTTTATTGTAATATCCTTACCTAGTTCTTATCAACATGACGATGTGCATCATCGGCTATTAAACTAAAGCTATTTCTCCTCTTCGGTAAGCTTATATGGTTCTCTGCAAACTAGAAGGATTTTTTTTGTTAGTATATATTTGATGTTTTACATACCACTCACACCTGCACGTTATCATCAGATTTTTCATTCAACTTCTTCACATTTTTAATTTCGTGTTTTCTTTGCTAATTTTATTAAGGGATATATTATAATTGGTGCCATGAAGATCAGGAATGTCAAGATCAATACGTTCTAAAGTTTTTTTTCCACCAGAAGCTGAAGTTTAGATACGTCAGCAATTTGCAGTTTATCAGTTTTTCTATAATAATTTAGGTGGGAGCCTCTTCATGACCAAAATGGGCTGATAGCTGTTCCATGGCCTTCCATTCCTTCCATGGAAATTAGCTGTGCAATGGTCGCAAAATGTGTTCTTAGTGTTGTTGTTATAGTTTCAATATTTACTATATATATTACAAGCAATAGCAAGTTTCTTCAGTATTTTGTACGACCACAAAAAACTATCTTCAGTACTTGGATTGGCAAAAAGATAAGGATTTGAAGAAGCCACAAATTCCCTGAATTTCAATATAACTTCGGTATGCGTCTGCATTGGTAAAGATTACAGTACAGCTTTACCTTTCTTTCCCCGAATTTGTATTTTTAATTAAAACTTTCTTCGTTACTGTCAGCGATTGATAAATATCTTTAACTCCCGATTCATCCTCTTTTCTTAAATAATCCTCTGTTTTAATTCTTTGAGCTTCTCCGGAACGTTTTCTGTTTAATAGAATAAGATGTTAAATTGCGAATATTTGATAAATTATCCGAATCGCTTTCTAACACCTTGGAGCATTTCTCTTCTTCCTGAACAACATATTCATTCATTTTTATGACATCTTCTGTTAATGTAATACCTCTTTTTTTCCAAGTCTTGGAAGATAAATTCTTGTTTGCATTAGTAGAAACATAAATGCGGAATTGAGTTTCTATCATTTGCTTTAAAGTTTTTATTTCTTTATTTTTAACTGAATCACTTTCCTTGGTAGCAAAAAATATTATAATATTGCAAACCTGTTTGAGGACAGTTGCCCATCATAAAACAAGTGAGGGACTTTTAAACGTAGGTATCTCTATTTGGATAATAACCGGACATTTCATTAGTAACATCGACTAGATGATCAAAGTAACATGGTTTCAAATAATTTTCTAACTGATATAATTTTGGTTTCCTGTCTTGCAACGTTTTTAGAAATCTTGCCAATTCCCGTATGCGCTGAGAAACATGTCGTGGCACCTATAATATGTTTGACTGTAGTGCTTAATTAGAAAGTCTTTCAAGAGAAGTTTGTAATATCATCAGATTGCATATGTGGAAATACATTTAACTCTAAATCTTCAAAATTATTTTGTTCAGGCATATAAAGACCCTTCTTTATATGCCTGTGCATGTTTTGAATCGTTTTATTGAAACTTTTTAGACCACATTTTCATGTACCTATGAAGATAGGTTCGTGTGAAGAAGCCTTTGCAACCAGAGCAAGGTAAATAATCAGAGGTTTTTTTCCGATGTACATAATTTGGTCTTCTCACTGGATTTATAAATCCCTGTTCCCCAAGTTAATTTATAAAGTTACCTAGAAGTTAAGAAAATTATTGAGAGAGAGAGCGAGAGGCAAAGAGGCCCCTTTTTCGAAGTTCGTCAAGCAAGTATTTTCTTTTTTTTAGAATTATTTGGAAGGGATATTATTTTAACAACTTCAAATTTCTTGTGATTACAAATCAAATGCCGTGCAAAATATGGTAACATTCATCTCACAGTATACACAATTTTCTCTTTTATCCCTTTTAAGACTTCCGTTTTTATTTTTACTTGAAAATGTAACTTCCCCAAGCTCGTTAAATACACTTTGGCCCTCCTCTATTTTATTTTGGTGGAGATTATGCTGTGTATTTGTACCTATCTGCTGCATGCTGAAGTTCGGTGTATTGAGGGGATGGTTTAGATTTCTCAAAATCGGAATGATTCGAATCACTTAAAAAGCCTATCAAATTAAATATGTCATTCAAAGGAGCCACATAAAAAATTCGTTATATTCCTATTTTTTTTTTAATTGCAAACAAAATCATTTAAGATGGGCATTTACCAACAAATAGAAACGTACGCAACTTAAATTACTCGCGGAACGGGTAGACGCAAGGGGATGTGAGTAAGTGAAGCTACACGATATTCGGTTTCCATTACAGCCCTTCGGTTTTATTCATAGATTAAGGAATACTATACATGGGAAACATATTGCAGTGACCTTGAGTTTGATGGTAGATTATAAATAAGTATAATCAAGATCACTTCAAGATTTAATTTAATTAATTTTTATTTTATTTATTTTTATCATGATGTGTATATAAATATCCATTATGTCAATAATTTGCCAAAATTTAATTTTTTATTTAAGTAAAATAATAAAAGAATGTTAGTATAATTTTTATAAAAGTCATAATACTAAAATAAGCATATAATGTTACGTGAAGTATAACGAGAAAGTGTTTTCCCGCACGAAGAATACTGGTACCGGGAGAGATCGATAGTGTGGCTCGGCGAAAACAATATTCTTCGCTAGATGCATTAGATGAGTCATGAATATGTAAACAAGTTGATATTTACATGTTTGTTTACCTTTTTCAAAAATTGTTAATACGCTGCTTTCCTGAGTGGTGCAGCACTGCAGCTATGTATTTCTGGAGGTGGATTCGTATCTACCGAGAAGAACCGGGCGTTTTTGTGAAGAAAAATATCGATATAAGACCGGGACCGGGGAGAAAACGGCAGAGTTGCTTGGTGTAAACCGCACTCAAAAGAGGACAAAAGGAGAAGGTGTAAACCTCTTCTTCCTCTTGAATGTTATATTAACTTAAAGGTTTATTCATGAATTTGAACTTAGAATATTTTCAAAGAGATTTGTCGATACTTATAAAATTTTCAATAATAATTAAAACTTGTAATATTTTCCGTAATAATTTTACTGTACTTATAGAATTTTCTAACCGAAGCGGAACTCAGAATAATTTTATGAATTAGATATCGTTTTAATTTGGAGTTTAATTTACATTGAGACTTGTAATTATTTTAGAAATAATTATTTATGTACGGAACAATTTTATTTAATTAGAACTTTGAATTTATTTTATTTTATTTTTCTAGAATGTTTTGTTTTATATGTAGGGTTACTACACCATGCATTATGATAAAGCATTTTAGTGACTGTAATGATTAAGTTGAATAGCATAATAATTTTTTTTTTATTTTATTATAAAGATTTTTCTTTACTATTTTTATTTACCAGATTAGAGGATTTGTGGTTAATAATTTTGTTTTATGTATATACAGAATAATCGAACAGTGATCGATATTTAAATAATGGATGAGTTTGAAGTGATGTACGAAGAACTAAGGTGATTTGATAATGTTTGTTATAAATGTGTGTATAGTGTTGTACCAATTTTTTTTTGAGTGGTGTTTTGTATTGGAATCTTAAAAGGAGGTAAAGTTTTATTTTAATATATATATTTTCTTGTATGTATATCAAGTATAATTTATAGTACTTGTGTGTTTGATATTAACGTGTTGGGTAATAGATCAGGGATGTGTGCGATGAATTAAGTAGTTGTTTAATTCATAGCATGGAGTCCTGGTGAATCCTTAAAACACGAATTAGTCTTGGTGGTACTGTGTTGGGAGCGAGAAAAGGTGCCAGGCAGAACTAATCAGGGCTGAGTTAATTAATTAAATGCACAAAGACTTTTATTTTATTTTATTAAATTTAAAATTTATATATATACCTTAAGGGGTGAGCACATGGTGGTGTATGTTCGGGTTGTGTCCGACGAGTAAAAAAAGCATACTCGTAGGGTGGAACTTTGGGGTACCTACCAGTGTGAATTTGCTTTCTGATGGTACTGTGTTGGGAGCGAGAAAAGGCGCCAGGCAGGACTAATTAGGGCAAAGCCACTTCCTTAATGTTTATATTTTTTTTGTAAATAATAAATTGCGTAATTTTTTGTTTATTCATATTCCAGTACAATTCATCATATGCGTCATTTTTATTTTATTAAAGATGTTGATTGTTTACATGTATCTATGACAAATATAAATCATGATAATCACGTTTATATTTAAAATATAAAATTTTCTCGACGTTATGCTTTCATTTATTTTAATTTCTTTATTATATTGACTTGTTGATTATGATATGTGTAGTTTTAGATGATGTTTTGAAATATTAAATTTTTTGTTTGTAAATATATATATATATATATTCGTGTAATTTAAAATTTCTCATTCTTTAATATTTATTTTTAATAAATTAGATGATAAGATTTATTTTGCATTTTATTTTCTTTACCTGACCTGGTGATAATTAAAGAGCATTCAAATTGATTGGAGAATTTATTTATATTTTCTGCCCCTGAGAGAACATTTTCTTTAATCATTCTAAACTGAGCTAGTTAAATGTAAAATTGCCTAGCCTACTATCTAGCAGAAAATTTGCTGTATCTTAGTCTAGCATAAGGCCTAGCACTAGGATGCATGCTTGATTCTTACCTACTCATTGATTGAATAATTTAAATTATTTTATATAAACCTCAATTTGTAAGAGTCACAGCAATATGTATAAGGAATGAGTACGGAACTGTTGACGTTGTTGATGTTTTATAATAAGCCAATTTTCGCTTGCCCATTACTATTATATTTATTCTACACTCGAATATTGTAGGTATATATGATATGTAAATGCCAGTGACAGTTTGTAATTAAACTGTCACTCACATTTAAGTCTGCAATAGCCGACCGATTCCGATAGATTTTCGTCTTCGCTGGGACCAGTAGAGATACCTTAAAGTGGGGATAGACCACGCGTAAAACCTTGTGTGAAATGTGTGTGACAAGGTTTACTGTTTAATGTTTTTTATCTTTAAAAATAATTACATAAATTTGATTTTTTCTTTATATCGTACCTACATCAAATGTGCAGCTGGCGCGTAGAGGTTGTTTTTTTTCTTTTGTGTACCAACCTTAGTTAGTAGACACTAATCAAATTCATGCATTTTTGTGGTTATTTTTAAAACACATAGCTTTCTTGAGAAAATAAATTAGTACAAAAACGGACCTTGACATTATAAATTGATGCCTTTTGCACCACTAACCCAAATTTGAGATTCTAAAATTACAAAATAAATTCAAAAAACGCAAAACGGCGATGCCTTAATTTTCGATAGGTAAACACCCCTCTTAATATAAGCACTAAAACATGCAATTACTTTCCTTAAAACGTAAGATTAAAAGCACCATATACCTAGTAGCGCTATTGCCAAATTTCAGATTACACAGAGTGCGCTAAATGAGAAGCAATATACGCTGTGAACACATGGATGTCACGCAATCGACTGAGCATATCGGAATATTGTATATAAAATATACAGCACCAGCTTTCTTGCGCGCCCCCTACAAAATACACACCACAACTAAATATACATAATCGCTCTTCAATCAGTGTATTTTAACGTCCATCTGAAACCTTGTCCTCACTGTCTCACAGATATTACACGACGATTTAGCATAGAATTCTCTGTGACATCCGATTTTTGATGTCACAACGTTAACGGATGTCAAAGAGATACGAACAATTTTGCGTCTTGATGTCATAAAGTTGGCTATTTATATTTATATATATATATATATATATATATATATATATATATATTAATATAAACCCCCTCTGATGTAAAATAGGTGAATATGTATAAACTCTTATCTTCTAAAACTTTATTTTTAATCCCTGTATATTAGAGATGTCTATTTTGAATTTACCAAAACTTTAATGAAATAAAATATCTTTCTGCTAATTATATTCACCTTTCATCCAATAAAGATTTATATCTAATTTCATTTGATTACTAAGTAATCTGAGACTCTAACTTTTAATGTAAATAATATATTACAAAGAATTAAAAACAATTATATATATTCGACTTATATACAAATATCATCATATATTCGGCTTTAGCTCATTCTATTTGACAACTAACGGTTTTTATGTGATGGTTTTACTTTGATACAATATGAAATCTATACTTGCTTGTTTCAGTATCTAATATAAATTTTGTATTGTTAATCTCAGGATCGTGTAGAGGTTCTTATCTAAATGATTGTGTCTTCATATATAAATTAACTTATATTCTACTACTTTGTTATTGTAAAGATGCGTATTGAAAAATAGAATAATGGATTTCCAATAGAAATAAAGTAGGTAGTAGTTACAACAGTAGTTACAATATCAATGATTATTATATCCAAAACAATAACATATCCTTTAATAAATTCTCAATTAATTGGTATATATTTTATAATATTATATTGTCACAAAACGAATGATTATGTACACATGAATCATACAACTCAATTATTATATTCATTAAAATATAAATCACTTAAATATTTAATTGAAGCTTTTCAAAGTAAATAACCAAAATAATAATCAAACTCATTTTCACTTTCTATATTTATAGGTTATGAATCAGAATGTTAATGTTATTTTATTAATGTCCACAATACCTTTTATAAGTGATATCTTGAGTTAAAGATATCGTAACCAGGAAAACCTATTTATTCAAGCAACTATACAATCTCTTGGCATAAGTTCATATCGATGAATTTCATTTATGAAACTGGTACTCGTAGTAAATATCCTTTATTGTAAGTTCCTATGATTCCAATGGTAATATTTAATATTGTATTTCCAATTTCCTTCTCTTTTGTAGATCCTGTATTACTCAGGATAACTGACACTTTTCATATATATTTATATAATGAATTTATTTGAAATTACTGTTCATGTACGGATATTGAACAAGATTTATTCCCTTTTTACACATATACTTTATTTATATCGAAAATTTAATATCTTAACACGCTTCTCAAATTTTACACTTCTAACGCTTAATTCAATTTCGAAGCGTCTCTTTTCAATTATTCTTATAATAATTATTGTTTTTTATATACCTTATAAATCAAGTTATTTTAGTTTGAATCATGTTTGAATTGTCAAAATAGCCCACCCAATATACTCCTATGTAATAGCCATAGCATAACATGTATTCTTTTAAGGTATTATTATGACTTATCCATAATCATTCTTTTTCGACTCTTAATTTAAAAATAACAATATTTACATTTACCAAATTATAACAAAACATGTCCTACTAATTTACAAATCTTATAGTATATGTTTAAATATATTCATTCGTGTCATGACCAATTTTTATATGTGAAACATAAGTAAAATTAACAGAATGATGTTGCAAGTCTCAGATAATCTTTATAAACCTTTAAATTGTTTAAATAATCTATTGCAACAATATATATATATATTGTACTGGTAATGGATGTGTGTAGAAAGTACATTAATTTCAATACAACAGAAATTATCTTTTAATTATAATAATGCCCCACGTTCGGACGCTAAAATGTACCGGTATTTCAAAATGAATGATACAGTACCTATCTATAAGATCTATTTGAATTACTAATGTACGACGTTAGCTAACCAAAATGAACTAGTATTTTATAGTGTATAATATACATTAAATTAAATACATGAACATGAGACTCTTGTTATTTAAATGATAAATTATATTCAAACATTTCTTATCTTCTTTTGACTTCCTAATTTCTTAATAAGTTAATTTTCAATAACTCTGTATATTGATATTTTAAATTGAATATTAAATTAGGTAGAGTCGGTAATATAGACAATTACCATTATATATTGTTGCTGTTTGAGATCTACGCACACACTTGCACTGTGTGTGTTATTAAATGTACTAATGCTATAATTTACTTGTTTGACTCTATCTCTTTTCGTGTCCTTGGTTCGATTAACATATGAATTAAAAATGTGTTGGAGTATTACGATTGAATCAAATATCCCCGGTAAGTAATAAAATATGATTATATATTGATATTTAATCCCATGTTTTTACTTTTTCATTTCAGATTAGAATATGTTTGCTGTTGATGATGACTAACCTTCAATTTGAAAATAAAAATGCGTGTATAAATATTATAACCCTTTTAATTATGGTAGAAAAGGAACTTCTTTAACAAATATAAGTGATATTTAATAACATCGAACATATGATCTGTATAAATTCAACATAAGAAAAAATAATTCGCTCATCAATAATAACATTATTATTGTTATTTCTGGTTAATAACATCTGTTAAGGTAAATACTGATAATATAATAAGAATTATAAAAATCTAATTGATACTCTTGAATATCATCCTTGTTATAATATCTTTATAAATGAATTTAGATTGTAGCCATCATACAAAAATAAATATAATATTCGTTGAGGTTATATAGAGTTCCTTTAGATAATAATAATAATAATAACTCTAGTTATCAATTTTCAATATTTAAAATCCCATAAATACCTTGAATTATGAAATTGTATTTTATAGGTCTCGAAGAATGGATTTAAGTCAGGTCTTGTCTGGATATTCTTTTAATTCCTATCGTTTGATCTGCTACTATTCATAAACTGGTACGCCTCTTGTAAAATATACTTCTATATCCGGTATCGTCTGGATATTTATTAATACTAGAACCTTGTCCTGGATAACATCTGAACCTCTGGTCCGCTACTATTCATAAACTGATATGCCTCTTAATATACTCCTATATCCGGTCTCGTCTGGATATTTATCAATACTGGTACCTTATCCTGGATAACAACTGAAACGTCTGGTCTGCTGCTATTCCAATTAAACAATTCTCTCTCCTATGGATGTGAAGCTCTAATCTGGGTGAGTTTATTCCAATATTTCAACACTTCTTTTTATATAATAATGCTTTTAAATTCTTCGAAATTGTGATATTCTCATGTTATATAATAAAGAGAACTTTTATCACTAATATTATACCTATCTTAGGCCAATAAATACAAGAAAATTCTTAATTATTTCTCTCTTTAAAGACAAACACAATTATATTAAGATTATAGTTTAGAAAGTCCCTGTTTATTTACTCATTTCCTTAGAGATATTCTACATAATTTTTATTCTTCAATTACATTCTTTCTTTCTTGTTGACTAATCAAAATATGTATTTAAAAGTGTAACAATACCTTCCATATTCGCTTTAATCCAAAATTTTCAATCTAGTAATTCTTGTCTGTGTTTAACAAGTCTATTTATCTATTTCCAATCCAAAAATCCTCTTAATTGTCAAATAAAAATATTTATACTTAAAGTTTGTTTGACACGTCTGAGTTTCAAAACTTCCCGCAATTGCTATTTTTATATTCATGTTTATATTAACCAGAATATGTTATCGAATATCTTTTATATGTTGAGAATTGATGAACAAATTTCACAGTACTGTTAAATAAATACAATATTTATAATAAATTAAATAAATAAAATTACGTATAAACTTTCAAAATCATTCATTACTTTAAATACACATATTTATTTAAATCACAACCTTTACTATCATTGTTGAATATGAATGTATTAAATACTAATATAGGTATATCTTTATTTGCTATCAAAATGTTACATAGCTAATACAATATATATAAGTTATAAAAATCAGGCTGTACTTATTTTGCTTGCCAGTTTGCTAGAAAGTAATTCTGTGAGAGTCAGAATCAAATTATTTTCAGGTACAACCAAAAAAATAAAACCTCCACAAGAAATTCCGAACATGAATATTGGTTGAGTAAGGTTTTTAGAATACCAAACTTTACATAAACTAAAGGCAAATTCTATTTAACTAGGCTTCTACTGTTTATAACTGTCATACTTAAATACATGACACTTTGACAAATAGGCTATTATTTACCAGTATAATTCTAGAGACGGTGGTTGGTGGCTTACAGCTCGTAAGTATAGCTTGATGTTTATCGTTTCCTGTCGTAGGAAGGTGATAGTTTTCTGTGTGAATGAGAGGTGATGAGATATTATCATTTTACTCCTCAATCAGAAAGCAATTAAAGTTAGTACAAATAATAATCATTAGCTTACATTTATCAATCATTCACCACAACATCAATTTGGTACAAATATCTTCAATTTTATGTTTAAGTACATAACTTCTGTTATTTTAAATTATATTATAATTTCAGATCCATAATAATAGCTACTTCTTGATGTATGTTTAAATTTAGCTCTTATTGAGTCAGACACTCGAAGTAAATACTTTTTATTTTTATTTTATAGCACAAGGATTTATTCTGCTTTTTTTTCTAGAGTTAATAGCCGTGTAATAGTTTTTTTTTCTAGAGATAAGTTCCTACGAGTACGAGCGAAGCGAATACCTTTGCGTCTAGACGAAAACATAATTTTATAAATGGCAAAGAACAACACATCTGCATCACTTTCCGAATGATATGGGTAATGTATTAAGACTTTGTGAAGCTGAAAGTAACAATATGTGACACATTTTACTTAAAAATAGCTCTTATTCCTCGACAGCGTACATTAAAAGTCTTCTTGATTCACCATTGCTTATCATGAGGAGAATTCCAGAAATAATTTGTGTGAGCAGAAATGAGTCAGTTTATGATCCACTCCCTTCTGTTCCTCTCGTCTGTCCCACACTTCCTGCGATTCGCTCTATTCTTATATGATCTTTGAGTGAAAAGGTTGTCTACTGTGCAGTGCAATTTTTCTCAAAGTGTTATATCTGTAGAAGTTATTTTTCCCGTAGCGGATGAGTATACTCATTTTTCTAGTTTTCCTTTTTAAAGTTTCAGCCTATGAAATGTACGCAATGGTACAAAGGGCTTGTGTTAATGCATCTGATTCCTTTCATTACATTTGCGCGTCATATTGTATATTAAATATCTCCATAAATCCAGGGACATTACTGCAGTAAACCAAGCCAAAATCTTAAGAAAAGCGTAGAATGAAATGTGTTTCTCGCTCTCTCAACCAAGAGAAAGTGTTGCCAGGACCCAATAAATTCTTTTCCTTTTGCCTTGAGTCTTTAGAAAAGCCCAAATCTTTGACAAAATCTTTCAATTCCATTTGGGAAAAGGGTTGAGACTCGTTGTTATTTGACACAGTGTGAAAGTCCTTGTCATAGGTCTGACCCTCGGCTTCAGAGCCTTCAAGAGTTTCTTCTAGTTTCTCATTAGGTTTAGGTATAAGTATTTTTGAGCTATGAGAGACAGGACTCATTGCTGATTGGGGGTTCAGGTAAAAAATTCTCTGTTATTAATTAAATTGTAAATCTTCGCGCCATATGAATAGCAGTCATTACCATGATATTTGGGTTTCCTCCAGATCATACCGACTTCAAAACGGAAAGACTTTATCGTAGTTTCGAATCAAGGAATGGCAGCCTAGGTTAGCAAAACCTAGAAACGGAATAGAAGTGAAGGAAAGTTTAGTTAAACCCAGTAAAGTCCTCTTTCCTTTACTTTATACATATCAAGTCTTCCTAAAACAATTTTTTATGGCTTCATCAAAAGCTGATCCACATACCTTGTTCACAAGTATCTAGGAATGTAGGTGGCAAAAGTAAAAGGAGTTTTTGTAGATCCAGATATTTTGAAACTTTTTCAAGACGAAGTGTTTGAGAGTAAAATAGAAATTGGTGAAGCCTGGCAAGCTTTTAAGGAATTTCCTCTGGAACTGTGAGGACCTAAACTATAAATGTTAATTAAATTCAAAGACTAGGTTTTTCGATGAGTTTGAAAATTAATTTCTTTAAGTTCGTATTTGGACTATTTTCTCGAAAATCTTGGCGCTGTTAGTGAAGAACAGGGAGAAATATTTCACCAAAATATCAGGGAGATGAAGCGTAGGTACCAAGGTAGGTGGAATGTTAATATGATGGTGGACGACTGTTGGATGCCGCACAGAGAATACGGATTTTCGAGTATTACCTCAACATATAAACGGCATACTGGAATACAGATGGAGTTCTATTATCCGTGAGGCATCAAAGTGCGATGACTTCCTTTGTTGTCAAATTGTTTTTGAGTACACCATTTGAAATGGAAACCAGCTGCAAGTAGGAACAGTCACCCTTGTACCCTTTGTATTGGTGCCGAAATATAGATAAAGTTTTAGAAAGTTTTTGGAACATTTTCGGGAAAAGCAACAGCAACACACATGTTATTTTGAAGGAAAAGTACTTAGTAGTAAAGCCTTTTACTTTTTTTGTAGTTGATTATATACTATTCTGTTTAAAATATGAGAAATTTCATATACAAATGCTGGGCATCAAGACGAAGTCCTTCAGGCTCTTAAAGAAAGAAACAAACATTCATACTGGGATTTCTCTTGGATTTTCAATTTCTTCTTTAACTTTAAGAACACTTTATTAACAATATAATATAAATGGACTTTTGCAGTTCCTACTTCAAAAATCGATAATATATCTATATAAAGGATTTGACATACGAAGATAAAAAGCACTAAATTTTCCAAATTCAAAAAGTCATGTTCTTGAGTGTAAGATCTGAAATTTTCTATATAGTTTTATTGAAGAAATATCAGTTCATCTAGTGCGATAGTAATTCATCTAAAGAAACAGTCCAAATTAATCTCTTAGCACAATATTTATTTAGTTATTGGATAATCTGAAGTACGCATCTTTAAAAATAATTACTAAACATGTGGGCGTCGGGTTTGAATCTCAGCCTTGAGTAATTTTAAAAAATAAAAATTTACCTAATTAAAGAATTATCAGTGCTAAAAGCAGAAAATTATAATTGGAATTATAAAATGTGCAATTTATATGGCCAGGTAACTTATGAACTGTCAGTATGCTTGGTAACTCATAGTTCAATTGGAAAGTTGGAGAAGACGATAAAGTTTTGCTGATGTGTTTAGACAAGCCAGCTTAGGTATTGGTAAGGTCGACCAACAACACCTAGAAACCATGCAAAAGTATTAAGATTGTCATAGAGATCATATGTATTATTAATCTCTATTTTTTATCAGAATTAGGTATAGCAATGAAACTTCTACAAATTGAATATTTCTGCATATTTTCCGATTCTACAAATACAAAACTCTATATTTTTTCAATAATATTCCACCAAAACTTATCCAAACAGGTTCAGATACTTTCTCGCATATATACTGAAACCAAACAATATATATTACATCTTGTTCTAGAATCTAGGTATAACAATTATTATACACAATGTTCTAATTGTTTTTGGCAGGGTATTTAATTCTTGAGAAAATATCAGGGTTTTATTATTTTTCGTCAAGGTACATGTCTATTTCGAGATTTAATATATCAATTCTGCTAAAGCAATCCTTTTAGAGCAAACTGTACATAAATAAATAAACTGGTATGCATAAATATAAAAAGTATATGTACACCAAAATATTTATGACGATTGATTAAAAATTGTCACACCCTAATAAACTAAACTAACTTTCAGGTTCAATGATAATGGAGAAATAAAAGAACTATATAAAAGAGAAGAACCGCGAAGAGAAATCATCAGAATCCATTACATATTTGACCTTTCTCATTTATCGGACTACACCTTCATCATTTACATTCCTAATGATAATTAATTATCTTGTGCAACGAAAAGAGTGTCGGGTCACCGAACCTCCATGTCGACGGTCATTAATTTGTTATCTGCACAATTGACAGCTGACGTCAAGAGCAGTGATTCTTAATAATAAGTGTAACTATAACGACGGTAGTTACTTAATGGTGCATGCGTGTGACCTCTAACGGCCACATTAGCATAGTAATATGTGACAACACACTGATTTTCCGATTAAATGATTCAGAAATAAGTAGAAATTAATTGATAGGTACAATTTATAAACTAATTTTAATCACCGTAAGATTAAATATATTATTCGCTACGTGGCTTGTTTTGTTTTCACTTTTATTTTTCTCTTTTCATAATTGTAATTCTGATGAAGCATGTGTATGCATGTAGTTAGTATCTACCACAATAACATATATACATGTATTATAAATACCTGTAACATGTGAATAGACATTAAAAAAAGATATTAAAATGTTAATAATAGCTATAGTAACAAACTGTGCAGGTCCTTCCGGGACTTATAAACTATTTATTATTCTATAGATTAAGTTGTGATGTATCAGCCCACTCTTTCTTTTTTCAGATCTCTAAAGCTTGTAGTGTGTTGTTCTTACCTTAGTTATCTTTTTCCATTATTGCCAGTTCCAAATTATAATATTTTAGTCTGTTATCTTCATTACCTTTAGATCTTTCTCTACATTTTCGCTCCTTTTAGCCTTGGGTCTACTACTTGTCCCATATTCTATCGGTATACACCTTATGATGGTCTTGATTGATTCTTGTTTTTCTCTTTTCAGAATATGTTTGTGTCACCTGATTCTATATGCCTTAAAAATCATTCTTCAAAATCTCTTGTTTCGTTAAGTACCTAGTATGAATCTTTTTTCTCTCGAATATTTTTTTTATTTGCTTTCCTTCTTTAGCCGTTATATTTGCTGCCTCAGTCCCATAAGTTGTTACAGGTCTTATTACATCATTTCTTATTTCCCTGTTTTACTTATCTTCTTGTCTTTTAGCAGGGATCTATTGGCGTAAAACGCTTTAGATCTTAACGGAATTTTGCTTTTAATATTTATTTTGTCATTACTTCTATCTACATATATCTATACCCCTACGTTCCTTTAAAAGATTTCACTTATTCAAAGTAATAGGGTCCTATTTTCAGTGTTGATATCTGTTTGCCTTGGTTTCTATAACAGTGCGAACTAAGTTTTCTTTTCATTAATTTCTAGCTCTATACCCTTTGTGTGTAGCGTAGGCTACTATTTTGATGTTTTTTTTATTAATTGCTTCAGAGTTTTTCATTTTCTTAATTCCATATCCAATAACATTATGACAAAAAATGCCGATAGTGCATCTTCTTCGTTATTTGTGATAATCTCTATTATGTTTTATTATTGCTTTTGACTTCTCCATTCTCATATAGATAACCCGTACTCGTTTATTTAATGCATCTTTGCTTTTCACATTTAGGATTAGGTATACCCCTTTTAATTCTGTTAAACGCGTTCTTAACGTTTATTAATATTAATAATTTTTTCTGTATCTTGTTTCCTTAGGTGTGTTGAATCTTTACTAACTTTTTTTTGAATCCTGTTTGGTAGTCTTCTAGTATTTTTTCCGTATAAGTCATCACCCTATCCTTACTGATTGCAGTATTTTGCAAGCAGCATTTAGTAAGGTAATCCCTCTATAATTCACGCGTTTTGTTCGGTCATCTTGTTTAATATTATTACTGCTATCTTTTAGTCTTTTAGAATATTCTCTGCTTACCGGAAAGTAGCATAGGCTGTATTGTATACAAAACATATACACACATAGCTGTCATTTTAATTACATTTTATATTGAATGTATTACCAAACACCTACCTAATAATTAGAATATAACGTTCTCCTACTTACATTATAAAATATTGCATTAGAAATAATATATATTAAGCAACGCTCAATACGTTCCTGAGTTCCAACTGATTAATTTTTTGAATCAGCCTGTATACTTCTTCTATGTAATAACAAATTTCGGTAATTTAATTTTAACGTTTAAGAGGATACACAGCCACAAATAAGATTTAGACTTTTAAAACAAGTGCGGTCAGATATTGATCGGTGCGGTAAGATATTGATCGCAAGCATCAATACAACGCTCTTGATATTACTAAATCTAATAACTGGGCGATACAAATATAACTACTTTGCCAATTTTCTTAACTACCCCATTTTCTTAATATATACCTCTCCTTTCAGTCCTGCCTAAATATATTCCATCTTCTTTCTTTCTCATCGCTAATGTCTTATACGTATAACATTCTTAATAAGTGAAGTTTTTCACATTTCTCTTCGACTGTTGCTACTGCTTGTGGAGAAACATTTCCGCGATCGTCGCCCGTCTTACTGTTTTCTTTCATTAGAGTTTTACTGGAAATGTTAGAGTACCAACTTCGTTAGAACTAATTACGCTCTGGAAACTTATTTTCTTCTGATCTAAGGACGTGTGGATTTTGGATAAATGTGATTTTGTTTTTATGATACTGCAGTGACCCGGTTAGTATGATGTAATAAATGTTTCGGTAATTTTGGGAGAAAGAGGGGTTTCCCGAAATTGCCTTTGTCCATCTTCTTGTGAAATAATTTCAAAACGGCTTGTTATAAAACCTGAAGTGGAAAGAACTTTCAAATAGGTATAAAATAATTATTAGAAACATTTCTGACAGCAAATATGTGTATATAGTAAGTTTGTTAAATAATTGGTGTACATTATTTCAATTGCAATGTAATAAATAATTTTTGAATATCTACAAATATTTAAATAACAAATTAGATGATATACTACGTATAAGATAGTAAAAACAAACCTTACAAAATATCTAATCAGTAGCTTATGTTTGAATTTCTGATGAAGAAAGTAAAGAGGGAAAATAAGCCTAGGTACATATTTGTGTGTCTTGTTTTTGCAGATTTTTAATGCAGGTATGTGGAAAACAAAGGAGAAGAGCTAATTTTGGTTTACAGATTTAAATTTGTATGCTAAAGAAATCTAAGAACCTTTGTCCGTTTTTGTATACCTTTCAGTTCTAGGGAGTTTTTATATAGCAAATAATTTGGCCCGGTCTTACGCAGTTGCTTTTTATACGTAGTAGGTATAGAGAAGTATTGCGATTTTCGATCTCGAGATTTTCACAGACGTTCATGTTTCGAAGTCCGAAGTGGTTTTTGCAAACATGTCGCATTTTCTGTGTGACTAATATACTGGCCAAACGTCTAGAATTACCAACACCAATTTATAATTATGAGCTTAATCTTCTTCTTGAGAGTTGATAAGATTTTGCAGTCTACCGATGAAGGCAGTTGTTTACTTCAATAAAAAAATTACAATTTACTAATATTTCGTCAACTATTAAGTTTATACAAAGTCCTAATGCATACAGAAATACTAAAAAGTGTAGTTAAGAAAGACTTGTAGGTCTTTTTGTTTTATCGAAAAGCGGTTTTTGCAAATTACGATTTTATATACGCATTCATCTATGGTGCAAATGTATTTAGGACTCGAGTTGTAACAATTTTTGTATATAAAAAATTTCAAAATTCGGAGAGGAAGTAATACTTTTACTCTAATCGAATTGCAGTTTTTTGCGAAAATCTCGCAAATTATGCATTCTATACGACATATTATGAGGTAGATTTGAAACAACTTTTAAATTTTTAAGTTAGGATGGATCTTAAGTAACAATTCTACTCTTGTCAAACAGAAGTTTTTTTGCAGTATCTTGCAAATTTTCCATTCTAAATATATACATTTATTAAGAACACAAAAGAAATTAGAGCTCCAGTTAGAACAATTTTTGTATATAGAAAATTTCAAATTTCGGACCAGAAGTAAAACTTCTACTCAGACGTTTATTTTATTACGAAAATACCAAATTTTTATTTACACATTATGGAACGAACACTTTCCATTTTTTTATTCTGAACCATATATATATAGGGTTATACATTCCCTTAGGAATTGTGACCGCTCATTTCTCGTTTGAGCTCTAGCAACTCATTTCCTGTGGAGAGTTACTCTACGTTTTTATATTTTTGTCTTACTCTAAATTGTTGTCCCACATTGCCTCCTCAGTCATCTTCGATCACGCATCTCGATCCTGGACCCTGCTCCTCCAATCTCGTATCTTCAGTTTCTTAATATCATGCTTCTCGGCCTCCCCCTTCTTCTACCTGTGTTTGGTCTCCATGTCGTGATTTTCTTTACTTCCCTGTTGCTTTCGATCCTTCTTATGTGGCCATACCATCTGAGTCTTTGTACTTATATAGGCTGTCCCAGCTAAGACTTTCGGGTCATATATCTCCATTATTATTGAACGAATATTTTTGAAATTTAAAATGTAGATACTTTATTGAATGAGGATTGTTTTGTAACTTTTGAATTTAGTGAAAGTTAAAAAATGTAATTTTCACTCATCATTCTTTTTTTTTCAAATTCCACGAAAATATCTTTAGATGGTTAAGCACCAAAAATCAAACCTCTACAGAAAAAATTAAGTAAAACATCCCCTGTGACTATTTCCTGTGGGGATACGTCAAAACAACAACACCGCCTACAACTCCCGAAGATTTGCAGAACAGAACCCGAGAAGCATTTGTTTGCATCAATAAATGCTAACATGATGAGAAACGTAATTGATGATTTTAGGATTCGTTTAGAGAGATGTATTGAAGCGGATTGTGGTACATTCGAACATCTACTATGATATTTTCATCTGATTTTTGTTTTAGTGTTCTCGTTTTTTGGTCGTTCTTCGTTATCAACTTTTGTTAGTAAATTGACGTTTTAAATACTATGGTTGTTTCAGTATAGCGCAACGGTTCTTTACTTAATAAATTGTATATTGTATATTCCAAATTTTATAAAAATTCGTTCAATAATAATGGAGATATATGATCCGAAAGTCTTAGCTGGGACACCCAGCTGATGTTTTCTCTTTCAAAGTTCATTAGCCTCCTGTATTCGCCATCTGTCAATTTCTTCGAGCCATATATTTCTCTTACTATTTTCCTCCCAAACCTTCTCAGTTTTTCCTGTTCCGCATTTGTCAGGTTCATTGTCTCTGCCCCATAAGTTACTACTGGTCGGATTGCTGCTCTGCATATCCTCATTTTTTTATTTATACTTATCCTCTTACTTTGCAGTATGTTTTTGTATATACCGGGTGTCCCAGCGTAGCGGTAAAGTCCATTATTGGTATCTAATAATGTAGATAGCGAATAATTTTTAATACAAAAATTGTAGACAATCATAAGCTCTACAACCTAAAAGTATTTTCATTTATACAGAGTGTTCGACAACGAGGAACCAACACAAACATACGATTTTTTAAACAAAATGCTATGAACTTTTTTACATTTTATGATAGCCCTTAAAGGGTTGATTAAACTGACATGAACTTGTGTTTGCCGATTTTCAACTGTTTCTGAGATATGGCGATTTTTCGTTAAAAATTGTACAACATTTGAAAAGTTGCTATGAAATAACTACTGACAATGAAATGCTTTTTATGGGCTCAATTAGTAGAGATACCTTTCCAGTACGTGAAAGTAATGTTTATTTTGACATATTTACGCATGTTCTTTAGAATTACATGCCATTCTCAAAAGTTAAAAATTCTAAAAAAAATGAAATGGAACACCGTGTATATTAATGTGCCATTGAAAAGTTCTTAAAATTTGCTATTCAAAAATATCTACTTTCTTCCGCCTGTGGGCGATATTGCAAAAGTTATAGGGTGTTATATCTGGTTAAACCCGATTACGACTTAAAAATATGAGTTGCCATGACTTACATTCCACATAGCATAACTAAAAGTAAACGAGAAAAAATACTTACTAATATTTTCTTTTTACAAATAAGTAATTTTTAATAAAATTTTGAAATCTCATGAAATGAAAAGTTTGGAAGTTCATGGATTAGCAATATTTGAAAAAATATCGCTGTCGTTGTCTCAAAAAATGTAAAACTTCAAACTTAAATATATAACTCGCGTTGAAAAGCAAACCGTCAATAAGAGCATTTAAATTTACTTTATTAAAAACAGCTATCTTGAAGAACATGGCATAAGCTACTATTTCAAGCATCACAGCTACTATAAGCTATCAACTAACAAATTAGAAAATGCGTATGTTTGGTTTTATAGTATGTTCTTATTATTCAGTAATAAAATATGAAAACAAATACGTTTACAAAAATTTATAATAAATGTTCGAAATTCTGCCCTTCTACTTCTAAACACTTTTGAAGTCGTGTTTCATATGACCTATAGACATTTGCCATTAATTCTCGATTAATAGAAGAAAATACTTCTCGAATTCTTCCTTGCATATTCTCTCTTGTGGTTGGAACAATTCTATATACTCGCTCCTTAACGTAACCCCAAAGGAAATAATCCATTGGAGTTAAATCTGGCGATCTAGGTGGCCACGATAATGGAGCACCACGGCCAATCCAATTTTCCCTGAATGTATTATTTAAAAAGTTGCGAACGCTTCTTGCGTAATGTGCTGTAGCTCCATCGTGTTGAAAGTACATTACGCGGCGCGTATACAAATCTATATTTTCTAATAAGACAGGCAGATAATTCTCAAGAAATTGTAGATACCTCTCTCCTGTTAGTGTACCATCAAAAAAAAAGGCCCGATAACTTGATGGTTAAGGATGCCGCCCCATACATGTAACGACCATTTATGTTGATGATCAACGTTTCTCAACCAGTGCGGATTCTCAGTGGCATAGTAATGCATATTGTGTCTATTTACTAGACCATTACTTTTAAAAGTAGCTTCATCACAAAACAAAATCTGAGTTACAACATTGTGGTTTTGATTTATTTTGTGCAACATCGAGTTACAGAAGTCAACTCTATTAATAAAATCATTCCCCTGAAGATCTTGATGTAAGCTTATATGATACGGATGGTATTTAAACTTCTTTATGGTTCTGTTAATAAAGTTTTTGCTTACGTCGAGGACTCTAGAAAGTTCACGTACGCTTGTATGTGGGTTTTCTTGAACGCATAACAAAACATCCATTTGCGCATCTGCGTTTTCTATGGCACTATTCTTTTTTTCATACAGAATACTGCCAGTTTCTTCAAATCTTGTTAACAATTTCTGAAAAGCTTTTGTCGATGGCAGTCGCATATTTGGATATTTTTTCCTGTATATTCGTTGTGCCAGCAAACAATTTCGAGCACTTTCTCCCAAAACATAGACCATATTTATTAATTCAAATTTTAAATATTTCATTTTGCACACAATGTATATTCATGTACTTATAATGACGATGTCTCTTTAAACTGAATCTATAAATCTAAGTTTGACGTTTAAACAATTTTTGACACAGAGTGACTGCGATATTTTTTATACTATTGCTAATTCATGACACAGAGCGACTGCGATATTTTTTATACTATTGCTACTTTATTAAATTTTCAAACTTTTCATGAGCTTTAAAGTTTTAATAAACATTACTTATTCTTAAAAAGAAAATATTAGAAGTAACGTTTTTCGATTAATTTTAGTTATACTAGCCGTGCAAGTCATGGCAACTCATATTTTTAAGTCGTAATCGGGTTTATTCAGATAACGCCCTATAACTTTTGCAATATCACCCACAGGCGTAAGATAGTAGATACTTTTACTTAGTAAATTTTAAGTATTTTTCAATAGCATATTAATATACAGGGTGTTCCATTTAAATTTTTTTAGAATTTTTAACTTTTGCGAATGGCATGTAATTCTAAAGAACATACGTAAATATGTCAAAATAAACATTACTTTCACGTACTGAAAAGGTATCTCTACTAATTGAGCCCATGATAAGTATTTTATTATCAGTCGTTATTTCATAGCAACTTTTCAAATGTTGTACAATTTTTAACGAAAAATCGCCATATCTCAGAAGCAGTTGAAAATCGGCAAATACAAGTCGATGTCAGTTTAATCAATCCTTTAAGGGCTATCATAAAATGTAAAAAAAA
The DNA here is from genome assembly GCA_963170755.1 of Amphimallon solstitiale. NCBI lineage: Eukaryota > Metazoa > Arthropoda > Insecta > Coleoptera > Scarabaeidae > Amphimallon > Amphimallon solstitiale. Next base: position 94,648,928 of record OY720675.1, read on the forward strand.
ACATAGCATTCCATTTAAAAAAACATAAGTTTGTGTTGGTTCGTTGTTGTCGAACACTCTGTATAAATGAAAATATTTTTAGATTGTACAGCTTATGATTATCTTCAATTTTTGTATTAAAAATTATTCGCTATCTACATTATTAGATGCCAATAATGGACTTTACCGCTACGCTGGGACACCCAAGCTTTGTGTCCTCCCTGCACTCTAAAATCTATCTCATGTTTCTCTCATTACCCCTAAATACTTAAAGTTTTCAACTATTGCAATACTGTAATTTCCTATTCTTACATCCTTGGTTGTTGCATCTCTATTTCCCCTGCTTATGTTGATGCATTTACTTTTTCCTTGGTTTATTGTTAGGCCTGGTTTGTTTTCTGCTTGATCAATTTTTTGAATTGCTTCTTCCAAGCTTCTCCTGTCTCTAGCCTCATCAGGTGATGAATATTACAATACAATATTGTAATATTCATTACCTGATGAGGCTGTTTTGAACTCATTGTAATTTTTTACTTCATTTTTTACTAAAACATAGTAATTTAAGACTCTATAAATAGAGAGTATGTATAATATATAATTATTATATATTTGAAAAATTGATTGATTAAAGGAATAATCTATCGTGACGACCAATAATGTAAGAAAAGTATATTAGGATGTCTATCAAAATATTGAGTATACTATACAAATTATTTAGGTATTAAATGTTATATAAATATAAAAAACCAAACTAAATGTGTTAGTAAATTATGTTTAACGAAAATGAAAAGTGTGAACACATGGATGTTAAAACTAACATCAAGCAGTAAATAATTACTGTGACTTACATATATACCTTTATACGTAAAACGTATATGCATATATGCATGTGTTTGAGATACACACATACATTAAGTGCTATTGTCGACAATCGAACGCACAGACACCGGTGTTTCGACCTATGAGGTCTCATAAGTGTACGTGGAGATTCTCGACAATAGCTTCAAGACTTAAATCGCTGCTTATGTCATTTTAGCGTGTTAAATGCAGTGAGAGTATCACAGCGACATCTAACACCCAAAAGATGACACAGAACAAAGCGATGGCTTCTGACGGCATGTTCTGCTATACAGAGGCCTGTATGTTAATAGTGTAAGTGTAAGTCTTGAAGCTATTGTCGAGAATCTCCACGTACACTGATGAGACCTCATAGGTCGAAACACCGGTGTCTGTGCGTTCGATTGTCGACAATAGCACTTAATGTATGTGTGTATCTCAAACACATGCACATATGCATATACGTTTTACGTATAAAGGTATATATGCAAGTCACAGTAATTATTTACTGCTTGATGTTAGTTTTAACATCCATGTGTTCACACTTTTCATTTTCGTTTTGATCGGTGACGCCACCTAAGGCTCTATTACATGAGATACACTATTAACATACAGGCCTCTGTATAGCAGAACATGCCGTCAGAAGCCATCGCTTTGTTCTGTGTCATCTTTTGGGTGTTAGATGTCGCTGTGATACTCTCACTGCATTTAACACGCTAAAATGACATAAGCAGCGATTTAAGTCTTGAAGCTATTGTCGAGAATCTCCACGTACACTGATGAGACCTCATAGGTCGAAACACCGGTGTCTGTGCGTTCGATTGTCGACAATAGCACTTAATGTATGTGTGTATCTCAAACACATGCATATATGCATATACGTTTTACGTATAAAGGTATATATGTAAGTCACAGTAATTATTTACTGCTTGATGTTAGTTTTAACATCCATGTGTTCACACTTTTCATTTTCGTTTTGATCGGTGACGCCACCTAAGGCTCTATTACATGAGATACACTATTAACATACAGGCCTCTGTACAGCAGAACATGTCATCAGAAGCCATCGCTTTGTTCTGTGTCATCTTTTGGGTGTTAGATGTCGCTGTGATACTCTCACTGCATTTAACACGCTAAAATGACATAAGCAGCGATTTAAGTCTTGAAGCTATTGTCGAGAATCTCCACGCACACTGACGAGACCTCATAGGTCGAAACACCTGTGTCTGTGCGTTCGATTGTCGACAATAGCACTTAATGTATGTGTGTATCTCAAACACATGCATATATGCATATACGTTTTACGTATAAAGGTATATATGTAAGTCACAGTAATTAAATTATGTTTAAGTTCATTTATATGCATATGTGTGTCACCGTACTGCATGACTATGCGGTCACCTCAGAAAGCCGATGTAGAAATGGAAAAAAAATGTGATTATTATTAGAAATGATTCAGTCACCTCTTAATATGTAACAGACTAAAGGTTGACTGCACCGTTAATTCAAACCGCGTACGGTGGTTGTTTCATTCAAATCTTGGCATAATATCAAACAAAGTCACTGTTTCATGCGAAAGTAAAATCATTTCCGTATATGTGACATAGAAATATTACGCGATAAGGGACAATTCTGTTGAGGAAGAGGGAAAATCGACAGTTCAAAAAAGCGAGTAAATGCTCGGGCATGCGGTAGGTCAAATTGAAAATTTCGAATTAAATATCCCATAATGCCTTTCAATATAATATTCGGGCCGATGCGTTACGGTGACCGTTTGAAAATTGCAATTTCGTTTCAAGATCAAAGTTCCTTCCGCGCCAGCGAACTCTTTGTCCGCAACTTGACAGTTCGCGCGCCACCCCCCTTCGCCCAAACTAAGAAGCCCGTGGTAGTGCAGTAGACATTCCAACGCAAGCCTTAGCGGTAAGCTGTAACAAACGTTGAGAAGAACTATCCAAAGACTAGCATATTTACGAATTACCTACTTTCACGAATCAGTGGAATATTCAATAGAGTAATCCGGTTGGAAAAAAGGACGGTGCGATAAGACCGAGTGCAAGGGTCCACTTCAATTAAATTTCTATAGCATTTCGCACCACCACCCAAAATATTTTTAGACATATTTTGATAATGGCATTAATTAAAAAAAATTTAAGTAACAGGAAATGTAATATATACAAATTATTATATATCAGACTGATATATAATTGTTAGATACAATACTATATATTTTAAACAAATAGGCGGTAAGGCTTCATGATAAATTTATAAAATATTTCAAAATAGTAAAGTTTGACGCATAAGGACATTTTGAAATATTTAACAATTGAATTTTAACCATTACCTATAATAGAAAATATATATGGAATTCATAAACAAACTATATGAAATGAAGTGTACTATATGAAGAGAAAAGATGTTTGTAGAAATTGTTAACTGATTGAAAGAAAAAAATTCCAATAGACGCTTAAATAGTACTACATTAATTATTCTTTAAAAATAGAGATTTCTAGTAATTTTAGGAGCATTCGAATTTATAATGTAAGTGCCAAGACTGAAAAAATTAAATTATTTAAACAATACATACCTACAATTTAATGTACGAGATCAGAACCAAAATATTACGGTATAAAGTAGCTTCTGCAGATTGTCAAAAATTTGTAAAATAAAAATTGGGAACATTTGTGCTTCGGAATTTCTAATATAAAAGTAGAACCAAATTAAGTTTCAAATACTTTTCTTCTTCATAAACCTGTGAGTAAAAGTGTATTTTATACAAAGTTACTTCAAACATTAAATAATTTAGAAGAAATTTGCAAGAACCTGGTATTCGATAAGAGTGAAAGTGTTACTTCCCATACTAATTTTGTAAATTTTGTTATACAAAAATTGTTACAAAGAAAACTCTAAATGTTTGTACCCATGATAAATCTGCAGATAAAGCATAATTTGCGAGATATTTGTAAAAAACAGCTATTGGATAAGAATGAAAGTTCCGGTCCAAATTTTGAAATTTCTTTTATATAACAGTTGTTCAAAATTACACTTTAAATACTGTCCATACTCTTAGTATATTTTTTTGGAAGGCGTGATTTGCCAGATACTTGCAAAAGGTTTCGATAAAAGTAAAAAACCTATTTCCGGTACAAATTTTAAAAAACCTACCTTTACTGTTTTATTACTGGTATTATAGCTAAGACCATGAAAGCTTATTTGGAAATCGAAAATATTGGCTTCGATTTATAACAAACACTCAAATATGTAAATCGCAGAAAGAGTAAGTATTTTTAATTTAATAAACAAACCTATGCTATCATCTCTGTATTGAAAGCCATTCACAATAAAAGTATCTTTTCTATGCAGAACAAAACTTCTTTTCCATAAAGCAGCATGCCACAATGACAGGGCAGAAAAGCTCATTAGCGAGTAGCAAAGGTCAAATTAGATATTCAAATTACATTATGTTTCTATAAACGTGCAAACTTGAAATTCTTAACAAATATATATTAGGAGTTGATTTGCTTCACAGCATATCCACGTATTGCTCCTATTTAAGAGACGGGTTTAAATATACTCCAAAAATTTTGCGTACTCACTACTTGTTGATTTGGGATTCTTTTATGGGCAAACAGCAAAGGTTTGTGGAAGTTAAACTTAGTTTATTAGAGTCAAATCTTAGGGCCTGTCTGTGTAGAGTGATCAGTGATCACAGTACCACATAAGCACTTACCACGACTCTTTGAAGCAGTATTTTTTCCATCTGAGATTAACATCCAAACAAATAAATTGTACGACTTATATACAGTGTGCACGCGGTCTACCTGCGGATGAGTATACTAGCCAAGCTGGTCGACTATAAGTGGGAGAATAAGAGGGTAGCCTCTGTTACTAACATTGGAGCTACGTTAAAGTCTACACCGCAGAAATCGTTACTGCGTTAGTCCGTATAAATTGCTACTCTAACTGTGAATAACAAATTCTTTAACCAAGAATAAAGTCATTTACTGTACTGCTTTAGAGAAGATGGAAATAATATTAATCAATAAAAAATCACTACCTGGATAATTTATAAGTAGAAACTTGATGAAGCATCAAATAATCGCAGTAAACAATTTTAGTAAAGGATTTCATCACGCTTCCCAAATTGTATGAGTTAATAAAAGAAATGATCATTCATTCTAAAAACTTATAAACAATAATTTGGCGCGTAATTGCTCTAAATTACATGGACGAAACGCGATTTTAAAATATATTAGTCGACTAGAGATCGAGCATGAACAAAATTCATATGAAATGGAATAGCTGCTGTACTAGCTGCTATCCTAAATGCGAGTCAGTCAAGGCCTCACTACACTCGATCAATAGAACAGTTTGTATATTTCTTTCTCGTACTAACCATACAAACTCTCGGTGTTGTCGTTTTATCTCACAGTAAACTGTATCCGCAGGTCGCTGGCAAGCACTTGGTATATCAAGAATAGTAATGGTCCGAAAATGGAACCTTGAGAATTACTGTAGTGACATATTCCTTGTCTGACAGATTGTTATTTTATAGAATCCGTTAGCTACGATTGCGAAATATAATGTTTGTTAATTTAATATTATTAAACTCAGCATTCTAGTAGCGCAATTTACAAATTAACAAACCATGTGGTTCACAATAAAATGCTTTTTTTAAATCACAGAAGGTACCCAACGGGCATTCTTGTTTTTCAAAACAATGTTTGATGACCTACTGCATCATATTGTGCCTAAATACATATTCCTGTTCAGAAAACAGAATATTTTTTTCAAAAAAGTAGTATATTGTAATATTTAAAAGGGTTTGAAAAATTTTAAATATTATAATTGGTCAAGTTGGAGATATCTTTTGAGTCTTCTTTCCTAGACAGAAGGTAAACAAACACAAATATTTTGGCTACGTTTGATACAAGGTCTGTTTCAACGTTATTGTTATTCCAACTGTATGTGTTTAGATGTAGGATTATATATTGACATTTGTGCTTGTTTTTTATTTTTATTATTATTGTCCTAGCGAATAATTGCTGACTTATTTAAATATATTAACCAATATTCCAAGAAAGAATGTACTTTCCAAGAATAGATATTATGCTGACATGTTAATACAGTTTCTATACAGTACTTTAATTTACCTACCTGTATAATACGCCTAAAAAAATTAATTCAATTGTATAAAGTAATTGTTTGCGTCACTTATTCAATAACGTTCGTCAAATATAAGGAATTATTTATTGCAGATAAGTGTTTGACTTTTGAATGCTGGGTTATCTATAATTGATCGACGTTATAATTTCATTAATTCAATCCATAGATACATTTACAACGCAGCGAATGACATTCTTCGTAATGCATATTGTTTAAAACAACAATTCTTCTTGAATTGTTAAGAGCAGCACGGGCTAAGCATTAAATTAATATCAAACCCACAAGTTACTGATACCATCTAGAGCTAATGTCCTGACACAATGAGGATCAACACAAAATAAAAAGTATCGGATTTGAATCCAAGCAAGACTATTTAGTACACCTACGGGTCGCTTGGAGCGCACCTGTGCAGTCGATGAGTGGGTGCCTATTGTTTTATTCAATTTTTTGTTACTCTTATTGACATAATAAAAGCAATTTCGTGATATTTTGGTACCTAGATGGAATTTTATCGATGAGATACCTCTTAAGTCGCTGTCGTATACAACCAGTTCGTTTTCAAATATATTATATATACATACGATGTGTTATGTGTTAGAATTTTGTTCTACGTTTGATTGTTTTTGATTTGCGCTTTTTATAATTAAAACTATATAGAATATTTCTCTGTAACTGTAAAAAAGTAGAAATACTCTGCTATAGTACGTAAAAAGATATGCTCAACAATATATTAGTTATATAACGAATAATAATAATAATAAAAATAATAAGAAGAATAAACTTTATATTATTATTAATGCAATGAAATACGTCTTGACTCTTAAATGTATTTACATTATTACAATGTTTTATTTCATACGATACTCTATTACTCATTTTTAAACCAATACCAAAAACATCATTTGTTTATTACTGATCTAATAACTTTGCTGATATAGAAATCCTTAATATTCCTAGTGTTATACCATAATAACATAGCCTTATACGAGTATAATCTCCTTAGTCCTACATCCATTAATCTTAAATTTGTCAGCATTAATGTAACCGTTGAGTATTCGGCATATTCGAGAATATTTCTTATTGCTCTACTCTGTGTCTTTTGCTGAGTTTCACTTTTATTTAATTTAAATATTAGTGTCGAAAATATTCTAAACCAAATAATATAGTGTAAGCTTTACCTGTGTTCACATATTTTGACATATTCTCTTTAAGTCATCTACTTTTTTTAGATATTTTATTCAGTAAATATTTTGTGTTTTTGAGAGTTAAATGTTGATCTATATTTATAAACATTTTGTATATTTACTCTTTCAAAATAATTGGTCAACAACCAAGCAATCCGAAAAATAAAAGAAAGTTATTGGGAAAAATACACTAAAGACTTAGAGCATGACTTATATGGAACCCAAAGAAATATTTGGAAGACGTTGCGAAACCAGAAAAAGGAAGTAGCAGAACATATACAAATACCAGCTAAGGATAGCTTGGAAAATATCGAAGAAAGACATCATAACAAGACCCCGGTATACCTTACTAGAGAAATAATACAAGAATCCATAAAAAAGCTAAAATCACGAAAATCTCCGGGTTCGGATGGTATATATAATGAATTACTTAAGTACGGTGGCGATTGCTTGGAAGAGGCTCTGCACGAGCTGCTGTCGAACGTGCTGGCCACTAAAAAGGTACCGGAGGACTGGAAAAACAGTTACACGATTCCGTTACACAAAAAACGGGAGAAGAAGACACAGGACAATTACCGCGGAATTACTCTGTTGAATACAATCCTTAAATTGTTTATATCCATAATTAGAAATCTATTGCAAGAAACAATACAAATATCAGAGGAGCAACAGGGGTTCAGAAAGAATCGTAGTACAACAGATGCCATTTTCATCATACGCCAATTGGTAGAAAAATCAATCGAATATAACAACCCGATATTTATGTGCTTCGTGGATTTAAGCAAGGCTTTCGACCGTGTGAGAAGAAACGATGTCTTGAAAATTTTACATGAATATGACGTACCACAAACCCTTGTGGAATATCAACACTAACACGTCGACTAGAATCAAAACATCTGATGGAATTACGAAAACAATCAAGATAAACATTGGCATACGACAAGGGGATTCGTTGAGCCCCTTCTTATTCAATTTAATAATGGACCGTATGATAGAATCAATAAGAGGAAAAGATGGTTACCCTATGGGAAGACACAACGTGAACATAGTATGTTACGCCGATGATGCAGTGCTCCTAGCAGACAGCGAAGATAACTTACAAAGACTTTTGCATCAATTCAACATTACCAGCAAAAAATATAATATGAACATCTACAAAGACAAAACTAAGTGCATGGTAATATGTAAGCAGCCACTTCGTTGTAAACTAGAAATAGAGGGATCCGTTGTTCAACAGGTAATGAGCTTCAGGTATCTTGGTGTCGAGGTAACGAGTCAAAGAGATCTTCGGGCGGAGGTTCAACAACAGGCAATGAAGGCGACACAAGTAACCGGGTATCTAAACACAATGGTCTGGCGGAACAAATACCTTACTAAGGAAAGTAAAGTACGAGTATACAAAGCTATGGTTCGCCCAGTTCTAACATATTCCACGGAGACAAGAGCAGATACCAAGAAAACTAAACAAAAAATTAGAACAGTAGAAATGAAGATTCTCAGAAAAATAGCGAATGTCACGTTACGAGATAGACAGACGAGTAGTTCCATAAGAGAAGGATGCGGAGTGCAGGATGTGGTGAAGTGGAGTAAGCGAAGAAGGAAGGAATGGAATGACCATGTCGAGAGAATGCAAACCAACAGACTAGGATATATTTGCAAACATGAGAGACCCAAAGGAAAGAGACAACAAGGACGACCTCCCAAGAGATGGGGACAAAGTTGGTTTTCCTCATCCGCTGAATAGAAACAGGCCAGGCAAACAGGGGATGACCCTAGCTAAAAGAAGAGGAAGAAGAAGACAAAATAATTATCAATCCGTTTTTTTCACCTATATTTCAACACCTTTTCATGTAATGGCACCATATTTACGATTCTACAGTCCAAAATTTTGTTCAATTTACTTTAGGAGCAGGTATGTACTATATATGATATTTCCCAGTATTTCGGAAGTTCTCCTAATGACAGTGAAATATTTTCTGCCTTCAAAACTGAATTCATATTATAGTTTAAATTGTCTGGTACTACTTTATTGGTTTCTGGGTTGAAGCCGCGTCGTCACTTCTGCTTCTACTACCGATGTTTCGTCCACTAGCTTAAGAAACATCTTCAGGGCTCTTATTGCTACGATTACCTTAAACAGACAATCTGTTTTAGCTAATCGTAGCAGTAGAAGTCTTGAAGATGTCCCTTAAGATAGTGGATGAAACGACGACAGTAGAAACAAAGAAGTCGACGCGGTTTCACCCCAGAAACCAAGAAAGTATCAACGACAGCCGTGGAAGCCTACGACTTAGTGTCAAGTACGAATTTGTATGCTTATCAAATTTTTAAATTTTCCACCTTAAACTTTATATCCAACGTCATATATAAGAATGCTCTTTACTCTTTTATAACTTCATTACTTAAATAATAATACAAGAATTTGAATCAGTACACATTAATCGCTAACAATTTTCAGGTGTTGGTTTGCAATATTTCGTAAACTAAGTTCCAACGGATTTTCAAAGAATACAAGAGTACTCTAAGGTGAATCCTAGACCAATCTTTATAAAAAAAGTTTTTCAAAATTTCTTCCTTCTTTTCTTATATAAAATAGATCACCATTTTTTCTTGAAGATATCTCACAATTTATCCATCTGTACAGATTCATTAAAAGTATAAAACTATTTAGAGCTTGTTTTGGAGCAATTTTTATAAGTTTTCACCTGAACTATTATGTTCATTCTCATTAAAAAGCAGTATTTTATAAATATGTCGGATATGCAGTCCCCACAGATTTATAAGAGGGTAATGGTTGTTGAAACTGGATTTGGGACAACTTTTTGGATAAATAAATCAGAGAGCACATACGAATAAGTAATTGGCGTAGAGTCCACACCTCATTTTCTTTGTGGCTTGGAATTGCTGTATCTATTTTTAAGTATTATTTTATAATCGTTGTTATATTTATAATCTATACTGGCTTGTAATGATTTATTTTATGTAATACTGTAAATTAACACTAGTCACCACCTAGTGTATACTAAATTAAAATGTGTATATAAGTAAAACGTTTTTAACTTGATGTATTTTGGAATTGTGTTGTCCATAATTCTAAAAGCTTTTGAAGTTTATCTTGTTGTTTCTATCAATAAGTAGGTAAATAAAATCAAGTATAATATATTATTGTATAATATAAATTATAAATAAGGCGACATAGGTATTTTAGAGAAAGAGAATGCTTTAAAGAAGTCATATTTTAATATCGTTCATGGTATATAACGTCTAATGTTGATGAGTTTATTTATAGAATAAAAGTACCTAATTTGGATTTCTCTCTTGATCAGTATAATAATTACCATTTGACATGAATCTCAAATAACATTGCTGTCGAGTTGAGGGCAACAATGCATAATTGGTATTAATTGAAAGCGTTATTACAATCAGCGGAATTATGCGCACTGATTCGACCAGCTGACTGTTGGTTGTTAAATGTGATTAGGGTGACTCAACTCTGATTACACTTAATTGTTAATTAGTTAAGTACAATAATCCACATTCATTGTCGGATTTTGTTCATTAATAATCGCATGCAAATTTCCACTGTATGTTTGTCTCCACGCTTCTCTAGCTATTATAAATAATTGCTTAACTAATAACATTTGCCCAAGCAAGAATTACCTAATTATGTGTGATCTATGTATTCGGAACCAATTAGATATAATTTTTTAAGATCATTTGCTAACCATAATAATCTTTATTTATGGAGCAATAGCATTATACTAAATATATTATTATCTAATGACGTAAACAAAATGCATAGTTAGGAAAAGAATAGAACATATTGCAAATATAACATTTAGTTAAAAATATTTCTTATTCTAGAAAATAGATTAAATATTCGCCCAATCACAATGCTAATTTAAAAGAGAATTTTTGGAAAATTAATGAGAAATGTTGAATTATATCGAGATGTCCCATCTATATCTTCTAATACTTCTCTATGTGGGCGGAGCTTATGATAACCATCGTATTGTATTTGAATTTTGAATATAATTTAGGTTCATCGCTTTCCATATATATAAAATATATTTTTTGATGTTCAATTATAGACGTTTATTTATAGATTTGGCTATACTTTACAAAAACTGCCCGCAAATATGGAATAAATATATTTAAAAAAAAATTCTAAATTTGTATATAAACAATATTGATCCACAAATAATTTTTCATTTAAAATTAGTGATATCATCGAAAATATATATAATTTATTGAAATCACCGACCGTAAAGAAGGCCTACACATTTAGATTCAGTAGAACGTAACTTCCTATTATATCTAAATCTGCTATATTAAGAGTTTGGATTCGGTATTTTTTGGAAAATCTTTGCGAATTCTTATCGAAAGGCATAAAATAAGATTACCATATATAAAGGCTTATGACCATGAAGATCAAGTCAGGACAATAAACATCTTAGAGAGAACTGTTTGTGTTGCCCATGCTAAAAATACAAATTACTTTCGTAAATTGAATCAAACTTTTTTGATTGATTACTTTCAAACTGCTTTCAGAAATATTCCAAAAATATCAAACTTTGTAAACCTTATCACAAATAATGGAGATGTAGAATAGGTTTGTTCATTATCACCAATATTACTCAAAACATATCTGAATTGACTTCAAAAATACCGCCTGCAGAATGCTTTCCTATGCAAATAACACTTCGCAAAATGAATATAAGTATTTATTATTTGTGTTGATAAAGTTATTCAAATCAATGGTAAATTATACGCTCAATACATGACTATTAATCCAATGAAGAGTAAAGTAATGTGTATAACTGTATCGCTTTCTAGTTTTGAAAATTAATCAACAGACTACTTTTTTATTACTTAATTTAGTCTTAATAATTGCAAAATGTATTGTTGAAAATAAGGTTCGGTTTGCTGATGCCGAGGAGATTCAGGAACGTGTGACAGCTAATCTGGAAACGGTTCCAAAAAATGACGTTTCCGACAGTTTCCACAAGCTATACGAACGTTGTCAAAAGTGTGTTATGTCTAGTGGCGACTACTTCGGAGGCCAATACAGACATTTCCAATGTGCATTCTGTTCTTGTGTTTTTATTATATCATTCATCAAATTTTATAAACAAACCTAGTATATTGATACAAGATTTTTAAGTTTCTGTAAGTTATTTTGATATATTGAGATACTTAACGTATCTATATCTACACGTAGTGGTCATAGTGACACCAAGGCTTTTGAATTCGTTCACTAGTAAAACTTATCCACCCATGTGGAATGCAAGGTAGAAATTTAAAATATCCCAACAATGCTAACACTTAGAAGCATGACCGCAAACTAAGAAGAATATGTAGTGAATGTTCCGAGAAAGTAAATTAATATAATCCCTTGTTTTGCTGAATTCAATGTTTGCGTAGAAGATTCCTCGAGGAAAGAGCAATAAACATGGATGTCATCATATGAACTCAAGAATAGAACACGTATTTTTGAAAAAAATAGGAAACCGAAAGTTTATCCCTGCGGTACTCCACATGTTAAATGACATATTGGAGAATACATTATTTAACTTCAGTGACTGCTATTTATTCTATAAAAAAACTCGATAATTTTATTGTATCATCAGAAAGACCACTCAAATGAAATATCGTAATTAAAAATTAATGATTGACTGTATGAAAAGAAATATTAAAATCGAAACGTTCTTTATCACATGCTGTCAGGACACCATAGAGGGTTCTGAAACTGCGACTTGTCTCCTTTAAAAGCCCGAAGGATGTATATGTTCAAGTAACTGAGTATCAATAAATTGTGAAACATATTTAACAGGTCTCAAATTAGACAAGGACCACGCAGGGTGTAACTTTTAAAAATGTGAACATGATTCCTTAGAATAAATAGAAAAGGAAGTCTCCGCATGTTGATAATTAAATCAGAGCCACATGTTGTAGAAGAGACTTTAGACATATCATTAGCCACTTGGTCTTTACTAATCAGTCTAAATCAAAAATGATTATCAATATTGTTCTTAGTATGTATTGAATCATATATCAACAAGTTATCGTCATTATGCAGTGACTTAAAAACTGAGTTAATAAAGTGGAAAGTTATCACACTGACGTTCTCCAAATGCCGTGGCAAGTTTGCAGTTTTCTTATTTTTAACACCAAGTTGATGTCGCCAGAATTAGTGCTTGACCTAAAACGTTAGAAATGCCAAAATCTGAAATGAAATCAAAATTGGCCGCAGCAAATAAAACAAAAGAATATTTTTGGAAGGTTAACCAAAAATGACTTGAGGGTTCGTGATTAGCTATATAACATTTATGTGATCTTTATATTTATATTATTGGAAATGCAGCAGCTACAACAGTTGCAAAAGAAATCGCAAAATCACCAACACGAGGAGAAAAATATCAAAAAACAAAGAGGAAAAATGCGTGAGTACGTTTTGGTGGGGCAATTACACATACAAGATTGACTCGTTTATGATCGCTGATATGCTCGTCATCTGGGAGTGTGTCACCGATAATAAACAAATCAGTTTGTCTATGTAATTTCCCCGCAGAAACGTACTTACCAGCCGCCTCTGGAAAAGTGAGGTGCAAACAACAAGACTAACGCCAAATTAAGGGGTATCAATGTTTGTTGAGGCAAAAATAAATCGAAAACAATATGAAATTATTAGAACAAGTGGTACGAAGTTGTACCCATGTTATGATGTTTTGCGCACTGAGATGAAAAAATGAGGAGTGGTCACCAGACGACTTTCTTATACGTATGAGCATTTCAAATTATAGAATTTGAAGATTTTTTTATAGAAAACTTACTTCCATTCTCTCAATAAATCTCTATAGAGTGCATACTTTGCAAGATATTCGAAAAAAGTGCCACTCGCTAAGAGTAAAAGTATTACTTCCGGTCCGAAATTTGAAATTTTATATATCCAAAAGATATTGAAAATTATGTTCTAAATAATTTTATACTCGAAATGTACCTGCCTAGAAAGCAAAGTTTGCGAGATATTCGCAAAAAATGATTTTTGATAAGAGTAAAAGACCTACTTTCGGTAGGAATTTCCAAAAACTTTTTTAATACAATTTTTCTCGTATTTAATTTTGAGTACATTTGAATTGTTTATAAATTTGTTTCAACTTAGTAATTGACGAAAGTTGGCAAAATTCGATTTTTTGCTGAAGAAAACTACTACTTCCGGTCTGCCGATTTTACTGAAAATATAATCAGATCTCAAGAGGGAGATTATACACGTAAATACAACACACAGCGAGAGAGAGAGGGAGGGAGGGAGGGAGAGAGAGAGAGAGAGAGAGGGAGGGAGGGAAAGAGAGAGAGAGAGATTTTTTTAAAAACCACTTTTTTGATATCAGGGGACTTCAAAACGTGGACATCTGCAAAAATCTCAAGGTCGAAAATTTTCGTCATCACAATACATCCCTATACTACGTATAAGAAAGTAAAAATGTTATCCAGATAACGAGTCTTTAAAGATATCGGAAACATATGGTAAAGTAAGACTACAAAATCTTTTGAACCATACTTCTACGAGGCTCATGACATATTTAGAAGATGCCATGCAGTCCTTTTCTAATACTGAAACAGTGAGAGCAGAGCTACTTTATAAGTGAGGCTGCGATGGCTCGCAATAACCACGATACAACCAAAAATTTTACGATGATTCTGACTCGGATACGAATGTATTCCAGTTGTCATTGGTTCCATTAAGATAGATTTCTTCACGTACCAAGACGGTACTGTGACAAAATCCACAACCATTTTCACCCCGATTTTGCAGACAAATGAGGATACGATTTATTGCTGAATCAAAGGAATTGACAAATGAAAAAATATTGGATTTCGAAGATCAAATCGCTACCCTCTAGAATACAAGGATTCAAACTAAAGAATTTTACATTTCCATACAGCAGACTATGTGCATTACAATGACAGATGGGAAAGTCTGCAATGCAGCAACTGAAACATTGTCGAAAATGCAGTGTTATCTCAGCAACTTAACTCAGAAAAAAATCAATGATTTGGAAGATGTACCAAGAGAAGTGGAACCGCATAGACTTACATTTGGGCTATCTATACTAAACGCAAGAATCCGGTTTTTCTAATCTTTGTTAAATGTGTTATATAAAATATCAATAAAAAATGGCAGAGTTGGGACCATGAAGACAAAGTTGCTGTTAATAGCTAGAAATTCAAAGCAGATTCAAAGGAGAACTTGGACTATTCGTAGATGTGCCAAAACTTGGGTTTGGCGATTCAAATGATGGCAATACTATTCGCCGATTTTTTTCTAGTCCAGGAATGTCTTCGACAATAACGGAATTGAACTTTGATGAAGAGGTTCGCTACCATTTTAGATTTATTACTCTTGAGTTCAATCCTCTATGTAATATTTTTCCATTTCTATTTTTGATCAACAAAGATTTAATTTTTAGTAAAGCAAATCGCTTAGGCGTTTCAGCGCCATTCAAGAAGAAGAAATTTTTCGTAAATCTATCAATTGTTTTTAACTTTAACACCTACATTGATATAAATTCTACTTAGGTAATATATATGCACGAAAATACTGCAAAATAATTTTGGCCAAGTTTTTAGTTAAAATCGATCTATGTGCGTCGTAGATATTTTGATTGAAACTTCCTAAATTATTAAAATATTAATTTTATAACCGATAAAGGCATGCTGCCATATTTACAAGCATTTCATGAATTAATTATAAACATTGAAGCTGTCATATAACAGAAAAGATAACCTTAATTAAATTATGAAAACAACAAATTATACGATTGGAAACTAGCATAGATTAATTAGAAACACCAGTGCACGTTTCAAGCGACTCTTATTAACATCGAATAACATTTAAACTTTCTCTGACTAACGTTACAAAAATATTATTGGTAAATAAATTATTATGCGTTAGGTGCGCAAAAATGTCGTATTCATCTTCAATACACTAAATTGGGTTATTAATACATTTTGATAAACATGTTTCTACGTACCGGTTATATATGAATTATGTATATTTTAAAATTGTTTCCAAACTTGGAACATTCTGTATATGCAGCTTGTACGCTGATCGATGCGGTTATAATCCCACATCGCTCTGTCTATTTGTTTGTATATGTATTACATATGCGCATGCAAACGTCAATATCTCTGTAAGCGACATATCTCAAATGTTTTAACCCACGACATTGTATTTTTATTGCTTCTAAATATTAAGTTTCTTTTTGATATAAACAGGGACTTCCGCGTACACACAAACATTTACAGAAAGTCGTATATTCTGGAAGGGTATTAGCGAAAGCATTTTCGGGATTATCCCCGGCGTTACGCCATATTTATGAAAATGGAAAATCCGTAGAAATATAAAAAATAATGTTTTCTTGTTTTTGTCATAAACACTCGAGTTAAATTTGTGATAACGTTGCTGGCGTAGGGTGTGCAGGAAAACGCGAAGATAACGTCCCCTGAGCTTGACAATCATTGAAATAAAGCCCCGTTATCATCCTTTTAATGGCTACTTCGCATTAATGTGTAGAATGTAGTTCACTTATACCTAAAATTATATCATTTAATTTTTTCCTTTTTGTTTCGTACGATGGGTAGTTGAATTGCATTACTATTATCTTAAATTATAGTTTTCTTTGTCTGCAAAAGTTGATATTTCGTATACAATTTTCTATGTCTGACAAATACTTTCACTGAAAAGTTGAAATTAAGTATAACCATCTTTAGTACCATTTTTATTGTACCTATAACTTTGTAATATCTTCCTTTTCGAGATAATACTGTGCTGGCACATTAGTTTGACAGTAAGTTAATAAATATAACATAATATTTTCCTAAGCTTTCAACATTTTAATTTTCATACAGGTCAAAGTAATTGTTTTTCTGATACACTATATCATACAGTGTATGAGAAAAGCAATTACTCCACTGATTTTATTGAAGCAAATTGAAAAGTTAATCTTACTGGCTTGAATGATCATTTATATTATATAACATATCATATTTCAGTGATACAAAGAATCGTCTTGAAATTTTAACCAGATATTCACAAACCAATAACCATATTTAGTTAATCACATACTTTGTTAAAAAAAATATCTAAAAGTAATATTGAAAGATATTATTTCCAGCATACAATGTGCAAATTAGTTGTTAGTTTTTGGAGGAAGAATGGTACCAACACCAGGCAAACTGTAACTACAACCTTTTATGATGACTTGGTACTTATAGCAAGAACCACAGACAGTCACAAATTTTATCAAAAGACTAGAAAATATAGGCGGGCTCAGAACGAGGAAAAACTAAATCTATGATAACGGGATAGAGGATTGAGCAAAAAGAAGAAGACCTGATAATCAAATGTCTTACAAACCAGAAATAACGCTATTTTAATAATATTGGAGAGATTTTTCACATTAAAGATACTTTCAAAAAGGACAGGCGAAAGAATTGATGACATTTATAAAAATAGAGTATTTTATATCTCGTATTATTTAAGAATTAAGGTACCTGTATAAAAACTAGAAATGGCCCTCTGTGGTAAATATCAAAATTATTAGCCAATCACAAAGAAAGACATGCAAAAAAGAGTAAATCGAAGGCAAATATGAAAAAAACTAAAAAGAAGATAGGTGTGCACAGTTGAGGGAGACTCAAGACTTAAGACTGGATGTTTGAGTCTTGAGTCAATTTGAGAAAACTAATATCTTAACAATATAAAATAAAGAAGGATATCAAACAAAATCTTCACAGAATGTTGAGATGTATCTATACAGATTTTTCTTAAAATTTATTTATATCTTTTCATTTCTTTGAATTTCGCAAAAATATCGCTAACTAAATCAAGACTGCTTATAACGAGTATCTAAAAATATGAAGTAAAAATTTTTTTAGAAAAGAAGACGGCCAAATTACGAACTACAGACGACGATTTAATACCACTACAAATTCACACCGACTGTGACGATGTCAATTTGTTACAAAAATTAGCTAATTTGGTAATAACGAAAGTAAAACTAATAATTAATGTTTAGAAATAGCTTCTTTTATACTAATACTATTGAATGAAGCTTTTTACAAATTGTATAACATAAAGTCTTTTAATGTTACTTTTCTATACCTACATTTTAATAAATTCTTGGCTATTCAATTTAGTAGGCAAGCATTATTGAAAAGTGTTTCTTGTTTGGATTACAGTTATAACAAACGTCCAAAGATAATTATGACAAATGTAAAAAGGTGTATGAATATTATTATAACAGTTCTGAAATGGCTTTTGTAGGTTATATTACTCGTACTTGATAGGATAAATTCTGCAACTTCTGAAATTTTGTGCCACTTCCATTTATTGGCGCATGCCTGTTGCTAAAACGATTCTACTCTATAGGTGTATACTAGCTATCTAGCCTGTTTTGAATAATTTTTACGTAGTTAATGTTGACGTTTCTAATTCAATCATGGTCAACTGAATCTCACTATCGCTGCGCGCTATTGTAGATATGATTTATGATAGATACATTTAATATTCAAATTCTAACAGAATAAACTTTAGTTTGAAATAAGGCAACTTTGGTAAACCTTATTTGGTCACTACCATTAACAATAAGTCCGAGTATGTAAACTCTAGTATATTTGAGAGCTGGTTTAGATAAATGTTAAACAGGATACCAGATAAAAAGAGGTTTATTATGAATATTTTGACATTGTCAATTTTTGTAGTGTAATTAAACTTAGATAAATAAAGATACCATAATAATTATTAAAATGCTGTAAATATTATCAATAATGCGCCTTGGTATCATCGTAACGTTGCCAACAAGAATGTCATTAGAACAACTATTATAATAAATAAATATTAGATTGCATTACATATTTTGGTTAGCAGAATCAAATTCAACATTGTTAGTAAAACTTATGTAATGGCCATAATAGCGTTCAGCAATAGTTACATCCAGTTAGCCATGTCTATTTATCATCCCCAAACAAGACCGGATTTAGTCTATATTATACAGCAAATATTGGGTAATTTTCGATGTATTGGATTATAATTAGTTATCGTATTGGTACATTTGATTTATTAAGCATTAGCAAGCGTTAAGCTAGCGTTAGAGACTCCCATAACTTCGGGAGAGACCAATCTTACAATTAAATATATCAATAATGTACCGACCATTGTTTCTCTGCCATCTTCGGAAAACTAAATATGTCCAGCATTTCTGCACCACTCACACCACTTAACATCTACTATCAAAATGTACGTCGTCTCCGTTCCAAAACTGATGTTGTTTATGGCCAACTCTTATTCACTTGGATATCCTGTTATTGACTGAGACTTGACTCTCCTCTGACATCTATAGTGAAGAACTGTTTGACTCGTCGTATAGCATTCTTAGGGCTGACAGAACTTTGATCGGGTTAATAGAAGGTAGGGCGGCGGCGTCTTAACTGCTTTTTGCACTAAAAATAATGAAAGTATTGTTGAAATATTTGATTACAAAGAACTAGCACCGATGATAGATATGATAATATGTAAGAGTCAGGTGGACTCACATGTCGTCTATATTGTGAATATTTATATACCTACCAACCAACACTGACGGCGATGAGTTTGAGAATTTCTTGGATGCCTTATCTATGGATTTGCTGAGTAGGGACGTGGTTATCTGCGGTAATTTCAATGCGCCCAAATCGTTTCCTGTGAGTCCGGAACCAACAGAAAATGCCTTGGTATTCAGAGCATGATGCATGACCTTGATCTAAAGTAAATTAACATCATAACAAATACCAATGACAGAATTCTGGATCTGGTTCTTACAAATCTAATCTATGCATATGATGTAATGCATGATCCTGGTCCTCTCTTTCCGGAAGACATGCACCATCCTGCGTTACGAATCATAATCAATATCCAAGCAAGTTCAAATGCACCGTTTTTTCCATCCAATAACAATGCTATATATAATTTTGTTAATATATTTTTTTAATATAATAGTAGCATTAAACAGGACCTACAACTTAAAGAATACTACTTCAGGAAATGGCGGGCTACTGGGCATTATCGGTTTTACGTTGATGTCAAACGAATGCGTGCAAGGGTCAAGAAAGACATAGAAACGGCGTACAATAACTATGTTACGCGAACAGATTCTTCCATTGTGGATTATCGGAGGGTCTTCTGGCGGTATATAGGGAGCAGGTGGAGTTCTTCAAGGATTTCCGGTTGCATAGTCTGGGATGGCGTGGAGTTGGAGGATGCTCAAGACATTCTGCATGCGTTTTATAGCCACTTCTCGGAAATACGTTTATTTAGCCCATTAAATGTAAATGCTTATTATAGATCAGTTAATGTGATGTTATTCCAGATTAGAAAATTTACGGAAATCGAAGTATTAAATAGTATAGAACACCTTAAATCTGGGATGGCTTCGGGAAATGACTTACTGCCAAGTTATATTGCCCGTAAGTGCGCATTACAACTTTCTAGGCCTCTTGCAAGTATTTTTAATCTTTCTTTCAGAACTAATCCTTTCCTCATGTGTAGAAAATAGGCAGAATTACACCAGTGTTCAAGAGGGGTGATATATCATGCATTGTTAATTACAGACTTATATGTATTTTGCCTTGTTTTTCTAAGATATTTGAACATCTTTTGTATATAAACATATATAGAAATGTAAATAATTTGATTTCAGAGCATAAGCATGGTTTTACTTCGGGCAGATCCACGATAACGAATTTAGCTCATATCACTCAGTTTATTAATGAAGCCCTTGATAGGAGAGAACAAGTGGATGTGACCTATACAGATTTTTCAAAGGCTTTCGATATCATAGATCACTCACTCAATACAAAAATTACATTCCTTCGGTTTTTCGTATGACCTAACAAGCTTTTGACATCTTACTTTACTGGTAGACTTAATTATGTTTTCCGGCACGTTCCAGCGTGCGGCAGGGTTCAAATTTGGGCACACTTCTTATCAATCTATTCGTTAATGACCTTATAACATCTATAAACTGTCATGTGCTCGCGTATGCTAATGATCTGAAAATCTTTCGGAGGATTAGTGGTGATGATGATTGTGTAGATATGCAATGCAACCTCACTTCGATACATCAGTGGTGTTCGAATAATGGCCTACGACTTAATATCGAAAAATGTGTAGTTATGTAATATGCAAAGATGCGTAATCCCATGTGCTCGGATATCACGTCAATGGTGCTCCTCTTGCAAGAAAGGATATAGTCAGGAATCTTGGAATTGTCTTCGATAATCGTTTATCCTTTTCAGAACATATCAATTCCATATGCCGTGCATCATCCAGGTTTCTAGGATTCCTGATTAGATCGTGCCGCGACTTTCAAAGTATGCTTGCTCTAAAGACACTATACAACACAATTCTTAACCTTACTTACCTTCAATTAACGATTGAGCGTGTACAAAAGCGTTTTTTGAAATATTTATCGTATAAAATGGATGGCACCTATCCGGCGAGAGGATCAGACTATAACCAGCTGATGGAACGGCATGGAATGGTTACCTTAGCAGTACGAAGGGAGTGCTACAGCTCTCGTTTTCTTTTTTAATATACTAAGAAACAGCATAAAGTCACCCTATTTACTGTCGCAGAAGAATTTCTCTGTACCTGCATACAATGCGCGCGCGGTTGAAACTGTTCATGTGGCTAGGTGCAACACCAATATTTTATTAAAAGCCCCTTTAACTCACATGGCTCGTAATTTCAATAGGCGTTATCCGGATCCATTTTTGTTAATATAGTGTTATGATGTTAGATTTAAATACTATTTGATTCATTTTTACATTTTTTTCGTTTTTCCATTTTATTTGCACTTGTAGGTATGTGTAAATGTATTTCTCTTTTACCGTACTTTTATTTTATTGTTATTAATTATTCTTGTAAAATGTCCTGTAATTGGTCTTGGTTGTTCGACAATAAATGATATTATTATTATTATTATTATTATAAATGTTTAAGAAAATTCTGAAATTTTAAAATTGTACTTTATTATCTAGATATTGGTGTATATAGTTTGTTTACTATGTATACTGACATCCACTGCCGGAAATAATATCATAGGAAAGATATATTCAGCGGCTATTCAAGATACCTGAGTGTACAGATATAAAGGCATGGAATCCCTCATGTATTTTGTATGAAATTAGTATGTGCCTCGTTGAGCTATATCTCTGGCAGTTTCAATGACCTCTATTCTTTTTAATTGACCGTAATTAGTAATCAAGATAGAATGCTGAGGGTACTTATCGCGTAGGTACTTACTTTGATAGTGCCGGTTACCAACCACTTGCATACGCCTGAAAACAGGTGTTTTAATGTGAACGACGAATAACGAAGAACACATATTTTGCATCACGAAATTTATTTGTTCTGTGTCTGACCGCCCTCACTGGTTGCGCTAGCCTTTCGATTATATACCCTGTTCTTTACCTGAATGAAAAGATTAAGATCAAAGAAATGGTTTTATTAAAAGTTTTTCATAAAACACTCCGATTTACATTTCCTTTACGAGTTGTATAGATTGCTTAACAAATATGTTTTAGGTAGTCTTTTAATTTGATCATCAATTCAAGTCAGCCATGTTATTTATTTTAACATAGGTTCTATTATGTAAGTAACATTAACAAAGGACACAAATTTCCATATTATAATAAGGTTTTTATATGATTCACAAAAATATACATACGTACGCATGTGAATTAATGGAGTAATTAAATTTTCTATTAATTTGTTTACTGTGACCTTAGTCTACAACATAGTTTTTGTAATATTAAATATACATCAGATCTGACTGGATTAGCCAGTAAAAAATCAAAATTATTTTTGGATTGCTATCAGTGTATCCAAAATATTTTGACTTGGAATTATATTACTAGTAAACCATTTATTGCATTCGCCACCGATATATTTCATAACAACATTTTTATTTTCAACATTGTATGACGACTTTTGTAGTCTATTATAGGCGTTTTCAGTAGGTTATTTAATAGTGTTGACGAAAGGTCGTGAGTTCAAATATAAAAGGAAAGGATATTTTTTATACAAACTATCGAAATTGCGAAATAAATATATTCGTATATACGATATGCACTAGGCTAAATAGAAATTGAAATATACAAGACGGTCTATAAGTGTTTATGTGATGTCTTATGCGTGTTTAACAATAAAATTTAATACTAGAAGAATCGTTGCCTCGACCATATTCGAGATACTAGTAAATTCTAGTAATCAGATCAAACATGTCAAATTAATTCAAAAAATTTAAACAATTAACAAATAAATATGACTTTATCATGTGAAATAGTAAAACTCAAAATTACATATATGTCTGTAAAATGTAGTATAGAACAATATCAAAAAGCTCCTTCGTTTTACAATGCCTCGCAATCGATATCTCGTTTTTAATGTCTTTTTGATTTGCTTCCTCCACTTCTGCGATTTAAACGAGAGTGAATGTAATACTATAAAAATTATCTTATTCGGAGTCGTTGCATATTTGCTCTTACTTTTCAACTTCTTATTATAACTTATCGCAATAAAATTTACCATTTCGAGATTTTTGCAGATGTCCACGTTTTGAAGTTCCCTGATACCGAAAAAGTGCTTTTTAAAAAATGTCTGTCTGTCTGTCTGTGTGTCTGTCTGTCTGTTTGTCTGTGACCACGGTAGCAGTCAAACCGCTATAGCTATCAATTCCAAATTTTGTATTTACGTGTATAATCTCCCTCTTGAGATCTGATTAGTTTTTCAGTAAAATCGGTAGACCGGTAACAGTTTACTTCAGTGAAAAAATCGAATTTTGCCAATATTTCGTCAATTACTAAGTTTAAACAAATTCATAAAGAATTCATATGTACTTAAAATGAAGTTTGAGACAAATTGTTTTATAAAAGTTTTTCGAAATTCCAACCGGAAGTAGGTCTTTTACTCTTATCGAAAATCAGTTTCTGGCGAGTATCTCGCAAGTCATACTTTTTGGACAAGTACGTTACGAATATAAAAGTATTTAAAACATAATTTTCAATACCTTTTGTATAAAAAAAATTTCAAAATTCACACCGGAAGTACCACTTTTACTCTTATCGATTAGCGATTTTTGCAAATATGTCGTAATTTATGCATTCTATATATATTTATCAAGAGTACAAAAGTATTTGGAACTGGATTTGCAATATTTTTTGTATATATGAAATTTCAAAATTCGGACCGGAAGTAGCACTTTTACTCTTAGCGAGTAGCACTTTTTTTCGAATATCTTGCAAAGCATGCATTCTATGGCGATTTATTAAGAGAATGAAATACTTAGAATAAGATTTTGAATAAGTTTTGTATAAAAAAATTCTTAAAATTGTATAGTTTAAAAAGCTCATACGTATAAGAAAGTCGTGGGGTGGCCACACCTCATTTTTTTAAACTGTTTGAATAACAAAAACCTGCCATTCAATTTAAAACAAATTCTCTTAGCCCTGTGAAAAACAAATATGTAATACAATAATGTTTGTCTTAGATAGACATATATTTAAATAAATGAACTTTACCATAATAATTAGAATGGTTTTGTAAAGTCAAGGCAAAGTAGAAGACATTATCTTACCCGAAATACTAACTACAGCATTTAATAGGTATTCACACTTATACTGTTTGCACTTACTTTTAGATCATGATCAGCGTCTGCAAAAGGAAGAAAGTGGTAAATAAGGACCCGATTAAGCATTCACAATGCAACGAATCATGGGAAGGTGGGCTATCAAATGTAAAGTTAAAAAATGCCACAAGCTGCAGCGCAAACAATAATAGCCCCCTTTCTCCCCAGCTTGGAACCCAAATTAGAAGATTGTTTGGTCTAATCATAGCAAATTTGAGAAAAGCCGTTTTCCAATAAGATGTAAAAAACCAGATTTGCTTCGAAGAAAGCCCAAATTTATGTAATTGTTAGAGCGAGGATATTGTAAAAACTTTCCTGACATACGAGCGAGCAAATTTACATTATATATTTTATATCAGTGCTACTAGCATATGCATGTTACAAATTCAAGTAAAATATCATCCAGGTGAGCATATTTTCCACATTATAAATACAAATGACAAGATCTTTATGTAGCCAGTTAGCCCATGTAATTATTCTGCAGAATTATACTATTGTCTCTCACATTTTGGAGAAATGTAATCAATTCTCAAGTTATACTTTTTTTAAATACCCTTTTATAAAGTCTGATATAATGACATAAACTTGAGCAAATACCCTGTAATGACTGCTCCATGTTTGGTAATATAATTGAGCCGTTTCTCGAACATTTTGCGGGTTATTGTGTGTGCTGTTTTTATTTCATCTTAGAATAATGTTATTCTGGATTCGTCACTAAATAATAATCGCCGTCCTTCACGATAATCTCTACTGATATATAGTGTTGCACACGCTCTGCGTGTTTTTTCTATATTCAGTCTACTAATATAGTGCAAAAGTCTCTAGACGTATACTCAAACTATTTCTTTCTTGTAAGCTTCTAGTTGTATTAATAAACTCCATCCGCTTTGGGTTTCAGGAAGATTGCAATTTGTATGTATGGATCGTGTGCTGCTTGGTAATGATCTTTCGTTCGTCACTGTACAAAAATACCGTAATAATATGTATTAACTAATAATGTTGATTATTAGCTTAAAAGATTCGATATTTTTGTAAAAACAAAGTCCCATAAATTAATAATTAATCTTGTGTGAAAAAGTTAATTATTATTTAAAAGAATAATGTATTTGCGATGGTATACGTGATCATAAACTTATTTGTTGTTGTGAAGCAGATGCCCAATGTGTGCATTTGCACGTGATCGTAGCGTGCATTTTTCCAAAAATACTGTTTAAAGTATTATTTATGCTAAGGGGCACCTATATAATGGAAGAATTTTATATGTTAAATTTGTCATTTGTTCTATCACTACAAGAATAAACGGTAATACCCTCTCTTATGGTGCACCCATCGACAAGAAAACACATTTCCGATCTCCATAATTACTTATAATATGCACTCACATTTATAAGTAATTAATTTTGTAAACCCGCTAGCCCGTGATTACTTATAATGTTCACTCACGTTTATAAGTAATTAAACTCGTAAATCCACTAACTACTTTCCCCGAGGCGCATTTTCCGTTGTAGAAAGTGTCGTTCATTTCCCTCTAATTTTCTACTAAGACATAAGATAGATAGTTACCGCAACCGCAGACAAATGATATGTGCACTCACGAGATCATTGTCACATTATCATTAATTTCCGAATGAAAGTGAACTAATTCCTTATTTAATGCCACTGATTAACCTCTATTTTTTATTTTCGTATAATCAGTTAATTTTCGCGTGTATCTAGTCCGTTCCTGCTTAAAACAAACATCAAAACGTCGCGTATTCATTTTTCCGACTATACTACTGTCAAAATTCTACATGACTTCCGAACAAGCGTAATGGCATTATTCGTGGACTAAATAGATTTACAGAAATTGCAAAACTGCCTGCCGTTATTCATATTAAAGTTTAACGTATTCTTTCTATCTTAGGATAGTACGATTAGTTTAGACTATGAATAAAATAATTTATGATGATGACTGATTTTATTTTATATGATAAATGTAAGTTCTAATTATTAGCCTTAATATATGAGATACTTTTTATTTATGTATAGATATTTATTTTAAGTCGTTTATTTTCAATTTGCATTTTATTTTAGATGTATGTAAATAAATCAAATGGCATTGAACCATGTTGACTTTTATTTGCGAAATATAAGCAATTTCCGTACCTATTACTTAATAAGATAGCTATTGGACCTATCTTTTTTTATGTTACTGAAGTTAACCGTCGATCAAGATGCATGTTCTTTTTTTTTTTTTACAAGTTGTTGGAGTTACTTAAGTACAAAATAAATAAATTACCACCATACTAATTTATTTTGACAAGTGAGATTGAAAAACTTGGGCATTTTAATGGTATGTGACCTCTGTCGTGTATCGAACGTATTTTGAGGTGAGCGAACAAGGCTGCCTATCCGCATAGGCGTAAAAACTCTGATAACAGTCACCTATTATTTATTACGATATCGATATTAATTAGTGCTGCTAATTTTTTGGTTTAGTTAACAGCATGCACAGAGGACTCATTATAACTTTGTGTTCGCCAACATTAAAACAAAGTTTTTGAATAAAGCTTTGGTTTATATTAAAGACTTCGCCAACATATATGACCTCTAGTCCTCTATGCCTTTACTCTGATAGATCGTCATATAATTCCTTTTCTACCTACACAAACTATTTTTTTTAAGTCTTACTACTGAAATCACATAAGTGATAAGTATGAATACTGATCGAAAGTATGTAGAAACGGGCTTTATAACCGTCAAATGTAATTGCTTCAACACACGTGTAAATATAATTTGAAATGGTAGAAACATAAATTATTTCAGTTCTTTTTCTAAATACTCTTATACCCTTAATAAATCTGTATAGAACACATAATTTGCGAAATAGTTGCATTGCATTGCTATTATATAAGAGCAAACTTGCTACTTCCGGTACGAATTTTGATTTTTTTATACAAACATTATTGAAAGTCAAGCTTTTAATACTTTTGTTACTAATATATCTTGTCTAGAAAGCATAATAAGTAGGAATTTTGAACCAATCTTTTTTACAAAAATTTACTTTTGTGTACTTTGGCTTGTAAAAACATAGCGTCGTTGACAAGACATTGGTAAAATTTCATTCATTAAAGAAAACTATTACTTCCGGTTTAACGATTTTATGGAATATCTGGTTAGATCTTTAAAGTAAGACTGTTTTCCTAATATGAAATTTAATATTGATATGTTTTATCGTTTGGCCGCTGTTGTGGTGACATACGCACACACTCAGACACAGAGAGACAAAGTTTTTTTCAACCAAACTTTTGGTATCTGTAAACTTTAAAACTTAGAGATCTACAAAAATCAAATCTTCTTAATCACAGTACTTCATTGTACTACGTATAAGAAAGTAGAAGGATAAGTTATGAATGCATTCAATAGATATGAACCTTCGTTGATAATTCAATATGGCAGGATCGCCATGCAATAACGACCGTGGGCTCCGAGGCTGTGTACACTATCTTTCGAGAGTAACAAGCATCATAAACTTAACAACATTATTTGTGTACTATTAACAAGTGACTATACAACTAACGTTATGAGTATTACGATCATTGTACTAACTCTATCTTTAGTTAATCTATGCTACTATTTATATACATCGATCTTAACCTAATTGTGTTATTTACTAAACATGTTATTGTATTTTACACTACTCAATTATTAGTTTATAAACACTGATAAGTAGGTATGTGGACATATGCGGCAATATCTGCGATGTATACCATAACGTAAAATATTGCCCTCATTATCTATTACATTAGAACAATCATATTTTAGCATTTTCATATGCTCAAATAAAAGATATCAATTTTATATTTATTTCAGTGAATACAATATCATTATAACACAACTTAACGTATCACCAATTTTAAACATTTAACATAATATATAGAATATAGTCACAGCTACGTTTCAGCCCATTTTAACAACAATTCCACGAGACACATCATGGCAGTGATTAACACGATCAAAAATTAAAATAAAAAGGTAACAATAATATTCAACCTAATCACGATGATATCCGTTTCGAAAGTGGTAAGAGTCCGACGTACCTTCCTAACAGGTAACAGGAGACTCGCATTATTCATAGACAAGAGCAATCAAGGTGGCCATGGTGTTTTAGGCCAGATCCACCGTGAGTCAGCATTCAATTAATTATAAAACTAACCTCAGAGACAGACTGGACCGGTGATAAACAAGGGTGTGCACTCTTTAATGATTTCTATTCATAAGCCAGTGGTCCTCGGTGTATCTCTACACAACACTCACTCTCACCTTGATGTCTTCCCCTCCTCTGCTTCTTATTATTCTTCATCTTATCCGCGCCATGAGAGTCCTCATAATAAATTACTCAGAACCCGAACCTTATTGACATTTATTTAATGAAGCGTGCATATGTAATTTCTGTCTGTTCGATGTGGTGTTATAGGTACATATATGTGACTAACAACTTCAAACTGATATTAATACTTACCGGACTGTGGAGTTATTGTTTCCTTCTATTTGTTTATGTATTTGCGCATGTAAATGTGAACGGGCTTGACGTACACGTATGTATGCATGCTATAAGTTCTGTATATTTTGAGCTCTTGTCTGTGCTTACCTATTCCCATCAATGAATTAATGAGGTGCCTCTATAACGGATCGATAGTTTCATTCACTTCCATAATTTACTGCCAATATAAAACGTCTTCTTTTATGATCTTTTAATGACAACAACTCGAGGACGACGGACGAATTCTTTAACCTCATACCTTCTATACATGACTGTTCCTTCAGTATTTTGCAAAGAAATATAGAACGCGATATTAAATTTTTTTCATAATTAACTGATATTGTATACTTTAAAATTAATGTTAGAAAATAAATTTTGAGCAAAAGAAGGATGTACATTTAGCTATAGATTAGGTTTTCATCGATTTTTGAAAGCTAAGCAATAATTTCCGTCTAAGAATTGGATAGTGGTTTCCATCCCTTTGTATGTAGGAATGGTCGAATGAAGAAAATTCGTAGTAAACGCGCATTACACATAATCATTTTAAGTCGCAAGCTTCCACGGTTGTCGCTGATACCTTCTTGGTTTTTGGGTTGATATTGCATCGTCGTCTCTGCTTCTACTGCCGACGTTTTGTACACTATCTTAAGTCCTAAGCAGAGACGACGACGCAGTTTCAACCCAGAAACCAAGAAGGTAATACTAATTAATGAAAATTAGTATTTCATAATTATTTTTGAAAGATTTTGAAATGTTAATCTCAAGCAAGAATTCCATAGAGGAACAGAACTAAATATAAGCCATTCCAGTTGGTATGGGTTACCTATAGGTATATTCAACAGATACTCAACTGAAGTAAGTTTCCAATTTGAAGTGACGATAACTTGTTATTAATTTATCAGATTTTATTTATAAAAATAACTATCTGCTTGCCAAGAATTGTCATTTTATTATAAAACCAATAAATAAGACATCAAAATACGACCATTAACAATAAGAACAAATCGTTGTTCTATAGATTACCAATTACAATTTCATTCCTGGAAAAATTATGAAGATAATCAATTATGAAGATAATAAATAATAATAATAAGATAAAGATGGAAAAAGATTATTAATTATTTAAGTTGTACTTCTTATTATTTCTCACCATGATTTGTATTTACTTTACATGTTCAGGCTTTGTAATATGAGTAATGTTTTAGAGAAAACTAAAATCTGATAAATAAAATCTATTGTAATAAGAGTGCCGGTGTTTCTTATAAAATGTAAAAAATATTTATATTCTTCACAATTGACACTGATATTGTTAGTTAGCGAAATTAAATTATATAAATTTCACCGTGGGTAAGATACGAACTGTGCGGACTCTGAACTAATCATTGATTAGAAGCCAATGTTAATACCACAACTTGAAATCGAATGTTATTGATATTATCAATTTTTTTCTTTATATCTTGCACTGTTTAATTTTTTTTCAGTAAAGCTTCGGTAAAATTTTTAAATAACCGTTATGTGGCAGACAAAACGTCAAACGCATCCTTTCCGCACCACCTTAGAGGTAGAGTGCAAAGGGCGTTTTTTTCTCATGGTATTCCCAGTAGGCCTAATTCATGTTTTTTACAACAATTTTTTTTTACAAAAGTATAGACAGTGTAGAAAATAAACAAGAATGGCCAAGTAGCGTTTTGTCTGAACGTGTCACAGTCAGTAGGTACATACTAATTCTCCAATTTGACGTTTCTAATTTCTCGATTTCTCAAAATACCAGGATCTATAATTTGAGATAATAAAGCGAGAAAGTAAAATTACTCTAACTTAATTAGCATTCCTAGTCAGAGTTCTACATCTATGTGTATTGTCTCATACCAGTAGCCTTCTTTAGATCCTTGACAAAAGTAAGAAGCACAATCCGAGTGTTCACAAAAAATATACTTGGTCCATGTATAATGTCACACTGCAATTTCACTATCTATAATTTGTTATTGTTAAGTTCGAACTTTTGTAATGTTCATTTGCTTTTGTCACGACCGAATTGAATTTAGGTTTTTTTCAAACAGTCCCTAATTTTATTTATATAATTACGTAATATATGATTTCGGCACTCGATTTTTTCAATAATTTTTTGAAGACCGTAGGGGTCCGTTTCATGTAGTTTTCTAAGAACGATGCTATCACCGTCCCCTATTAATCTACCATAAATTACACCATGCATTTCGCAAGAAACCTTCCGCAATAATTGTCGACTTCATGACTGTTGACGACGAAGACTCATTTTTATAGCATACGTGATCTTCAGATTTACCAAATTTTGCACAAATTAAACAAAACTTGTTTTTTACGCCTACATGCATTTTTTTTTGTTCGCCATCTAACAATTGCTGCCACTCCTGATAAACCGCTGTAATTAAACTTATAAGCTCGTTTGGCCCATGCTCTTTCACTTACTCACATATACAAAAAAAATCTAAAAACTGTCCTGGAGTCAAAATACAAAGTATAAATAAAATAAAAACATGATGGCACAACAAATTCAGATATTTAAATAAATGCTTTTACCATCTAGAAAACTGGAAATTATGTAACTTCCTGCCACTTAGTTTGAAGAGTCCGGCAAACTTCGTATCTTACAAAGACATAAAGTTGTTTTTGTCAGATTTTAGTTTTCTACAAACATTGTTCATATGAATTTAAAATTAAAAAGCTTCAACATGTAAAGTTAGAAATACTAATAAGTCGTGCAAATTTATAATTAATAATAATAATGTATATTTATTGCCGAAGAGAACTGCATATCTGAAATTCCATAAAGCCGGAACCTTGTCCTTGAAAAATAAAATGCATTTTGAAAGTGAGAAGAATTTAACGAACAGAAAAAAATGCTTTCATTCAGCAGACGCAACAGTTGCGCAACTGTTCAGTGATCATGTCTAGTAGACGAGCGCTCACTCTGAACATGTTCAGGAGCGGTCGCCATTTTTGTGAGCGGAAAAATTCTATGCTCACTTGGTGAGCGTATTCTGTAGGCATGCGCCATTGATTCATTCCAAGACCAACCTAATACATACTTCTGAGAAAAGTTACTAGAAAAGTAAGATACAGCAAATTAAAGGTATTGTGCAGTAATAAATGTATTATAATATTGGAGTTCACTCAGTATTATATTCGGGGTAGGAAAAACCAGCCCTACCACTAAAAACTACGTCAAACCTTAATGCAGAAAAACAATTTATTATTATTGTTTATTTAGTTTAATCTCTATAATTTTAACATATGGCAGCAATGAAAAATAGCAGATAACAGACGATGACATAAAGGTGAGCGGTCATGTCCAGCGAATACTCAACTGTTGTGAAGTGAACGGTTGGAGCGGGATCGGTTCCCGATCCGCCTGCTGAATGAAAGCAATGTCTAACAAAGTAGACGCATCAATGTTATCACGTAATCCATCATAAATGAACACCGAAAAATATCTGAAATATATTACAATTTGCTTGGACAGGGTGAGTCATTAGTAGCCGCTTCTTGGATTGCTCTTTTATGTTTTAAATAAAAGAAAAAACAATTAGTGGAATATTCATGGTTGCTTGTGGCGCATATTGCAAAAATACTTTAAGCTCTGGCGCACTTCCGGTTTCACCGGAAATGCAAGAAACTTAATTTTTTTAAATAACTCACCCTATATTTTTTTAAATTTTCTTGTACTACTTTAATTTGTCTGTTCGACTGTTTTTTCTTTTTCAAAATTGAGCAAATAGTTTTAGAGTTATCAATTTTTCTTGAAAATATTTGACCAAAACACGTGTTCAGAAAAAAAATCATATTCACATTGTTTTTAAAAGCAAAAACATTAACTTTGGTGGTGCTTGTAGCCAAGAAAATTCTGCATCATTTGGTAAAGTTGCACTTGACAATACCTCAATGGACTTTGTTTTTTCAAAGCCTACTTCCTGAAATTTTCACATACCAAAAACTTATTTTTTTTAAATGGAACACCCAGTATTTTATTGAAGCATTTTGTTCCTTTTTTTATTCTCTTTCATTTTTGTTAACAATGTCCTATACCTATCTTTTGTAATTTCTGAGATAATCACTATAAGAGCAATTAGCGGTCAATTAAAGAACTACGAGCGCTGTTGTTCTATGCACCAAAATATTCTTTCAACCAATGGACGGCAGGGATGGCGCCCGACTTCCTTAGTCAACTGTCAAACAAAGTAAATGTTATATCCAACTATCCCAAAAGTAATAATTTTATAGAATGAAGAGCATGGCATTTCAATTTTTTAATTCCGGCAATGTCCAGTTGCAGTATTTCAGTTTTAACAATGTTGGTTAACATCGAAATAAAATAAAAGTTATGTTTACTGACATATTTGAAGATATCTTCAAAAAGTTTTGAAATCCGTTCGTAGATAGCGAAGATAACTACCCACTATTCCTCCCCACAGTTTTAACGACCAACGATTTTGGAAGTTTACAGGTGTGATAAAGTGGGAGATTTTATGTGTTATAACAACGGAAATTGTGACGATGAACGTATTCACTTGAATAGATGGTTTCGTTGGTAAACAACAAAAAATTGAGAAAGCCAGGATAATTTATCTGCTGCCAATTGACAAAAATGTAAGCGATTCTGAAAATTTCTTTCATCTAACCCTGTGTATGAATATGCTACGGATGAATTTCGTATTTCCTAATTATTCTGGATTCTTAAATTTGACTTACATCTAACTGCCGACTAATTTTCGTAGTACTAGTATGGGGGTGTTCAACTACACTCGCACCTCTCTAAACGTCTTATCCTCACCAGTTATTGCTTTTTCCGCTCTTTCTTTCATATTCATATGCTTTCTGTTCACTCAAACCGTCCACTTTATATTTTCGAAGGTTTCTGGCTTCGGTTGACTTCTACCAGGGATCGCTGTGCATAAAGTCTGGATGCTAGCAAAGAGTTTCTTTCAGATTTACCCAAAATGTCAATCATATCTATTAACTCTTCATAAGAATAATTCATTTGGATGATAACTAATAGCGATGCTTTTATAAGTTTGACATAAATGTATACCGACTTTCTTTAACAGTTGACTCAGGCAGTCAGCCGCATTCCAGCCTTTATTGGACCAATATTTGGGTGCAGAGAACAGCGCCCGTAGTTCTTTAATTGACCACTAATTGCTCGTAAAGTGATTATCTCAAAAATTAGAAAAGATAGGTATAGGACATTGTTAACAAAAATGAAAGAGAATAAAAAAAGGAACAAAATGACTCCATAAAATACTGGGTGTTCCATTTAAAAAAAATAAGTTTTTGGTATGTGAAGATTTCAGGAAGTAGGCTTTGAAAAAACAAAGTTTCTTGTGGTATTGTTGAGTGCAACTTTACCAAATGATGCAGAATCTTCTTGGCTACAAGCACCACCAAAATCAATTTTTTTACTTTTAAAAACAATGTGAACATGATTTTTTTCTGAACACGTGTTTTGGTCAAATATTTTCAAAAAAAATTAATAACTCAAAAACTATTGGCTCAATTTTAAAAAAGAAACAACAGTTGAACAGGCAATTTAAAGCAGTATAAGAAAAAACAACAATATGTAGGGTGAGTCATTTAAAAAAATTAAGTTCCGTGCATTTCCGGTGAAACCGGAAGTGCGCCAGAGCTTAAAGTAATTTTACAATATGCGCCACAAGCAACCATGGATCCCCCACTAATTGCTTTTTCTTTTATTTAAACCACAAAAGAGCAATTGAAGAAGCGGCTACTAATGACTCACCCTGTATATACCAACCGCATGTAGTTTCTTTTACAAATATGTTCAATGTATACTCATTATTATAATAATAATAATAACATAGTTTTATTCCAGACGAAAAAATAATATCTAATACTTTCTCGCAAATATCCTTAAAATAATTACAAAATAAAGCCGATATACCTATGAATGAAACATTCGTTTACCTAAGGTAATAAAAGAAGTTGAAGATCTCTCTGTTTATATGATGTTCGGCTTAATACAGTCGACCAGGTATACTTTCCATATAGCTGGTCTTAGACATTACAAAACTCTGAGTAAGAGGTTGAATTGTGTGTTGCCTATTTGCCATTTATCACTGCGGACTTTGTGATCATTCTCATTGGTTTCAAAGTAATTTTTGGAGACCAGGGTTATTTTGAAAGTAAAGTAAATACATTGTTGTGTTCAGAATAAAAATATCTAGGTACTCACGATTCAAAAAAGTACTTTTTAAGCACAGTAAGCTTTATATCGCTATAAAACGAAAAAAATTCAAAGTGCTGTATTTTCACTATTTTTTAATATAATTGCAAATTTTAATCGTGAGTCACTAAAGCAAATATTGGTTATTTCGTGCACGTAGCGGCAACTTTTTCAAGTGCCTTAATTTTTGCGATTTTTTACGTTGAAATTGACCATTTTGTGTCATACGCCGATCAAGTAACCCCCCCCCCCCCCTTAAAAGAAAAGAATGCACAGACTCCTCATATAAAAACTACACTGCAATCGTGAATAATTTAGTTAAATATAAAAAAAAAGACTTGCATTTGAAACAAAAGCTTTTTTCAATTTTTAAAAATACTTTATCTCTTACGAAAAGAGAGGAATCACATTATGAGCATGACACAATAAAATAGGTAATAATGTGACTATTAAAGATTTATTTAGTATTCATCAAGAGTTTACGAATAGGAAAATTATTATCCTGTATATATCGAATTCTTATGTGATGTTTATATTATAGTATTTATAAATCAAATCAGCAGAATTTTTGTTTCATATTTCGCTTGTTAAAGAAAAAATTGTACATCATTATTTATTAAAATGCGAACAACTTGGTCGAGAGACGTGCTAAAATATTTCATTGTGGTATGCATGTTAAAAGAGAACGCTTACATAGTGTGAATAGATATCGGCGTCATTCGAACAAGAAGTGTGCACCAGTAATAATTCATTAGTGGTGCGCGCATACTACGCACTCACCTGAAAAACCAGTAAATATGTCCGGCTATTACTGCTATTAGTTATTTCCACACATCCTACACCTCGAGATTCGATCCGCTCCCTGTCTGCAGTGGACCAGACTGCGGGCACGTGTACAACATACCTGACCCTAGACTAGTGCAGCACCAGATACCAATCTTACATTTCTTCTTCTTGGCAGCAGCACACACTGTTGATCTCTTTTTACTGCATTTAAATACATTGCTCTTTCTCTTCCTCATCATCATCATCATTGTAAATCGACCAAACACCCTTGGCGCATTCACCTTTAACCGCCTCACACCTACGACATTACCGATGATCTTTGCCAACCATTGTTGAATAAAAATGGAAGTAAGGAGCGTTTAAGCTACGGTCTGTTCATTTGGATTTTTTAATGTGGAAAGCCTGATGAAATGTCATCTTTACGCTATGCTACCTTTTATTTAAAATGTAATTTATGTCAAGCAAAGAATTCGTCACTCCACAATCCTCACTAATATTAGACGTTGAACAATAAATGGTCTATTACATTAACTCTTAGAAAACAATAAATTAATTTATTATAAGTGGACGCTATGCCGTGATAGTTATCCTCAAAATTCGGTGAAGTAGGTATATAATTTTAGTAATTGGGCAAAGTTAATAAAATCAACTTTGTTTCCATTCAAGAATTGTCACGTTTTGAGACGAAATATCACTGACTTATCGAATTGACACGTGCTATTCTATATTTCAGTAATTATTCTTTGAAAATACGAATAGTTAAATAAACATTAATAAAGACAAGGGTAAGGGGAATCACTACAATTTATATTTTTAGCATATATAGTTTAGTATATTGGTACAATTTTATTATAAGAGCACACATACATGTTGGCCGCAATTATTTTTTGACATGAAAGTAAGAGAAAGAATCAATGCATCTTAAGTCTTATTGAGTTTCGCTATTGCATTCTATATATATGTATATATTATATATATATATATATATATATATATATATATATATATATCAAAAATGACGTTTTTCGCGGTTATGTGATGACAAATTGATATTTTGGGTTATTTGCCGCGTTAATTCAAATCAAGTATGCATATACGAAATAATTCGTATATGCATAAGTGATATGAAATGTAATGCATATCTACACCACCAATTGCTGACATTGCAAATATCAACGTGCAGACAGCTGTTTCGATCTAACCTGGATCTCGTCAGTACACGAAGGTGATATTTGCAATGTCAGACAAAG
This sequence comes from Amphimallon solstitiale, assembly GCA_963170755.1. Lineage (NCBI taxonomy): Eukaryota > Metazoa > Arthropoda > Insecta > Coleoptera > Scarabaeidae > Amphimallon > Amphimallon solstitiale. Next base: position 94,686,601 of record OY720675.1, read on the forward strand.
TTGGATTTCCTGCCTATATACTTGATTGGGTACCAAATGCCTATGAGAAGACTCCCAGCGGCATCTGTGATCCAATAGCAAGAACGCAAGGAAATGTTAACCCTTAGTAGAACATTGTCTGACATTGCAAATATCACCTTCGTGTACTGACGAGATCCAGGTTAGATCGAAACAGCTGTCTGCACGTTGATATTTGCAATGTCAGCAATTGGTGGTGTAGATATGCATTACATTTCATATCACTTATGCATATACGAATTATTTCGTATATGCATACTTGATTTGAATTAACGCGGCAAATAACCCAAAATATCAATTTGTCATCACATAACCGCGAAAAACGTCATTTTTGACATTACCTTTCTGGGGAGGTAGTTTATTAAGTAGGTAAAGTCACCTACATAATGCATATCTACAGTTGCCCGATAAAGTAGATGTTCTACTAAGGGTTAACATTTCCTTGCGTTCTTGCTATTGGATCACAGATGCCGCTGGGAGTCTTCTCATAGGCATTTGGTACCCAATCAAGTATATAGGCAGGAATTCCAACTTTGTCTGACATTGCAAATATCACCTTCGTGTACTGACGAGATCCAGGTTAGATCGAAACAGCTGTCTGCACGTTGATATTTGCAATGTCAGCAATTGGTGGTGTAGATATGCATTACATTTCATATCACTTATGCATATACGAATTATTTCGTATATGCATACTTGATTTGAATTAAGGCGGCAAATAACCCAAAATATCAATTTGTCATATATATATATATATATATATATATATATATATAAAATAAAAAATAAATTTTTCAATACATTTATATATATATACAAGGTGTGTACAAATTGGCGGACCCACTACACGTGGCGACATTCTTGGTCAAATTTTAAGTTAAAAGTCCTAATCCTAAAACGATGTATCAGGCTTCCTTTGTCTTCAGAATGAATTTGAAAGAAACATACATTTGGCAACATTGAACACGCATGTGCTAGTTATAATCTTCGGAACATTTTTACACGTCGTCATGTGAACCTTACATTTTAAATTTAAAAAAGAAACAAACGAAATAAAATTGGTTTCTTAGATTACATATTTATTACGAAAATATTACAAAGTTTAAAAATTTTTTGATAATATTGACTAATTTTTGTACATCTTCTTGATAGAAATCAATGTAATTATTACCTACATAATTGTTCGAATTGAAATCCATCAGTTTGTAGACATAGCTGCAATCTTTGTGGTATCGTTTGTACTATTCGCTCAAGTCTTTCTGGTGTGATTTCTAATATTGCAGCTTCAATTCGGGCTCTAACTTCGTCAGCGTCCTGTGGAGGTGTAGCGTAAACTTTACCTTTAATGAAACCCCAAACAAAAAAATCTAATGGATTGAGATCGGGGGATCTCGCAGGCCACAAAAGGGGACCGCCACGACCAATCCATCTGTCTGGGAAGTGTTCAGTCAACCAGTCTCTTATATTACGAGCAAAGTGCGCAGGAGCTCCATCATGCATGTAAATCATATTACGGCGTACGTTCAGCGGTATCTCATCAATAACTTGTTCTAAAACATTTAAATATTCACCGGCATCTAGGCGATTTGGTAAGTAAATTGGTCCAACTACCCTGTGGTTTATTATACCCAGCCAAACGTTAACAGAAAACCTTCTTTGGTGACCGTATTCGCGAAATTCATGTGGATTTTTATCTGCCCAATGATGAAAATTATGAGTATTAAACACACCATCTCTGGTAAACATGCACTCATCACTCCAAAGAATACGTCTTAAAAAGTCACCTTCTTCCTGAATTCTATTTAAGATTGTATTGCAATAATTGATTCGAAATAAGTTATCATTTCAGTAAAGAGGCTGAACTTTAGAAACATGGTATGGATGAAGCAAGTTTTCTCGTAGAACCAAATGAACAGTCTTATTACTGGGAATATTTGGTGTAGAAGCTAATTGACGGGTACTCGCAGAGGGATCTTCCCGTATTGTGGCTAGAACTTGCTCTTCTAGTTGCACGGTACGCCTTTGCCTTGATCGACCTGCGTTCGCATTTCTTGAAATAAACGAACCTTTTTCGTCAAAATAAGTTGATAAACAAATATTAAAAACAAACTTTAAAATCAAAAAGAAAACTTTAACGAAAGGATAATACAACAATTCTTCTTTCTTCTAAATTGTAGCTCTTTCTGTCAACAAATATCAAGTAATAATGCTTATTTCAAGACTGAAAGTCCGAACCTTAGGAACCTCGTGCAAAGATATGGAGCATGGTACAACATTTTCGTATTAGGATTTTGGACTCCGAATTTAACGAAGAACATCGCCGCGTGTAGTGGGTCCGCCAATTTATACACACCTTGTATATATAGAATATATGTATACTATGCCACTGTATGTATGAAGTAGTCTGATATATTTCTAGCCTCAACACGAAGATGGCGATGTGCGTTAAAACCATTATGATAATATAATTGACATAAATGTGTTTAACATTACATAGATTACGAAAAAACATTAAAAGAATACAAATCTAAATGCATCACCAATTCCACTCATACATTGGTAGTATCTAAGGATATCATAAATCGCAGGAAACGTGTTTTAAAGAAAGTTCACTATTCACTACCAGAGTTGACAAAAATATCTACTATTTCTAAATTTTCTTGAAAATAATTTAAAAGATTTTTTTAAAACAAAACAATTTTATTCATTTAATCTGAAAATGTCACTCTCTCTTTGCTTTTGCAAAATATGTTTACATTAAAAAAATTGTTAGAAACATAATTGTTCTAACAAATTTGACATTGCAAAGGTGATTTCAGAGTGTATGGCTTGGAATAAAACTCTTGAAATACGGCAACGTTGGGGTTCAACTCAAATAATAATGAATGAGTCTTTCTCGAATAAAGAGGCATACGTATAGCAGGGCATTAATATGATGGAGTACCAACTTCTTCCAAGCCATAGTGGACTTTTTCGATAATAAAAACCATTACTTTACAAACCTACTACGTCCCGGTGATAGTTCGACTTCTTGCGATAGAGTCGATTAAATCCCAAAATATAGTTACCATTGCATTTCCAGCCGAAAGAAACGGTTTGGCTGTCTTGGAAGATGCCGTTTCGATTCTGCCACGTAGTAGTTGGCCTAAGTTGCATCCACCATAACAAAGCGATGAAAGAATCATTTGGGTTGATGTTAAATATCTACAAATTGTCACTAGAAGTTAGTGCTCTTTCAGGTTTTCAATCCGTATTCAGTAAAGGCGATGGCCACTCTACCAAGTGGGTATAGCGCCAAAGACAGTCAAACCGTTTCCTTCGGCTTAGACATGATTAAGTCAGCATGCTAAATTTAACACTTTGGGGAACACAATTGGCCAATGTGTTGGCAATCTCATACACTTTTATTCTACGGTACCTTAACAAAACATCCTAAACTTTTCCAATCATTTCACGAACTATAATACGTGTTCATGTTGCAGGCTTTCTTCATTTAGATTCACGTCGTTTTATTTAAAGCGAGCAACTCAACGGAAAATAATAGCGTTGGAAGAAGCATCGTTGCCCAACGTTTGCTGCATATCTGTTTAAATATCAGTCGAGTTCAAATTTTTAAAAAATAAGAGCTGCAGCATTTTTTAATTTTACAACTTTCACTAAAAAAGTCTTTTATAAGCAACTGTATTTGTCAAACAAAGCAGACGACAGATAATAGCTATGACCTACTCGCTAAGAATATTTTTTTTTTACAAACAGACACTGATTGCCATGTTTCACCTTCCATCAACAAATCCTCAAAATGAGAGACAAGAACTTCATAAATAGCATACAGAAATTTATGTGACATTGGTATATGTACATGAATTTTGGAATGATGGATTCTACCTTAACAAAGGAACTTTATTTTTTTAATTGTAATCATAATCATCTTTTCATTTTTGACAAACAGCCCTTAAAAAATTATAACATTTTTATGGTAATTCTTCAACGAACGGCGGCGGCGTCATAAAGTAATAGCTCACAACACAAATTGGTCAAAAATTAGAATTTTGTGATTTTACCCATGAAAGTAAGTGTTTTGACGTTGGTGAAGTTAGAACACAATGATACAATAAAATTATGTACACTTCCTAACCACTCTCTTCTGAATGAGAAGGAGAAGGAAAATTGTTGTACAAGCCTTGTGAATGTAAATTATCGGGAAGCAAAACGGTCTTCGAATGTCGTAAATTAAGTAAAGAGTCAAGACGTTCTCTTTTCAATTTATTTTGGAAGAAACCTTGGAAGGAAAAACAGGAATATGCCAGGGGTCTATCTAAATTGCAACCTGTTAGAAAGCGAAGAGGAGAGGCTGATAATTCGAGACGTAACTTTAGTTTAAAGTACCAGCTAGAATACAACTGCGTCATATATAAGTTCTGCAAAAAATGTTTAATAACACACTTGGATCGAGGCATAACTCTACTCTTATGTGGATCAAATCTGATATTAACGATGACAAAAGTGATACCGGAGAAGAAAATCCTGACCAGAAAATAAAAAAAAAATTAGAAGAGAAAAATCCGAATTAGTTCGAACTGAATTAACCACATTTTTCAAGTTACTGTCTAAAGTGGAATCTCACTACTGCCATGCCTCAAGTCAGAGACTATACTTAGAACCAATATGGCAAACAAAACAGGACCTGTGCCGCTTCTATAAAAACACCTATTGCAAGGAACAAGGAGTGACACCGCCTGCTTCGAGAACCACATTCAATAATGAATTTCTGAAAATGAATTTGTCACTGTTTCGACCAAGTAAAGATCAGTGTGACACTTGTGTCTCATTTAAATCAAAAAATATTACTGCATAAAATCCCACGAGGTTTATTATTTTCTCTGGAATGAGAATTATTAATCGCATTAACGAATTCTCCTCTATTATTGTTTCCTTTATTGAACATGAGATACTGCCTAACATGGTAGACAAATCCGAAAAAATAATTTTCTGGAGTGATGGCTGTTGTGGACAAAATCGCAATGCATGTTTTTCCAATGCATTGTTAAACTCATATATTATTCATCAAGTAACTATAATTCAAAAATACCTGTATAAGGGACATACGCAAATGGAAGCAGACTCAATGCATTCTGCTATAGAACCTGAACTTCGAAATAAAGACATAAATGTCCCTGCAGATTACATCCTTCATTGCAAAAGGCAAGGCAGAAACCATTTCCCTATAAATTTCGTTATCTTGACCATACATATTTCAAAGATTTTTCTCAAGTTAAACATATTTCGTCCATAAGACCTGGCCGTAAAGTAGGCGATCCAACAGTAAATGATCTTAAACAAATTAAATATACACCAGATGCAGTTATTGAATACAAGCTGAGGCATACAGATAAAGATTGCGTTAAATTAGACGTAAGACGATCAACGATAAAAATTACAAAGGAAAAGTATGATCAATTACAGTGCTTAAAAACAGTTTGCCATCCGACTATCATGCTTTCTGTGATGAAATTCCTTTTGTTAATAAACAATGTGTTATATTTCGTGTTATTATTATAATTAAAAATAAAATTTTCAGTGGATATCAGAAGTTGATTTATTAAAATACAGTCCTTGTTGTCCTAATGTGTTTTACGAAAACTGTGGAAATCCGCAGTTCTCGTCACATTTATGATAGAAAAATGTGTATGTCCAGCAAAAATTTGAAATCCCAAAAATATTATTTCCAAATTCATTCTTGACCTTCAAATATTGTTATGCCTATTTTCAAATTATTTTGTCATATTACATTATAGCAACCGTTTAAATTGCTTTGGTATAAACTGGAATTTCTTCATATATCACGATCTTAGTTATGATTTAAGGAAAGGGAATTTCAACAAGAAAGAAAAAGAGTGTAAGCCAAAGCAAAGTGAAGAAGTAAAATCAACTGGACAAACGGGCGTGTCAATGAAGAAGACTAATTGTGGTTGTATAATTTGAGTCGAACGAGTGACAGACGCGTCCTCTATCTGGGGGGTCCCTGATACCATCTCGCGGTAATCGCACATTGATGCCGAGTCATGGGGACGACCATGGCCCACTCGGACCGCATCATCCGCTGCGCCGAACGATCTTTCTTGGTGGATCTATCTCCGCCATATACGAGACGAGGTGCTTCATTATAATCGTGAAGAGATTACGTTTATGACAGATGTACGGTGGATTCTATCTTATCTTCTTCGTCTTCTTAATTGTAATATACAAATAAATCTCGTGTCAAAAATGCGTGGTCCGAAATTAAACGGGTATTGTGTGTAGGTACACGTTCCATAGGTCGACAGCGGTTCGAAGATGTATCTAGATCTGGCCGGTTATTATTGGAACGAGCCGAACGGCAGAGAAGTGTTTGCCCTGTGAGTAATTGATTTTGTGTGCTCTACGGGTGGTTTCACTTTTAATAATTAAGGAAAATTAAAAGGAATTACCAAAAATTAAATAATGAACGTTAATTTAGTCTGAAACCAATAATTCTCAGTACAGAAAGTAGAAATAATTTAGGAAGGTATTTAATTTTAATCAAAGCAATTTATAAAAGACCCATATTATACGTGAAGTCGTTCAGAAATTTCAAGAAAATAAATTTTGGGATATTTCATTGAATTGTCTAACTGCTGCTTACATGTTTTCTATTTAAATATAAACTAACTAAAAACTTTATGTTTGTTTTTGTAATTGTAATTTATGAAATTTACATATATGTAAATTTTATGAAAAATTTATATTACACAAAGATCTGATTCCGGCATTTTTCTATAAGAAATATGAATATTTTATTGATTTGATTTTATATAAACAGCATCATTCTTTAAGAGGAGGGATAATCAAACAATTTTCTTACCAGCATGAAAAAAACATTTTTTTTGAAAGTGTTTGTTAGCGCAAGTAAATGATATAATGGTAAACTCCTCTATAGTACGGCTACTTGATTCGTAAGAAATGCGGTATTACGTGTATATCAAAAAAAAGAACATACGCAATCCTACAGAACTAACCTACACAGATACACATATATCTTCTGTCTCATTCAAGTAGTGACTACGCCATCTTGTAGTAGAAAAGGTTAAATCAACATCCAGAAATATATCTGCCTATCTCATGAGTTGAAGAAACAGAAACTTGTGTTCTTGTTGTTGAACAAACGTAGACACTTGTGGCAGTTATCAGAGCTCAATTCTATAGACTTACACATTTCCAGTCCTTACCGCATTTCCATATATAAAAATTCTCAAGGGCATTATTATAGCATTGTGTTGTATTGTATTTTTGCTGTGGAGACGTGATTACTTAGAGCAAACTGCTACCTCAACTAGTGGCGGCTCGTGAGTTCAATAACAGATGAAGCAATGTCGGTAAAATCCATCTCCCACCTCCCTTCTTAGAAAATTAATGTGTATGTAGTCAAGATTAAAAAAGAAGTAAATAGTGATTATGGTTAAAACTTACCATGGGTGGAATTACAGGTGGAACTATTTCTTGAACATAGGTTTAATTCTTCTATTCTTTAAGGCGGCAACTTATCAATGATGTCATCATAAAGAGTTTGGGTATCCAACAATTCATTAAGCAGTTATCTCTTCAATTAAAATGTTTTACAAATTTGTAAGTCTGTCCTCTGCAGTGGTAATGCGCAAATATGTTTTTATTGTATTTAAACACGAAAAGCTATGCTCTGCAGAAGCACTGGTGGACGGAATAGTCAGTATTAAAGAAAAGAGTCTGTATGCCTCTTTAAAAACGTCACTTTCCCCACAGATACCTTTAAAAAAAGATTGAGGTTTAGCTTTTAAATATTGTTCAGTACCATAAATTAACTGTAATTCAGCTTTTAGCCTTTGCAGTTGCACATCATTAAATTTAGTAGGGTAACATTGCTTTAATTGTTAAAGTATCTATCAAAAACACTTTGAAAAAGTTTTCAAATTTTGAAACATCTATTAATTTAATAAATTTTATTTTATTTACTCCTTCAAAATGGACATTGAGATGCACTAAACTTGCATCTAGTATTTGGAAGTACAAAACTTTGTATTTTTCACAAACTAGATGTTGTTAACGTGGTCTGTTAATTAATTATGTTAATTAATCAGGCCTACTGTTATAAGACTTATATTCACCAAATCTCATTAGATAAAATTACTACTTTATCTATCACGTGTATTTTTGGTGGCCTATACCTACACGCAAGAATAGCGCGAAGCTTGGAATGGTTCCTTAGGTGGTAGATGATGCGCGGCTACGTTCACTTAATGACAGGTATTGTTATGGATACGCGGACTCGTGGTGTTGTTTGAGGTTAGTGAATATGAACACAACGACTATTTTCTCAGCGTAGAATTATCAAGCTGAGTACTTTTTTTGTTTGTAATGAACGAATTAATCACTAGATGCAGTTCCTGCAGTCGGGTTTGCATGAACAAAAATATTGAAAAGACATACGGCAACTTGTTACAAATAATATTTATTCTTTACGACACACAAATTCACAGATACATATATACACATACATATATTCATATAAATATAGAATAGGTAAATAAAATCATCTTTATTAGCAACATTGTAGTGAAACAAAGGTTAATACAAAGAAAAAGAATTTTATTTTCTAAACATGAATAAGCGGTCTGTCAGTTAGACACATAACCTTAAATCACAGTTTTGAAACATTACGGATTATAAACAAAGGACATGCTTTCCAAAGATTGAACTTTTACATTCGACTTTAAACAACAATTCGACTTTCGTTGGTTACTATCTTACAGTATGTTCATCGAAAGTTATTGAGAAATCATAAGTTACAAAATAAATGAGTGTTAGCCAAGGATAAAATAGTTATTGCGGAAATTTTCTTTAGATATCTACTTCAAGGGACTTTATTTAAATACGCGGTCTGAGTCTCGTACGGTGATCTTAAATAGTTATAGATATACGGTGATTAACGTTCGTTGCGCGATCCTAGAATAAGATATACAAACGAATATTAATAATGTTTTTCTGGCTGGAATTGGTCACGACGTTTTTTGTCTGACCAGGAAAGATTTTATTCTTTTAGGACGTGTTTAGTTGAAGTTAATCCCTCCGTGACGTTTTAATTGCCTGAATGAGATTAAGCGGATAGTTTTAACCTCCTCACGGCACTTTTGCCTGAGTTAGATTAAGCGGAAAGTTTTAACCTCCTCACGGCGCTTTTGCCTGAGTGAGGTTAAGCGGAAGGGAAAGAAGTTTCACGATACAAAGACCTGAAAGAGGAATGAATTGACAGTGCTGGAAGTCGGCCGTTTATATCATCCGCAGCGCCTACGTATACAGACAAAACTAGTTCAATACATTGAATTTGCACACGAGACTCGAAATTAAAGATCGCGCGAAAAATGATCATGACGTAGACAGCTGGTACTTTTCCGCATTCGAATAATAAACTGCTAAGAAATAATTAAATAAATTACTAAGAATAATACGGCAATATATTCAGGAGGATTCATTCTTCATAATGAAATGCTAACGTTCGAATAAAATATCACTCATATATAATTTAATATTTACAGATAAATTAGATATGAATAAAAAATGGTATTTTATTACAATTAACGAAGGGACTTTGTTACAAAGTGGGACTCTATCGTGACCCTCGTAGTGATCAGTGGGAAGCGTTGTTTGTGATAAAGCCGTTTCAAACAATTTCATAAACGCATTTCTATTTATTTTACCGCCTAAAAGTTTCTTAACATTTGTAATTTGCGTAACGCAATAATTAATGTCTCACGACATCTTTTGGAGAGTATCATAAATGACATTTGTAATTACGACAATGTCACAAAGAATAATCACCAACAGTGCAAAAAGGTATTTTCAATATGCACAGAATCGTACAGTTATAATACCATTTTACACGACAATGCCAAACACCCTTAGAGATAGAGATACAATACAGACATGGACCGAACAAGTGTCAGACGCAGACTGAACGAGTGAAGCAACGTACTGTGTTGCTTCACTGGGATGACGTAATGCCATTCCCTCTCGCTTGCGGCCTATATGTCGTTGTCATGGCAACCGCATAACAGGAGAATCAAGTTTCGGAGAATAGTGAATTGTTTGACATTGTCGAGTTTATCATTTTGCTTAAGAGACGAGCGTTCCACTCTCGTTCAAAATATGAAAATATGAACACATTAATAATAGTTATTTATTGTAGTAATATTAGTATAAATATGTAATACTATTTTATTATACGAAAGAAATTGGTTTTAAATTATCTTCCGAGTGAAAAATTTAAAAAACATGGAATAAAATATTCACTAATTGAACAGAAATTTAAAGTGAATCAGTGGCCTCAACAAAGTCATACCTCAATTTATTGATGAGTAACAGATATATGATGTGTGTTTGACAACCGCAAAGTATGTATGACCTTTACTGCGCACTGTCATAATAATGGGTGACTTCTTTTGTTTCAGAATGAGCGATCTTTCAAGATTTTTGAAAATTGAATAACACTTTCGAAAAGCAATATAACATACATTCACTGGTTTTAAAAATTGACGAAAATAATTTTGTTAAATACAATTTAACTATTTAGTTTAGGCATTGTATTTGTAGCATTATCTTAGAGTTTGTTTTTATAGGGATTGTAGGATTTCGAAATGATTTTAAAAAATGGCAGAATTCTGTCATATATAAAACTTGGATTTTAATTCAATCTTTAAAACAAAATATAACCTTTTATGTTTGCGTGGATGGACATATGTATGTAATTTATAGTTGCTAATCCTTACAACGTTACTTTAATTAAATTTAGTTACATTCTTGTAATTTACATTATGAATTTGTTTTATATACAAAGCTGTTGCTATAAACATACCATGCACGTATTACTGCGATTTATTATTTTTCAAAATGTCTAAAATCCATATCTTTGTTATTAGCTTTTGGCGAGAAATCTAAGCGAATAAATTTATTACCCATGGAACGGACACAATGTTAGGCTGAAATTTGCAAAACTGCACCAAACGTTAGTCTCCTGAATTAGAAAGTGAGCCCGTGAGCCCTCTCCATTAATAGCTGAAACAATTAATAGACCTCTCTCTCGCCCTGCCCTCAAATATTCAACCTTTTATCAGTTTTTAAGGTAGCGATCCTAAGATTCTCGAGATATATCGACCAAGCGCCCTACTTTGTGTCTTTTCCAAAATTATCGAAAAAAATGTCTATATCAAAATTGTTCTTTGGTAAGTATCTAACAGATAGTCAATACGGATTTAAGCCAGAATTGTCCTGTGAAGTGAGAGTAGCGGAACTCATTTAACGACTGACTGGACTATGGTGAGTCTGTTGCCGTTCAATCAGCTAATTTCTTAGGCGCTCTTAACTCAAAAAGAAGCAATTTTATATCAAATATATATAGGTATGTGAAGCTGAATTAACCAGTGAATACATTCGTTCATTTTAAATCAGAAGAATTAACGTGAAGATTCCTGAGAACATATTTAACGAACTCAATATGAACTTTGGAACAGCACAAGGAAGTGCTTCTGGTTCATTAATCTTTAGAACTTACGTCAACAATTTACCTGAAACCTAGCCTGTTGTAGAGTGTTTATGCAGGTGGATAATACTGGTATTGTCACATAAGATAAAGACCTCAACATATTAAAAATGAAAATTTAACAACGTTGTTTATGATTTTATTAATTATAGTTATGCTAACGCGCTTATTGTGAATGTCCAAAAAAAAGGTATTAATGGAGGCACATAATATCCATAAAGCACAAATGCAAGTCATTTCATCACTATAATTCTTAGCTACAGCTGAGAGTAACCTGACACTGAAAACTCAAATCGATTAACCGACGAATCTCTACTAGGAATTTATTATACATCGGTGCACTCTGAAATCTTATTTAACGTTATAGTTTGAGGAGAGACTTCTATAATTTATAGTCTTTATTACGCCAAAGTGTATTCTTCAAATTATTTTTAATGTAGAACAAGAAGCAATGTGTACAGAGTTATTCTTCATATATAAAATCTTAACACTTTCATCAAGATATATACATATCTATAAATTCCTGACTTATCTTTATAACAATCGGGATTGTTATGACAGAAATGGCTACTATCATAATTACAAAACTCGCATAAGAATTCAAATTTGCCTACTTTTGGAATTAGTAAACGGTTTTTCACAAATAAGTTAAGGCTCGTCGTTTTCAAGGTCTACATACTTTTTTGGAGATTTTGGAACGATTATCGTCTTTCTTCCATCTTTCTTAATTAGAGTTTTTTTTTACTAAATATGGTTTTTTCTTTTTTTTTTTAGTAGTCTCTTTTCTTTGTTTTTCTATAAGTGATAATTTGAACGGAGTACTAGTTACAGTCTCAGATTTTTGGAATCTACTTTTTCGTTTCCTCTTCACTTGCTGCTAGGTATAGGTAAAATGCTTGCTGGTAAAAAATAACATGGACCTTCATCATCTGAGCCGTTATCAAATTGCCTCAAAACGTTTTCTCTAAATTGCCTTAGGGTTTTTGTTTTGAGGTGGGTGGAAATTAGAAGGGCTAGGCTGAGGAGATATATAGGGATTAAGCCTGATTTTGCCGACCCCTTTCATACTAACCATTATGTGGCAAAGAAACAGTTTCATATCTTCCTGTCTCTTGGATCATAAAATCGGAGGGTGTCTTCTCTTCGGTGTCTGGGACGGTGCGAAATCACAGCATTAAAAATGTATCTGCAATAAAGGTAGATTCCTCTTTTACAAAATTCATTAATTGCATTTTGTGCGCTTGCTTCAAATGCAGATTTCACTGGCGCTGGTACATCATATTGATTGATTCTTCTACCACAAAGCCTTTTTTGGAACACATCTATATAATTTTCAAAGGCCAATTTAAAAGATTAAAATATTGTAACGTCCAGTGGCTAGAGTTGATAATATGTTGTGTGCGGTGGTACAAACAACACCAGTGGGATGGTGTTGCTGTCTGTACTTTTAGCTAAGTTGATCGCAGTTATGTTCATGCAAGAACTATCGTTATCTAAAATTAGTAATACTGGCTGATCCTTAGACGGGCAGTCTTATTTTATAACAAAATTTACTCATTGGACAAATATATCCGTATAAATCAATCCAGAATCGACACAAAATCCAGCGGAAACAGTATGTCCATTATCTGACAATGTTTTACCTATTCGCTTTCTGTTTCCGAATATGAAACGTGGGGGAATGAATTTAAAAGTCGTGCAATACACAATCACTATTGTTAAGTGACCTCTTTCTACAGTGCTGCGATACCTACTTGCTCTTTCCCTTACAGTGATATCGGTCCAGGTAGTTTCGTAACTGCTGTGCGAACAGCTGTTTCATGTTATAAATATCAGATAGGCTGTTTAATAATGTGTATTTTTTATAAGCAGTATTAATATTATCAAAAAATTCCCCAACTCTTCTTCTGTTAAACCCAGAACAATGATCTATGCTAGTAGTTTCTCGTCTTTGAGGGAATCTTTTCTCAGACCGAAATATCTGCACTCCAACAATTTGGCGTATTCTACAATTTCAGATTCCAGAAAACACGGTTGCGAATCTTCCGAGTTTTTTTGTTGAAGTACCTAACTTCATATGGCGTTGTAATGTCCCCAAGTAAACGCTCTTGCAATCGAGGAATTAGCAGCCTCAGTCATAGTCAATTCCATTTTCTTTTGGTCCATTTTTCTTTTTACTTTTTGGTGTATATTTGTAAACTATTTCTGTCTATTATAAGCCGCAGGCTTCCACTGTCTTAAGGGACATTTACAGGGCTTCTACTGCTGAGATAACGTGAAACAGACTGGCGTGTCTTGGTGGGGGATGGTTTATATTGTATTTCTGTCTATTCTTTATTCTATTCTTTATAACTGTAAGAAATAAAAACAAAACCAAAGGTGATTGAATTATAAAATGCATAACGTGGGAAAGATGGAAAATTCTCCATATTTCCCGCCCTTTAACATTTTTACGATTTTGCTCGCTTAACCTATATCGGTGAGAGAGAATGTTTTAGGAAAAATACTACAAAAACCAACTACATCACAGAACTCTAATTTTACAGAACAATGAAGTAATACCCCACTAATACTTTGGACACAATAAATTTATCACAAAATAAGTATAGAAATTGGATTACCCTACTTACCACGTATTTTACCAAAATTGTTACTATCGAATACTAATTAACACAATAGCGACACGAACAGGTGTTTTCGGTACTACAGTGACAAATTTAAGTCAACATAATTTGCTAGTCCAAAGAGGTCGTCTTTAACCCATTAGTGCCCAGATTTTTTTTTTTATTGAAACTGTTCTAAATGTTTACATTGCGCTGTTCTAGACATTTATACAAACTACTTTTTATTAGAAAAAAATAATGTATTGTTTAAAGATTACGAGATATCAGGCGTAACATATATGTAACACTAGGAACAAATGATAGCAAAAATTTAACAAAACTGTCAACTTGAAAATGTTGTTTTATTTAGACTTAAATATTTAAGAAATTAACTTAAGTTAACTAAAATAAAGTAATTCTTTCATCGTGTGTGGTAGCTGCCAAAACAGTTAATACACAGACCCACATTACACTTTCGGCATTGTGTTCGTGCAGAACACTTACAAGAGTTCCCGGCACAACGTCTTCTTTTTTCTTGTGGTATTTTTTCTATAAGGTGAGACATTCCATCATACCGTACTTCATCAACTACCTTTTGCGATACTGAAGCAGGAGAAGGTGTTCTACCAGGTCCTTTTGGGGCTGTAGTATATTTCGTCAAATATACTTGAACCACAGTTCTTCTGAAGGCTATCTGAGAAATTGAAGAATTGGTTGCTTTGCGACATAAAAGCCAGGCATTGTTGATAGAAGCGTCTATGAACCAGCTAAATAGTGCCCAATACCATTTTCGATTGCGAACTTTTATTCTGTACTGATTGATGTTCGGATCCATACGATTAGTACCCCTATGTTTTTATTATATTCTCCAAGTAAAGCTGGTTGAGTGAACATTATGTGTCTTTTATTTTTCTGTGGATATCGCTTCACATTTGTTACAGGATTCGTACCATGTATAGTTGATGCTACACAAACAACAGAATTATCCACCCATTTCGAAACCAAGATACCATCATCATGGCTAATAGTGGATTCATAATATCCTCGTTGTTTTTTTACAAGAGCTGATTTACAAGATAAATGACAGTTTTTGGGCAAGCGATTCTCTCTCATAGTCCCCGTGTCACCATAATCACTAAGTCTCAAAAACTGTAGTAGGTTCAAGCTGGTGAATAAATTATCAAAGTAGAAATTGAATGGTAAAGTTCTTATGTTGCCAGGAAATTGTTTTATCATTTTTACTAATGGCGCGGCTACTTTCCCAAAAGCGTTTTCAGCTTCCGAGTCTTGCATTACAGATTTACCCTGATAAACTTCAAAATCAATCAAATAGCCTGTTGATGTGTTCAGGCACCATATTTTATATCCAAAACGAATTGGCTTTGCTCTAATAAACTGTTTACAACCGTGCTTGCCGTAGTACCTCACCATACTCTCGTCAAATGCTAATTCTTTCTCTGGTACAAAACAATTGCGAAAGTTAGTTCTAATTTTATTTATAAATGGTCTCAGTTTCCATAGCTTATCACGTGATGTTGAATCAAAATCTTCATTATTAGCTAGATGAACAAAGCGTAAAATTTGTTCGAAGCGGTTTCGACGCATATCATTGTACACTAGTTCATTCCTTGTATCGGAGCTTTTTTCCCAGTACATTCGTTTGCAAGGAACTGTATTGTATCCACTAAGGATTTAATGGCCAGGAAACACTTCATTTCTTCTTTTGTAATAGATGGGTCCAGTTGATTTATAAAAAGGGCATATCTGCTAGTTTCCTGAATAAGATATAATATTACATGTCGAAAAAATCAACGATTGACAAATTTTGAAGATGTGAATAATCCGGCTGTGGAAATTTTCTCTCATTCTGTTGAATATCTCCCTCGATCCATTTTGTGCGGTCGGAAGATTTCAGATTCGGATACGCAATTTCTTCATCTAAAACTGTTCCGCTAGCCGTCCTAACTTCTGCTTCAGCTAGTAATTGTCGCTTACTCAAGTTGTCAAAACTTCCTCCCTCATCCTCATCTCCCGAATCTTTATCTGTAAGGATTGTTGCTTCAGGAGGGGAAATAAATATTTCTTCGATTGGATCTTCAAGTTTAAAGTCACCAAAAGCTACATCCAAAGCTTCTTGCACAGTCACACCAGCTTTAAGCATATGAAGAGGAACTCCGTATAAATACCGTCAGAAAACAAGTTGTGAGAGCATTATAAAATAATACCCAAAAATTGCACTTCTATTTGAAAAAGTAAAACGCTTTCATTAGTTCCTAGCGTTACAAATATGTAACGGGAACATTTATTAGCTCATGTCTTAGTCATTTTATGCATATTGACACTTTTCAAGTATTTACAATACTTCTCACACTTTGCTAGTTACATTCCAGAAGAAATAACTGTATCTTATAATAACTGGTAAAGTTATACTTACCTTTTGTCGACGAAGTCCATTGTGACGCAGTTTACAAAATACTATAATGTTTGGTTGCACTGAAAACCACACACAACACTAACTCCACTCAAAATGTGGTAGCATATACAATATCTGTGCAATTGACAAATAGGGTTGCCAACTCTGCATGGTCAAACACAGAATCAATAGGCGGCAGATTTGAAACCCTTTTTAGTGTTACATAAATGTAACACTAGGATCTAATGGGTTAAGTAAAATGACTAAGGAAATTAATTATATGAGAGGTTTAAGTTCCGATTTTTCCTCCCATTTCCATACTGCCCGCTACTCCCCTACTACGTATAGAGAAGTAAAACATAAGGTGTGTGTACTACACGACACTCTTATTCGTGTGTGCTTTCCGAATTCTGTATACAAAAGTTGTTACAAACTAAGTTTGCAATACTTTTTTATCTTGCTAGTAAATAAAACTGTGAGTTACGTACTTCCTGTCCGAATTTTTAAATTTCTTTTATAGCAAAATGTTATTGCTTCAAGGACTTATAATAAATCTGTATAGAATTCATAATTTGCAAAATATGGGCAAAAAACTGTTTTTCGATCAAATAAAAAGATCTACTTATTTTGGCAGATATTGGTAAATTTTGATTTTTTCCAGTAAACTACACTGGACTACTGCCTACCGATTTCACTGAAAATCTAGTCAAATCTCCTGAAGAAGACTATATTTTTTAATAGAAAGCTTGGTATTAATACCTTTTACCGTTTGGCCGCTATCGTGGTCAAACACACACTGACACCAAGCATACCTATTCTCTAGATATATTCCTTGTTAGCAATATAAGAAGCAAAATATATGTAGCTATATAGATGCCGTATGAGAGTCGAATATATTTATTTAAAAAGTTAACTAACAATATAATTACTTTCTATAAGTTTAAACCAATCACATATCATACATAATATATTTCACGTAGAAACATTGTGCGAAGTTTTAATAAAAGTAATTTAATAACAATACAGAAGCATTAAAAGCATATATAAATCTTATTTGGTAATCTTGAATTTACTAAATGATTAATTTAGATTATCTTCGAGAAACTGTATAAACTCATTTCTGACACCTACTCGTTGTAATCCATTGTGTCATGTGGCTCATCGCGGTTCGGGTTTCAAGTTACCGTATCGAGAATTTCATATCGGTATGTTAGCGCGAGCAAAAAGTACTAAAATATTAAATGCAACTACATTAATTATGCCGAGTTTAAAATAACTGGTTGCAAGTGTTGGTGTGGGTTCGTCGTCGACAAGCACCAAGCGCTCGCTCTCTCACTCGCGTTCTGTTCCTTTTCTTTCTCTGAGGGCCCATCAACGATGCATATATGTTACACTGTGAAGTGTTTAAATATTAATATTTATAAATTGACTTAGCCGACGAAGGTGATAGGTTAAGTAGTTAAGGTGTGGCAGCAGTCCGAACCTAACCTACCTAACAGAATGAGGGACGAATAGGTTCCGAAGACGTGTTCTTCTATTAAAATATAAATTAACTAATAACATTATGTTTCTTTTATAGACGAATAAAATTTTCTCTTTGAAATTCCTATGCGATTAATTTTATTACGTCTGTTATTTCGCTTAAACAGAATTTATATTTGGTGGGAACTGTAGTGTTCGAATTCTAACAGACAATGTTTTCTTCTTTTGCAAAAAGGAATTCCAACAGGATACGCTGTATGCCAAAGTGGGCAGTTAATAAAACAACTCGTGCAATTTATTTATTTAACACAGTCTGTATATTCGCACACGTAAAATTAATTACAATATAAAAATATAAAACTAATGTATCGTACTTAAAACTACTATTAATAAATTAAAATTAACACATGTATTTATTTACCAGTACTATTTATATGTCTGTAATATTTATATCTTTATTGCACTATAATAAAAACTGCACCGCTCACTAATATTTAATTTGTACTACTTATATTTATGTTTACTCTTCGACTACCACTCAAGGAACCATTTATTTATGTTTATTTATCTTCGCACGAGACTATTGAACGGCTCTCTTATTCCGGAATGAATCATCTTTCGGTTCAACTGCCTTTATATACGCATACGAAACATCTGGAACACACCAGAAAAACGCTAGTGTTCTTCTTGATAGGCCTGGAAGCATTCGAGAGACAATCGAGACTCTTCGTCGCCCACGCATTATACACATGTGGATGATTTATTGCTTTACAACTTGTTTACCAGTCGCGCCGAATATTTGCCTATCTTTTTTTTGTAGACTGGTTCCGTTACAATATTATTTGTTCCAAATGTGGTTAATCAAAAATTATAATTCAAAAGAAGTGATTCTATGAATCGCGAAATGTTGGCCGACTATAATACGAATATTACAGAAAGGTAGCTTCTGCTTCAGCTATAACACTTTTCTGTAATATTACTTCTTTTGAATTATAATTTTTGATTAACCACATTTGGAAAAAATAATATTATTACTATAAATTAACTTCTCAATTTTGTATATAGCCTATTCTGTTGGACTTCCTATATTGTATAACCAGGATTATATGTCACATGCAAGAGATATGGTAGGGTATTGAATACATAAAGATTACTTGGATTGCACTTTTAGACTGCCCACGCAAAGTAGTGTAGAGAAACCCTTTGACACTCTAGGTAAGAAGAAACCCCTTAAGCTGTAAAACACTATACTGACATAGACTTATACTAGAGATACCTTATAGGTGATACCACAGTTTTACCGAATATTTACAAAAACAATATTATCGGACAAGATTGAAGCTAATTGTAAGAACCTATGTTTTGTTTGACTCTAATAACTTAGGACAGAACTAATAATTAGGTGTAGCCGCCACACGACTTTCTGATACGTATGAGGGTTTCAAATTATACACAAGTTGTTCTAAATTCTTTTAAGTACTTTTATCTTCTTGGAAATTAAACCTGTGAGTAAGTCCAAATTTTTAGAATTCTCTAATACAAAAATTATTCAAAACCCTATTCTAAGTAAGTACTTCTAGTCTATTAATAAGTCTCTACAGAATGCATGCATTGCGAAATATTTGAAAAAAAGGTGTTACTCGCTAAGAGTAAAAGTCTTTCTTCCGGTCCCAATTTTGAATTTTTGTTTATACAAAAGGTAGTGGACATTAAGATCTAAACACATTTATACTTATAATATACCTGCCTAGAAAGTATAACTTGGGAGATATTCGCAAAAAAAAACTGATTTTATATAGGAGTAAAAGACCTACTTCCAGTAGGAATTTCGAAGAAAAATTTTAATAAAATCCCCAAATTAATTTTGAGTATTTATAAATTCTTTGTAAACTTGTTTAAACTTAATAGTTTCTTTGACTGAAGTAAACTACTACTTCCGGTCTAACGATTTTATTGAAAATCTATCCAGATTTTAAGAGGGTGATTGTACTTGTAAATACAAAATTGATAGCTATAGCCGTTTGACCGCTATCGTGGTCACACACACTGACAGATACACACACACACACATATACAATTTCGGTATCAGGGACTTTAAAACGTGGACATCTGCAAAAATCTGGAGGTTGAAAATTTTCATCGTCACAATACTTTCATATACTACGTATAAGAAAGTAAAAATCGAAGTGTGGTCACCACACGACTTTCTTAAACGTGTGTGCGTTTCAAATTATCCGAAAGTTGTCTTAAATTAAGCTTTAAATAATTTTATCTTCTGAAAAAAATAAACCTGTGAGTAAATATGTTACTTCAGGTTGGAATTTTGAAATTTTTATTACAAAAATTATACAAAATGCTACTGTAAGTACTTCTATTCTCTTAATAAATCTCTATAGAATGCACCTCCAGGCGAGATATTCGATAGAAAGTGCTAGGTACTCGCCAAGAGTAAAAGTGTTACTCCCGGTTCGAATTTTGAAATTTCTTTTATACAAAAAGTAATGAAGGAAGCGAATGAACACTAATTTACTGCCGTTCCACATTGAGTTGACGATCTATACAGCTATTCTCAAAATATTCTTCATTCGCTTCTATATTCTCACCAATTACCACTTTTCATTTTTTTCTGAGAAAACTTTCATAGAGTGGGTACGTATTATTAGAATCAAAATTTTGGACATCCTAGCTACTTGCTTTTAGAAATAAGTCATAAAACATAAAGCAATAGCAGATGAATAAGAAAAGTACGGTACATTTTTTAAAAACTGCGCCTAATCTATTTGTATATTTATTTATTTAAATTTAATATTTATGTGTTGGTTCTGTGAGCAATTCTCTCTTTTTACCAGGGGTAGGTAGCTAGCCTGACCCCCAACCCTCCTCTTTTATCCGGGCTTGGGACCGGCTGAGGTCGGAATCAGGCTACTCGATCCACCTGACCCCTTCCTCAGGCAGAGTTTTGAACAAGTGATGAGCTTTGAATACCTGGGGATAATAGCCTCGAGCAGTCGAAATACGTACGACGAGGTGAAAGCACAAGTAAATAAAGCAGCAAGAGTGTCTGGCTGTCTGCATAATACTATTTGGAAAAATAAACACATGTCAATAACCAGCAAGGCTAGGATCTACAGAGCAGCAGTGAGACCCATCCTCACCTACGCAGCGGAAACGAGAGCAGACACCAACCGGACGAAGAGAGCACTACGAACGACCGAAATGAGGGCCCTGCGAGCGATCGCAGGCGTCACATTGAGGGACAGGCAGCGAAGTAATGGGATCCGGGAACAGTGCGATAGGATGCCAGATGTTGTTGGATGGTCACGGGGAGAAGAAGAGAATGGAGAGAGCATGTCGACAGGATGGGAAACGATAGACTCGCCAAGGCCGCATACAAGGAAAAACCGAAGACGACCAGACCCTTAGGAAGACCACCAAAAAGATGGGCTGACTTAATGAATTACCAATATCGATAGGTTCTTCCGGTTGGAAGTACGTTATCCTAAAATCTGATCAATAAACATTCTACACCACACATTTGTTTCGAAGTTAGACTAATCAATCTTCTTGGAACAAATGAATCTTCAGTTGATCACCAGCGA
The DNA here is from genome assembly GCA_963170755.1 of Amphimallon solstitiale. NCBI lineage: Eukaryota > Metazoa > Arthropoda > Insecta > Coleoptera > Scarabaeidae > Amphimallon > Amphimallon solstitiale. The sequence goes on from OY720675.1 coordinate 94,708,300, forward strand.
TAATTTTCCAAACTTATGACTCTTCTTGACGTAAGAGTCAAATCGTCACTTGTTGAAATTAAGATAATGCCTGCCAAGAAAGCTTTTCTTCCAGTCAGTATGTAACAAAATTAAACAGCACATCTATAAAAAACAAATTAATCGAAAAGCGGTATTATTGGATCAGTTCAAGTTATAGAGAAAATGCAGCTTGGGACATGATCCGACGTGATGCGAGTTGTTGTCATTGCGGTTCTTATCTGGTCAATTGCTACTCTTTCAATATAAGCAGAGACATACTATATAAAGGATGCAATTTTAACTGCAATCAACACAGAGCATGTTGACGAGTTCAATGAGATTTTAATTTAATAAATAATTTATATTGAGATTTTAATTTAGTTCTGTATAAACACAATCATGTCCCGCCCTGTGCTAGTAATCCAAAAAATTGTGGTTATGTGTGTAGTAAATTTACTTTATTAAATAACAGTGAAAAGCTTTGAGTGTTTTTTAAGCTCATAAACTTTTCTTCGGTCTAACCTTGAAAAAATATATTTTGCAGGATGGCCACATTTTTTATCATTCGCCATTCTTATATCCATGAAAAACTTGAATATGCCATTAGATAACGAAATTTTAAAATAACTCCAAGAAAAGTTGCCAAAACTACCACAAGGTAAATTTTAATATTTTTGTTTGATCTCACATACGAGAAACAGTAAATGATAGAAAATTTGAAACAAAATTGACAGCCAAATAAAAGGCTGCAAGGGTGTCCATGGTACAGGTTTTTGCCAGTTTTTGGAGAAATAACTGAGCAGAAAGTTATATAACTTTTGTAGTGTACATGATACAAGCATTTCTGGTTGCAATAAATATGTTGCCTAAACTGCTTCTATATTGTATGTCGGCTCTTGTCCAGAAATTATTGGCTACGTTAGTGATGAACGCCTTAAGTGCTTTCACCAATACATTTTGTGAATGGTAAAACTGTACCAGGACAAATGGAATTCTCTAATATTAGCAGATTACTATTAGACGCTAAGAAGGGGCAATTGATGCTTTTCATAAGAAGTAATGCTATAAATCATACTTTTATAGTTATAAAAATGCATTAAAATCCCAATGAAATTAGGGGTAACTTGCCCTTTCATTATAATATACGTTTCTATAATCTATAAAAAGGTTAATATTCGTCATTTTAAAGCAAAAACAAAAACTTTAAATTTGTAAGTCAGGTAATTGCCATAATTCTTATATTTATGGAAAGGGAACGCAGAATTAATTATGTTGGTGGTAGTTTCGATCTTGTGTACGTTTGCTTGTGAATTACGTCCAAAGTCTTTTTGCAGAAGTGTTGCTAATACAGTATTTATAAATAGTTTTTTACGTAATTAACTGATTAATTATTTCGAATTTTAAACCCCTTACATCTAAACAATGCTAGTGTTTTAAGTTGTATATGTTACAAAGATGTCATAGATTAAAAATAAGGAAGTACTATAATGATGAAATTTTTCGACCTCGAAATTTTTGCAGATGTCCACATTTTGAAGTCCCCTGATACCGAAAAAGTGGTTTTAAACCCCCCCCCTCTCTCTCTCTCTCTCTCTCTCTCTCTCTCTCTCTCTCTCTCTCTCTCTCTCTGTGTGTGTGTGTGTGTATGTGTGTGTATGTGTGTGATCACGAAAGCCGTCAAACCGCTGTAGGTATCAATTCCAAATCTTATATTTACGAGTACAATCTCCCTCTTGAGATCTGATTAGATTTTTAGTAAAATCGGTAGACCGGAAGTAGTAGTTTACTTCAGTGAAAAAAGCGATTTGGCCAATATTTCGTCAACTACTAAGTTTAACCAAATTTATAAAGAATTTATATGTACACAAAATTGAATTCGAGAAACATTTTATTATGAAACTTTTTCGAAATTGATACCGAAAGCTCATGCTGTTTAGACAAGTACGCTACGAATATAAAAGTATTTAGAACTTAATTCTAAATATCTTTTGTATAAAAAAATTTTCAAAATTCGGACCGGAAGTATCACTTTTACTCTTATCGAATAGCGATTTTTTGCCAATTTATCGTAATGCATTCTATAAATATTTGTCAACAGTACAAAAGTATTTAGAGTTGGTTTTGAAATACTTTTTGTATAAATGAAATTTCAAAATTCGGACGGGAAGTAACACTTTTACTCTTAGCGAGTAGCACTTTCTTTCAAATATCTCGCAAAGTATGTATTCTATAGAGATTTATTAAGAGAATAGAAGTACTTATAATAGTATTTGAAATAACTTTTATATAAAAAAAATTTAAGCTCTATAATTTGAAACGCACAGACGTATAAGAAAGTCGTGTGATGGCCACATCTCATTTTCTAGGTATTTTAACAAGAATATTTCAGTTTAGATAAAAGATAAGAAAATAAAAATATCTCGATCGAAAGTTATAGTTTTGCTTATTTCGAATCTAGCGTTAGTATCAGTGTCTATCCAGTAACTAAGATAACTTATCTTACATCAAAATTAATTTATATGAAAGTATCAGATTTTCAGTTCTTGTAATGTCTGTTCACGTCTGTTTTATTCACACCAAACAACGTTTGTAACATCCAACTGGCCTATTTTATTTTTTCATAGAATAGATCAAAAAGATTTTTCTCTATTTGGTAGAAATTTTGTGCCAGACTCCTAGAGAATAAGGTAACATTTTTATTTATTTATAAAAACAATGAATTTGGTATTGGCAAAAAACATTCATGTTATATTTAATTATATTTACTTAGTACTTATTTGTTTACGATTTTTACATCTACTCAACAATACTACCAATAAGTAGATGAATTAAAAAGTGGAGAATATGTAGTGAACTTAAACCAAAACTACTTTTTTTATTATTTTACTTGAAAACTATGAATATATCCTTAAACATTGGCGTTGAAAAATAAGAAAGCTGATATAGAATACTAAATAAAAATAAATATTCATTAACGAATGCTTTAGTATTATGTATTGAATTTTCTAAATTAATTTTATGTAAAATATTTTGTTAATTTATAAATTACTACATTGATTTTACATTGAAACAAAGTCTGTATTTTGTTCAGAGCTCAAGTGAGAAAATTCCATTCGCAGTCAACAATCTCGCCAAGGGTGGTAAATACTAATGAAAACAACACCATATTCGAAATTAAATAAACAGTTGTGCAAGAAGGGGGGCAACGAGGGCATATCCAAAGTGTGGACTCTGACAGCTTGTTAGCTCTTGCGGAGATTAGTTCTCGAGATGAGAGAACAATGCTCAAGGCAAAAACACGTTCCAATACTCTCTTTTTCTCTTTCTTCGAAACATTCTCGTTCTTCACTTTACACTCTACACCATCGCTAAAGTTCCTCAGCGGCCACCTGGCCACTGCGCGGCCTGTTCTTAATTACCCTAGCACGTGATCGCTATTCGATTTAGCCCGCGTGTAATGTTTATATTACAGCATGGACTCTCATATTCCATTTCTCAGTTACTGGTTATACACGAAATAAAGGTCCAATTGTTCCGTATTTCTTCATTTGCAATGCTAACGATCCCACAGATGCATAATTTCGTGGTTTTCGTCACTGGTCAGCAACGTGAAGATTACGATTGATGAGTCGACTTCATGCATGATAATCTTGCAGGTGTGGATAATAATTAAAACGAATAATAGAATTCTGATGAGTCAGCCTGAAATTCACAATGATGTGATTATATTGCAGTCGACATTAAATTATACTTCAGTTTTTTCCATGCAACATAAATTCTTCGTGAAATATTATATACGTATTTTCCTTTAACATAAATGTTAGTAAAATAATAAATTTTTGAACATGAATCTTTAACTACCAGCTCTGTTGCCCAACTTTAAAATTCACAGTGGTTTATTAATAACTTCATATTTGAAACAAAATAGTATTTCAATTTTCAGATTACTAAATGTAGAATTTATTTCTATTTTCATTTCCTTGCACGTTTTGGCAACTAGCTCTAACCGTTTCCAGATTTACGATATTTTTTCAAATGTAAAGCTGCATATACAAAAATCCATATATTTTTTTATAGTAGAATATTATATCGTTATCTGTAACTTGTATACAAAAAAAGTCAATATGTGTGTCAATAATTATGGACTATGTTTGTATGCGAGTAGCCATGTTTAATAAAAATACTCAAAACAGCAAACAATATAATTGACAAGTCAAAAGAAATTCTCGCGGATTTATAATAAACAATAAAACAAATGTTATATAAATTTCGCTGAAGCGCAATCGTGCTCTACTGCAAAAATGCTCAAGACTGCATCACCTGTCGGGCAATATATTTGAGAAGGATATTTATTTTCAATACCGCCAGAAGTTTAGTTTGCCAGACACACACATTCTTTTAAGGAAGATGTAAAATGCATAAGTCGCTATTGCTGGTGCAATTCAGTAATTGTTTTTAAGAAAATGAATATGAAGCAGACTTTTAAAGATATGCAGCAAACATTGGGCAACGATGCTCCTTCGCTTTAAACATAGCGGCATAAATCATGACAATAAGGAAAGTACTCGACCATAGAAACTTGTTACCATTCCAAAATAGGCTGAAATTTTTCTTGAAGTTGTATTACGTGACCGAAAGATAAAAGTAGAAATGATTGCCTACACTATACAGTTATATCTACTAAAGTTGTGAACGTTGGATTAGGAATGACTAAGTTCTCTGCCAGATATGTATCGCTTATAAACCTTAGCTCTATCACTATATGCTAGAATTTCAACAGGAACCTTAGCACTGGAGATATTATGGCGACTCTGCGGAAGAAGGTCAGGACGTTCCTTTCGACGAAAAGGCAATGGCAAAAATATTTTTGAATTCGACATGGATACTGCTTATCGACTATTTCGCAAAGAGTCAAACTCTAAACAAGACATATTATGCTGCCTTTTTGGAGACTATGAAAATTATCACTACCTAAAGAAAAGCTGCAATGGATCGAAAGTAGCGAGAGCCATTCCACTGGTAAAATACGTTGTCACAATTACAATTCCATATTGTATCACAACCATTTTACGGGGCATGTCCGGGAAGTAAGCACCGTTTCATTCTCGGTCCACAGCAACGCTATTGTCGTGGTCGCGTGCATGCACAAGTATTCTTTGGTTCATAGTCTATTTGCTGACACCATTACACCCGGACGGTGTTGTGTTTACATTTGTTAGTGATTGTCCAAAATGCTTAAGACAAATTCTGAGCCTGCCGATTGTGAAGTGCGTTCTGTAATACGGTTTTTGGACGCAAGAAATATTAAGCCAGCTGAAATTCATCGTCAACTTATGGAGATTTACGGTGAAAATATAATGAGAGATGGGATGGCGAGAAAGTAGATGGACAATTCAATGATGCACGAACCAATGCTCATGGCAAAGCACGTAGTGGCAGGCCTTCTGCTCTCAATGATGATTTGGTTGAAAAAGTAAATGAGAACATTCATGAAAACAGACGGTTCACAATAACAATGCTTAGCAATGAGTTTCCACAAATTACAAGAATTATTTTGCGTGAAGTTCTCACAAATCACTTAAATTATCGAAAATTGTGTACCTCCTGGAATCCGAAAATGTTTGCGGGTGTCCACAAAACGAAGCCACTTGGCAGTGCTTTACAATTCTTACCCAATACAGTGTTGAGGGAGATGAATTCTTAAAGAGTATTTTGACCGGTCATGAAGCTTGGGTTTGTCATGTCACTCCAGAATCAAAACAACAGTCGATGCAGTGGACGCACTCACATTCCCCCCCAAAAGCAAAAATTCAAAACAACGTTGTTCATACGAAAAATCATGTGCACTGTGTTCTGGGACAGACAGGCCATTCTGCTTGTTGAGTTCCTTCCCAGAGATGAAACCATCAATGCGGAAAAATTCTGTGAAACATTGAGAAAACTTCGGCACGCAGTTCTAAACAATAGACGTGGAAAGCTCAGTCGAGGCGTTGTGTTGCTTCATGATAATGCACGGCCCCATTGTGCAGGTGTCACTCAACCTTATTGAAGGATTCGGTTGGAAACAGTTCGATCACCCGCCGTACAGTTCCGATCTCTCACCTTCTGACTACCACTTATTCTTGAACTTGAAGCGTTATTTCGGAGGAGGCGCTTTGACAGCGATACCGACTTAAAAAACGGTGTGTCGCATTGGCTGTCTTCACTGGCTGTCTTCACTTCGGCACGCAGTTCTAAACAATAGACGTGGAAAGCTCAGTCGAGGCGTTGTGTTGCTTCATGATAATGCACGGCCCCATTGTGCAGGTGTCACTCAACCTTATTGAAGGATTCGGTTGGAAACAGTTCGATCACCCGCCGTACAGTTCCGATCTCTCACCTTCTGACTACCACTTATTCTTGAACTTGAAGCGTTATTTCGGAGGAGGCGCTTTGACAGCGATACCGACTTAAAAAACGGTGTGTCGCATTGGCTGTCTTCACTGGCGGCATCTTTCTATGAACAGAGTATAGAGAAATTGCTTTTCCGCTATGACATATGTCTGAACAATGGTGGCAACTATGTACAAAAATAGTCTAAAAAATGCTCTTTCATATACAAATAAATTTTGTTTTGAAGAACATGTTTTTGTGAGTTTTTTTCCAAAACGCTACTTACTTTCCGGACCTGCCTCGTATTTACCGGATCTAGCCCCTTCAGGCCAAAAACTCAGGCTTTTTCAAGGATATTCAAGACAAGGGGAGCAGTTATTACATAAACAGAGCATTATTTTGATGACCTTGATACCTTGATGAAACTATAATAGTACTCGAGCATTGTTAGTCAAGTACATTAATACTAAAGTGGAATATATTGAAAAATAAAAAAATGTTTCCCACAATTCAAGTGTTTCATTTTGTCTCACCTGTCATAAAATCACCGTCATCTATGGTAGTACTTTTGATAAAATCTGATTAATGGGTTCTCTTTTTCTTAATCATTACTAATTATTTACTTTGCTAACATCCATTTCCAATTTATTCGTCTAATTAAGATGAAATCATTGATTCTGGAAGTTATGGTAAAGCTGTAAGTGTAATTATGGTAAGATGATTAATATTTAAGTTTGCTTATTTATGGTATTGCAGTTCTATTTAATATTTTGATCGTCCTTCTTTATTAATTATTTTATTCAATTTCTCTTATCGACTTTCTTCTTTAAAGCGTACTTCGTACTTCGCTCTTATTATGATTATAAATTTTACTGTCTGTATGTGCACGTGTTCAGAACTTTCGTACTTAATTTAATGTACGCACACATTTCCGCTCCATTCATTGCTACCGACCACATAAAAACAACAATAAGACAAAAATATAAGATTAAAAACGTTGTATCAAATTTTAGTCAAGCACTCGCAATAAAGATGTTGATGATGATATAAAAACGGTGCACTCATTATTTTAAGAACTGTTGCATCACGTGTCCAACATTATATTATATCGTTCTTATGTTCGTTCCCCTATTTCATTTTTCTCTTTTATTTTTGTTCTTCGTAATTTAGTCCAACAGTCCGTGCTGGCAGTCGTCTTTTATTTCTGAGAAGGTACCGTTTATCTGCCCATCAAAACTTAAATCTCCTTATTGTTTAAAGTTGTATGTAGTGCACACGCTGCATATGAATTGGACTTTAATTAAAAATACGTATTCCACAAACGTGAATTGTCATTGCTCCTTGATACGGTCAACATTATAGAAACAAAACAGAAACACAACAACAAAAAGAGAAATAACAGAAACTATTCACATACATACATATACATGCATGGATATACATGTATTATTGATTATATAATTGGAAAATCTCTCCTTTTTATCTGTGATTGCATGCACCATACAGGCTGCTATTATATAACTCAAAAAAAATAACATTAAAAAATAAAAATATACGAAACTATTTAATTATTTTTTTTTATTTAGAAAGGAAGAAACGGGAAGAATTGTTGCATAAAGTGCTGAAAAGAATATTTCTTGGCAAATGGAGAAAAAACAATCGTCAATAAAACAGGATATCCATGAGATGTAACATGGAATGTTTAAGTTCTTATAACAAGAAGAGATTAAAAAGCCCAGAAGCGTAACTCACCAATATTTTTCCTGTTTGTCAAATTGTACAGTATAACGGCTGACTGATGCAATTCTGGATGAAGAAGAACTTTACTTATAGCAAGATCATCAGTGAAAACTTGCATTGGAAGACTCACAACGTGATGAATAACCCGCTGATTGTATGGGGTGAGCTTTATTCTCGCCTCACGCAAAAGGGTCATCACATTTCAACCGAAGATTTTGGAACCCACCTTAGTGTAAGTAGAATCAGCGAAATTGGATGGTACCCATAGAAACACTAAACAAAATTTGCGCGGAAAACTGAATCAATATCTGACGATTGGAGAAAAGGGATAAATGCATAATACCTTTAATATGTGTGAAATCTATAAAGTCAAAAATTCAAAAGCAAGATTCATGTTCGCAAAACATCATTTTCTGGCTCAGGTAAGTCATAGAGTATATATTAAATCCGAACGACCAGCTTCATCTACGTGGAATAAATCTCGACGCTCTTGATATTAGTACGGAAAGATAATATATAGAAAACTTAGAAAAGAAACAAACAAATATGAAGATAAATAGAATGAGTTTTAAGAATGGGGATACATAATTAACATTAATTCTATATATATGTATTAAAAAATTAAATATCATCTTGGTAGTAGTGGCAATACTACCAAAAAGATATTTAATATGTATATTTGGCAAAGAATTTTGATATATTTTATAGCGGGTGTCTGTTGAAGCTCGGCCACCGGCTATATCTCGGCAACCGTTTATCGTACAACCTGACGGAAAAAATCTTAATAATAAAATTGACCACGTAAATTTCAACAAAAATATTTTTTAGTTTCTAAAATGATCGCAAGGGGGCGCAATTCTCAAGATCAATTAAAAATTCGATAATTCTTCATTAAATTGTAGATTAAGATTTTTTACTAGCAACATTTTCAGACGTTTCTATACAATTTTTATTAGAAACTTTTTGATCTAAGTCCCATACGAAGGGAAGAGTGGAGGGGGGTATGTCTGTGTATAAAAGTAGGTATAATTTCGGTTTGCCTCAACGGATTTTAATGTTTCTGGCCTCATTAGATAGAAAACTTTTCAATGAATTGAATGATATGTTGTACGAAATTACGTGATTCTAACAAAGATAACAGGGGACGCTGTTCTCAATTTATGTAAATTACTTGTTCTTTCTTTAAAATTTTAAATGGAACGGTATATTTTTAATATCGTACTATTGAAGCACATAAGAAACTGAAGAGAATCATGAAAATCGGAAGTTGCTACCTTTTACTTTCTTATACGTAGTATAAGGAAGTATTGTGATGATGAAAATTTTCGACTTCGAGATTTTTGCAGATGTCCACGTTTAGTAGTCCCCTGATACCGAAAAAGTGGTTTTTAAAAAATGTCTGTGTGTCTGTGTGTCTGTGTGTCTGTGTGTCTGTGTGTCTGTCTCTCTCTCTCTGTGTGTGACCACGATAGCGGCCAAACCGCTGTAGATATCAATTCCAAATTTTGTATTTACGTGTATAATCTCCCTCTTGAGATCTGATTAGTTTTTCAGTAAAATCGGTAGACCGGAAGTAGCAGTTTACTTCAGCGAAAAAATCGAATTTTGCGAATATTTCGTCAACTACTAAGTTTAAACAAATTTATAAAGAATTAATATATACTTAAAATTAAAATTGATAATAATTTTATTTAAAAAGTTTTTCGAAATTCCTACCGGAAGTAGGTCTTTTACTCTTATCGAAAATCAGTTTTTTGCGAATATTTCGCAAGTCATGCTTTTTAGACAAGTACGTTACGGGTATAAAAGTATTTACAACATAATTTTCAATATCTTTTGTATAAAAAAAATTTCAAAATTCAGACCGGAAGTACCACTTTTACTCTTATCGAATAGCGATTTTTTGCAAATATGTCGTAAGTTATGCATTCTATATATATTTATCAAGAGTACAAAAGTATTTAGAACTGGATTTGCAATATTTTTTGTATATATGAAATTTAAAAATTCGGACCGGAAGTAGCACTTTTACTCTTAGCGAGGAGCACTTTTTTGATAATATCTTGCAAAGTATGCATTCTATAGCGATTTATTAAGCGCATGAAAGTACCTAGAATAGGATTTTGAATAAGTTTTGTTTAAAAAAATTCTTAAAATTGTATAGTTTGAAACGCTCATACGTATAAGAAAGTCGTGTGGTGGCCACACCTCATTTTTTTCTTGACAAAGATATAGTCATACGAGTTAATCCAGAAGAAGAAAAATTTTTATATATATATTTCTTTATTTATTATGAGTAATAAGTTTATTTTAATTTTAAGAGGGTCACTAGTTAGTGTATAGTTCGTTTTCACTTGAATTTTCATCATACTTTTCCATAAATGTATTCATTTCAATCTTCTCACCGGGTTTTTAATTCATTGCATATGTTACGTTAGATTCTCCTTTTAAATATTTTCAAATTCTCTAGCTACTTTTAAATTTCATGTCTTGTCTTTTTAGATATTGAACTAAAATAATAACAATAATAATAATAATATTAATATATCTCTATTACCCAACAGATATACATCTAATTATAGGAAAAAATAATTTCCACAACTAGACAATAACGAGAAAAACGTAATATAATATAATGCATTAGTTATAACCAAATCATTTACTCGTTAATAACGAAAGTAATATAAAGGAAATCTCATAATAATGTAATTTAGTATCACTGTGTATGCCATGTTGTATGATGGAAATTTAAAAAAAAAAGCAACCTGCACTGTTCAGTATTATTATTTTATTTCAATGTTGGAAAGGACAAGAAATGATATTTAAACAATAATAGCTAGAGAACTAGAAAACATTTAAAAGGAGAATCTAACGTAACATATGCAATGAATTACAAAGAGTATAAAAAGATTGAAATGAATACATTTATGGAAGAGTATAATGAAAACGAACTATACACTCTCTAGAGACCCTCTTAAAATAAAAATAAAATTATTACTCCCAATAAATAAATAAATATATATTTAAAAACTTTTATTCTTCTGGATTATCTTTGTATGACTATACCTTTGTCAAGAAAAAAGGTAGCAACTTTCGGTCTTCACCATTCTCTTCAATTTTTTATGTGCTTTAATATTACGATATTAAAAATATACCTTTCCATTTAAAACTTTAAAGAAGAAACACGTGTTATACATAAATTGAGAACAGCGCCCCCTGTCACATTTTTCGAAAAGCACGTACTTTCGTACTACATATTCCTCAATTCTTTGTAAAATTCTCTATCGAATGAGCCCAGAAACATTAAAATTCGTTGAGACAAACGGAAATTATAGCTACTTTTGTACGCAGACATACCCCCGCCACCCTCGCCTTCGTATGGGGGTTAGATCAAAAAGTTTCAAATAAAAATTGTATAAAAACGTCTATCTTAATCTAGAATTTAATGGAAAATTATGAAACTTTTAATTTATTTATAGAATTGCGCCGCCTTGCGATCATTTTGGAAACTTAAAAATATTTTTATTAAATTCTCGTAGTCCGTTTTACTATCAAGATGTTTTCCGCTAGGTTGTACGATAAACAGTTACAGAGATATGGCCGTGACTGAGCTTAAACAGACACCCGGTATATAGGGTGAGTTATTAGTAGCCGCTTTTTCGATTGCCCTTTCGTGTTTTACATATTAGAAAAAGCAATTAGTGGCAGATTCATGGTTGCTTGTGGCGCATATTCTAAAAATACCTTAAGTTTTGACGAACTTCCGGTTTCACCGGAAATGCACGGAACTTAATTTTTTTAAATGGTTCACCATATATGTACATTTTTGGACTTTCTAGCAATGATTTAAATTGTCTATTCAACTGTTTTTCCTTTTTTAAAATTGAGCCAATAGTTTTTAAGTTATTAATTTTTTTTGAAAATATTTGACCAAAACACGAGTTCAGAAGAAAATCATTTCCACATTGTCTTTAAAAGTAAAAACATTAAATTTGGTGGTGCTTGTAGCCTAGAAAATTCTACATCATTTGGTATAAGTTGTACTCGACAATACCTCAAAAAACTTTGTTTTTTCAAAGCCTACTTCCAGAAATTTTCACATACCAAAAACTTATTTTTTTTTTAATGGAACACCCAGTATTTTATTGTGACATTTTGTTCCTTTTTTATTCTTTTACATTTTTATTAACAATATCCTATACCTATCCTATAGGAGCAATTAGCGGTCAAATAAAGAACTACGAGCGCTGTTGTTCTATGCACCCAAATATTCGTTCAACCAATGGAAGGCTGGAAGGGGGACCGACTTTCTTAGTCAACTGTCATACAAAGTAAAGGTTAAATCCCACTATCCCAAAAGTAATAATTTTACAGACTGAAGGGCAATTTTTTAATTTCGGCAATATCCAGTTGCAGTATTTTATATTTTATACTACTGGTTAACAACGAAGTAAAATAAAGGTTATGTTTACTGGCATATTTGAAGATGCATGCAAGGTGCATGAAACAATGCTGCTATCTTCAATTTAATTTACCTAATGGCCCGTTTTCTTTCATTGTTGTAGTCTGCATAAGAGATGGCTGTAGTTTGCCAAATTATAAACTAATGCTCTAAAACTTTGATGGAAAAGAAAATTCGCAACAAAATAACGCAATTTAAATAACCTAAATCTATTGAGCAACGTAACAACAATCAAAAGTAATAAAAACAAATTTCATTAAGTAATTTGTTCAAGATAACCACAATTTTGTGCAATGCACGTGATTATTCATCTTTCCAAAGAAGTACTAACGTTGGGTAAAACGTTCCGACATATTAATAATAATAATAATAATATATCTTTATTAGCAATACGCTATTTACATACATACATTATATAAATTTATCTAAAATATATAATGACAGTTGTCTCTTAAATCTATTTATATTACTACAATGTTTTATTTCATACGGCAGTCTGTTAAACATTTTTAGCCCATTAACAAAAACATTATTAGCCGTTGATGACCTATTAACTTTTTCAATAAAGAAATCATTGATGATTCGTGTGTTATATTTATGTGTGTCATGTATATAAATCAACTTCTGACTAATATACGATGGCGTAACACCTTTTTTACTTTTGTAAATGAATAGCATAGTTTTGTAATTTATTCTTTGACGCACATTCATTAATTTCAATGTACTCAGCATTAATGTAACTGGTGTATATTTGTTACACTTTAAAATTGTTCTCATAGCTCTATTTTGTATTTTTTGTATTTGCTGAGTTTCGTAATTATTTAACTTGAAAAGAATACTTGAGCAATATTCAATGTGTATTGAAATTAGTGATTTATATATAGACAGTTTAATATATGTTGACATATTTTGACCTATTCTACTTAAATAACCTACTTTTTTAGACATTTTATTTAGAATATGTTTTGTATTTTCTTTAAAATTTAAATGCTGATCTATAATTATCCCTAAATATTTTATACTATTTACTCTTTCTAAATAATTATTATCTATTTTTATATTAATATTGTCATAATTAATTGTGTTTAATTTATATGCACTACCAATGATTATAAATTTAGATTTACTTATATTAATACTTAAACTATTGGCACATAACCATTTATATAATAAAGTTAAGTCTTCATTTATTTTGTCCTTCATGTCATTTAAATCATTTCCACTGACATATAACATTGAGTCATCAGCAAACAAATGTAATTTACTGTTTTTGGTCCTTAGCATAATGTCATTAACATATAAATTAAAAAGTAACGGTCCTAATATTGTTCCTTGTGGTACACCATATTTAGTAGAGCGCACACCTGATGTTGTCCCATTAAACTTTACACTTTGGTATCTGTCAGTCATGTATGAACGACACCATTCCAGAGCGATGCCTTTGAAGCCGATGACTTCCAATTTCTTCAATAGTAATTGTCGGTCGATGGTCTCAAAAGCTCTTCGGACATCCAAAAGCACAGCCAGCACCATTTTGCCACTGTCCATTTCCCTCGATCAATTATCACAAATGTTCACCAAAACTGTTTCACAAGAGTGTGATTTCTTGAAACCTGACTGGTTCAATGATATTATACTGTTTGTATCACAATAACTATCAATTTGTTTTTTAACGCACATTTCCAAAACTTTTTCGTATGATGGCACTGTATTTATAGGTCTGTATTCTTCACACAGTTTTGTCCCACTGACTTTTGGGACAGGTACTATATATGATATTTTCCAGTATTTAGGAAATACCCCTGACTGCATTGACGTATTTATTATGTCTAGTATTCTATTTGCTGACACCAAACAAATGTCCTTTAAAACTCTGCTTGTTATACCATCACCAGCAACGTCTCCTGTACCTTTTAGAGATTTAATTACATCTTTAATTTCTTTCATAGTTACATTTTCAAATTTACAAAAGTCCGGATGCTGCGGTATGTCACGCAAAACTTCATTTTCACTGTCAATATTTTGTCTTTGTATCCCATCGACTAGTGTATCTATGCTTGTTACAAAGTACTCATTAAATTTTTCAACAATTTCCCTATCATTCTCTATTTCTTCATTATCAAAAATAATGCCTGTATTATTTGTTTCTTTCCTTGTTGGTAATAACATTTTTAGATTCTTCCATAGTACTTTTGAGTCGTTTCTGTTTTGATCAAGTGCTGTTTTCAAATACTCTTCTTTCCGTTCTCTAATCATTTGAACTACTTTATTTCTAATTAATTTGTATTCATTCCAGTCTTCCTCACGTTTCGTAAATACTGCTACCTTATATTTATCATCTCTAATATTTATTTGTTCTAATATTGCATAATTCATCCACTCATTCCTTAAATACTTTTCCGGTAAAACAAATTCACATTTTGGACACATTTCTTCAATACTTTGATTTATATTTTCAGTCCATTGATCCACCATAATGTTGACTTCATTTCCATTATACCAACTTTTTTCGTAAATGTGTTCATGCAGTTTATCAATGTCATAATTTTTAAAACTCCTTATAACTTTCTTTTTCTTTTTTGTCACATCACTTTTTGTCTGTAGTATAACTTTTCACATCGAATGATCACTAATTTTTGGTGTATGTAGTACCTCATGTTGTTGTTTTTTCGTTTGTAATAATGTAGTCAATGAGTGTTTTGCTATTGTTTGTTATTCTTGTATATTCAGTTACCACTTGCTTTAAACCATTTATATGTATCAAGGTTTTAAGTCTATTACTGTAATAAGTGTTTTTTGTATAATCTATATTTATATCACCCATCATTAAAATAGTCCCATTGAAATTGATTATATTATCAATATAGGTTTCAATATATTCCAAAAATAGGTTATCCATGTTTTGTGGAGGGTGGTATATAACGGACAATAGTATTCTTTGACTACCCATTACGATTTCCGCACTTACCATCCAAATATATTTGTCAATGTGAATGTTATGTATTTTATAACTTATATTACTTTTTATATAAAGTGAAACTCCACCAGTTCTTCTATTTTCTGTGAGTGCTTTTATTACATTATATCCTTTAATTGTAATTTCACCATCAGTAATTTCATCATCAATATGGGTCTCTACAAGACCCAATATACGCGGTTCCCACACATCACAAAGATGCAATATAGAGTCTTTATTATGTAAAAAACCCTGACAGTTAAATACCAAAATATCCTTAGAAATCCTACCTTTTTCACCAGTATCGACATTTATTAGTTGCTATTGATAATTAATTTTAGAACGCAATTTCTCAATTATCCTTTTGTAACAAGGACACTCTCTATCCGTTGTTGAATGACTAACATCTAGATTCATCTTTAATCTCCGGTTAGTGTTTATACAGTTTATACATTTATTTTCATTCACATTACATTCTCTTGTAGTATGAGTATCATCACATTTAGTACATCTTGCCTCATTTTTACAATCCTTTGCCATATGATTGTATCCTCCACATTTGTAACACCTTAACACGTTATCATATTCATATACATTACATTTTCTCCATCCTATGTTAATTTTTTCTTTACTTAATATTCTTTTATATATGTGTGCTTCAACTTGTAAAACTATATTGCCATAGTTTTTCTTGTTCTTAACGGAGAAGTTTTTTTTGATCTTCATACTTTCCAGAGCATTTACATTGGTCAATTCCAGTTCATTCTGATCAATAATACTGTGTAATATATCATTATCTGCTTGGTCCAAAGTTTATGCTTCAATACCAACTATGATCAATTCGGGTTTTTTTAATACAGGTTCAATTACATCATATTTAGTTCTCAACTCCTTTGTTACTGAGTCTTTTAATTTTTCTTTAGAACTACTATTATTGCAGTTTATAACAATTCCTCCATTACTTATATTCTTAACCGTATTCACAGCTACTGCCAATTTACTGGGATTAATTTTCGTTTTAATTTCTTTTTGTGTTTGTTCGCATTGTTGCTTATCATTCTTAGGTTTAATCACCAGTACTTTTTATTTTTTACCGAATCACTATATAATTTACTTTTAGAAATATTTTCTCCTTTTACCAAACTCTGTATCATTATATCCATCTGATGAATAACATCACTCTGCTCTGATATCATATTAAAGCATGCTTCAAACTTTTTGTTTAATTCATCCATTTGAACTTGCATTTTATTATTCTCACACTTGATTCAAATATTGATTTTAGATTTTCTTCTGATGACTTTAATCCTAGACACTTCAAGTGATAATCTTTTCCACACACAAAACAACTTACTTATTTGTCTATTCTTTTTAAATCGCTTTTACACGTACAACACCTCTTTGCACTCATTTTGAAACAAAGAAAAGCGAAAGAAAGAAGAAAGTAGACAGGATATGTTCACATAATAATGTTTAATACTACCGTTTAATACTACCGACAATCGAGACCGCAATCAATTGCATGTGTTCACCTCAACAGTACATGAACTATATTCTTACAAACGCTTCTCTGATTTTAATGTTCATGTCTTCAAAAAGTTTTATTATTATTATTATTAAAGAAATAACATCCGATTATGTAAATACCCACTATTCCTCCGCACACATTTAATGATCAACGATTTTGAAAGCTCGTAGTGTGATAAAGTGATGACTGCAATTTATACCAAATGATGCAGAATTTTCTTGGCTACAAGTGCTAATAAAGTTAATGTTTTTACTTTTAAAAACAATGTGAAAATGTTTTTTTTTACACGTGTTTTGGTCAAATATTTCCAAAAAAAAAGTAATAACTCGAAAACTATTAGTTCAATTTTGAAAAAGGAGAAACAGTTGAATAGACAATTTATAACAGTAGTAGAAGATCCAAAAATATATAGAGGGAATCATTTAAAAAAATTAAAGTCTATGCATTTCCGGTAAAACCTGAAGTGCGTCAGAGCTTGAGGTATTTTTACAATATGCGCCCCAAGCAACCATGAATCTTTCACTAATTGTTTTTCTTTTATGTAAAACACAAAAGAGCAATCGAAGAAGCCGCTACTAATGACCCACCCTGTATATATATATATATATATATATATGTGTAAATTAGAATTTTAATTATTTTTAAAATTCTGTTTTTCTCAGCGTAGAAATATCTAAATTGATTTTTCTGCTTCGCGCTGAGTAAATTAATTAGGAAATTTTATCACAAAAATTTGCCCACGATGAGATTTGAACTCACGACCTTCTTAATGCCGTTAAGACGCGCTAACCAACTGCGCCACGAGGGCCTGAGTTCAATATCTACTTAAACGTCTTGATCTCTTCAAGTAACAGTTGAAATATACATCTTTATCCGGCAGTTCGGAAATGAATGTGTAAATTAGAATTTTAATTATTTTTAAAATTCTGTTTTTCTCAGCGTAGAAATATCTAAATTGATTTTTCTGCTTCGCGCTGAGTAAATTAATTAGGAAATTTTATCACAAAAATTTGCCCACGATGAGATTTGAACTCACGACCTTCTTAATGCCGTTAAGACGCGCTAACCAACTGCGCCACGAGGGCCTGAGTTCAATATCTACTTAAACGTCTTGATCTCTTCAAGTAACAGTTGAAATATACATCTTTATCCGGCAGTTCGGAAATGAATGTGTAAATTAGAATTTTAATTATTTTTAAAATTCTGTTTTTCTCAGCGTAGAAATATCTAAATTGATTTTTCTGCTTCGCGCTGAGTAAATTAATTAGGAAATTTTATCACAAAAATTTGCCCACGATGAGATTTGAACTCACGACCTTCTTAATGCCGTTAAGACGCGCTAACCAACTGCGCCACGAGGGCCTGAGTTCAATATCTACTTAAACGTCTTGATCTCTTCAAGTAACAGTTGAAATATACATCTTTATCCGGCAGTTCGGAAATGAATGTGTAAATTAGAATTTTAATTATTTTTAAAATTCTGTTTTTCTCAGCGTAGAAATATCTAAATTGATTTTTCTGCTTCGCGCTGAGTAAATTAATTAGGAAATTTTATCACAAAAATTTGCCCACGATGAGATTTGAACTCACGACCTTCTTAATGCCGTTAAGACGCGCTAACCAACTGCGCCACGAGTGCCTGAGTTCAATATCTACTTAAACTTCTTGATCTCTTCAAGTAACAGTTGAAATATACATCTTTATCCGGCAGTTCGGAAATGAATGTGTAAATTAGAATTTTAATTATTTTTAAAATTCTGTTTTTCTCAGCGTAGAAATATCTAAATTGATTTTTCTGCTTCGCGCTGAGTAAATTAATTAGGAAATTTTATCACAAAAATTTGCCCACGATGAGATTTGAACTCACGACCTTCTTAATGCCGTTAAGACGCGCTAACCAACTGCGCCACGAGGGCCTGAGTTCAATATCTACTTAAACGTCTTGATCTCTTCAAGTAACAGTTGAAACATACATCTTTATCCGGCAGTTCGGAAATGAATGTGTAAATTAGAATTTTAATTATTTTTAAAATTCTGTTTTTCTCAGCGTAGAAATATCTAAATTGATTTTTCTGCTTCGCGCTGAGTAAATTAATTAGGAAATTTTATCACAAAAATTTGCCCACGATGAGATTTGAACTCACGACCTTCTTAATGCCGTTAAGACGCGCTAACCAACTGCGCCACGAGGGCCTGAGTTCAATATCCACTTAAACGTCTTGATCTCTTCAAGTAACAGTTGAAATATACATCTTTATCCGGCAGTTCGGAAATGAATGTGTAAATTAGAATTTTAATTATTTTTAAAATTCTGTTTTTCTCAGCGTAGAAATATCTAAATTGATTTTTCTGCTTCGCGCTGAGTAAATTAATTAGGAAATTTTATCACAAAAATTTGCCCACGATGAGATTTGAACTCACGACCTTCTTAATGCCGTTAAGACGCGCTAACAAACTGCGCCACGAGGGCCTGAGTTCAATATCTACTTAAACGTCTTGATCTCTTCAAGTAACAGTTGAAATATACATCTTTATCCGGCAGTTCGGAAATGAATGTGTAAATTAGAATTTTAATTATTTTTAAAATTCTGTTTTTCTCAGCGTAGAAATATCTAAATTGATTTTTCTGCTTCGCGCTGAGTAAATTAATTAGGAAATTTTATCACAAAAATTTGCCCACGATGAGATTTGAACTCACGACCTTCTTAATGCCGTTAAGACGCGCTAACCAACTGCGCCACGAGGGCCTGAGTTCAATATCTACTTAAACGTCTTGATCTCTTCAAGTAACAGTTGAAATATACATCTTTATCCGGCAGTTCGGAAATGAATGTGTAAATTAGAATTTTAATTATTTTTAAAATTCTGTTTTTCTCAGCGTAGAAATATCTAAATTGATTTTTCTGCTTCGCGCTGAGTAAATTAATTAGGAAATTTTATCACAAAAATTTGCCCACGATGAGATTTGAACTCACGACCTTCTTAATGCCGTTAAGACGCGCTAACCAACTGCGCCACGAGGGCCTGAGTTCAATATCTACTTAAACGTCTTGATCTCTTCAAGTAACAGTTGAAATATACATCTTTATCCGGCAGTTCGGAAATGAATGTGTAAATTAGAATTTTAATTATTTTTAAAATTCTGTTTTTCTCAGCGTAGAAATATCTAAATTGATTTTTCTGCTTCGCGCTGAGTAAATTAATTAGGAAATTTTATCACAAAAATTTGCCCACGATGAGATTTGAACTCACGACCTTCTTAATGCCGTTAAGACGCGCTAACCAACTGCGCCACGAGGGCCTGAGTTCAATATCTACTTAAACGTCTTGATCTCTTCAAGTAACAGTTGAAATATACATCTTTATCCGGCAGTTCGGAAATGAATGTGTAAATTAGAATTTTAATTATTTTTAAAATTCTGTTTTTCTCAGCGTAGAAATATCTAAATTGATTTTTCTGCTTCGCGCTGAGTAAATTAATTAGGAAATTTTATCACAAAAATTTGCCCACGATGAGATTTGAACTCACGACCTTCTTAATGCCGTTAAGACGCGCTAACCAACTGCGCCACGAGGGCCTGAGTTCAATATCTACTTAAACGTCTTGATCTCTTCAAGTAACAGTTGAAATATACATCTTTATCCGGCAGTTCGGAAATGAATGTGTAAATTAGAATTTTAATTATTTTTAAAATTCTGTTTTTCTCAGCGTAGAAATATCTAAATTGATTTTTCTGCTTCGCGCTGAGTAAATTAATTAGGAAATTTTATCACAAAAATTTGCCCACGATGAGATTTGAACTCACGACCTTCTTAATGCCGTTAAGACGCGCTAACCAACTGCGCCACGAGGGCCTGAGTTCAATATCTACTTAAACGTCTTGATCTCTTCAAGTAACAGTTGAAATATACATCTTTATCCGGCAGTTCGGAAATGAATGTGTAAATTAGAATTTTAATTATTTTTAAAATTCTGTTTTTCTCAGCGTAGAAATATCTAAATTGATTTTTCTGCTTCGCGCTGAGTAAATTAATTAGGAAATTTTATCACAAAAATTTGCCCACGATGAGATTTGAACTCACGACCTTCTTAATGCCGTTAAGACGCGCTAACCAACTGCGCCACGAGGGCCTGAGTTCAATATCTACTTAAACGTCTTGATCTCTTCAAGTAACAATTGAAATATACATCTTTATCCGGCAGTTCGGAAATGAATGTGTAAATTAGAATTTTAATTATTTTTAAAATTCTGTTTTTCTCAGCGTAGAAATATCTAAATTGATTTTTCTGCTTCGCGCTGAGTAGATTAATTAGGAAATTTTATCACAAAAATTTGCCCACGATGAGATTTGAACTCACGACCTTCTTAATGCCGTTAAGACGCGCTAACCAACTGCGCCACGAGGGCCTGAGTTCAATATCTACTTAAACGTCTTGATCTCTTCAAGTAACAGTTGAAATATACATCTTTATCCGGCAGTTCGGAAATGAATGTGTAAATTAGAATTTTAATTATTTTTAAAATTCTGTTTTTCTCAGCGTAGAAATATCTAAATTGATTTTTCTGCTTCGCGCTGAGTAAATTAATTAGGAAATTTTATCACAAAAATTTGCCCACGATGAGATTTGAACTCACGACCTTCTTAATGCCGTTAAGACGCGCTAACCAACTGCGCCACGAGGGCCTGAGTTCAATATCTACTTAAACGTCTTGATCTCTTCAAGTAACAGTTGAAATATACATCTTTATCCGGCAGTTCGGAAATGAATGTGTAAATTAGAATTTTAATTATTTTTAAAATTCTGTTTTTCTCAGCGTAGAAATATCTAAATTGATTTTTCTGCTTCGCGCTGAGTAAATTAATTAGGAAATTTTATCACAAAAATTTGCCCACGATGAGATTTGAACTCACGACCTTCTTAATGCCGTTAAGACGCGCTAACCAACTGCGCCACGAGGGCCTGAGTTCAATATCTACTTAAACGTCTTGATCTCTTCAAGTAACAGTTGAAATATACATCTTTATCCGGCAGTTCGGAAATGAATGTGTAAATTAGAATTTTAATTATTTTTAAAATTCTGTTTTTCTCAGCGTAGAAATATCTAAATTGATTTTTCTGCTTCGCGCTGAGTAAATTAATTAGGAAATTTTATCACAAAAATTTGCCCACGATGAGATTTGAACTCACGACCTTCTTAATGCCGTTAAGACGCGCTAACCAACTGCGCCACGAGGGCCTGAGTTCAATATCTACTTAAACGTCTTGATCTCTTCAAGTAACAGTTGAAATATACATCTTTATCCGGCAGTTCGGAAATGAATGTGTAAATTAGAATTTTAATTATTTTTAAAATTCTGTTTTTCTCAGCGTAGAAATATCTAAATTGATTTTTCTGCTTCGCGCTGAGTAAATTAATTAGGAAATTTTATCACAAAAATTTGCCCACGATGAGATTTGAACTCACGACCTTCTTAATGCCGTTAAGACGCGCTAACCAACTGCGCCACGAGGGCCTGAGTTCAATATCTACTTAAACGTCTTGATCTCTTCAAGTAACAGTTGAAATATACATCTTTATCCGGCAGTTCGGAAATGAATGTGTAAATTAGAATTTTAATTATTTTTAAAATTCTGTTTTTCTCAGCGTAGAAATATCTAAATTGATTTTTCTGCTTCGCGCTGAGTAAATTAATTAGGAAATTTTATCACAAAAATTTGCCCACGATGAGATTTGAACTCACGACCTTCTTAATGCCGTTAAGACGCGCTAACCAACTGCGCCACGAGGGCCTGAGTTCAATATCTACTTAAACGTCTTGATCTCTTCAAGTAACAGTTGAAATATACATCTTTATCCGGCAGTTCGGAAATGAATGTGTAAATTAGAATTTTAATTATTTTTAAAATTCTGTTTTTCTCAGCGTAGAAATATCTAAATTGATTTTTCTGCTTCGCGCTGAGTAAATTAATTAGGAAATTTTATCACAAAAATTTGCCCACGATGAGATTTGAACTCACGACCTTCTTAATGCCGTTAAGACGCGCTAACCAACTGCGCCACGAGGGCCTGAGTTCAATATCTACTTAAACGCCTTGATCTCTTCAAGTAACAGTTGAAATATACATCTTTATCCGGCAGTTCGGAAATGAATGTGTAAATTAGAATTTTAATTATTTTTAAAATTCTGTTTTTCTCAGCGTAGAAATATCTAAATTGATTTTTCTGCTTCGCGCTGAGTAAATTAATTAGGAAATTTTATCACAAAAATTTGCCCACGATGAGATTTGAACTCACGACCTTCTTAATGCCGTTAAGACGCGCTAACCAACTGCGCCACGAGGGCCTGAGTTCAATATCTACTTAAACGTCTTGATCTCTTCAAGTAACAGTTGAAATATACATCTTTATCCGGCAGTTCGGAAATGAATGTGTAAATTAGAATTTTAATTATTTTTAAAATTCTGTTTTTCTCAGCGTAGAAATATCTAAATTGATTTTTCTGCTTCGCGCTGAGTAAATTAATTAGGAAATTTTCTCACAAAAATTTGCCCACGATGAGATTTGAACTCACGACCTTCTTAATGCCGTTAAGACGCGCTAACCAACTGCGCCACGAGGGCCTGAGTTCAATATCTACTTAAACGTCTTGATCTCTTCAAGTAACAGTTGAAATATACATCTTTATCCGGCAGTTCGGAAATGAATGTGTAAATTAGAATTTTAATTATTTTTAAAATTCTGTTTTTCTCAGCGTAGAAATATCTAAATTGATTTTTCTGCTTCGCGCTGAGTAAATTAATTAGGAAATTTTATCACAAAAATTTGCCCACGATGAGATTTGAACTCACGACCTTCTTAATGCCGTTAAGACGCGCTAACCAACTGCGCCACGAGGGCCTGAGTTCAATATCTACTTAAACGTCTTGATCTCTTCAAGTAACAGTTGAAATATACATCTTTATCCGGCAGTTCGGAAATGAATGTGTAAATTAGAATTTTAATTATTTTTAAAATTCTGTTTTTCTCAGCGTAGAAATATCTAAATTGATTTTTCTGCTTCGCGCTGAGTAAATTAATTAGGAAATTTTATCACAAAAATTTGCCCACGATGAGATTTGAACTCACGACCTTCTTAATGCCGTTAAGACGCGCTAACCAACTGCGCCACGAGGGCCTGAGTTCAATATCTACTTAAACGTCTTGATCTCTTCAAGTAACAGTTGAAATATACATCTTTATCCGGCAGTTCGGAAATGAATGTGTAAATTAGAATTTTAATTATTTTTAAAATTCTGTTTTTCTCAGCGTAGAAATATCTAAATTGATTTTTCTGCTTCGCGCTGAGTAAATTAATTAGGAAATTTTATCACAAAAATTTGCCCACGATGAGATTTGAACTCACGACCTTCTTAATGCCGTTAAGACGCGCTAACCAACTGCGCCACGAGGGCCTGAGTTCAATATCTACTTAAACGTCTTGATCTCTTCAAGTAACAGTTGAAATATACATCTTTATCCGGCAGTTCGGAAATGAATGTGTAAATTAGAATTTTAATTATTTTTAAAATTCTGTTTTTCTCAGCGTAGAAATATCTAAATTGATTTTTCTGCTTCGCGCTGAGTAAATTAATTAGGAAATTTTATCACAAAAATTTGCCCACGATGAGATTTGAACTCACGACCTTCTTAATGCCGTTAAGACGCGCTAACCAACTGCGCCACGAGGGCCTGAGTTCAATATCTACTTAAACGTCTTGATCTCTTCAAGTAACAGTTGAAATATACATCTTTATCCGGCAGTTCGGAAATGAATGTGTAAATTAGAATTTTAATTATTTTTAAAATTCTGTTTTTCTCAGCGTAGAAATATCTAAATTGATTTTTCTGCTTCGCGCTGAGTAAATTAATTAGGAAATTTTATCACAAAAATTTGCCCACGATGAGATTTGAACTCACGACCTTCTTAATGCCGTTAAGACGCGCTAACCAACTGCGCCACGAGGGCCTGAGTTCAATATCTACTTAAACGTCTTGATCTCTTCAAGTAACAGTTGAAATATACATCTTTATCCGGCAGTTCGGAAATGAATGTGTAAATTAGAATTTTAATTATTTTTAAAATTCTGTTTTTCTCAGCGTAGAAATATCTAAATTGATTTTTCTGCTTCGCGCTGAGTAAATTAATTAGGAAATTTTATCACAAAAATTTGCCCACGATGAGATTTGAACTCACGACCTTCTTAATGCCGTTAAGACGCGCTAACCAACTGCGCCACGAGGGCCTGAGTTCAATATCTACTTAAACGTCTTGATCTCTTCAAGTAACAGTTGAAATATACATCTTTATCCGGCAGTTCGGAAATGAATGTGTAAATTAGAATTTTAATTATTTTTAAAATTCTGTTTTTCTCAGCGTAGAAATATCTAAATTGATTTTTCTGCTTCGCGCTGAGTAAATTAATTAGGAAATTTTATCACAAAAATTTGCCCACGATGAGATTTGAACTCACGACCTTCTTAATGCCGTTAAGACGCGCTAACCAACTGCGCCACGAGGGCCTGAGTTCAATATCTACTTAAACGTCTTGATCTCTTCAAGTAACAGTTGAAATATACATCTTTATCCGGCAGTTCGGAAATGAATGTGTAAATTAGAATTTTAATTATTTTTAAAATTCTGTTTTTCTCAGCGTAGAAATATCTAAATTGATTTTTCTGCTTCGCGCTGAGTAAATTAATTAGGAAATTTTATCACAAAAATTTGCCCACGATGAGATTTAAACTCACGACCTTCTTAATGCCGTTAAGACGCGCTAACCAACTGCGCCACGAGGGCCTGAGTTCAATATCTACTTAAACGTCTTGATCTCTTCAAGTAACAGTTGAAATATACATCTTTATCCGGCAGTTCGGAAATGAATGTGTAAATTAGAATTTTAATTATTTTTAAAATTCTGTTTTTCTCAGCGTAGAAATATCTAAATTGATTTTTCTGCTTCGCGCTGAGTAAATTAATTAGGAAATTTTATCACAAAAATTTGCCCACGATGAGATTTGAACTCACGACCTTCTTAATGCCGTTAAGACGCGCTAACCAACTGCGCCACGAGGGCCTGAGTTCAATATCTACTTAAACGTCTTGATCTCTTCAAGTAACAGTTGAAATATACATCTTTATCCGGCAGTTCGGAAATGAATGTGTAAATTAGAATTTTAATTATTTTTAAAATTCTGTTTTTCTCAGCGTAGAAATATCTAAATTGATTTTTCTGCTTCGCGCTGAGTAAATTAATTGGGAAATTTTATCACAAAAATTTGCCCACGATGAGATTTGAACTCACGACCTTCTTAATGCCGTTAAGACGCGCTAACAAACTGCGCCACGAGGGCCTGAGTTCAATATCTACTTAAACGTCTTGATCTCTTCAAGTAACAGTTGAAATATACATCTTTATCCGGCAGTTCGGAAATGAATGTGTAAATTAGAATTTTAATTATTTTTAAAATTCTGTTTTTCTCAGCGTAGAAATATCTAAATTGATTTTTCTGCTTCGCGCTGAGTAAATTAATTAGGAAATTTTATCACAAAAATTTGCCCACGATGAGATTTGAACTCACGACCTTCTTAATGCCGTTAAGACGCGCTAACCAACTGCGCCACGAGGGCCTGAGTTCAATATCTACTTAAACGTCTTGATCTCTTCAAGTAACAGTTGAAATATACATCTTTATCCGGCAGTTCGGAAATGAATGTGTAAATTAGAATTTTAATTATTTTAAAAATTCTGTTTTTCTCAGCGTAGAAATATCTAAATTGATTTTTCTGCTTCGCGCTGAGTAAATTAATTAGGAAATTTTATCACAAAAATTTGCCCACGATGAGATTTGAACTCACGACCTTCTTAATGCCGTTAAGACGCGCTAACCAACTGCGCCACGAGGGCCTGAGTTCAATATCTACTTAAACGTCTTGATCTCTTCAAGTAACAGTTGAAATATACATCTTTATCCGGCAGTTCGGAAATGAATGTGTAAATTAGAATTTTAATTATTTTTAAAATTCTGTTTTTCTCAGCGTAGAAATATCTAAATTGATTTTTCTGCTTCGCGCTGAGTAAATTAATTAGGAAATTTTATCACAAAAATTTGCCCACGACGAGATTTGAACTCACGACCTTCTTAATGCCGTTAAGACGCGCTAACCAACTGCGCCACGAGGGCCTGAGTTCAATATCTACTTAAACGTCTTGATCTCTTCAAGTAACAGTTGAAATATACATCTTTATCCGGCAGTTCGGAAATGAATGTGTAAATTAGAATTTTAATTATTTTTAAAATTCTGTTTTTCTCAGCGTAGAAATATCTAAATTAATTTTTCTGCTTCGCGCTGAGTAAATTAATTAGGAAATTTTATCACAAAAATTTGCCCACGATGAGATTTGAACTCACGACCTTCTTAATGCCGTTAAGACGCGCTAACCAACTGCGCCACGAGGGCCTGAGTTCAATATCTACTTAAACGTCTTGATCTCTTCAAGTAACAGTTGAAATATACATCTTTATCCGGCAGTTCGGAAATGAATGTGTAAATTAAAATTTTAATTATTTTTAAAATTCTGTTTTTCTCAGCGTAGAAATATCTAAATTGATTTTTCTGCTTCGCGCTGAGTAAATTAATTAGGAAATTTTATCACAAAAATTTGCCCACGATGAGATTTGAACTCACGACCTTCTTAATGCCGTTAAGACGCGCTAACCAACTGCGCCACGAGGGCCTGAGTTCAATATCTACTTAAACGTCTTGATCTCTTCAAGTAACAGTTGAAATATACATCTTTATCCGGCAGTTCGGAAATGAATGTGTAAATTAGAATTTTAATTATTTTTAAAATTCTGTTTTTCTCAGCGTAGAAATATCTAAATTGATTTTTCTGCTTCGCGCTGAGTAAATTAATTAGGAAATTTTATCACAAAAATTTGCCCACGATGAGATTTGAACTCACGACCTTCTTAATGCCGTTAAGACGCGCTAACCAACTGCGCCACGAGGGCCTGAGTTCAATATCTACTTAAACGTCTTGATCTCTTCAAGTAACAGTTGAAATATACATCTTTATCCGGCAGTTCGGAAATGAATGTGTAAATTAGAATTTTGATTATTTTTAAAATTCTGTTTTTCTCAGCGTAGAAATATCTAAATTGATTTTTCTGCTTCGCGCTGAGTAAATTAATTAGGAAATTTTATCACAAAAATTTGCCCACGATGAGATTTGAACTCACGACCTTCTTAATGCCGTTAAGACGCGCTAACCAACTGCGCCACGAGGGCCTGAGTTCAATATCTACTTAAACGTCTTGATCTCTTCAAGTAACAGTTGAAATATACATCTTTATCCGGCAGTTCGGAAATGAATGTGTAAATTAGAATTTTAATTATTTTTAAAATTCTGTTTTTCTCAGCGTAGAAATATCTAAATTGATTTTTCTGCTTCGCGCTGAGTAAATTAATTAGGAAATTTTATCACAAAAATTTGCCCACGATGAGATTTGAACTCACGACCTTCTTAATGCCGTTAAGACGCGCTAACCAACTGCGCCACGAGGGCCTGAGTTCAATATCTACTTAAACGTCTTGATCTCTTCAAGTAACAGTTGAAATATACATCTTTATCCGGCAGTTCGGAAATGAATGTGTAAATTAGAATTTTAATTATTTTTAAAATTCTGTTTTTCTCAGCGTAGAAATATCTAAATTGATTTTTCTGCTTCGCGCTGAGTAAATTAATTGGGAAATTTTATCACAAAAATTTGCCCACGATGAGATTTGAACTCACGACCTTCTTAATGCCGTTAAGACGCGCTAACCAACTGCGCCACGAGGGCCTGAGTTCAATATCTACTTAAACGTCTTGATCTCTTCAAGTAACAGTTGAAATATACATCTTTATCCGGCAGTTCGGAAATGAATGTGTAAATTAGAATTTTAATTATTTTTAAAATTCTGTTTTTCTCAGCGTAGAAATATCTAAATTGATTTTTCTGCTTCGCGCTGAGTAAATTAATTAGGAAATTTTATCACAAAAATTTGCCCACGATGAGATTTGAACTCACGACCTTCTTAATGCCGTTAAGACGCGCTAACCAACTGCGCCACGAGGGCCTGAGTTCAATATCTACTTAAACGTCTTGATCTCTTCAAGTAACAGTTGAAATATACATCTTTATCCGGCAGTTCGGAAATGAATGTGTAAATTAGAATTTTAATTATTTTAAAAATTCTGTTTTTCTCAGCGTAGAAATATCTAAATTGATTTTTCTGCTTCGCGCTGAGTAAATTAATTAGGAAATTTTATCACAAAAATTTGCCCACGATGAGATTTGAACTCACGACCTTCTTAATGCCGTTAAGACGCGCTAACCAACTGCGCCACGAGGGCCTGAGTTCAATATCTACTTAAACGTCTTGATCTCTTCAAGTAACAGTTGAAATATACATCTTTATCCGGCAGTTCGGAAATGAATGTGTAAATTAGAATTTTAATTATTTTTAAAATTCTGTTTTTCTCAGCGTAGAAATATCTAAATTGATTTTTCTGCTTCGCGCTGAGTAAATTAATTAGGAAATTTTATCACAAAAATTTGCCCACGATGAGATTTGAACTCACGACCTTCTTAATGCCGTTAAGACGCGCTAACCAACTGCGCCACGAGGGCCTGAGTTCAATATCTACTTAAACGTCTTGATCTCTTCAAGTAACAGTTGAAATATACATCTTTATCCGGCAGTTCGGAAATGAATGTGTAAATTAGAATTTTAATTATTTTTAAAATTCTGTTTTTCTCAGCGTAGAAATATCTAAATTGATTTTTCTGCTTCGCGCTGAGTAAATTAATTAGGAAATTTTATCACAAAAATTTGCCCACGATGAGATTTGAACTCACGACCTTCTTAATGCCGTTAAGACGCGCTAACCAACTGCGCCACGAGGGCCTGAGTTCAATATCTACTTAAACGTCTTGATCTCTTCAAGTAACAGTTGAAATATACATCTTTATCCGGCAGTTCGGAAATGAATGTGTAAATTAAAATTTTAATTATTTTTAAAATTCTGTTTTTCTCAGCGTAGAAATATCTAAATTGATTTTTCTGCTTCGCGCTGAGTAAATTAATTAGGAAATTTTATCACAAAAATTTGCCCACGATGAGATTTGAACTCACGACCTTCTTAATGCCGTTAAGACGCGCTAACCAACTGCGCCACGAGGGCCTGAGTTCAATATCTACTTAAACGTCTTGATCTCTTCAAGTAACAGTTGAAATATACATCTTTATCCGGCAGTTCGGAAATGAATGTGTAAATTAGAATTTTAATTATTTTTAAAATTCTGTTTTTCTCAGCGTAGAAATATCTAAATTGATTTTTCTGCTTCGCGCTGAGTAAATTAATTAGGAAATTTTATCACAAAAATTTGCCCACGATGAGATTTGAACTCACGACCTTCTTAATGCCGTTAAGACGCGCTAACCAACTGCGCCACGAGGGCCTGAGTTCAATATCTACTTAAACGTCTTGATCTCTTCAAGTAACAGTTGAAATATACATCTTTATCCGGCAGTTCGGAAATGAATGTGTAAATTAGAATTTTGATTATTTTTAAAATTCTGTTTTTCTCAGCGTAGAAATATCTAAATTGATTTTTCTGCTTCGCGCTGAGTAAATTAATTAGGAAATTTTATCACAAAAATTTGCCCACGATGAGATTTGAACTCACGACCTTCTTAATGCCGTTAAGACGCGCTAACCAACTGCGCCACGAGGGCCTGAGTTCAATATCTACTTAAACGTCTTGATCTCTTCAAGTAACAGTTGAAATATACATCTTTATCCGGCAGTTCGGAAATGAATGTGTAAATTAGAATTTTAATTATTTTTAAAATTCTGTTTTTCTCAGCGTAGAAATATCTAAATTGATTTTTCTGCTTCGTGCTGAGTAAATTAATTAGGAAATTTTATCACAAAAATTTGCCCACGATGAGATTTGAACTCACGACCTTCTTAATGCCGTTAAGACGCGCTAACCAACTGCGCCACGAGGGCCTGAGTTCAATATCTACTTAAACGTCTTGATCTCTTCAAGTAACAGTTGAAATATACATCTTTATCCGGCAGTTCGGAAATGAATGTGTAAATTAGAATTTTAATTATTTTTAAAATTCTGTTTTTCTCAGCGTAGAAATATCTAAATTGATTTTTCTGCTTCGCGCTGAGTAAATTAATTAGGAAATTTTATCACAAAAATTTGCCCACGATGAGATTTGAACTCACGACCTTCTTAATGCCGTTAAGACGCGCTAACCAACTGCGCCACGAGGGCCTGAGTTCAATATCTACTTAAACGTCTTGATCTCTTCAAGTAACAGTTGAAATATACATCTTTATCCGGCAGTTCGGAAATGAATGTGTAAATTAGAATTTTAATTATTTTTAAAATTCTGTTTTTCTCAGCGTAGAAATATCTAAATTGATTTTTCTGCTTCGCGCTGAGTAAATTAATTAGGAAATTTTATCACAAAAATTTGCCCACGATGAGATTTGAACTCACGACCTTCTTAATGCCGTTAAGACGCGCTAACCAACTGCGCCACGCTCTTAAAATTTTGTCAAAAGACTTGACATACATCAAAATATAATTATAAATGTCAGCATATGATTTCTAGATTAACAATTTAACATTGCTGACATATTCTAATAATAATGTCATTACAAAAAATTTTTACAATGCAAGTATCAAATAAGCGCTAAAAGAACTGATTTTTGAAAATATAGAGGGGAAATATTT
Organism: Amphimallon solstitiale; assembly: GCA_963170755.1. Classification (NCBI taxonomy): domain Eukaryota; kingdom Metazoa; phylum Arthropoda; class Insecta; order Coleoptera; family Scarabaeidae; genus Amphimallon; species Amphimallon solstitiale. The sequence goes on from OY720675.1 coordinate 94,740,204, forward strand.
GTTTATGTAAGTAATGAAAAATAAATTTTTGAAAATGCATTAATTTCACTTCGGTCGTTCACACAAACTGATTCATTTTTCTTAATTTGGATGAGTTCTAATATTGATCGAGATTTATTGTTAATTTCAATATTTAGAATTTTAGTGTTATCAAAATTGAAATTATGTTTAAATTGTTGATAATGTTTTTTTAAAGCCGTTGAATTTTTGCAATATTTATGACCTTTAATTCTTTCTTCTAAATATTGCATAGATTGTCCAATGTAAATTTTGTTACAATTATTACAAGGAATACTATAAACAGTGTGTGTGGGTTTTCTTTAAAAAAGGAGTTTTAGATTTAATATTAGTATTGATAAACTTTAAATTATTATAATTTTTATGTGCTACTTTAATATTAAATTTACTAAACATTTTAGTTAATTGTTCTGATAATTTTGGTACATATGGGATAGATAAATATTTAATTTGACTATTATTTAAATTTTGATTGTTGTTTTGTTGTTGGTTGTAAAATTTATAAGTTCTTTTTTTAATGATATTTTTAATTAAATTTATTGGATAATTATTATTTGCTAAAGTTATGGTAATGTTGTCTAGAACTTCTTTTCTAAAATTTGGGCTTGTTAACTTAATTGCCCTATTAGTATGATTTATGATTTTTTAAAAGATAATGGTTGACATGATTTAAAATTCATTAATCTACCTGAAGATGTTGGTTTAGAATACCAACTAGTTAAAATTTTATTATTTTCTTTTCTTATTAAAGACATATCTAAAAAGTTGATTTTATTATCAATTTCTATTTCTTTTGTAAATTGATTTTTTTTATGATAACTATTAAAGAATGTATCTATTAGATCTATTTTGTTTTCAGTTATTGCTAGAATACAGTCATCAACATATCTTTTATAAAATGGAATTTCAAAATTAATTTTTGATATAATTGCTTCTTCAAGATCTTCCATTACTAATTGTGCTATAACACTTGATATTGGAGCACTCATAGCACATCCATATATTTGTTTATAGTACTTATCTTTATATTGGAAGAACGTTGAAGTTAATGAAATATCTAAACCCTCTAAGAAAAAATTAATATCTAAATAAGTGAATTCCTTTAATTTACACCAATGTTTCTTAATAATGTCTTTAGCTAAACCAATAGGAATATTTGTGAACATTGAAGTAACATCAAGAGAAATTAATGTGTGATCTTTGTTTAAATCTACTTTATCGATAAATTCTTTAAAACTGAAGGAATTTTTTATATAAAATTTATTTTTACCTGTAATATTAGATATGCAGTTAGCTAAATATTTTGGTAATTTGTAAAAAGGATATTGAATGCATGAGACAATAGGCCTTAAGGGAATGTCTTTTTTATGTAATTTTGGTAAACCATAAATTTTAGGAGGATATGCATTATGTATTTTCAGAGATTTTGAAATTGTGGAAGAAATAAGATTTTTTTGTTCCCATTTATTAATTAGATGATTATTAAGTTTTTGGAATATAGTTGTTGGATTGTTTTTAATTTGTGTAGTTCTTTTATCATTTAATATAGTTTCCATTTTATTTTCATAATCATTAGTGTTCATTATAACGGTTGTGTTACTTTTATCAGCCTTTAATATTGTAATTTGCTTGTTTTCTTTAAAAAAATTTAAATTAAATACAAATAATAATATTAATAAATTATATATTAATTAATATGGGAAAAACGGTCTAGAAGAAGACCCACAACGACGCCAAATCAAGAGACCAGGCAAGTGACACGATCTTTAGCCGAGGGTCGTTCTCTACCAAGATGTTGGTTTTGTCCGGAAAGGCACCTGAATAGAGATTGCCCAAAACAACCGCGAGAGTTCAAGGAACGTCATCCACAACCTCAACAAAGACAGGGGGAAGAGCAAGGGGCCGCAAGAAAAATGAATCAGTTTGTGTGAATGACGGCAGTGAAATTAATGCACTTTCAAAAATTTATTTTTCATTACTTACATAAACAAATATTTCCCCTCTATATTTTCAAAAATCAGTTCTTTTAGTGCTTATTTGATACTTGCATTGTAAAAATTTTTTGTAATGACTATTATTAGAATATGTCAGCAATGTTAAATTGTTAATCTAGAAATCATATGCTGACATTTATAATTATATTTTGATGTATGTCAAGTCTTTTGACAAAATTTTAAGAGAAACATTTTATTTATACAATTTTAACTGATATACCTATTTTTAAGTAAGTCATCTTGTTTTGTATTAATTTTTGAACCATTATTGTAACTTATACTTATAATTTCAGTTTTCTGAAGAAGACATTAATATTAAAAAATGTCGAAACGTTAAAACCTAATATTTATTGCATTTCGTTAAAAAGGCCTAATACCAAGAATTTAACTACACGAATATAATAAAGGCCAAGAAATAATAGTATTATTAATATAATACTTATTTAAATACTAGATATATATATGTATACTTGTGATAGTAAAATGCTACAGCCTGAATATTCAACATTGCCACTTTCAAACTTCTCATTCGCTTTCCATTTCATTTCTTTATATACCAAGTTTTTGAACTATGTAATCAAAGTAGTTTTCAATTTTTTTTCTAGTATTTGATTATTCGACAGTGTTGATTTTAATTGAGTCATTACTTTTCTTCGCTTACTTATTCATATCTTCACTGGTGGCGTTTTGCAAGAGTAGGTACTTCCTGTGATTTAAGTCCATTCCTGTAATGTAAACCTGACAGCCGATCCGTAGATTACTTGCTTATTTGTCTAACATCTTGCCTAATCAATTAAAAATAGCTTATTTTAGTTGTAAATTTTTCCTCTTATAAGTGGGTTTATGACACAGCTCATTTATATGTATGTACTAATATATCCTACAATGTAATTATAAACGGAAGAGTAATAAATTAATAATTCCTAATGTTGTAATTGGTATATTAACATTCTATGTTTGTAAATACTTAACAGAAATAAATGAAATAATTTGATTATAAATTGTTCATAAATACTATATTGTACGTCTCAAGAATATAATTAGTAACAGATAACCAAATTGAACTTGGAGTTGTGAAACTCTGAAGATTCCTAATGAAGTTTCCTGCTGTAGTTAATTGTTTTCCTGTTACATACCCTGTATCTAATGCATGCATATTAAATTTACATTCTTATAGAGTATTTGCCTATGGTACTTCATTGGCAATTTATAAGCATGACGTTTATATTAGTCGATAATTAATTGGCCCGTAAGTAAAATATTGAATATCTGCCTGCTATTAACATTCATATCGTTGCTGCAAAATTAGTATGTGCCTAAGCCAATGAATGCATTAAATTAATGGATACCTTATTTGAACTAGAAATAGCACTCTCTAATTAGTCGGTACAACGAATATGACATACTTTATACATATGTCGTCAATTATTAATTATGATAATGTTTCAAACAATACTCTATCAAGTACAATGTTACAATTTGTATTTAATAGTTTAATTATATTATTAGTTTATTACATTATACGGTAGCTTACACATAGATATATTACAAAGCAATTAATCATCGATTCCTACATTTAATATGAAATCTATGTTTTTCAAATACATATCTTCTACTGTGGGTTCAGTCCGCTCATGCATGTGAAACTTACGTTTGTCAAGACTACTGGAGACATCTTGTGTACATTACTCGTATGAGTCGTATGTGCAGTGCGTGTCTAGTCTCACCCTTTTAAACGAAATGGAATAAAACGTTCAAACAAAAATAAAATAAAACCACTGTAAAAATACTAACTTGATGACCACGTCGCATTTTAAAATTTTGATAAATGGTGTTGAAGAATATAAACTAGGGCTCTTACTTTTGCGCAGATATCCGGATATCCGAGACGTCAATTTCCGATCCGGATACCCGGAAATCCGGATACTAGTTTTTAAATTAGGAATACTGAAATCGTAATCTAAGTTCGTTCGATTAACGACTACAGTAATCGTAATTTCAAAAATTTTTGAATTACGATTTTCTAAGAAATCGTAAACGAAGTTGTTCAAAAAATGTCGGAGAGCTAAGCGCGGCTCAATTAAACTGGTACGCGTTATATATGAAGGCAATAATTATCCGAATAAGAATAAGAAAAAACAAAAACAAAAAAGTTTTAAAATACACCAGAAATTAAAAAATAATGAGGTGTGGCTACCACACGACTTTTTTATACGTATGAGCGTATAGAAAAATTATTCAAAATCCTATTTTGAGTACTTTTATTCTCATAATAAATCATTATAGAATACATACTTTGCAAGATATTCGAAAAAAAGTGCTACTCACAGACCGGCTTTTGCACGTACTGGCGAAGATATCTCGCGGTCGAAAGTATTAGTGCTCGTTCAATGAAGCTCCGCATCATTAGTCGTTTTCTTAAAATTTCGTGGCCCGTAAGAGGACACAATTAAATTGACTTTAGGTGATTGATTTATTGCGAATTTTGGTTAGTTCTTTAATTTGTATGCAGAAATAGCGTTGTAGTTGCATTGGAACATGTTGCTGCATATATTATGTTTGTATTGCGTATTTAGCATCCGCTATAGTAAATTAATGAACTTTTTGATTTTTTTTACAATTTCGTGGCGCGTAAAAGGACGCAATTAAATTGACTTTTGGTGATTGACTTATTGCGATTTTGGTTAGTTCTTTAATTTGTACGCAGAAATAGCGTTGCGTTGCATTGGAACATGTTGCTGCATACATTATGCTTATATTACATACATATTTAGCATCTGCCAAAAATAATTTAAAAGAATTTCTTAAAATTTTTAAAATATTTGTTTGAGTTGTGTAATAGACATTTTATATATGTGATTTAATGATAAAATAATTGTCATGTACATATATTAATTTTTCAATATGTAATATCGCCTGGTTTTCCTACGAACTGGATCTTTATGCCGAAGAAATTTCCCAGTTGACAATATTAGTGCCCGATGAATGAAGCTCCGCATCAGTATTCGTGCCTCCTCATCAGTATTCCTTCAACGTATTATTCAATGCGTGAAACAGGCCGGCTTTTGCACGTTGTGGACCCTCATGACGAGGATATCTCGCAGTCGACAATATTAGTGCTCGTTGAATAAAATTTTCAAAAAATATCCGTTGCTGAAAAAAGCTTCCTTGGAGTGCACTATTTTGATGAGGCTGTTGATGCCATAAACGTGCATCCTCAAAAGAAGAGCTTTAGATTAAATCTGAAAATTTCTAACGAAAAATACCCGGGTACCTCGATCATAGACACAAGGGTTAATCAGAATACAAATAAGGACAGCTTTATATTTGAGGCGTCATAATAAAAGATCCGAAACCGGATATCCGGATATTCGAATCTAAGTTAAACAAGTATCCTGATATCCGGATATCCGGACACATAGAATGAATAGTTCCTGAATTCAATCTCAATAGAAGGTTAAAATGATTGTAGAGCTGATTATTATAAAAAAATCAGGTAGGCGGTTTTTTTTGGCCGGTCAGTTTATATTAGAGCTCTTACTATCCGGATATTCGAGTATCCGGGTTACTCATTATAACTCGAAATCCGGATCAAGATCCGGATATCCGGATACTCGGATTCGGATCTTGAAACTATGAAACATAAAAATAGTCAGACTCTTGAAGAGAGACTAGTAATAACTGAAAATTAATTAAAAAAAACTATTGAAAGCAATCCACAAAGTTGTTAATATATTTGCAATCAGTATAATATAAGAACTAGATGAAGAGCAAAATCAAAATACCAGTATACGTTGTGCAATTCAAAGATAGCCACCCCCTCGCAAACATAGATACTACTAAATTTATAAAAAAACAAAAGGTATTGACCAGTAATTGATCGCATCCTGTATATCATACGAGCAACTGTAAAATTTAATGTAGGTAACGTACTGAAACGGGCACAAGTCCTCTCGAACGCACCGAAATCACACCTAAAATGTTAAGAAATCGAATTTGAATAGAAATTGCAATCGAATGGTAAATAATTAACCTAAGAATTAGGTCACGTAAATAATTTAGGTAAAAATTAAGAGACATATACTTTGTGTCATTAAATCTTTTCTGAAGCACTTCAAGATATGAAGTTCAGCTTGGCTACTTTCAATAAGACGGAGCAACAGAACATACTGCAAGAAATTCATTAATTTTTTTGAAGCAGTTTTTTGATTTTTTCTTATTTGAATTTATAAAACATAAGGTGTATTCTGAAGGTCGTACATTACAAAAGCTGTTGACAGTATTACTTATAAATAAATATAATGAAATGCTACATAATACTTTCAACGATTTGAAAAGAAAAGTTAATTTAAATGAACAACGCTTCAAACACTGTTATAATTTTACCATTTTATATAAATATTCTAAATGTCATTGTAATAAAATTGTATAATTAAAACAAACTGGTAATATACTGTCAATACATTTTAATTAAAAATGAATGTATTTATACAAATTGCTTTGAAAAATATTTATACTTTGTAATACAAGCGGGAATTTCAATCAGTCATGAAATGCGGCATATTACTTTCTTATACGTAGTATAAGGAAGTATTGTGATGATGAAAATTTTCTACCTTGAGATTTTTGCATGTCCACGTTTTGAAGTCCCCTGATACCGAAAAAGTGGTTTTAAAAAAATATTTGTGTGTCTGTCTGTCTGTGTGCCTGTGTGCCAGTGTGTCTGTGTGTGACCACGATAGCGGTCAAACCGCTGTAAATATCAATTCCAAATTTTGTATTTACGTGTATAATCTCCCTCTTGAAATCTGATTAGTTTTTCAGTAAAATCAGTTGACCGGAAGTAGCAGTTTACTTCAGTGAAAAAATCGAATTTTGCCAATATTTCGTCAACTACTAAGTTTAAACAAATTTATAAAGAATTCATATGTACTTAGAATTAAAATTGAGAACAATTTTATTTCAAAAGTTTTTCGAAATTCCTACCGAAGTAGGTCTTTTACTCCTATCGAAAATCAGTTTTTTGCGAATATTTCGCAAATCATGCTTTTTAGACAGGTACGTTCCGGGTATAAAAGTATTTAGAACATAATTTTCAATATCTTTTGTATAAAAAAAATTTCAAAGTTCAGACCGGAAGTACAACTTTTACTCTTATCGAATAGCGACTTTTTGCAAATATGTCGTAAGTTTTGAATTCTATATATATTTATCAAGAGTACAAAGTATTTAGTGCTGGATTTGCATAATTTTTTGTATACATGAAATTTCAAAATTCGAACCGGAAGTAGCACTTTTACTCTTAGCGAGTAGCACTTTCTTTCGAATATCTTGCAAAGTATGCATTCTATAGCGATTTATTAAGAGAATGAAAGTACTTAGCATAGGATTTTGTATAAGTTTTGGAAAACAAAATCTCAAAATTGTATAGTTTGAAACGCTCATACGTATAAGAAAGTCGTGTGGTGGCCACACCTAATTTTTTTATGAGTGTTTACTATATTTAATATACCGGTTGTGTAATGCATCACTTGATATAGCATGTCCAAAATACATCAGAATTGCAACGTCGCGGACTGTATCCCCGCGCTCGCTATTTTTAAGTCATTTAACGGTGAAGCATCAACTGGCAATACAGCACTTATCTCTACTCTCTCCTGTCTTTTATCGCGCTTCTAGGACGGCCAAAGAATACGACGTTGCAATATTTACCTGGTAATATCAAGTTATTCATTACACAGGCTGTATAAATTCTATATGGAGCAAATTACTCTTCATGAATATCAAGTCAGATGAATAATATTTATTTGCAATAATTTTTAAAAATTTCTATCCTAATATCCAGTGTTTTGAAATATTAATTTACTGCTCCTCTGCTCCTTAGAAGCACAACGTCAATACGGCTCTAGATATACATAAGATAGCTTACAGCTTTTCTATCTATCTAACTCAGACACAGTGGAACCGAAATTTGTACAATTCTCATTTCTGAGTTCTGATCACATCCTCTATAGCTTTGATCTTAGTCCAACATGCATAATTCGACCCAATAGAATTAGGTATTTGATCTTATTGTCCTTAGTATTAGTACCTATGTAATTACAGTTTGAAAAGTGGATTTTATATAAACTAAAAGCAATAAATGAGAAGAAAATTTACAGTGAAAAATATTTCCTATTGTTAGAAATAAGCTACGACCAAGTCATTTGGTTTAAAACTTTCATTACAAATATCTCCTTTACCGGTTTTTTAATATTATTTTTTTTTATTTCATAATACATATAATATTTGAAATTAAAAAAGCTCAAAAACAAAATTTGGTAGTTACTAACACGCAGTTAGATTTCTTAAATACTCCCTTCATACACATAATTATAAATATCCATTAACCACCACCCGAGGTCATTATAATTATTATATTATATTATACCTAGAGCTCTCTTATAAGAGAGCTAGGTATATAAGTTGTACCCTTACTTACTTTAGGTTAGTTTTAGATAACTCTTTGATAATGACATAACAGCCTAAACATATGTTAGAAAATTCTAATAAAAGTTTGTGAAATATAGCCAAGTCTGTTATTCTCGACAATTAAATTAATATAATAAGCGTTAAATACGTGAACACTTAGTTTCAGTAGCTTACTTGGGAGTGTATTGATCTGACAATCTAGAAATTATAGTTTCGGTAATCTTTGTCATAAAATTTAAAATAATTGTTGTTGAGAACCAATATATTATATTCAATGTATGTAACCAAATACATGTCGAAATCTACATAATCAGTCAGTATACGCAATAATATCGCCATCAAAAAACTCGATAGAGATATTTATTCAGAATGAAATCACTGGTGTACGAAAAAGAAATTTAGTTTTGCATAGTAGTAATTAGGCAAAGTGGACCTACATTTGTTGAAATAATATAGAGTCCAATATCCGCACATGGAAATGTTTTATTGCAATTAGATTATGCAAAAACTATTTGCTATTTGATATTTAATAGGAGGATATAATTATTAACTAATGGGTAAATATAATTGACGAATTTTGTAAGAATGTCAACTTTATCTGTTGAAAAAGCTAATCCACATAAATACTGACATTATTTCCGATAACCTTGTTTAATGTCTAACGCAGTACCTTTGCATAAGAATGTAGTTAAAAAAAAGATATAAATATTGTATGATCTTATAATTAATACGTAGGACACATTAACATTCAAACTCACATCTTGGTATAATGTTATTCCTTAAATAACAAATGTACAGCACAGATAGGTACGTGTTTTACATATGCTCGCTTTTAATTGTCTGAATATGATAAGTGCTGTCCGGTAGTTTAAACTCGGGGACATTTTAATGTGATTTATGAATGTCGAGGGAGCGTGAGCGGTTCTTTTGTAAAGACGTTCACCTATGTAACATCTTACATATATTTTTCCACGTTTACTTTTTTCTTTCTTTACATTAAGAACAGACCGCGCCTAACTTCATAGTCTTTATTTAATTGTTACTTCTGCTGCGACATACAGTAAAATTAATGTGTTGATAAATATATAATGCATATACCTACAATCAATAAAGAATTACACTTCTCTTCTTATTGTTGAAAAAACGAAATGCTTTGGCGTGAACCACTGACAACGTGATAAATATCGTACATCTAGTTCAATTAGGCCACAAGTACAAAAAATGATATTGTCGTTTGTTTAGCTGTTATTAATTTGGTTTCTTATAGCCAACGACTTCAAATGAATACTTTTTGCTTAAGATGATAGTCTCCTAACACCGACTGAATTTTGTAGTAATTAATTAATTATTATACTCCTGTTACATTGCCAGTATCTGGAAATGAAAACATACCATTTAATACTGTATTGGATATTGAACTAGATTTTACATCAATGCTACAAGAACAACATTATATTGAACAGGTACCACTAACTACCAAGTGAATTTTCAATTCTGTTAGTGTTAATTTTGTAGAACAAAATAGAAGATGATGATTTTATTTGAGACGACTCAGTAGCAGGCAAGATACTGAAAGTGAAGACAGAAGTAAAGTAGAGGGCGAAAACATAAATAAACGTGATGAGGAATAAAATTGTAGCAGAAATTGCAACTGGTGAAACAGAAGACGCTACTGAAAAAAATATTACAAAAAAAAAAGGTGTGCAGACCAGAACAATGGAAGAGAAATCAAAATAAATTAAAAGTTAATTCTGTACTTGCATATATAAGACAAGGGTACAGGAAAAACAAAGAAGGACTTTAAAACCTCCTTTTGAAGGAAAAAAACGTCGAACATAGTTCATTAAAACATTTAGCCATGCTACCAGAGGAGACATTCATTCTAGTTTTTTGAACTTGAAAGATAATGCTCTGCAATGGCAGTTTTTTTGCTTCTTGTGTGGAAAAAGCTTTCTACAAAATACAGATGGCTCGTTGAAGCTGGCACTCGCAGCGTGTACTTGGCATACGTCCTCACATTAGATGGACTAAAAGCTAATGTATGCTAACAGTCTTTTATGGACACTTTAGACATCGGATATATGTTTATTAGAACAACCGAGAAAAAATCGAGGATGCGTCAAAAAAGACAAAAGAGGAAATTTTAAAAGACGAAATGACGAAGAGAAAGGCGGCCTTGCCGAATCTTACAACAAACACGAGTAGGATAAAAATAAAAGTAGAGAGGAAAAAACATTAGACGTAGTCCTTCCCACACCCTGTGGAGATCTATCACTTTTTTCTTATAAATGCTTATTGAACAGCATCAATTTCATGTTTTTTGTGATAGTTCAAAAAATAGGCCAGTTTTACTTTTGCGAAATCATTGCTAACAGAGGCTCCAACGAAATAGCTACATGCTTACTGGATCACCTTTCAAGATACTGCCTTGAAAAGTAATTTAAATTTTATAGTGATAACTGCGTATGGCACAACAAAAATAAATATGTGGTTACCATATACTTCTACGCAATCACTAAAATTAATGTCAAATGGATTACTCACAAACTTTTGACAGTGGGACACAGACAAAATGAAGAAGTCGCAATGCATTCGGCTATCGAGCGACAGAAGAGAAGAATTCTTAATGGAACCGCTTCCATATACATCTCTGCACAATGGCATAAGGAGTGCCATCAAGGGAGGAAAACCATATAACGTGAGGGAAATGTCAACAGTGCACGTTTATGATTTTAAAGACCTTCGCATAAGGATGGCGAAAAACTTTATAAAAAACACAATAAATGTTGAAGGCTGAAGGGAAATTTGGAGGGTGGTATGTTGAGGCAAGAAGATTGTTGTGTTATAATCATTTACGTTGTACATTTTTTCCCTTTTCACGACATTCATTTTGAGCGTGAACATTTTTAAGATATTTATTTCATCAATAATTTCCTGATAGTCGTTTCCATATTAGTACCATTATTTTTCAGATTTTAGATTATATAATATTTATTGCTGTATTATTTCTTTCCATGACCGTTTAATATACTAGTAATGCATTAGATACTTTTCAGATCTGCTAAATTTTCAATATGATTTTGTATTTTGTCCACGTAAATTTCATACTGAATACCAATGTCTTTGGTATACCGCTTACTAAAACTAGTTAGTAGTAGTAGTTATTAGACATTATGTATCTCCATGTACCTTTCAGTTTGATAGTAATGCATCAAAATATAATGATGTAAGTGCCCTAGGTATACCTATTATGATTAACAGTAATTGGTAATAGCAATTTTGTGGCTGGGATTTATTTTAACCGATCAGAAGTATTTGACATTCCTAGTTACCTATAGCATATTAAATAAAACCTAAAATCTGTCATGATGTTTTCATCGAATATCATTATGATTATTAATGAGTAATGCTCTCAACTTGTATTCTTGAATACTTCGTAAAATATTATAAAATTTAAGAGTATAATTTTAATTAATGCACCCTTGACTGCCTATTCTTGCTAATTAAAAAGACTAGAGCATTTATTTTCTCTATTCTTTATTGAAGTTATATACTTTTGCTTATCTACTATTTTGGAAGAGGAGGTAGAAATTATAACTTATATATATTATACATTTTGATTTGTCTATAATTCAAAGTCTTTTGTTTTTAATGTGTCCAATCTTTCTACTTTTTAATTTATTTAGTTTGGTCAGAAAGCATTAAATAATATAATAAAATTGAATTGCTAAACCATGCCAAACGACCTTTCCTTGATCTTCTAATTAATTTGTTGATTTTGTTAATACTATAAGTCACGTGCTTTCACACTCACAGCTTTGTTTTTGTCTGTATTTCACTATTTGGGAATCAAATTTTGATAATAGAATAATTACTGCTACTATAAATCATAGAGTAGTTTTTTTTATTTCTATTATTTATTGAAAATATAGCACGAACAGCAATGGTTTTAATATAAAATAATGAAAAAAGTTATTTTAGTTTGCATTGTTTAGTCCGCTAAGGAGTAGACTATTGAATACGTGCAGCAATTGTTCATATTTTATTAATCGTCCTTAAAAGGATAGAAATTATATTAAATAGATTTTCTTTTACAGCAATAAGTTTTGCATTTGCATATACCAGTAATTACTCTTTAAAATATGATTTAGATCAATTCGTTGTTATTATAGAAATTTAAAATAAGTCTTTTAAAATTAATACATCGATAATTGACTTAAAAGTAAATGTGTATATATTTAAAACTAGTCAATAAAATTTTTTTTTATGTAAGTATTCGATACATCCGTATCATCCACGTCTAGTATAGTTTCGCCATCTCTGCTCAGGCAGCGAAACTATCGAAACTAGTGAAAGAAACATGGCATTTTGCGTGTTGGTAACAATCGTTATAGGAAATAAAGAAGTGTTCAAATGAATTGTTCTTTATCTAATACTTAAACAGACTATATTAGAACATTCTTTCTATTCATATTAAGTTGTAATTTTACGAAAACACTTGTTGATAAATGATATTTATTGCAATGAACACAAATATAATCTTTAACCGATTTAAGGCAATTATATTTAACCATTATATAAATTATTATTCTGTTCTCAATTCTACATTTTAATGTGAGCAGAGATATTTACAAAATATTTCTCAAAAAATAAAGTCGATATTTGATTTACATTGTGCAATTTATTTTATTTGAAAATTTTAATACAAAATTAATAAAATACATTTAAATAAAAATGTCATGATGTATGTACAATATGGGTCATAAAAAATTGGCCATCTATGGACAAGGAATAAGTAGCTGTAGAAATCGTATTATAACTACAAAATATTTATAAAAAAGTTGCGGAAAATATCTCAAATTATATTATACTTCTATACTTCTTCAGGAAAGGGCGTTCAACTACTACTGCCCTTAATGCTTTTTATAATTTTATTGTCACTGCCATTGATGAAGGTACTTACCCTGTTGCAATGTTTCTTGATTTAAGTAAGGCTTTCGACTGTGTGGACCACAGTCTTTTGATAAACAAGTTAGAAATCTTGCGGATTATAGGTGTTGCTCTCGATTGGATCAAATCTTTCTTCTTTTTAATAATGACCTTCCGCAGGTTGTGACAGACACTTTCATCACAATTTATGCTGAAGATATTGAACTGGTTACTGCTGCTTCAGATGACCAGACTGTCACAAAAAATGCAACAATATATTGAACACTGTTTGTGAATGGTTTGTGAAAAACAGGCTCATCCTTAACAATTCCAAAACACTTTTATAAGATTTCATCCTTATCAATTTCGGGCGGATAAGGAATTTTATCTGGATCTGGATCTTAACGGTAACAGGCTGGAGAGAAGTGAAAATTACAAGTTTTTGGAGGTATGAATGGATGAAATGTTAAGTTGGAGGCACCATTGTGAGACGATATTGGCGAAACTGAACTCTTTTGGTTACTTGTTTAGATCTTTAAAAGCAGTTTTGACTCAACAGCAGCTGATGAGCTTATACCATGCTTACATTGCAAGCAGATTAAGGTACGGTATGGGTTTTGGGGTACATCGGTATTGGTATATGTCAAAAGAAGATTGTACGAGCTGATGTAGGGCCCTCACACTCTGCCAAACCTTCTTTTATTGGCCTTGATATCTTGACTCTGCCATGTATCTTAATAGAAGACCTGGTAAATCATGTTCATAACAATATACATAATTATACAGTAAACCTTGATTTGCATGGTATCTGTACGAGATCTGGAGATGACTTTGCAATACCTAAATCCACATTGAAATTACACCAGTATTCTCCCCAGGTACTCACATTAAAAATTTATAATCAATTACATACAAATATCAAGAATCTAATGCCTAAACACTTCAAAGGTCAAGAATGCTTTTTACTCCTTACAGGAGTTTTCAGACTTCAATTTTAAACTTTAATATTTTTTTTAACTAATAGTAATGTTCAAATATTTAAGAAAAAGGTGAAAGATCTATTGATTGAAAGTTGTTTTTATGACTATAGTCAAATTCTGTAATGTTCGTCGTATTTTGTTTATCTGGTTAGTGTTTCTTTTATAGTATGTACTAATTGTATGCGATATCACTATGTGATCGAATGGTTTGAATAGATTTATTATTATTATTATTATTATTTTTCTTAATCATATCAGTAATGGCAAAATTATGAATTATGTACATAAATTGAAATATGAAATATTATTTTGTATTTTGTCCCAAACCTGAATCGTAAATATGGTTGAATGAAAATCCTAATCAAATGATTTCATAGCGTTTACAAAGTAAACAAACTTATATTATATACCTGAAATCACCACATGTTGGGCACTAAATAGCGGTCGGGGAAAATTATAAATATGAATGCTAAAGACGAATCTTTAGCAAACAGTATGTATGAAATATAAGCATGGAATATTACATACATGCTATATTCCATTTTCTTCAGTTTTTTATATTTCACTTGCCTAACAATTCTGTTATTACTTTTCCTAGAAGAGCTCCAATTAATTAGTTCAGCGTTATTGAGTTCTTGTTTAATTGTGCATGAATGAGAATTTTTCTATTTTGTGAGCCAGAAAACGTTGATGCTTAAGTTTCGTTGCACTTAGTTTTAGAAAAATCTATTATTAAAGTTCTTAAAAGCACCGCCGGCATTGCTTAATGCTTTATATGAAATAAATATAGCAAAAAACGATATATTAATCATTAAAACAAGTAGTAAGTGTTACAGGAGTGAGAAACACTTTCTCAAAAGGGAATCCCATCAGACTTTGAGTGTTTTGTTGCCAGTAAAGCATTGAAATAATAAAGGCGTAAAAATAAATCAAAAAGGCCAAATATTTAGCAACCCCGAGAAGTATGTACTCCAGTAAACAAAAATAGAAATCAAATAACGTGTATGAGCAGGAACACGTCGACATTGCAAACGTCAAGAAGCACTATGAGATAAAAGCTTCAGGAAAGATACCTATAAATCTAAAAATATATAAACTAACAAGAAGACATTCATCAACCTGGCTAAAACAATGCGTTAGTTTAGTAATGGTAAAAATGAATAAAGAGGGTTTAAAATACAGACGAAAGTGATTAGAGATAAGTTATAGAAGACCGGAAAAAATAGATCAAAGCAACCAGTGAAATAAGGAGGCAGAGCAAACTCTATATGGAATAATGCAGAATGATAATGTCGTCAAGAGAATCAAGGAGCCTAGCCAAACTAGCGATCTAGATTCACTAAACTAGTTAGTAGCCGTGGTACATATTCACTTTCCTTTGTAGGTGAATGCCATAGCTTCTAAATCTTCTCAGCCTTACTGACGAACGTGTATCAAAGATTAACGACACTGCTTAAGAGACAACATTGAATTTTGTGTTTGGTTAGGAGAAGATAAATTGTTATTGTTAAAACTGCACATCCAGAGAATTGCTTGCTTACATTTAGCGTGTTTCACTATTAAAAAGGTTTAAAAAGTTGGCCAGTTAGTGGAAAATTATCCAAGGATAGTCGTTCGTTAAGAGTTCAAACAGTTTCAAAAAAATCTATATTTATAAATAGTATTACCTAATGCATAATTAAACTCAGAAACTAGAACGCCACATACCTGATAAGATTTTGAGCTTAATAATACTGAAGTGTGCGTACTTTGTTCGAATGTGTATGAAAGTCGATATTGCGATGACAAGTGCACTGAAAAGAATACACTTTTAATGATTTTCAGAATTAGCCACTTCTAATTAACTTGACGAATTAACAGGATTTTAAAAACTATTTTATCAGACTGTCCCTTTTTCTTTATTTTATCTGTCCATACTGAAACCAAATTATTTCAATTACCTTATGTCATACTGGATGATAAGCGGAATATGAGACAAATCCCTTCCTCTATTGCACTCTGAAATATGGAAAAACTATTTAAACAGACAACATTTTTGTTCAGTAACCACACAAGCGTCAAAAAGTTAATGTATACATGTCGTTTTCATATATTCGTATTTTATCACATAAATGTTAATATGAGAAAAATGTCAAATATCATTTGAAAGTTCTTAGTATAGAATTTGGAGAACAATTTTTAATCTTTACGACTCTTAATGACTCTTGCTACCTAACACTAAATTTAGTATCAATGGTTGATAGACAGCTAAAGTAGATATTCTATTACAACAATGCTAAAGAAAATTCAGGGCAGTATATCTGCATACATCTGACTTATTATGTATACATACAAGACAACATTTATTGATGGAATTAAATGTGTAAACGACTAATACCAATGACCATAAGAGAGAGCTATGCGGTACGCCGCACAAGCTATTAACATTTCGATCATTGGACATTGATGGATAGATCAGACATGTTGAAATTCTAGACATATAATGGAAAATAGCGAAGCGAAATATACTTAATTATTATTTTAGTAAACTTTGATAGTAATTTCTATCTGATCTTTCAATAATTAATTAATGTTAATTACTAGAAGTGACAAAAGTTCGTCTTCAAAATAAGATATTATTTTAACTAAAATGTCGTGTGGCATGTATTTGTTTTATAACTTAAGGGAATTAATTATATTAAATTATGTAACTCGATTCAATACAGTTATTCTCGTTAACTAATCTGTTATTAAATCTCAAAACATAAGCGAAAGAAGATATATTCTAAAATATATTTTAAATAGGTGCGAAATTTTACGGCTTTTACCAATATGATTTTTATGTGCAATTCATACAATATTGCAATGAAATGGAGACATATTTGGAAACCCTTAAAAACAGATAAACATGTGTAGTTTTTATAACTGGTATCGCATATTATTAAAGTGCTCATGTTGAAATAAAATCAACTAATAAAAGTTGGCATGACATTTACTCTTGTGTGTTTGCATATTTTCTCTCTTTTCATTTTACCTGACACATTCGAGCGCATTTGAACACGTCCTCAACACTCTTCTGATAAACTTGCGCCGCTTATCTTAAATACTCATCGAAAATTTAATGATTATGCTACGAGCTAAACAACATATGGGTTATTTTTATAGCTCTGTTACCTGTCATAGTACGGCCGCTCTTCTGTAATCTGACCCTTGACTCTACAGCACGTGTCTTTAAAATTAAATTCAAAAATTACTCTCTCAGAAGAGTATATAGTTTTTGTAATGAAAAATTACGTATTCAAGTTGTATTCCCCAGTATTATTCTCGTTTTATTTTCACAGTAAAAGGGAGTCAATGGAATAAATTCCACCTTTAATGTTGCAAACCAGCAGAAATTATGATTGAAATCTGCTTAAGAAACGTATACGGAACCGAGAATGAAAACGAATAGGCTATTTAAATAAATATATGTAATATACTTATTATTAAACAAAAATTGGATATAGTTAGGAGTGCTTGAGGTTTCTACGTATTAGGCGAACATCAAAGTATTGCTGGAAATACTTGTAATATTCACACTTTAATGTCCATATCGTTTGGTAAGTATATTATATCTTATAAAAGAACTAAATTTGACCTCCACAATAACAACTAAGTCGATCAGCAATTACTTATAATTAGCTTTCAGTTACTTATTAGTATAGTATGTATATTGTTATTCGGTAAATATTACACTACGTCAAAGACCGATTTTTGCATATGCACTTCTTCGAGAGCTCCCACACAAGGAAGTGGTTTTGATATATGGAAATACGTAAATTATATGTAACTCTTACTTGACTCATTGACTGAAAGATATATTAAAGAAGAGCTATTATAAGCAAATACCTTGTGTGCGTGTGTATAAGAACGTTGTTCTTTGTTTCAGTTCCTTTTTTTGTACATGGCAACCAGATGTGTAAAAAATCGAAATGTGATTTTTGAGAACAGAGCATTAGTATGCTAAATAGTAGATAATATCTATTGCAATGTTCAAAGGAAAATAGCCTAAAACTTGAAAAGTTGCATAATTTTTCCTCTCAAATAATAAAATGGACAAAAGCTATTTTAGGATTGTCATAAATAATAATATTCCTACATCTTTTGACATTTGCCATAATTCCCTTTTGAAGTTTGTCGTAACTGTAATCAAACCAATACAAATATGTCTACAATGCTCGTCTACTACTCAGAATAGCGAGGTATTAAATAGAATATTATTATATAAAAGTAATATTTATTAACTTTATAATATTGAATTTGTTCTAAATTGTGTCAGAATGTTTGCAGTACCATTGAAGCGTTGTCTGTTGTTCGTTATGTATGTAGTTCATTCTAGTATATACTTGCAATTGAAAAATATCCACTATTAGCAGTGTTTAAATTTGGAATCACCTACACACTAAAAATATGCTTTAACCAAATTCCCCATAAGAAACACCGTGGAGGAAGTTATTTATAATACTTAATTTTATTTATCTATTCTCTATTTCTGTGTTCTCGTTCAAATGTAAAACAAAATTAAATTATATCTGTATGCCTTTGAAGTTTAAACATCACTCTGTTCATTTTCTTAGAAAGTAAATAATAAGACATACTTATTTTAATTTAATGAGTGTACATAAATGATACACTTAAAATCGAAGGACAGATCACAAGTTTTAAATACCTAAGTACAGTCATAGAAGAGAGGGGAAAATTTACGAAGAAGTTAAACAGAGAGTTGGAAAAGCAGGGAGACTCTATAACACCCTAAAAACAACTTTTTTTGTAAGAAAGAGATACCATGGGAAATACAAACACAGCTATACCAAAAAGTGGTTAGGCCATCAATAATATATGGAAGTGAATCCAGAACCTTAACAAAACCAAACAAAAGTAAAGTAATAGCTACTGAGGTGAGATTCCTAAGAAGAATAAAAGGAATCACAAAAAGAGATCGATTAAGGAATGAATCAGTATTGGCCCAATTAAAGACAAAACCCATAGATTCGGTGATCGGAGAAAGGCAATTGGGTTAGCTGGGTCACATACATAGGATGAATGAAAATAGATTAGCAAAAAAGTCTGTGAAACCAGTGTACAAGGAACGAACAAGCTAGGACAATCTCGACTAAAATGGGAAAACAAGTACGACAAGGGGCTCAAAAGCGAGTGATCCAGTGGAATAAGGTATTGTTTAAATGATAAAAACTTATTGTATGTAAATATATTTGATAATAAAGTATTAAATATGATAAATTAAATTTCAAAGAAAGACGAAATAAATAAATATAGTTGTTAAATAGACATCGTCTCCGAAATATAAAGTTTAATGTAACTTAATATGTATCGCTATTGTCGTATATGTATATAATCATACATAAATCTAGTATGCAGCACACGTCGTAAATTCTTGGCTTTATTGTTTATGTTTGAATATAACAAATAATCTACGTACACTCAACGAAAATGATAGGTAAATTCAACTAAAAAGAGCATATGGAATTGCGTCTATCTAGTTTCATAGTTAAATCAATCCGAAGAGAATAGTTGAATCAGTTTTGTCACCGTAACATTTTCATTGTTACTTTGAACAAGAACTTTAGTTAAGCAACAATTTTTTAGTCTGGCAACAACTTTATTTGTTGAGTAATTATTATATCTTGTAGAACAACAAATTAAATAGTATTTTCACCATTTTTTTTTGTTTACTCTACTATTAAATAGTAAACGAACATTTTTTGTTTTGTGTCGTAGGTATGTGTTTGGAATAGGTAGCTAAAAGAAACTATTTATTTATATATTATAATTTATTATTTTCTTCATCATAACATACATGTACATACACCTGCTATAGTTGACTATAAAGTAATTATTAATAATACTTTGGTGGTACATATGTTTTACCATTAGGCGATTTATAAACATGAATGGGGCAATAATGAAATTCATGAAGCTCCGTATGAAATATAAAGAAATTGTTAGTTTTATATAATACTTTAAAAGATTGAAAATGATAATTTTTTTGGCCTATTTTATGTTCAACACATATTAAATAGCAATCTTTTACATTTTCATTTTGAGTAGATATATGCACAATTTCATACAATTTCATAGATTTTGAAAGTAAAAAAAAGTTTCTTTATATAGCGTATTTTTAAATTTTACTTCTTTAACGAAAGTCAGAGGCTTATTAATTAAGTCATCAGCATTGAATGTATTTAAATGTTGAATATTCTCGTAATAGGGCTGCTCTCTTAAAGTGGATTTCATTTTGATACGTTTAATGTAAAATAGTAGTTCATCGTTTAGTCCAATATTGCTTAATACTTTGTTGCAAAATTTGAGAGAACACTTGATACCAATGTAAAAGGAATATTAGTATTATTAGTGTACAATTTTATTTCTCTGTGTTTTGCTTCAAATCTAAAATATTATTATGGAATCTATAATTATTTTTGGTGATGCATCATCTAACTTCCTATTCTTTTCGAAAATTCTAAAAACGTAATCTATCTCCATTGGGTGATTCTTTTACAGCCTCTTATAGAAGATTCTGAAATAAAACAAATTATGAGTCGAAAACTAAAACAAAATTCAAAACATACGTAACTTACAAAAGATTTTGAGTATGACGAAAAGAACTAGATGCAGATGAAGTTGAAAATGCTTCATCAGCTGCTAAGATGTCACTATTCGTAATTGTATCGCACGACGATGTCGTTATATTCTGAAATGAATTATTTGTAGATTATTAGATTATTATACTATTTCTTACAGTAGGTCTACTTAACGTTTTGTATTTTCCACTCTTTTAGTCTTCGACGAAATTCGATTCTAACTCCCAATTTAAAATCCCTCAGTAATTCCTTTAGATCTTCTTCGGCGATATACAGTAACCTCTCTCGAGTAACTTCTTCCGCTATAATAATAATAATGATAATAGTATATATTTACATTATATTCAAGTGTCTAGGTTCAAACAGGTCAAGTGACAAAATGAACTTCGAAATAATGAACAACAAAATGTATCTCTTTGTCAATTCCTTATGTCAATTAAATACTTGTCCTGTTCAAAACTAACCTAAAATATAAAATTCAATATTTCTAATAGCGGAAATTATAAACAATAATTATTTGTGCTACTCTAACATACAGGAGAGATACTTACCCTTTAGTAGCTGGAATAAGTGACCAAATCCCCAACAATTTAATAAATTGCTGAGACCCAAGTCTTCGTCTCCTGTTTCGGCTGCCATCGAATCGTTATTAACATTCTCGGTATTATTCATCATACTTTATGTATTATATTAAAACAGGCACATAGTACACAATCACATCACATATTGCTTGATTCACATTTATCATTCATATACCTACTAATTCGCACCCAATTCGAAGTTTGGAAGGTCACGCGTTAGGCTTCGCGTAAGAACGAACGTGCGCAAGGGCAGACGGTCATAGTCAACTGAGCATAGTCGACTACGCAACTATTTTATGTTTATGTAAACAAAAGTGAGGGTTAATTCTGCAATAATATTGGTTGAGATACCACTATAGTAGTACATCAAACTGATACTGGGTTAAAATTACAATTTTATAGTACTATGAACTATAGTATGTACTATTGATAGTTTGATTCAACAATTTTTAAAGTTATTGTTGGTTTGGTTGGTCTACAATTCTTTATTGGTTATAATAACAATTACGTTTGGTTGAAAAATAGTAGAATACAACATTAATGTAGTTTAATTTAACAAAACTACTGATATTGTTAGTTAAACATTTATTTTGTTTGAATTAACCTATACTATTTCTTTGACTGTAAAGATTTGTATGAATTTAATATTTGTAAACGCCTATTTAACGTGTCTATCAATGTATTTTTGTTTTTCTTTATGTTAAGAACAATATATTATATAAACCTTTTTCTTTGTCTGTAAAAATATATATAAAATTCATTGATTTTGAATATAAGTATTATTAAAATTTTAAATGTTCTTTTTTATGTAAATGATCTAGGAACCTTTTTAATTAGTCATTTCTATTAACCTGAATCGCCCTTGAAAAAATCCGAACTGAACTGAGCTGGCAAAACAATTTTACATTTTATTTTCATATGTATTTCATTTTTACATAAATTCATTAAATTCAATTTTAAAGATTCTATTTCAAAGTTAAACTTACTAGTACAACATACACCCCTGTAAATAAATATAAACACGTCCCAATTCATTACTAAATAAAGTAAAAATCAATTAAACTATGAAATAAAAGAGTAATAAATTTAATAAAATAATATTATAATACGAAAAAGTCAATCAAAAAATCTTTATATTTTGTGCTTGCAATTGCAAACTAATAACACAAATATAAAATACGTTTTTAAGAAGTCATACATTATATTATTTAATATACAGGAATAGCTCAAAATACGTTACTAATCATTTCCGAGGCATTCAGCTATTTAAATTAATCGCTTCTCTCCCTAAACAGCAAAGGGTAAACCAGCCGGGGCAAAACAGAGTACCTTCGGGTCATATACAATAAGTGTTTTTTGCGCCTCTACGTGCAAGCTTCCCTTTGATGCACGGAGGATAATTATATATGTAAATGTTCATTTACATTGAACTTTGAACAATTGTGGTCGAAATATTATTCAATTTCTGATAGTATGCGTTCATGTCGACTCTTTGTTAATTACGATCATGACCGGCTCCCATTGTTGCTTGATCGTTCATTAGACCTCGTTAATGCGTCAAATATGAATTCGTATATACAGCACATACAATTACATCCCCGTTGTACGCCAGGGCTTTCGTAATGAAACGGACTGTGAATTTATTCAAATTAATGCCATTTCATAATGTTGTCAATTTGACTTCTACTTCAGTGTAACATCTAACGCTCATCTACCTCATGAAAATTGAATATTCCCATGTTCGAAGAAGCAGATGTTCTATATATATGCATATTAAAACGATCGAATTGGCTAAGAGGTGGTAAATAATTAAATGAAGTGATGGAAATCTCTTGGTGAAACATGTCGAAATATAAGCAAGTAATAACAAAAAACACTCTTGGTATTGTTTCACAAATAAATATAATTAAATACTCGATGTACATTTCGCCTTGCGGCATCACAACCAGGCAATGTTCTTAATGAACAAATAGAACTCATAAATTCACCGCTAATAAACCCTAGCCTTGTAAAAACGGTCTTTCCAGATAAGCCATGACCTTTTCATAATTTTCTATTTTTGTACATTTTTATTTACATTTTTGTTAGAAGTAGGTAGTTACAGTATATTAAATTTTACTTTAGTTTCTCGAGAACTCCTGACGATGCCGCAAGGCGAAATGTACATCGAGTATTTAATTATATTTATTTGTGAAACAATACCAAGTGTGTTTTTTGTTATTACTTGCTTATATTAAGAGGTGGTAAATCATATCTCATACTTTTCAGGAAGATGTAGTAATTGTATTACTGTATGATATTATGTGAAATATATCAAACTCATAAAGAAGGAATACTTAAACATGAGTGCACAGCACTTATAACACAATGTGTCTTTGAACAATGCGTCTCGGCTCTTTTCGATAATCTAGATATGTACCTAGTAGTAAAGCTACAGTAGAGCATTTATTTGACATGCGCCAATAGATAAGAATGGCGTCAAATCTGAGATGTTGCAAAATTTTACATGTCAAATAATATGTCCTACAAAACATATTTCAGTACTCCCATAACAATAGGGGGTTATCGAAACTGATTGTGACGACTAGTGAGCGGACACGAAATGTTGATGACTCATCGCCCATGGGCATACTCTTGAAATGTTGTATTTTTAAAGAGGTTTTAATTTTATTTATGTAATTGGATAACAAGTGACTGGTGATCTATAAAATACAAAATACCTTATTATTTGTTCATTTTGTAATTCAAGTCGAGTAAAGAAGTATTAATATCTACTAGCAATACTTTCTCAAGGTTCTCTTCTGTAAGATTTGTTCTCTTTGAATGAAGTAGGTACATCATTGTAGATAGAAAACGTCTTTCCTACATAGCAACAGGTTATAGATACGTATTGAAAATATTCTTTTATTTCAGCGTATTAAGCAGTTAGATTTTCTGTCATTTTCTCCATACATAATTGCCGCAATGTTATTAAATCTGGAGTTCTATTACAAACTGCGTCTAACTTTTGCCGAAGGCCACATCCGAGGTCACTTGGAATAGTTACGAAAATAATTAATAGCCACATCCAGTGTGGTTAATCCATCTTTTAATTTGAAATTTCGATTTTCAAAACATGTGATTAGTTTAGGCAAATTTCCAAAGTATTCCTGAAGGAATAACAACTGATTTTTTAAATTTGGGATTTGTGTTAGTTCCTTGCACACAGAAATACTTCGAGCATCGTCATTTAAACATGTAACGAAATTTTGTAAGCTATGGAAATTCTCTGCATAAAAACTAGTAGCTTCCAACCATGTTTCCCATCTAGTTATTACTGGCAAGGGTGGCACTGAAAAAGATGGACGTTTTTCCTTGTTCTCAGTGGTGCTTTTCTGAAAACTTATTTTAATGCGGATACCATTCTATCAACTTCCGGATAGTTGTCTCTGATATATTCACAGATTATGTGCAGAGTATGTGCTACACAAGTAATAACAGCATACAAGGATATGTTTCCTTCAAAATTCTGCTTGTTTTTAACATATATGTATGCGACACTGTCACTAACAAAAGTATTATCTCCTTGTATGTACCTGTCGCCTGAATAAAGCATTTTGTGCAAATTCTCCTCAATGGTTTTAGCAACTACAACATTTACCACACAGCTTCGTAATATATCGACAGTTTCGAAATGTTGTGGTCGATGGGATTTGTAGTGGCCTTAAATCGTTGTCATTAGTTAGTAGTTTGGCCGTGTCGGTTGCCAAAGAAATTCATCTATATTTTCCAATAGATTATCTTAGCCAAAAGAAGTAATTTTCAAGAGTCTACCTAAATGCAATCAAACCATATAATCGAGGAAATTCCTGTTTATAGATTCAGTCGTAACAGAAGCTCTGATCAAACTTGAGAGTTTTGGTTTTCAAAACAGATAGCAGTTAAAACATAGTATATGTGGAGAAAAAGAGGTCAATATTAGATAACTGTATTGTTTTCATAAAAAATGTTTGCTTATACTCAAGTTTGATTAAAGGATTGAAAAAAATTCCTCGATATTAAGTGTATAGATAAATGAAAGTCAGTCGAGATACAGTAAGAAAACCCCTTGCGTTGTGTAAAACTACAGACTTTTGTATCACGATACAGAGATAATAAGTACAGAAATTTTAAATTTAGTGACGAACATTATTTAGATATGGTCCAGGGTGGTCTGTAAAATGTAGTTCAAAATAGTGATTACCTTAAAGATTCTGTACCTGTATCATCCTTGTCAACTAGCTCTTACTTTGAAAATCCTTCTCTTCAGTTTACTTGCAAAAGAACTCTAGTAATGCATTGCATTCGAAGATAACATGGGATGCTGTTGCGCTCTTTCAAAACGTAATCTATTTCATGTTTGAAAATGCTAAGGATGGGTGTGAAAGAGTTGCGCTTAGAGTTCACATATATGACTGAGATCAGTAACTTCTCAAAATAACCAAATAAATAACATGGTATTCTATAGGAAATTTGTATAACTTGAGAACCCGTATCGAACTACATCAATACTTAAAACATTCATTATAATCATTAATACATCACATTACAGTACGATTTTGTACTATTGTACTTGCACTATTTTTGAAATAACTTATTTATTATCAAAAAAAAACATAAAAAATGCTTGGAATTGGTAAATAAAATACCATTTGACAAGCCAAGCCTTATATAAAATGTAATAGTCAATTTATAGTAGAGCAAAAGAAACTAAGCAATTATAAACATATCCTAGACTTAAACTAAATTTAAAATGATGGCCAACAATACTTGGAGATCTAATTAGGATCGAATACGTGCTCCAATTTACGTTATAGACGCAAAAGGAGGCTAGAGGGTGGGGATGCGAATGTCATGGTTAAGCGGGGTAGTTGTTCATACCCTGTGTTAGACGCGTCTGCTGCCGCACTGCCTCTGGTGTCGTAATATGTATCACAAGGGAAATTAACCCACTAACTAACCGAGAATCGCCGCATTCTCTCGTGTAACCTTATGAATATGCATCTTCATCAGTAGGAAATGAGAGATGAAATGGTTCGTGTTCAGATTGGGTGCGAATTACGAGATGGGAGAACGCTGAAATTTGAATACCGATTAGAGCAACACCGACAATTGCATTTGAATATAAAGATTAAATGACGCCGTGATACGGTTGAAATATAGATATAACGGGAACTAATTTCCATGCTAATATAAATCGATATTTTAATTATAATATTAACTGAAAAAATGTGTGATCATAACTATACTAGGAAGTAGTATAATATTATTAGATATTCTTGAAGTTTGGTTAAATGTACTATTTTTTTATAGGTACATATAACACTGTTAATTCAAATATAAAGTCAGACGCAATAGTTTCTTTATAATGCAAAAGTCACTCTCTATCTCTAAATGTAAAATAAATTTACTTCCTCTGATCCTCTGATATAGCTAATTACTGGAAAATTATGTACACCTTTCTTAATTTTTCTAGTTAATTAAAAAGACAATTGATCAGATATTTTAATAAGCACTTAGAGAAACCTAGGATATATAACATAAATTTAACTACGTTAAAATAATTTTCGTGAGTAACCAAAGAGTTATTTTATATTATTTGTGGTTTTATATTGTTGATCGACCTCCAGAAGAAACTGGTGTTGTACTGAAATATAAAAGGTTACCCTACAAGAGTGACCTCACAGATAGAGTGGTTAAAATGTTCAAACCCTCCCCACGAATAATAATAGCTAAACGTAACAACATTGAAGTCAATGATTTTTTCTACGGTAAAAGACAAAACACCTACTCTTTTCAAAAATCACAGTATATTTACAGTATTCCATGCATGCACTGTCAGGGGTGTTACATTGGTCAAACATCACAATGGCTAAAATACAGAATCAGTCAACACAAAAGTGACTGTAGAATTAAAAAGAAACCATGTGCTTTGGCCAAACATGTGCTAGAACAAGGTCACACATTCAATTTCGACTGTTAGGGTTGTGGATATGGAGAGTAATTATACAAAGAGACTTTTCCTAGAAATATTTCACATACAGAATACAAAAAACACCATCAACTTTAAAAAAGAACCTACAATATAAAATTTGTTACTTGAAAGAGGTTTTTTAAAAAAAAAGCAAAATAATTCTTTTTTTGTGGTAGGTATTTTTCGAGGGGGAAACCGCTGAGGGATTATGGTGTACACCCCGTAGGAATTCCAGGAATTATTTGGGATTATTGGAATTATGTGGAATTATTTGGGATTATATCGGATTACATGGGATTATTTGGAATTATATCGGATTACATGGAATTATTTGGAATTATGTGGAATTATGCGGGGTTACTTGGTCGAATTATGACGGATTCCACGGTCATCAGAAAGAATGTTTTAGTATCTATTGTCCTGTATAATCAACAATACTTTAAGTAATCGAATCATCCCTTCAAATTAAACGTCATGTCCATAGTTCAATCACAGTAGTAAAAATCAAATTGAATTTTAACAAATAGTGCCTTTGGTAGTTTTACACTTCCACGAATGCCGCCTTACGACTCATTACTTGATCATACGATATTTTTCTGGAAATTGCTGTTCGTACACTAGTTTGAACCGAGATTTGAACGCATGCGCCTTCCACTCTGCATTTTATTTATACAAGTCAGTGTAATGCGGTGTGATGTGATATTCTAGGATGTTATGCTGTTTATTTTTGCTGCCACTGAATTATTGCACAGATAATCTTGAGGATAATTTTTACAGCTGAAATCAAGGTATGATCCTCACTTGAAATCTATTACGAAGTCCTTTTCCAAGAGAGTAATTATTGTAATTTGTAAGCGCCCGTTGTTTTTCTTTAGATGGAAGTTTCACAAACAGAGGCTGAGTGCTTCACCGAAGTTGAAAATAAGCTAAATATTTCCGTGCCTGTCTGCATAAATAATCTTTTAAGGATCAATGGATTTACTAACGCACAATTACTTGCTCAAGTCACAGATGATGACATCTTGGAGATGGAGAAATTTATGACCGAGGCAGTACCAACATTAATTCCCAAGGAGGAATATGAATCGTATTTTGGAATATTTTCGAAAAAATCAGAAAATTTCAAACTTATACAAGGTCACAGAAGATTAATTACCAGCCATTTCAAAAGAAACGTTCTACAACAATCTAAAACGCAAGATAAATATCCCTTGCACCAATTTGGTGCACTGGAACTTTAGGTTAGCGAAGATATCGGCCGAGACCTCAGTTAATCTATAGTACAGTATATGTACAGTAGAACCCAGATTATCCGAACAGTTTTCTTATATGTTAATCGTACTCCATATTATCCGACCCCTGATTCTTAATTTTATGCGAATCTTTTAACAAAATCGGTGTGAATATTGTCGAAAGTTATTTTTCTTTTCAATTAGTGTGCTATTCATTTCGCTATTACTCCATTTCCGTCTAGTGCATCGAGGTTAGTAAAAATGCCAAATTTAAAAAAACGGTAGAATAATTATTATTTCGAAAAAGATACCAAACCTTTCTATAACATTCATTTATGATTTTATATATATATACCGTAATCGACATATTTTAATTTCTGATACGAAAGTAGAAAGAGGAAAAGAGCGCGACGAAATAAACTAAAGATAAACATAAGCGAGGCTGCCAAGACAGTACACTCGAAAACGTTTCCTATGAAATGTAAAGCGTGGGGTCCCCCGACACTGCGTTGCTCTCCCACCACTGTTAGCAAGCAGGCATCGCTGCATATTGTAAGGTCATATTCTGCATGGGATAGAAGTATAAACCGAAATTAAAATTTGACGACTACGGTATACCTATTTTGATTATTGGAGCACGATTCGATCCGCATTAACTCGGATTATAGAAGTGCTACTCTACTTGTGGTTCTTGAAGATGAAGGAGTATTAAGAACGGATTTCAGAATAAAGTTTTGCTTTACTTTTAGGGACAAGTCGACAGGTAAGTACTACATTAGTGGGTGCATCAGGTTCACAATCGATAGTTACCGACGAGATCGCTACAAATCTCCCAGAAGAAACTTCTCATGTTTCACGTAAGTGCATCAGCCACTACCAATGGTACTTTTTTAAAAAAAAAAAATTTAAATATTTTTCGAAACCAAATATGGAATACGAAATGAGTTATATTGAGTTATGAGATGCTACTTGTAAAAGTTCCTATAAAATTCAAAAATATGCGCAACAGCCAGGCCATTCTAAGAAATGGATGTTTGGAAATATTTACAAGCATTTATCTGGACATATAAGTGCTTATTCTGCACCTGGTTCCGTATCTAAGACCACCGACACACTAAAATCAACGTCAAGCCCATCTTTGATCTGTAATCCAAAGAAAAAAAGGTGAGAATAATGATATTAGTGTTTTTTTAATCAGATTTCTTGCTCTGAAGCGAATACTTCGATAGAACATGTTGAAAAAGGTAATCCAGCTCATCAAGTGATAACTTCGTTACAAAATTCAGAAAATGATAAGGCAAAAAATGTTGGGAAAGCCTGCAAAGCAATAACTATAATTAGCAATACTCTCATTGTACCTTCGTTCAATAATGATATCAAACAACAAGAGCGTCCTAACAATATTGAAAGTCCTATTGCTAGCTCGGTTGTTAGTGATAATTCTTTTGAAGAAAAGGAACCAGGTGAACCAGAAGCCTTATGCTCGAAATGGAAATCTCCTGATGGTGTAGAAAATCGAGACAGGTCTGTGATGACCCATCACTCAGTGGTCATTATTAAGTGTAATTGAGTGTAATAAATTTTACGCTGTTTTTTATGATGAACGGTGGTATGTAGGTCAAAATATTGAAATTATCAATGATACAATTTTTAAAATTAATCTTTTAAGACGAGGATGGAAGCAGAATAAAATGTTTGCCTTACCAAAAATTAAACAAGATGTTGCTACGGTTGATCTCAAATATTTTTTTACGGCCCTGTCAAATTTGCCACCGAAATGGAACCTTTTCATTTAGATGAAAACACATACGCCTAAATTTATAAGAAATATGATAATATTAAATCTGAGATTAAATTCTGTGTTAAAGACTAATTATTATTATTTAATTCGATTTTTTTTTATTTTTCACGAATATTTAAGTTTATGAATTTTACTTTTGCTGTGTTCATATGTTTTCCTTAAGTAGTGCATAAATAAAACAAATCTTTTTCGTAAGGCTGGTGTTATGTATATTCAACCTT
Source organism: Amphimallon solstitiale (assembly GCA_963170755.1). Taxonomy (NCBI): domain Eukaryota; kingdom Metazoa; phylum Arthropoda; class Insecta; order Coleoptera; family Scarabaeidae; genus Amphimallon; species Amphimallon solstitiale. The sequence goes on from OY720675.1 coordinate 94,771,043, forward strand.
CGATTTAACCTTAATTTACCTTTAAAACGTGCACAAATTCCTCAGAACTCGTGAAACATATAAAGAAATAATTAGGGATTATTTGGGATTATTGGGATTACATGGGATTATTTGGAATTATTTGGAATTATTAGGAATTATTTGGAATTGTGTGGAATTATATTGGATTATGTGGAATTATTTACATATGGTGGGATTATGGTGTACGCTTTTGAGTCAGCGGTTTCCCCTTCGGTATTTTTACAGTGACATTGACACGTTGTACTTTTCCTTTAAATACTTTAGATATATTATACATTATGGTGATTGTACATCATGGTAGTGTTTTCTTTTCTTCTTCTTCGTACGACTAGAATTTCTCCTGTTTGCCTACCTCTTATTCGGTTTCGGTGGTTGTTGATTATATATTGTCTTGCCATCTCTTTTTTGGTCTTCTGCTGTATGGCTTATTGTTTTTAGAAATGTTTGCTAGTTGGTCTGGTCGTATCCTATCTACGTGTTCGTACCATTTTTTTTCTCGTTTTCACCCATTTTTTGACGTCTTGTAAGTTACATTGCTCTAGTATGCTACTGTTTGTTTGTCTATCTCTCATTTCCACATTGGTTATTTTCTGTTTTTTGTTCCCTTTGTGTCTGCCCTTGTCTCTACTGCGTATGTTAAAATTGGTTTCACTGTTGTTTTGTATACTTTCAGTTTGCCTTCTGTAGTCATAAATTCGTTTCACCATATGGTTTGTCTCAAACAGCTACTCACTTACATCGCTTACATTGATGCTTCTGTCTTCAAGTTTCTCTCACTGGTGATTTCAACTCCCAGGTAGTTGAATGTCATCACCTGTTCTATGCTTTTGCTCTCCAATTCTAGTTTACGTCTGCGTGGTTCTCTGCTAATTACCATGCACTTGGTTTTTCCGCTGAAATCTGCATGTTGTATTCTTGTGCCCTAATATTAAATGAGTTGAGTTGTCTTTGCAGGTCATCTTCGTAACTACCTACCAATACTGCATCATCTGCGTAGCATACTATATTAATTTTATGGGGTCCCATTCTGTACCCCTCTCTCTTTTTCACTTCGTTGATTATTTGGTCCATTATCATATTGAACAATGTCGGGCTAAGCGAGTCCCCTTGTCGTATTCCTCCTTTTATGTTAATGTATCTCGTTTCTCCTCTTGGCATTCTGACCTGGGTTTTGTTATCTATGTTTATTTCTTTAATTAATTTTATTATCTTATCCTCTATTTTTTTGTTTGTAATAGTTTTGTGATGTCCTTTCGTCTTACCTTATCGAAGGCACTTTTTAGGTCTACGAAACACATATATGCGGGCTTGTTATATTCAATTGACTTTTCAATTATTTGTCGGGTGATGAAAGTCGCGTCTATAGTGCTACGGTTTTTTCTGAAGCCTTGTTGTTCCTCGGCTATATCTGATCTTTCTTCTATCTTGTCTTTCATTATTGCAGTTAGCAGCATCAGCATGTTATTCAATAAGCTGATACCTGGATAGTTTCCTCCTGTCTCCTTTTTTTAGTATTGATATCAGTATACTTTCTTTCTATTCCACTGGTACTTTTCCACTGTTAATAACGTCGTTAAATAGTTTCTGAATCCAAGTGCATACCGTTTTCCCTCCATATTTTATGAGTTCATTGCATATTCCATCTGGACCCGGTGCCTTTCTGTTCTTTAATCGTTTTATTCGGATGTTTATTTCTTCCTCTAATATCTGTATTCTATCATTGTTCGACTCGTTGTTTTCATCATCCTCTTCTTCTGTTTCTCCATATAATTTTCTGAAGTGTTCGGTCCAATGTTCTTCTGTGATATCGTTACCCTTATGAATTCATTCATATCATTTCGTTGTCTTCTTATCATTTTCCACACTTATCTTTGTGATCCATATAGTTCGCGTTCCATGTCTTTGATGTAAATTTTTCCAAGTATTCTTTCTTGATGTTGTCTATTTCTGGGATGTATTTCTCTATTCGTTATAATGTAGTCGATCACGGAGCTACGGCCTCTAGTATCTGACCACGTGATTTTGTGCTGTTTAGGGTGTTCGAAGTATGTATTATTGATTCGGAGACTGTTTAGTAGGCAAATTTCTATAAGTCTTTCTCCATTTTCATTAATGGCCTCCTCATTAAACCTCTGTTTCACTCCATCTATTGGTATATTACCTACTCGCGCGTTGAGGTCGCCAATGATGATTGTTTTCTCACTGTTTCTTGTGGTATCTAAAAGGTCCTGCAGATTCTCATAGAAAGTGACTTTTTGTTCCTTACTTTTTTGTGATGTCCTGTGCATATACAGAGATGACATGCAACGTAGTATTTTTCAATTTCATAGTGACCAGTCATATGTTCATCCATATATTTTACGTTTGAGATATTATTTTCATATTTTTTGTGTATTAACAGCCCTACAGCTCCTTGAGCCCTTTTGTTCTTATCTACTCCGCTGTAAAATAATATAAATTTATCTGCGTTAATGCTTCCTTTCCCTTTCTTTTTCGTTTCGCTAAGGGCACATATCTCAATCTTGTAGGTTTCTAATTCTTCTACTATTTCTTGATCTTTTCTGTGCCACGAAGCAATGTTTCATGCGCCTATTCTTAATATGGTTTTACCCTTTGTCCTTTTCCTCGCCGTGTTCATCATTATTGTGTCCGTCCTGTTCCGAGGCTTCTTATGGTTTCTGTGATCAAATTCAATTTTTTACCGCAGCGTTGAGCTACTCAATCCACCTACGCACTGCCCCAGGCAGAATTGGTAGTGTTTTCGATTGTTGTAACTTATTGAATGTTTTTAAATAATTAACATGTTTATTACATTTGTGTGTCTTGGGACCTCTAGCTGTAAGTAGGATGTTATTGTTATTTTTTTTAAAGTGTAATTTTGTTAATATTACATTTTTTTAGTACACCATGATTAAGTTCCGCTGAACTCCGCTGAAAATGCAACTGCGGACAGGTATTTCGAACTACTTGGTTCTCGTCAGCGCAGTGCAGCCAAGGAATAGGATGGGATAACCTTGGAGCTGAAAAACATCAATCAGAGACATACACAGGGGACAGCTTACCAATTGAGGCTTCAGCTAGAGTGTCCTCGATATTGAGGATGAATCTAACGTCGCCGCGAGGTAGACATTGTCCACCTGCACGCCATCTGTACCCACAGGATAAAAATAAAGAAAAGAAATATTGCGGATCATGGAATAATTAAGTAAAGAATTTAATGGGGTAACTCCGCTGAAAATGCAACTGCGGACACGTTTCAGTATATGTATAATATATATATATATATAATTAATATATATATATATATATATATGTTGTCACTGGATTCCGGGTTTTCTTCTTGTTATTCGTAAACTCGAATAACAAGAAGCAGAAGTAGACAGTTATCGCAGACCTGAAGATGGCAAGTGTGATTTTGCCGAAACGTCGTCAAGAAACCAGCATCGGTCTTTCCAAAGACCAAGCAGTGGAAACGCGGAAGAAAACCCGGAATCCAGTGACAACACATACTACTACCCGCGGAAACCTGAAAGAGAACATATATATATATATATATATATATATATATATATATATATATAAACGAAAAAAAGCTATATATTTATTCTCTTAAATAATGATATGAACTCGTTAGCCATGCTATCATTCCTCAGGTTTCGTTATTTTGCTTTCCTGCAGTGCAGATGTTCTTGAACGTGATAATTTTTTTGTATAAGTTATGACATCTTATGGTCATGTTATAGATTTATTCTAATTTCTATTTTAAAACCGATTGATCTTTTATAAAATACTTTACAAATTAAAAATATTTTCATTTATACAGAGTGCTCGACAACGACAAACCAATATGTTATGTTTTCTTTAATGGAATGCTATGCGTTTTTTTTTACATTTTATGGTAGCCTTTGAAAATCTGATTAAATGGACTTTACCTTATATTTGTCGATTTTCAACTGTTACTGAGATATGGCGATTTTTCGTTAAAAATTGTACAAAATTTGAAAAATTGCTACGAAATAACTATTGATGATGAAATACCTATTATGGGCTCAATTAGTAGAGATATTCTTTCAGTACGTATGTTCTTTAGAATTACATACTAGTCGCTAAAGTTGAAAATACTAAAAGTAATTAAATGGAACACCCTGTATATTTATATATCATTGAAATCATTTTACTTAAAATTTACTAAGTAAAAATATCGACTTTTGTCCACCTGTGGACGATATTGCAAAAGTTATAGGATATTATATCGGAATAAACCCGATGACGACTTAAAAATATGACTTGCCATGACTTGCACTACGACTATAACTAAAATTAATCGAAAAGAGTTACTTCTATTTGCCTTTTACAAATAAGTAATCTTTATTAAAATTTTAAAAATGAAAACGTTGGAAGTTCATGAATTAGCTGTAATATAATAAATATCGCAGACGCTCTGTGTCAAAAATTGTTTAAACGTTAAATTTGATTTATAGTTTCAGTTTAAATGGAAGTAAATACATGAATTTACGTTAAGCGCGAAATGAAATATTAAAAATTGGAATTAATAGATATGGTCTGTGTTTTGGGGGAAAGTGATTGTTTGCTGGCACAAAGATATACAACCAAAAATATCCAAATATCGGACTGCCATCAATGCGTGATTTTCATAATTGTAAGTATTTGTAAAAACTGGCAGTATCCCGTATGAAAAAGGAACCGCTTTACTGCTACCGTAGAAAACGCTAATGCACAAAAGGTTCTTTTGTTATGCGTTCAAGAAAATCCTTATACAAGCGTGCGTAAACTTTCTAAAGTCCTTGATGTTAGCAAAAACTTCATTAATAGAGCATCAAAGAAGATTTTTTAATTTGTTATATGATAACGATAACTTATAAATACTTGCAAATAGTGACTTATATGTTCTTCAAGATATAGAGAAACTTATAGAAGTTTTCAATAATGTACATTTATATACTTGTATTGACGGTTTGCTTTTCAAGTGAAGTTATAAATCTGGGTATGTCTTCTTTAATTTTAATGTAATTTAAAATTTAGTCCAAGTATGACGGTAAACAATTTTTAGACACAGAGCGACTGCGATATTTTAACTATTGTTGTTAATACATGAACCTCCAAACTTTTCATTTTATGAGTATCTCTTTTCGATTAATTTTTATTATGCTATGTGTAATTAAGTCAAGTCACTCATATTTTTAAATCGTAATCAGGTTTATTCAGATATAATTTCCTATAACTTTTGCAATATCGCCCACAGGCACTAACAAGTATATATTTTTAATTAATAAATTTTAAGAATTCTTTTTATTATATTTATTTTGTTTTAGAATTTTGAACTTTAGCGAATGGTATGTAATTCTAAAGAACATGCGTAGATATGATGAAATAAACATTAATTTCACGTACTGAAAAGATATCTCTACTAATTCAGCCCATAATTTTATCATCAATTGTTATTTCAAAGCATCTTTTCAAATTTTGTAGAATTTTTAACGAAAAATCGCCATATCTCAGAAACAGTTGAAAATCGACAAAAACAAGTTGATGTCAGTTTAATCAGCCCTTCAAGGGCTATCATAAAATGTAAAAAAATTGTAATATTCCATTTAAAAAGCATAATTTTGTGTTGGTTCGTCGTTGGCGAACACTCTCTATAAATGAAGATATTTTTAAATTGTAGAGCTTATGATTATCTACAATTTTTGTGTTAAGAGTGGCGTTTACCAACAAATAGAAACTTATGCAACTTATATTACTCGCGGGATGGGCAGACGCAAGGGGGTGTAAGTAGGTGGAGGTTGACGATATTCGGTTTTGTCACAGCGCTTCGGTTTTATTCACAAATTCTGCCATAGATAAAGAAATACTATAAATAGTAAACATAATGTATAAAGAATGAGTACTTACGGAACTGTTGATGTTGTTGATGTTTTATAATAAACCAATTTTCGCTTGCCCATAACTGTTATATTATTATACACTCGAATATTATAGGTATATTTGACATTTAAATTGTAATTAAACTGTCACTCGATTTTAAGTCTGCAATAGCCGACCGATTCCGATAGATTTTCGTCTTCGCTAGGACCGGTAGAGATACCGTAAAGTGGGGATAGACGACGCGAAAAACCGCGTGTAAAATGTGTGTGACAATGTTTAATGTTTTTTATCTTTAGAAATAATTACATAAATTTGATTTTTTCTTTATATCGTACATCAAATGTGCAGCTGGCGAGTAGAAGTCGTTTTTACTTTCTTATACGTAGTATAAGAAAGTATTGTGATGATGAAAATTTTCGACCTCGAGATTTCTGCAGATGTCCACGTTTTGAGGTCCCCTGATACCAAAAAAGTGGTTTTTAAAAAATCTCTCTCTCTCTCTCTCTCTCTCTCTCTCTCTCTCTCTCTCTCTCTCTCTCTCTCTCTCTCTCTGTGTGTGTGTGTGTGTGTGTGTGTGTGTGTGTTTGACCACGATAGCGGTCAAACCGCTGCAGATATCAATTCCAAATTTTGTATTTACGTGTATAATCTGCCTCTTGAGAACTGATTAGATTTTGAACAAAATCGGCAGACCAGAGGTAGTAGTTTACTTCAGTGAAAAAATCGAAATTTGCAAATATTTCGTCAATTACTAAGTTTAAACAATTTTTTTAAAGAATTCATATGTACTTAGAATTAAGTTTGAAACAAATTGTCTTAAAAAGTTTTTCGAAATTCCGACCGGAAGTAGGTCTTTTACTCTTATCGAAAATCAGTTTTTTGCGAATATTTCGCAAGTCATTCTTTCAAGGTACGTTACGAGTATAAAAGTATTTAAAACATAATTTTCAATATCTTTTATATAAAAAAAATTTCAAAATTCAGACCGGAAGTACCACTTTTACTCTTATCGAAAAGCGATTTTTTGCAAATATGTCGTAAGTTATGCATTCTATATATATTTATCAAGAGTACAAAAGTATTTAGAGTTGGATATAGAATATTTTTTGTATAAATGAAATTTCAAAATCCGGACCGGAAGTAACACTTTCATACGTATAAGAAAGTCGTGTGGTGGCCACACCTCATTTTTTCCTTTTGTGTACTAGTCTTAGTTAGTAGACATTAATCAAATTCATAACTTTCTTAAGAAAATAAATTAGTACAAAAACTGACCTTGACATTATAAATTTATGTCTTTTGCATCACTACCAAAATTTGAGATTGTAAAATTATAAAATGAGTTTAAAAAACGATAGGTAAACGCCCCTCTTAAAGATTATTCGCTATCTACATTATTAGATACCAGTAATTCACACCCAGTATATATCAATGTCTTAACTTCTTAATGTCTTCTAATGAACTAAAAAAAACTCACGGACTTGTTAAATTCTTACTGTTTAAGAGCAACAATAAACGAGCCGACACGCTTAAATAACTGCTTGGATAATATTTGCATAAGTGGAGAATTTTGTGAATTTGAATCCTCCGTTGTCCATAATAACGGCTACTCCGATCATTCTGGACAGGTTCTGCTTTTGCCTTTAGAGATTAGAGCTGATTTTAGTCAAAAATTAAGTTACAGAGAGTTGAATAGGGAAAGCTATAAATCAATGTTTAGGGACCTCATGGAGCAGCAAAGCTGGTATGATGTTTACAATGAAACAAGTGTCAATCAACAGTATTCTAGGTTTATAGATATTCAACATAGTTTTAATTTAGCATTTTCATTAAAACTAGAGAAAGTAAATAAAGCTACTCCGCGGAATAAATGGATAGTAAACGGTATCAGAATCAATATGGATTTAGAAATGGGCGTTCCACAATGCATGTAATAGTTGAACTACTAAGCATTTGGAGTACGGAATGTACTATGTGCAGATCGGTTCGTGTCGATCGCGAGAACAGCCTTTAACTTCTGGGGTTCCTCGTGCTCGATCCACTATTGTATATACTATATGTAAATGACGTCCCTTCTAAAAGACCTTTGGTATTTTCTGATGCCACAACTACATTTGTAGCCTACGGCAGGAAGGATAATGTGGCCGCACAAGCGAACGAGAAACTGCGGAACCTCAAGTTCTATCTTAATAACAATGATTTGCATTTAAACTCATGCAAAACACAACATTGATCAATTTTAACGTATCAATTAGTGAAAAGAATTATAGTTACTTAATTAAAACTAGTGAGGCTAGTATTACTCAAAACGGCAATGCAAAATTTTTAGGTGTAAGAATCGATTCAGGATGTAACTAGGAGAGCCATATTAACGGCCTATGCAAGAGTATCAGTATGTTTTGCATTAAAACAATTGAAACAGTCAGCAAATATAGATGATAAGTATTACTATGCATGTTTTCATTCTTTAATTTCGTATGCTACATTAACATGGGGTTCGTCAAGTGAGAGGTAGAGTGTAGTGAGATTACAAAAAAAAGCAATGCGGAATATTGTGGGTGTAAGTGCGAGGACTTCTTGTAGGGATTACTTCACTAGATTAAATATTATGACGGTTCCCTGTATTTTTATCTACCAAATATTTACTTACGCCAAGCAAAATCTACTCCAAGTTGGTGATCACCATGAATATACTACCAGGCGGGGTGATACTTTGGAGGTGCCCAGACACACATTATGGATTTATAAGAAAATCCCACAGTATTTGATGTTAACTGCGTATGAGCGTTTCAAATTATAGAATTTTAAGAATTTTTTTATACAAAAATTATTCAAAATGTTATTCTAAGTACTTCTGTTCTCTTAATAAATCTCTACAGAATGCATATTTTGCAAGACATTATCAGAAAAGTGCTACTCGCTAAGAGTAAAAGTACTACTTCCGGTCCGAATTTTGAAATTTCAAGTATACAAAAAATATTGCAAATCCAGTTCTAAATACTTTTGTACTCTTGATAAATATATATAGAATGCATAAGTTACGACATATTTGCAAAAAAATCGGTATTCGATAGGTAAGAGTAAAAGTGGTACTTTCGGTCTGAATTTTAAAAAAATTTTTATACATGAGATATTGAAAATTATGTTTTAAATACTTTTATACTCGTAACGTACTTGTCTAAAAAGCATGACCTGCGAAATATTCGCTAGAAACTGATTTTCGATAAAAGTAAAAGACCTACTTCCGGTAGGTTTTCGAAAAACTTTATAAATAAAATTATTCTCAATTTTAATTTTAAGTACATATGAATTCTTTATAAATTTGTTTAAACTTAGTAGTTAACGAGAAATTGGCAAAATTCAATTTTTTCACTAAAGTAAACTGCTCCTTCCGGTCTACCGATTTTACTGAAAAACTAATCAGATCTCAAGAGGGAGATTATACACGTAAATACAAAATTTGGAGTTGATATATACAGCGGTTTGACCGCTATCGTGGTCACAGACACACAGACTACAGACAGACACACAGACACACAGACATTTTTTAAAAACCACTTTTTCGGTATCAAGGGACCTCAAAACTTGGACATCTGCAAAAATCTCGAAGTCGAAAATTTTCTTCTTCCAATACTTCCTTATACTACGTATAAGAAAGTAAAAAAAATGAGGTGTGGCCACCACACGACTTTCTTATACGTATGAGCGTTTCAAACTATACAATCTTAAGAATTTTTTTATACAAAACTTATTCAAAATCCTATTCTAAGTACTTTTATTCTCTTAATAAATCGCTATAGAATGCATACTTTGCAATATATTCGAAAAAAAGTGCTACTCGCTAAGAGTAAAAGTGCTACTTCCGGTCCGAATTTTGAAATTTCATGTATACAAAAAATATTGCAAATATAACTCTAAATACTTTTGTACTCTTAATAAATATATATAGAATGCATAATTTACGACATATTTGCCAAAAATCGCTATTCGGTAAGAGTAAAAGTATTACTTCCGGTCCGAATTTTGAAATCTTTTTTATACAAAAGATATTGAAAACTATGTTTTAAATACTTTTATACACGTAACGTACCTGTCTAAAAAGCTTGACTTGCGAAATATTCGCAAAAAACCGATTTTCGATAAGAGTAAAAGACCTACTTGCGGTAGGAATTTCGAAAAACTTTTTAAATAAAATTGTTCTCAATTTTAATTTTGAGTACATATGAATTCTTTATAAATTTGTATACACTTAGTATTTGACGAAATATTTGCAAAATTTGATTTTTTCACTGAAGTAAACTGCTACTTCCGGTCTACCGATTTTACTGAAAAACTAATCAGAATCAAGAGGGAGATTATACACGTAAATACAAAATTTGGAATTGATATCTCCAGCGGTTTGACCGCTCTCGTGGTCACAGACAGACAGACAGACAGACAGACAGACACACAGACATTTTTTAAAACCACTTTTTTGGTATCAGGGGACCTCAAAACGTGGACATCTGCAAAAATCTCGAGGTCGAAAATTTTCATCATCACAATACTTCCCTATACTACGTATAAGAAAGTAAAAGTTACTGATTGCCAGATGCGATTACTCTTGTAGGGATTTTGAAAATGACAGGCAGATCTTAGATTTGCATATCTAAATTGTTTGTTTATTATTGTTGTTATATTTTTTGATATTAGTCAGTTGCTTATGCTTATGCTGTATTTGTATTGGTTGATTTTTATATTTACATTTGTGTTGAGTTGTTGCATACCATTTTTATGATAAAATGAACGAATAAATATTATTATTATGATTATTATTATATAAGTTATGGTAATACTTTAGAATTCTTCAAAAAATAATAATCACCTCAACATGGGGCAAAGTTATTACAATAATACTAATCTAACGTAGCAATGAGATTTTCCCAGCGCATCCGCTTCATTAAGAGGAGCAATGAATATTTAAATAAGAGAAAAATTCGCAAGTACGTTTTCTATTTCTCCACAGTCCGCAGCAGTTCGGCGACGTTACTAACAACAGTCGTTAGCTAACAATCGCACGACGACCCAAAAAATCCCGAATCTCCCCTGTGAATTAAAGTAATTTCAAATTCGATTCCGTCGCTAGAGGGACAGATAGATGAGTGGTCCATTGGAACAATTCGTTTCAGCGTTGATTTGTCGCGCGAATCTCACAAAATTTATCTGTTCTGCCGCACAACAACCTTAGCTCGGCTTAGCTATTCAAATCTCGCTTCGATTGCAGTCGGGCAAAGAATTTCTTCGCATATCTAAGAACCCGGGCGGCACAAGATACCAACCATCCAACGCCTGGACCGTTCCCTCATATATATATGTATATAGATGTATATAGCTATTCCAATTGTAAAATCTAAATTCTACTCTGCTTTCCCTTCTACCGCACTTTGATTGTAAGCGTCAGGAAAATAGTAAGTCTGAGAGGATCCTCCGTCTCTCATATTCACTATATATATTCTGTGCTTTAAGGAAATAACTGTATATGATGTAATATTATAATTAATTTTCAAGAAAATTAACTTTCGCCTTTATAATTTAAAATTATTAAAGAGGAGACACGTTTTGAAAATATTTGATTTCGTTAGAATACTAAAATAAGCATTATTAACATTGTTAATTGCAATAAAATTAAAGTGATAATATTTCTAAATTTTTAATTGGCAATTATATTTTAAATGAGAAATATTCATTCATTGAAACTTTAATAATATTAATATTTTTATGAGACTAAAATTCCAAATTATGTAACTCATTACTGTTTCAATGACCGAGACTAGATTTTTGAGGTAGTATCTACCAGGCACATGAGTTGATAGAAAAATTAAAATGAATTGGTAGTAAAAGCTTAGTTTGCATGTGGTTTGCTACATATCATAGCGATCGTAAATGATCTTTACTAGTAAATCTTCTGATATTTTGCTCATGAATAAAAGGTGCCCCAAAGTACAGTTCTAAGCACATCTCATTATTCATGTATACAAAAAACATTGTTTCGTAATTACTTTAACGAATCGAATAATGATTTCAAAAATATATACTGAATTAAAGGACAAGTATGATTGTAAATCATAAGCAATGACTTCTTTTTGACCTGCAGAGGTATCATAGCAAGAAGCATACTGTTAAAAATCCTAAATATAGAAACAGTAGCATTGTTTAATGTTATAATACGATGTGAAGTGGGGCGCTTATATCAATTGTATTCTTTAATTTGAAAGGTTATGCAGTTAGGGTATCGTACTACGAGTACATATTGCTGGCCCACCCGTTAGGGTCGCTCATTACAAAAAAAAATTGTTCTCAAAACGAAAAAAAAATTATAGGATGAATGGTCTCAGAAATAGGATATTGGATAAATTACGCTGTAGAGTAATTGTACACACGTGGCTCGGACTCGTTGGTCATCATCAGTACAGTGTAGCCAAGGAATAAAAAGGGATATTTAGAGATAGCAGCAATAAACTAAAATCATATTAACAGACTTTCAATTGCAGGTTTTTTTAGAGGATACTCAGCTCTGAGCACAACACCGACATCGTCGCAAGGCACATATCGTCAACCCGCGCTCTATCCGAAGTCGGTTATACTAAATTATACAAAGAATTATTGCGGACACACCAAACAAAAGAATATCGGATAAATTCCACTGTAGAGCAACCGTAGACACGTGTTTCTGACTAACTGGTTATCGTCAGTATGGTAGAGCCTAAGATAAGGATATCCGTACTACTTCTTCCGATCTACCGATTACTCATGGTGACACCCGCTGTCACAGAAACATACTGGCAGGCAGAAACTTCGGGACGCAGATATCGGCAATAATATCGAAAATAAAAATGTTATCACAAATATACATATATACATTTATACGTAAACGTATATGGATATATGTACGTAGCATATATATGTACACAGCATACACTTAGGTGTCATTACCAACAGCGAACGCACAGACACCGGTGTTTCGGCCTTTGAGATCTCTTCAGTGTACGTGGTGTACGTATTTATTTATTAATAAAAATGTTCGTCATCACAATATTTACTTATACCATGTATAAGAGAGGAAACAGTTATAACGTAAATAATGACTAAATTTAAATATTGAACCAGGACTGCGCAAAAATATTTAATTTCAAATAACTGTTATTTAATTTGTACAATAGACGTCGATAAATTTTCAGGTATGGCCCGTGTCGGGTTCGTTTAACCGAAGTGCTAGGCCCGTCCGAGCTGTTTCGATTAGGGTTAAATAGCTACCTCAGAATGTTATTCCTCCATTTTTTAGTTACCTGGTTAAAAAAATAAGAACGCATTTTTCAGGAATAGCTAATGTATTAAAACACCTAATATATTATTTATGTTGACTATACTAAAATGGATTTCAATACACTTTTTTTCTGTTAATTGCATAAAATTCAATCAATTGATATAAAACGTAAACACTGCATCGGCCTTTATTAATAAAATCACGATATATTGTCTTCTAAGTATATAAAAGGCAGTGAATCAGGTCCGCTATGAGAGGCGTATTTAAATCACTAGATCCCCAACGACGATTAAACTATAGACTGTAGTAAATCACGGGAGAAGTATCTTCAAAAAAATTTGTTTTGCCGTAAATATAGGATGATACATCATCTTAACAAAATTTAATGAAAATATACGAATATGAAATCAAAACTAAAGATGGAATTCGTATTTTACGTTGATAACTGACTCCTTTGGCTGTTTCCACTATAACATACAAGATTTGTTGATACTGCTAGACATAATACTAAATCAGTGATTATATATTAAAGAACAACGGAAGCAAAATATAGCTAAGGACATGCCATACAAACGTTTATATTTTTAAATATGTATATAAATATGTATAAGGAAGATTTACACAGTTTTGTTCCATGTTGTGCCTTAAAACGTTGTCATTAAGAAATGATTATTTGTAAATATGTAGCCAATATGTAGCTATGATTGTGTGCAATATATTATTGGTGGAAATGTATACAAGGTGAGTCATCTCCGCGGGGAAGCCAGATTGTGACTTTATTAGAAAAGATATTTCGAACCGGTTTTCTTCCTATGATATCCACTTATTAGGAGCACCTTTTCAATTTATTTTGTATTATACAGAGTTTTCCATAACTTGGTAGCTGACCATAGTTTTAGTTTTTTAAATGGAACACCATGTATATAATTACGTTTTCGTATTTCCTTGGTCAAAAATTATAAGGTAGTATAGGCCTAGTATTTAAGGTTTTCGACATTTTTCTAAAATTATATTTCTCGAAAAGTACTATATGGACACAATTTTTGATAGAGGTTTTCATTATAAAAGGTGCTAATACAAACATTTTTTTTTTGCAATTACTAACTCATTTTTCCGAAACCTGGATGAAGGTTACATGACAAATTTTTGTCAAAAAATTACTTTTTTCAAATAGAGCATCCAGTATATTGGTTCATTTTTAATTGCTTACTAAATTTCCCACCAAAAACATTTAAGACTTTATTATTTTAAAAGTGACCATTACTGAGCTATTGTCGTTTTTTGATATAATTTTGCCAACTCGGAATAGTGGGCCATGATATTTGGCGGGAAATTGACAATTGAATGAATAACATTTAATAAGTTGCTTCTCAGTTGACAAGCATGATTTTATAATGAATTTTTCTTAAAATGAGCTTAGAGATATGATTTTTGTATTTATTGGGGTAATGATAAAATAAATGGATATATCTTATTTACAATAAATTTTATACCAGCAATATAATTCAAACAATATATAGAATATAGCGCAATAAACAAAAGTGGTCAAATTCACTCGTTTCTTTAAACATACTTCTGAAATGATAAATCGACATTAATAAGGCTCTGAGTACCTATATTTCTAAATATTTGTCGAACATGATCCCTCATAACTTCTTTTGTGGTTACAGGTATACTGTATATTTGCGCCTATACGGATCCCTAGAAAAAGAAACTAATTTTGTGATGTCCGAACTCCCAGTAGGCTAGTCTTGTTGCATCTACAGCTCTTCGTAAATTTAGTGGAACATCTTTCAATAATTCCACTAAATTGCTTGATAGAAAATATGCATAAGCTTCTCAGTGAATACTAGATAAACTGAAGCTGCTCGTTAATTACATTTCACACTCTGTTTATTACTATATCAGCGAATGTAAGACCTATAGCGCAGCTATTGAAACATTGAAGGCAATTTACGTCAAAGAGAAAAACACGAATATTTTGAAGACATCTACTTGCTACAAGAAGACAAGAAAATGGTGAAACTATAGACCAATATGTCCAAGCTCTTGATCTTATTATTAGTAAAGACTGTAATTTTAAAGATGTTACCACAGAAGAAAATAAAGCTGACTATATTCGAAACGCTTTTATTAGTAGATTGCTGTCACCTCAGATCCGTCAAAGATTACTTGAAAACCGTACTCTCAGTTTAGATAACGCTATATCTCAAGCACGTTCGTTGGAAAGTGCCCGCGATCACTCCCAATTGTAATGCTTTCATAAGAAATTAGTTAACTCGATCAATTCTAGGAAAACTGTTACTGAGGTCCCTTCAGATGAAGAAACATTTTTTGCTGTACCCCAGCGTTGTTTCTTTTGTGGAAATGCTAGACATTCACGTGCGGCTTGTCCTGCTCGCGATCACGTCTGCACTTACTGCAAGAAAATAGGACATTTCGCAATGTTATGTTTGAAACTCAGAACTACTAAGAACAAGACTTCTACTAAGACCCCTACTTCAACTTCTGCTTTTATACTTGCTTCCACTCCTCAATCGCTTGACTCTCTGAGAAAATCACTTGTAAATAGCAAGGTTAATAATGTAACTGCGACTGCTCTTATTGAAACTGGATGCTCCGACAGCTACGTAGACTATACTTTTGCACTGAAAAACAATTTGAAAATACATGCTTGTTGAGGGCATATTTGCATGGCATCAACTTCGTTTCTGTCACAACTCAAGGGATATTCTGTCGCGAATCTTGAATTTTTAGGACACAAATACAAAAATGTGAAACTCTCGATTTTGCCAGATTTATGTACGGATGTAATTGTCGGACAAGATCTACTGAGACATCATTCGCAAGTTGATTTTGTTTTTGGAGGCTTCAAACCTCCACTATCGATATGTTCTTTGATCTCAGCTAGAATTGATCCTCCATCACTTTTTGGAAATTTGACAACCAACTGTAAGCCAATCGCTACAAAATCTAGACGATATTCTGAAGACGATGAAAAGTTTATTCGTGAAGAAATCGAGAAGCTGCTAAATGATGGAATAATTGAAGAGAGTGGTTCACCTTAGCGAGCGCAGGTATTAATTTCAAGAAACGAAAATCATAAAAGACGTATTGTGATAGATTATTCACAAACTGTTAACAAATTCACATGATTAGACGCCTATCCTATTCCGAATATTGAACAAACTTTTATCAAAAATTGCAAAACATGAAGTTTTTAGTACCATTGATCTCAAGAGTGCATATCATCAGATACCTATCCGAGAAAGCGAGAAACCTTTGACAATATTTGAAGCAGCGGGACGATTGTACCAGTTTGCTCGCATACCCTTTGGCGTTACTAACAGCGTATCATGTTTTCAGCGGGCAATAGACGATATAATTAGACAAGAAAATTTGAAGGGAGTATTTGCTTATCTGGACGATGTTACAGTTTGTGGAGAAAATAAACTGAAACATGATGACAACTTAAATCAATTTCTAAATGCAGTAAACAAATATGGTTTGACACTGAACGAGAACAAATGTCGATATTCTAAAACATCTATAAATTTATTAGGATATCTTATCGAACATAAAACTTTAAAACCAGACCCGGAAAGATAGAAACCGCTTTTAAACTTACCTGTACCTGAAAACGCGCTCGCATTAAAACGAGTTATTGGAATGTTCGCGCACTATTCAAAATGGATACCAACATTTTCAAATAAAATACGTAGACTAGTAAATGCAAAGGAATTTCCTCTAATAGGCGTAATTGTAGAATCATTACGAAAATGCCGACATTTTTGGGGCGTCATTTAAGCCCATCACTGACCAGGAATAAGTGTCGTTTATATTTAATAAGCATTCCATTAAAATCAAAAACCAGAAGATTATGAGATGACGGTTAGAATTAGTTTCATACAGTTACGATATAACATACCGTCCAGGAGTTGACAATACAGTTCTTGATGCTTTTTCTCTTATCTGCGCAGCAAGTAATGGTACCAATAAATTGTTTGAACTCCATTCATCATTGTGTCATCCTGGAGTATGAAGAATGTATCATTTAATACGATGCCAAAATTTGTCCTACTCTTTAGAAGATGGTCGTAAGATGACTTCATCTTGTCCCATCTGTGCGGAAATTAAGCCAAGATTCTTCAGAAATAAGAATTCCCATTTAATAAAGGCTACTTCAGTTTTTGAACGACTGAACATTGATTTTAAATGACCTATTCCAAGCTCTTCTAGAAATAAATATCTTCTTGTGATTATCGACGAATTCTCTAGATTTCCATTCGCATTTCCATGTACGAATATGAATCCTTCAACAGTAATTGAGTGTCTAGATCAACTATTTTCGATCTGAGTGAACATATGCAGGTAGCATATGTTCACTCAGATCGTGAGACATCATTATTATCTCAGGAACTAACTATTTATCTTTATTCTCGAGGGGTAGCCACAAGTAGAACGACACCGTACAACCCCGAAGGCAGCGGTCAAGTAGACAGGTACAATGGAATTATTTGGAAAACAGTAAATTTGGCACTCAAGACTCGAAATATCAGTGTTGAAAAGTGGGAAACTATTTTGCCAGATGCACTTCATTCTATTAGATCGTTACTTTCTACAGCTATAAACTGTACTCTACATGAACGTATGTTTAATCATCAAGGCCGTGCTGGTTACGGTACTTCCTTACCCACATGGCTTTTTCCAAAT
This sequence comes from Amphimallon solstitiale, assembly GCA_963170755.1. Classification (NCBI taxonomy): domain Eukaryota; kingdom Metazoa; phylum Arthropoda; class Insecta; order Coleoptera; family Scarabaeidae; genus Amphimallon; species Amphimallon solstitiale. Next base: position 94,788,966 of record OY720675.1, read on the forward strand.
AATACTGTTGTATTAAAGAAGCACGTTCGGGAAAGCAAATATGATCCATTGGTTGAAGAAGTACAAATAGTAGATACAAATCCAGAATATGCTTCGGTCCGGAATCAAGATGGAAGAGAAACGACTGTATCTTTAAAGCAGTTAGAACCGAGAGTATCCTTAATTTCTGAAGACAATGTATTTGCTGAAGAGGTCAATGATATTAGTGAAGATAATACTGAAGAAGAGAACATTCAAGAAGACCAGACAGAACAAAATATCAATGGTGCGGTGTCCGATGAAACAATGCACCCGAAAGATACAGAATTTCCTCAACGGAGCTCTAGACTTCGCCTATCACCCACTTCAATGAACATTAAGGGGGGAGGGCGAAGTTATGAATATGCTTTCACAGTTACACACAGTAATCTCTTTGGGCTAATATATAATTTCTTTATCATCCCTTTAGTACAAAAGTACCCTATTAAAATAAAAATAAATAAAACTGGCAAAATTATATCAAAAAACGACAACAATTCAGTAGTGGTCGCTTTTAAAATAATGACGTCATATATGTTTTTGATGCAAAATTTAGTAAGCCATTCAAAAGTGAACCGAATACAGGTGTTCCATTTGAAAAAAATCACTTTTAAACAAAAAGTGTCATATAAATTTAATTCAGTTTTCCGCAAAATTAAATTGCAAAAAAATAAAATATATTTGTATTAGCAACTTTTATTTTAAACAACTCGACCAAAAATTGTGTCAATCTAATGTGTCGTTTTCGAGAAATATAAAAATATTGAATTTTTCAAAGAATGGTACTAAGTCGAAAACTTTAAGTTTAAGTCCTATACTATTTTATAACGTTTTGACTAAGAATTATAGGGGGAATACGAAAGTGTAATAATATATATGATGTTCCATTTAAAAAACTACAACTATGGTCAGCCACCAAGTTATGGAACACTTTGAATAATTGAAAGCATTTTTTAAAGGTGCTCTTGATAAGTGGATATCAAAAAAAGAAACCGCTTCGAAATATCTTTTCTCATAAAGTCACAATCTGCATTTTCCGTAAAGATGACTCACCCTGTATATCAATAGCAATTCGTGACTTCTCATTGTAATTGTTTTAAAAATTAGCTACGTAAATTTTATCTAAAATAAAAAGTGAAATCAAGGAAAAATGATTAAAAGAAACGGAGATTTTATAATAAACAGATATCCATAAAACGTGAAAAAACAGAGTGTGAGAAAAGCTATACATACAATTGTAAACTGTAAAAATACAAACAAGGGAAAGAAAAAGATCATACAATAAATTAGCAAATCAAATTTGGAAACTCGAATAACACCGAATACCGAAAATAATCTTTAAAAAAGGAAATTTGAAAGAGCAAGAATAAAGACGAAAAACAACAAATGAGCCCAAAATTAGTGTTGGAGAAGACTGAGGTCTGACCTCTATGCTATTTCCTAGTACTCTGAGCCAAATTAAGAGACAGCAATACATTTATCACATGCATGTATGTACACTTATGTATATTGAATTTTAACTCCTCATTTGCAAACAAATAATTTAGTCAATAAAAAGAACCAAAAAGTTAGTTATTCAAAGTAAATTTTTCCGCTTTATTTTTCTTTTTAAAAAAATGTAGTGGGTCTTTTCGTATTTATTTCATATTAAACATCTGTTTTCGTTTAGCCACGATATGAGAATTTCTCTTTCATATGACAATGTGTATAATTACATCACAAATTCATAGATTGGTTGTATACTTTGTTTTTTGGACAGAATTTGTACAAGAATGTATGTTAGTTTCATTTTACTTTCTTATACGTAGTATAAGGAAGTATTGTGATGATGAAAATTTTCGACCTCGAGATTTTTGCAGATGTCCACGTTTTGAAGTCCCATGATACCGAAAAAGTGGTTTTTAAAAAAATGTCTCTGTGTGTGTGTGTGTGTCTGTCTGTGTGTGACCACGATAGCGGTCAAACCGCTTTAGATATCAATTCCAAATTTTGTATTTACTCTTGAGATCTGATTAGTTTTTCAGTAAAATCGGTAGACCGGAAGTAGCAGTTTACTTCAGCGAAAAATTCGAATTTTGCTAATATTTCGTCAATTACTAAGTTTAAACAAATTTATAAAGAATTGAAATGTACTCAAAATTAAATTTGAGACAAATTATCTTAAAGAGGTTTTTCGAAATTCCAACCGGAAGTAGGTCTTTTACTCTTATCGAAAATCAGTTTTTTGCGAATATCTCGCAAGTCATGCTTTCTAGGCAGGTACATTACGAGTATAAAAGTATTTAAATTATAATTTTAAAAATCTTTTGTATAAAAAAAATTTCAAAATTCGGACCGGAAGTACCACTTTTACTCTTACCGAATAGCGATTTTTTGCAGATATGTCATAAATTATGCATTTTATATATATTTATTAAGAGAACGAGAGTATTTAGAGTTGAATTTGCAATATTTTTTGTATACATGAAATTTCAAAATTCGGACCGGAAGTGGCACTTTTACTCTTAGCGAGTAGCACTTTTTTTCGAATATCTTGCAAAGTATGCATTCTATAGCGATTTATTAAGAGAATGAGAGTACTTAGAATAGGATTTTGAATAAGTTTTGTATAAAAAAAATTCTTAAAATTGTATAATTTGAAACGCTCATACGTATAAGAAAGTCGTGTGGTGGCCACACCTCATTTTTTTAAAGAACTTCATTTTTACATAGATCTCTAAATGTCGATGTAATTTTTAACAAAGACTTGTTATTCTAATCCTTGGTTAGGATTACAAACCAGAATATTTCCTCTAGTCTATCTATCACCTTTACTTGAATAATTTGAAGAGAAGCGGAAATTACTGATCCATTATTAAAATAATTTTCTCTTTTGAGGTATTTCTAGAAAACTAAAGTCATCTTCCTCTTTCATATAAAATATTATATAATATATAAACATAAAATAAGTTTTGCACAGAGAAAGTCTAAAATTGTTTCCTTTTACTTATACATCTAAACTTGAAACAACTCGTCTAATTCTGGAAGTAGATCATAATTCTTCGTTTTTGATATCACCTCTAAATGTCAAACAAAATGTATTGCAAATTTTTGCACCAAAATTATGTTTTTAAATATCTCAGTTGTTTCTAACTAATAAAGCCCCTTGTGGTCAAAGTTAAATATATCTTGTTGACGCTCTCCCTTAATCTTAAAAAAAATGATTATCTAATAATGTGAGCATTATTGTAGGATTATAAAATAGTACAAGCGAAAAACACTAGCACAATTTTGAATCTTCATGGCCAGATATCTACTTGTTTCTATGATAATTTAACTCAAAAACTGTGCATAGATCTTCGGGGTTTTGTTTTTCTTTGACTACTTAGTGAGAATTTGGGATCAGGCAATTGCCGAAATACTTAAATTTGTAATGTTTACTTATCTTCTACAAAACTAGAGAAAAACAAAACGATGAAACTGATCATTGGAACTATAGATGCAATTATATTCGACAAAACATGATGAAATGCAAACTACACAAGACGTATAAAAAAGAAGTTATATTATTGTACATAAGTTGAAAATGTGAAAATAATATGTGCTCATTTATATTTTTCATGAATTGAATTGCTCTACTCTAGTTCTTTTAACCACTGCTACGTTTAACAAAAAGTAGAAATAGTATACAACTTAATATATAAACATTAAGAATAAGGGAGATTGTAGATATATCTAAGTATGGAGAAGGAGCTAATTATGGTAAATCTCAGAAAAGCTATTATAAGCTGTCGGATGTGTGACGCTTTCACAATTCTATACCACTAATGCTTATCAAAGTTATTTAGGTTTAGTTTAACAGGTTAGCTATTCTTGTGAGGCTTAATTAATAAGTACAAACTTTCTTATCGTTAGTTTGGAAGGAAGTATTTCCTTTATATTACATCCGCTATATGCTGAACTTCAAAAATGATTGTGTACAGTTTTGTTTGATTATTAATTACATAGCAGTAATTAATAATATATCTATTCCTTCATTCCTTAGTTGTCAAATTATTCATGCGTTGGTTTATCCAACATTAAATAAATATGAAAAGTTCTTGATATTAGATGGAAAGCTATACTTCTAATAAATTTTTTGATTTACTGGTCTCTTGATTATTTCAATAAAAAATTGGATTGCAATTTCCTGAAATTTTTGTAAGAAAAATATAATAAAAGAGCCATTGAAATGGTTATTGGCATTATTAGAATTATTTAATAAGATTTTTTTTTATTATTTAAATGTGTTTCTTTACCGACCTTTCTTTCGCTATGGGTGGTATATTTGAGGACATTTTCTTATCTAACGAAGGACCCGCATCGTCCCCGTACTTACATGTTAAAGAAATGGTGTTTGGCGCGGTGGTTAGGTAACCCCATAGGCCTTTGCTGTTAGAGTCGCCGACTAAGGTGGTGGTGGTGGTGTCGTGGTTTGCATACGCCCCTCCATCACCCCGCGGTGGACACACGGAGGAGGTTAAAAAGAAGAAGTCGTCTCATCACATCTCCATGGTAACGAGCTGGCCCGTGGTTGCTTTGCATCGATCTTTAAAACTGTATGTAGCGCACCCCCCCATTGCCCGGTAGCGGACCATATGTTAATGTCTACTCCACGCGGTACTTAACAATTAGAATTAGCACCCCTTATTATTTCATCAGTTAATTGGACTAATTACTAGTGTTACGCACTAATTAATTAATAATAATAATATTAAGTGGTATGAAGAAGTCGTTTTCTTGAATCGCGGTAAAATAATTTTGCGTCCTTTTAATTGACAACAATGGTTTTATTTCTTAGTTTATATATTATTTTGTTTAAACATACTATTTCTGGCAAGGTCCTTTATTTAGATTGTGATGTACCGAAATTAGATCTTAAAATTAATTTAAAAATATTTCTCAACGACAAATCTGGCAAATATTAATGGAATATTTGAACACATACTCCCAAAGCAATCATAAGTAATCATGCCTACAGTGTCGAAACTCACAATTGTGGTATATATATACTTATCATACAATGCTAAGAGAATATCTGTATGAACTACGGAAAATTTGCAGAGGTTGAATGGTGGCCGATACTTTTCGAATATACCTATTTCGCTTTAAAAGTTAGGAGGATTCTTGCATAACGGCATTCATAAAGAAAATTTGCAACTTATGAAGATTTGCCATTAACGTTAATGGTTTGGCTAAGGATATATTACTGTAGAAAAACCGCTATGGAAGTAAATTAATTGATCAGAGACTATGCTCGTCGCGGCGTCTCCAATCAATCAATATTTTCCCCAGAAACACTCAATTAATTAGTGACTATGCTCGTTGCGGCGTCACCAATTAACGAGATCTACAAATACAGGGTGCAAGATAATTGTGTGAATCAGAGCATGCACTCACCGTTAATAAATAATTATTAAAAGCTTATGATTAATAATATGTCCAGATGTTGACCTCGAAGTAGAACCGTCGATGTTATTATATCTGTGACCCAGCCTGTATATTTAGCTCAGATTATTAGTAAGAGCGTGAGATTACTCAAAAAGATGTTAACTAATGCCTGTTGCGTCACCCACTGTTGTTAAAGTATTGCACAATTAAAAAGGGAAATTGCACTAAGCCTACCTCAAAGGAAACAAATTAATAAAAACAATAACAATTTATTAAATAAAAACAAGATAAATTTGAAATATAAAATTTAGTACATCAGTAATAATAATAATTGAAATATGAATTACACAAAAATATTTAAGCTAAAATTGAAATAATAAGTATAACTTTTAACTTTGGTTGTTGTCGAAAATTACACAATGTAGGTACACTAAATTCACTTGAGTTTAATTACAAATTAGTTACAAAGAAAACTAAACTTTAAAGAGACGGTACATACAGAAAAGCGAAACAATAAGTACAGATTCAACAAATAAACAAGCTAATAAAATTAATTGGTCAAATTCAGTAAAACTAATTGATCAAATATGGTGCACCACTTATTTTAAAATTTCTATGAACTCAATATTACAAATATCAAAACTTTACTAATATTTAATACATTCAACATAATTTGACTATATATACAACAACAACAAAAAAAGATGATAATAGTGACTATTACAACACATAGATTTAAAAGAACATATACAAATTTATACAAACACCAAGATTTAATGAACATATACAAATTTAGACAAATACAAAGGTTCTTGATGATTGTGCCTTGCGCACAATAATATTTAACTTTATTAAACAAATATTAATTTTTAAAATTTCTGACAGCCTAGTAGTTGTACAGACGAAGTACAAGAAATAAAAACTCAAATACCTGGAAATTTAGTGTCCCAGTACGCCAACGAAGATTGTCCGGACGCCTATTTCTGCCGCGCTACTGTTCGATGTATTAACGGAACCTGAGTTGATGTTGTCGATGAAATGTCCTCTAAATCCGGACTAACGCCGCAAATTGAAGGACGATAGATACTCCAATAATTTGTTATTTGGAAATCGAGATTTAAATCACCCTACAGGTGTATCCATACTGTGGACATTAACCTCTCGTTCCCATAGACATATTCATCGCAGGACTAGCGGGCTCTGGCCGACACCAGGACCGGAGTTAAGATTATGTTAACTACCACTCACTGTTTAATTGTACTTACTAACTGTAATAATGAATGTACTAATGATGTAATAGTGATGCTATGGTGCTGTAATAGTAAATGATTTTAGACGAGGTTCGCCCTTTTAAAGAGTCGGAGGTGGGAGAAGAATTTTCGGAAGAATTTAGGCGTCGGAAAGACGTTGTTGGATCACGCCACCAGAAAATGCGAAATACCTACCCAATTTCATGCAACAAGAAACTATGAAACTATTTAGATAACTGCAGACGGACAAAAAATGCATACGTCGCCAATCTTAAATTTGAACAAAGAGTCCTTCATAAACTAAATATTTTAAATCGAATATTTATATGCGACGCAGAATTTAATTTTGAAATGAGATTTAATTATAGATTAAAACGTAATTTATTTAAAACTTGAAATATAATTTAGAATTAATTTAAATTAGCCTGATATAAAAATATTTAACAAGTAATATACAGGGGTGAATGAATTAAATCTTGGCCGCTGCTTTTTAAACGTAACAGGCAACCTTGCATCAGTGTAGGCCACTACATCAAAATACAATATTCACGGAAATGCATTGTAAAATTGTAAACTGCTCTGTATAGTTAATCACCACAACACATTAAAACCATAGTAGTAATGGGGAGTCTTAAAGAATTATAATTGTCATCTTGAAATAATGTGAATATAACATGAAATTTGGGGTCATTCTTATTAGATACACTTACAGCGTTCCTAGCAGATTTACAATTTAATCCTTTTGTTTTCGTTTCATCGTGATGTTTAAATAAATACTATACCATATGTGAACAACATTTATTTCAAAAGAAGTTGCGCCCAACTGAATGTTGAAATTACTGCTTGATAGTCTTTTATATTTAAAGAACAAACAAGATAAAATTCAAATTTATTGGCAATGTGAACACTATCAAAAAATTAAATGTCATGCGCGTCAAATAACAGTAGTTTACTGATACTCATGAAGCGGTTGTAGAACATGTCGAAGTAACTTCAGTTATGAACATTATTCATCACATTGAAAAAATACTCAAGCTGAGCTGAATTAGACATTCATCGATTGGAGTTTCGTAAGCTGCCTCAGAAAAGCACTCAAAGGAGTGCAGCATCAAAAGAATTATTAGAAACTTACAAGCTATACACGGGGACATTCAAGTGTACCTATTCATCGCCAAGACATTGTCTTATATGGAAAATATCAGAAAACATACAATGGGGATTTGACCAGATCCTCTAATTCCCTAAGTATTTCCTAGGTATTTGCAATTCTACCAAATAAAACAAAATATTGGTAAGTGCAGCTCTACAAAAAAAAACCTAAAAGAAAGTCAACCTGTAAAACCTCACGGATTTGGTAAATTCATTCTGTTTAAGAGCAACTATAAATGAGCCAACAGGCGGAAATAACTGCTTGGATAATATTTGCATAATAAGAATTTTGTGAATCTTCTGTTGTCCATAACGGCCTCTCTGATAATGATGACAAAAGTTAAGTCATGGAGAGATGAATTGTGAAAGCAATATACAGGGTGAGGCTGGGAAACATCCCTTATTTTGAAGTTGACTAAAAACGGAACTAGAAAAGGTAGAACAAATTTGTTTTATTATTTTAAAATAGGAATATTGGAAGTTTCTTTACTTAAGTTTTAAACAAAATCACTCTCTGAAGCATCTCTCCCGGTATGCGATTATTTCCAGGCGTATTGCTTCTTTTAAGACTTGTATGCTGTTAGGGCGAGGTATGTACACCTCAACTTTGAGGTAGCCCTAGAGGAAATAGTCGCAGTACACAACGGAATGATTGGATAAAAAGCTATATGTCTCTCAGCCACCAAATTATGAAACAGCCTGTATAATACAAAATAGCTTTAAAACGTGCTATCAAGAAAACCGCTTTGAAATATTTTTTCTCATAAAGTTACAATCTGTCTTCCCCACATACGCACCCTATATGTTATTGAAAATTAGTCTAGTATTGTTATGAAATCTTGCGTGGTAGGAGTGTAAATAAATATATTTATTATTATCCTATTTAATTTTAAAAGTATCTACTGAGTGACCACTAATTAAATCGTTAAAATGTTAATTGTTGTACGCAAAAATGTACTTATCTTTATCACTACCTAAATGTTTGACAAAAACAAATACATGCCCACATACGTATATCGCATTTTGTATCATAAAACATTAAGAATATTACCAGAGCTGTTCAAGTAGGCCCTGAATATATTTGCTCACGCCAGATATAATATAAATCATTAAAAGTAATTACCGCGGTAAATTAGATTTCAAGAACCATTTAGCCGTGACGATATATAAGCTCACGTGTGAAACACAGAAGTAAACAGCACGGTCTACGTAAGTACTTGTCTGCTAAAAAGAATATTCTACCTCCATATTCATGGCCAGAGCGAAATTCATGGTTTGGCTGCTGCAATAAAATAAATTACGGATAATTAGGTGTGGAATTGTCGGTAGGAGTTGGACATGTTACACAGATTAAAACGGATAAGCTTTGGATATATAAATCAAAGTAAATGTATTTTAAATATATGTGGGTACTATACGAATGTATATGAAACACAAATTTCATGCTAATAAAACTGGTGAATAGGTACATATATGTACTTTTATTTTTATTATTAGTTAATTGGTGATGGCGCTTAAGCAAGAACACTTACACATCTATATTTGACGCTTGCCTTAACATTCATGAAAAAAGGAAAATAAAGCCTGACATTAATTTATTTAAAGACGGTAAATATTTAAAAACTGTAGATATCCTTTAAAATCAGTATTTTCTCACAAAATATTACTTTAATGAATAATTACTATTTTGCGAATAATATAATTCGAAATTGGACACAGCACTAGTGATGATTAGGGATCAGCAGTCAGGGGCACATGGCCAGAATGTATAAGTTATATAAATATAGGTATACTCGCAGCAAAACGTTTTGTAGGGTCTTAAGACCAGCTATATGGAAGGTATCACTGGTCAAGTCTAGTAAATTCTAACACCAAATAAAGAGAGATTATATTCAATTCTTATAATACCCAAGTTTGAGTAGGTATATAAGTATACTGAATTGCTTTGTAAAAGAAAATACATGAGGTATATAGAAGTAAATATGTTTCAAATATTCTTCATTTATGATTCATCGCACGATAACATTGATGTGTCAAATTACAAAGAAATTTTTTGCTATTCTAAAAATGTGTGGGGCTTTCGGAATTTATTTTATTTTTTAAGGGCGAAAATGAATGCTGGGTTTTATAGAATTTGTAATTATTTATATTGATGATATTTACGAGTATGTATCTGTCATTAATTTTTTTCTCTAATATACATTCTATTTATTTTAAAATAGGTACAAAAAAATTATGTGTTTTTCATTATAATTTAATTCAAAATTCTTGATTATATTATTATATCTGCATTCTAAGACTTTTTTACCTGGGGCATGTTTGCCTAATATGTATTTACCTTGGGTATTTACAGCGCAATTGCTAGAGGTGTTTAAATTTTGGAATATTATTTAATCAAGATTTTTTGTAGCCCATATATCAAATACTTTTTTTTAATAGTTCATCCACCTCTCTAAAGATCAATTATTATTTCAGCATTCCTTGTTTTATTAGTATGATAATTTCTCTGCATTTTTAAAAGGACATATTTTAAAATGTCTGGGGTAAGTGGGATATTGCTCTTATTTTACATTTTAAAATATTTTCCTTGGAATATATTGTCTTCAAAAGATTCTTTGTGTAATTTTTTGTTTGCTGATTTATTGCTTAATTATGCTAGATGTATTTTATTTTTGAGGAAATTTAATATATCTCTCAAGGGTAAACAAAAATATATAATTTCCCTTTATGGTTTATTAAAATTTATTGGAAAATATTATCAGATTACTAGAGTTGACCTTCCATATAGATGGTCTTCCAAACCGACAATTTTTTTTCCGCGAGCATATGTATTATTCGAGGGGGAAACCACTACCACTGATGGTGTACGACATATCCAAAATAAAACACAAAGGTGTATAAACATATATAGTAAGGTATAATAAACATAAAAATACATTTCAAAATAAAAAAAATAACAGGTACTCCTCGAAATCATAGTATATATTCTAAAGTTAAATATACTTATATATAACAAACCAAAACATAATTAGCGTCTTCTAGCTACAGCGGAAGGCTATATGAAATCCTTAATTTTCTTTGATGTATTTATATTTTTGTGTAATTGTGACTTTTTCGACCCTACTTAAGTAATAGGGATGATATCCTCTTAACTTGACTGGCCCATAAAATATAAACTCTCTTTTAATATTTCCAAGCATTTCCACAGGTCTGTACAAAAATATCCAGTAGTGGTTTCCCCCTCGGTATTATTTCTGTCAATATACCCCTGCCCAGAAGTTATATAATTTAGTGGTAAATTTAAACGAATTTTAGCTATAACTTTTGCGTGATTTATAAAAATCGACAGATTCGGTATTATCGGTGCTGTAACAAGCTGGTGGTTACATCGAAAGTTATTAATTTCACTTTATTATCAGCACTGTTGGACGTGTGCACAATCATCATTCGGTATTGGTAGAAGAGGGCGATGGATGGTTCATTCTCATTTTCATTTTATGTTTTTCTTTCTGTTTATATTTCATATTTTGGTATACAAATTTTTTCTTTTGTGAGTCTCCTGTAATTAGATTGTAAAATCTGTTGGGATAAATAAATAAATAATTATTATTCTCAGAAACATTTTTTGCTTTCGCTTACACATAACACAACTGATGCAATAGCGCAACTCTTATACTAACGCACAAAAAAGAATATGTGAGTTATTATCAAGTCTTTATCATGAAAATCTGGATTATATTAGAAAAACATCCGAAGCGCTAATAGTTAATTAACAAAATACAGTCTCCCACAGTAAAAACTCATTTTCCAAAGTTACCATTTCTACTTATTAAATGAAGGCTGGTGGGCAGCTGCCGGTATTGGATGGTGAATATGCACGAATTTGGTAGTAACCATCAAGCCTATGTCAATATTGTATTGTTATTTTTGTTCACATTATAAATACTAAGCAGTATTAGATATACGAAGTGTACCGAATACTAATCGTTAGTAGGAACAGTAAAAGCGGGTTATTTGTGAAAATTTTAAACTTAAAACTATGTGCATTCGTAGTTCATTATCATTTTATTAGGCTGTGTAGTTTTGTTTATGTTTCATTAATTATTTAGACTTATTGTAAATTATCAGTACTTGTGTTGGTAATATATTCATTCCATTTCATATATTGTGAAATACATAGAAAACGTCAAATACATAAAAACATATATTTTGCCTGCTAAGTAATTGATGTGGTTATTCCAGTTCAGATGCGCATCAATATATAGACCGAGGAATGTCACCGCTTCTGTGGTTGTAAGATTAGTATCACTGTCTCTAATTTTTCTTTCGTCCCTTTTAAAATGCGAGAGTTCAATACATTTTGTTTTATTTATATCTAGTTGTAGGTTATTTTGGGAAAACCACTCGCTAAAATCCCTTAATGTTGAAGCCACTTCGCCACTGATTTCATCTTTCGATGTCCTGATAATAACAGATGTGTCATCGGCAAAAATGGTCGTTGTACGTGGTGTCACCCTCGGGATGTCATTCACGTATATCAAGAACAGAAGCGGGCCTAGTAATGACCACTGGGGTACTCCTCTCTCGATTTTGAGATGTGCGTCAACAAATATATAGGCCTATAATTACTAAGTTCTGATTTCTGTCCTTTTACATTCTTATACGTAGTATAAGGAAGTATTGTGATGATGACAATTTTCGACCTCGAGATTTTTGCAGATGTCCACGTTTTGAGGTCCCCTGATACCAAAAAAGTGGTTTTTAAAAAATGTCTCTCTCTCTGTGTGTGTGTCTGTCTGTCTGTCTGTGACCACGATAGCGATCAAACCGTTGGAAATATCAATTCCAAATTTTATATTTACGAATATAATCTCCCTCTTGAGAACTGATTAGATTTTGAGCAAAATCGGCAGACCGGAAGTAGTAGTTTACTTCAGTGATAAAATTTAAATTTGCAAATATTTCGTCAATTACTAAGTTTAGACTAATTTATAAAGAATTCATAAGTATTTAGAACTTAATTTCCAATATCTCTTATATAAAAAAAATTTCAAAATTCGGACCGGAAGTATCACTTTTACTCTTACCGAATAACGATTTTTTGCAAATATGTCGTAAATTATGCATTCTATATACATTTATGAAGAGTACGAAAGTATTTAGAGCTAGATTTGGAATATTTTTTGTATAAATGAAATTTCAAAATTCGGACCGGAAGTAACGCTTTCATACGTATAAGAAAGTCGTGTGGTGGCCACACCTCATTTTTTACTTTCTTATACGTAGTATAAGGAAGTATTGTGATGAAAATTTTCGACCTCGAGATTTTTGCAGATGTCCACGTTTTGAGGTCCCCTGATACCAAAAAAGTGGTTTTTAAAAAATGTCTGTGTATCTCTCTCTCTCTCTCTCTCTCTCTCTCTCTCTCTCTCTCTCTCTCTCTCTCTCTCTCTCTCTCTGTGTCTTTCTCTCTCTGTGTCTGTGTGTGCCTGTGTGTGTGTGACCACGATAGCGGTCAAACCGATATCAATTCCAAATTTTGTATTTACGTGTGTAATCTGCCTCTTGAGAACTGATTAGATTTTGAGCAAAATCGGCCGACCGGAAGTAGTAGTTTACTTCAGTGAAAAAATTGAAATTTGCAAATATTTCGTCAATTACTAAGTTTAAACAAATTTATAAAGAATTCATATGTACTTAGAATTAAGTTTGAAATAAATTGTCTTAAAAAAGTTGTTCGAACTTCCTACCGGAAGTAGGTCTTTTACTTTTATCGAAAATCAGTTTTTTGCGAATATCTCGCAAGTCATGCTTTTAAGACAAGTACGTTACGAGTATAAAAGTATTTAAAACATAATTTTCAATATCTTTTATATAAAAAAAATTTCAAAATTCAGACCGGAAGTACCACTTTTACTCCTATCGAATAGCGATCTTTTGCAAATATGTCGTAAGTTATGCATTCTATATATATTTATCAAGAGTACAAAAGTATTTAGAGTTGGATATGGAATATTTTTTGTATAAATGAAATTTCAAAATTCGGACCGGAAGTAACACATTCATACGTATAAGAAAGTCGTGTGGTGGCCACACCTCATTTTTTTCGAATATCTTGCAAAGTATGCATTCTATAGCGATTTATTAAGAGAATAAAAGTACTTAGAATAGGATTTTGAATAAGTTTTGTATAAAAAAATTCTTAAGATTGTATAGTTTGAAACGCTCATACGTATAAGAAAGTCGTGTGGTGGCCACACCTCATTTTTTGTATATAAATTTAACGACTGACTTCTTTAAATCATTGGGAAAAATTGCATTATGTAAACACATGTTTATTATAGTATATAACATAAATAGTAACAGAAATGTAAATTATTACTGTTCTGTATTTATTTACAAATTGAACATTGTGCAATCAGATGGTTGAAAGAGTTGGCCATTATCTAAACCAAACTAAAATTATTTTGGACTCTTTTAGAAATAATATCGGTCGTCGAAATACTTCTTTTCACTTTTATTATTGTAAGAAATAGAAGCATGCAAACAAAATCAAATACAATCAATACAAATCCGTATGCAGAAGCCAGTGTCCGGCTTTCTTTAGAAATATTTAACGTTTGTCAGAAAAGAAGGTCTGCTGGTAAGGAGTTAATTATGTTGGAAATGGTAATACACACCTATCTCTCACCATTCTTGTTATTTGATCCTGGTACCTCATAATTTCGTGTTTCTCTAGTTATAGTTTGATGAAAAAATCTTGGAATTGTTGATATAGAAGAGAATAGTTATTGAAATTGGAAAATGTTGAAGTAACAGGTTAGTTCGTGTTATAGGTTAATTGTGCTTGTGTCTCTGTTTAATAAATATACACGACCGTTTTAGTTAATATCCAAATTCAAAATAGATAATTAACAATTTTTTCGAATATTGAACGCCTTTTTGATAATACGAGTCACAGTGTCATCACATAGAGATACAAAATAAAACATAACCTCGTAATCTGTCAAATTCTGACGTTTACCAATAACAATCAGTATTTGAAAGAGGTCACTTTGATAGCAAGAAACTGGTAGCATCTTCAGACAACTGTGGACATTTAACAGTTTTCCAGGATAGAGACACAAACAAATAACCGTAACCACGGTTAATATATTGCATATATTGCACATACTCTAAGAGTATCGAAGGATTTAGATTTGAATTTGCAGTATTTTTTAGTATAAAAAAAATTAAATTAAAAATTTTTACCGGAAGTAATACTTACAAATTCATTAAGAAGATAGAAATGTTTGAAACATAACTTGGAACAACATTTATATAAAAAAATAGGAACGCACATACGTAAATGAAAATCGTGTAGAGTTCACAGATCATATTTTGGCTTTAATTTTAATTGCAAGCACAGACACTGCATATTTATGAAATATAAACAAGACGCCTTTTACTTTCCTATACGTAAGTAGGAAGTAATGTGATGACGAAAACGACCTCGAGAATTTTGCAGTTCTTCACGTTTTGAAGTACCCTGATACCGACAAAGAAAAGCATTAATTTCTTGCATGTAGAAGATTTTTAATTAATTTCTATTTTGTAATTGATCAACCACAATTTGCCAATTTCAGAAATAAAGACTTTACCCCAAACGATTTTCTGGAGGGTAATTAGCTTTATTATTACTTTATTATTATTACTAGTATTATATACGTTATAATCTGCGTATATATAACATACTGCCTGAATATGTAAATTAAAAATAATTTCAAAGTTACGTTTTTGTAAAATGTTCTATAATTTTTGTTATTGTTTACATTACGACCAATCGCAAGATCAGATTTATAGAGCTCTCAAAATGGATGTCAAATAATGGCATTAAACAATAACGTCAAAATGTTATGTTATTTACAATATTCTTGGCTTCAAACGCATAACAAAATATTGAAACAAATAATTAAATATTTATATATAAAGTAATGAAATAAAAGCTATTGTTACATAAGCTATATCATATATATTTTTTCATATTGCTCAATTATTATTAATCACATTTGCTCTAAATTCTTAAATGTTTAAAACTTTAGAATCATCTTATCTATGATATTTTTAATCTGTCATTTTTCCTCTTGCAGTAAAAAATGCAATCAAAATGTCGAGAATGTGAATAATAATAATTTAACTACACATATTATATCTATTATTAAATAAATCAGTTAATTTTATTTATATTGCGCAATCTAATAACATTGTATTAATAGAAGTTGTAATTGATGGCTATGCATATAATAAACATCATATTAATTTTTGTATTACCTGTCGGTCGCTTTCTATGCATATCAAACTCACACACATTAGACATTCTACCAGATTAATCGTGTAGATAAGTAATCGTCCATTTAGTAGATAATTTGTTACAACGAAGGTTCAGTAGCCATGAAGATAATTAAAAAACAGTAGGTTATGTTAATGCCTTTTTAATTTAAGTGAGCCGGAAGAAGTTACACAACAGCCGTGTCCGCTTCACTTATTAGCCATGCTTGACGTTCTGGTATTCTATATGTTTATGGTATCAACGTTTCGTAGACTTTAAAGACCGATTAGCACTCGTCACCTTTTATCAGCTCTTCATATCGTTTATATTTATCGTGAACGTGACACACCTTGTGACACTTGGATACTTACGTCCGGTAAATAAGTTAGTGGCACATAAGAATTTTTGTTTAAAACACTGCCATACAAGAATTTATTCTAATTGATGATAATCACAAAGACATACGAGGATAATAAATTATCATTCTTTATTAATTGATTTATTTTGTGACATTTTTCTCTTTCATTATGATTAAATTAAGTTTTTTTTTTAAAGAAACGTAAATGTTTTGGAATATAAACATACCATTTTGTTACATGTATTTCTAAATAAAGTGAAAATAAATACCATCGACTGTTCTGCATTACCGATATATTAAGATAACTATGATTTTGCCACACGTTATTAATTGTAGTTCGCATTATTCTATTAAAAGGCGTGTCCAAATTGTCTGTCGTTTGTCAATTTGTACTCGTGTCGTTTTGTATGCGTTTTAGCGTTCTTTAAGGTGCCCGCACACAGAGGCAAAGCGCGTGGCGAAGCGTAGCGTCGCAAGGCCGAAGACCGCACATTAGGGCGAAGCGAAGCGAGGCCAAGTGAGGCGAAATAGTCGCCTGGTTTGGTGCGCATGTGCGTGATACAATAAATAATTATTTACAACAGTTATTAATCATTGTGTGTGTAAAAGTGATCCTATCAACATGAATAGTTCCTCATCTGTCAGAAGAAAAATTACCGCTTCATCATCCATCCTGATAGCAATTTCTTTCTTACACTATACTAAACTTAAATATGCAAATAATACTAGTTTAAAAATTGTTCAAGCAAAGTACGAACTGAGCCTACCAGCTTCTCATCGGACAGCTAAAATGTCCGATAACCAACGAAAACGCAAAAACTTGTTCTTATGCCTCTCTACGTAACATACACTGAGGCGAGGAGAAGCGAAGCGCAGCGAACTACTTCGCCTGCTTGCTCTGGAAACTTCTCTCGCGACCACGCTTCCTTTCGCTTCATCACGCGACGCCTCAGTGTGCGGGCACCCATTTGATTACGTGCATGTTTATCAGGCGTAATAAATGCGCTGCCTCAGTGTGCGGGCACCTTAAGGGCGGGCTTTCCTTAAGAAAAATTCCCGAACGGCGTATGTCGGGTTGCCTAAAATACATTGAATATATTTACGGAGTTTAATATGCTTGTACTTTTTACACGATGCAGGTAGACGAACAGAAACATGAAGCAATGTCTGGTCAACTGGCAAGCAAATAAATCTGGGATATTTGTTTCCTGCATTTATTGCATGAAAATATTGGTGGGCCGGCCTACTTTATTCGAAATTTGTTTTTGCTCTTTCTGAATATCCTTTAGGCTTGTATGTATTTAGTTTTATTAAGACTCCCTTTTTATGTAATTTGTAATTATTTTAATGATATTTTCCGAAATTAATTAGATATTAAGTTTTATTCTGCAATAAATATATAACTTTATTATTATGATTTATGATTATCAATTATTTAAGTTGTACTTCTTATTATTTCTCACCATCATTTGTATTTACTTTACATATTGATGCTTTGTAATAGAGAAAACTAAAATCTGATAAAAAAACAATGCCGCTGTTTCTTACAAAATGTAAAAATTTATATTTTTAAAGAAGCACATGTTTTAAATTATTGAAAATTATATTCTTTACAGTCGACACTGGTATTGTTAGTTAGCGAAATCAAATATAAAAATTTCACCGTGGGTAAGATACGAACTCTGCGGACTCGGAACTAAGCATTTATAACAACAACTTACAATTAATTGTTATTGATATTATTATTTTTTTTATTTATACCTTACATTCTATATTTTTTTTCAGTCAAGTTTCGATAATTTTTTTAAATAACCGTATAATATGGCAGACAAAACGTCAAACGCACTCCTTTCCGCACCACCTTATAGGTAGAGTGCAAGGCGCGTTTTTTTTCTCACGGTATTCCCAGTAGGCCTAATTCATGTTTTTTACTAAAAAAAATTTTTTTTACAAAAGTTTAGACAGTGTAGAAAATAAACAAGAATGGCCAAGTAGAGTTTTGTCTAAACGTGGCACAATCAGTAGGTGCATACGAATTCTCCAATTTCACGTCTCTAATTTCTAGATTTCTCAAAATACGAGGATCAATAATTTCAGGTAATAAAGCGAGAAAATAAAATTACTCTAACTAACTTAATTACCATTTTTGGCCAGAGTTCTTCATCTCTGTATATTGTCTCATACCAAGTATCCTTCGGAATCCAGACTATGACGTAACATACATCTTTCTGAGCTATGTTTAACTGTCCCTATATTTGGTACATGTAATGGTGCCTAGATTTGAAATGTAATTCGCTGTTCCTAATTTCTAAAAATGTAATTATTTTTGTCCCGTAACTTCAAATGGACACTTTACATCAATAACCGCGTTTTGATTAGAAATTATTCCGTCCGAAGATGGCGCTAAAAATCTATATACAGGTTGAATAAAAAGACCATAGGACTCGACTTTTAGATCTGCCAAACATTCAAAAGCTTTAACAACTTGCTCTTCTTTTTCATTACCGTGCAGTGTCGCATTCGTTCCTATAAATTCCGGGTATAATAAAGCCTTCACAGTATTGGCCGTAAATGTGGTTCTTCTCAATTTCATTATCTTGCCAAAATTTGATGCTGTTAATTCTGCAAATATGTATCTTTTTTTCTTGGTACTTTAGATTATTTATATCTTTAATAAAATATGCATATGCCTCCGGCCCATAGTCGCGATCGTCTGTAGTTCCTGAATATGTTTTTTGTTTCTCATAAAATGTTTTCTTCTCATACCGTTTTTTTCAGACACTGTCGTATACATCCATATTTGGTCTGAAGCTTTGAGTGATATTTGCCCTTACAATTAAATGAAACTGCTGCCGCCTTGCAACGTGCACTGTAAGAATTACATTGAATATAATACAATCTTTTACCTCCTACAAATTTTACAATGACTGAATTAAAAGATTCTAAAATGTTGGCATCTACGTTTCCTATTAAAGATCTACTATTAGGCTGAGCCGACTTAAAGCATTAATAAAGTCATCATACATATTAAAATTCTGAAATTTACATATTGATCTCGCTTTCTTTTGATCCTTGACAAAAGTAAGAAGCACAATTCGAGTGTTCACCAAAAATATGTCTTTATCCATTTATAATGTCACGCTGCAGTTTCACTATCTGGTTCGTTATTCTTAAGTTCGGACTTTTGTTATGTTCAATTGCTTTTGTCACGGCCGCTCTGAATCTATGTAAATTGTTTATTATTAATTGTCTTATGTCCCAATTGAATTTGGGTTTCTTCAAACAGTCCGTAATTTTATTTATATAATTACGTAGTATATGATTTCGGCACTCAATCAGGGCTGTTGACGACGAAGACAAATTTTTGTAGCATACGTGATCTTTAAATTTACCAAATTTTGTACAAATTAAACAAAATTTGTTTTTTACGCCTACATAGGTACAACACTTTTTTCGTTCGCCATCCAACAATTGCTGCCACTCTTGATAAACTGCTGTACTTAGACTTATACGCTCGTTTGGCCCATGCTCTTTTACTTACTCACATATATAAAAAAAAAAATATATTAAAACTGTCATGAGCTCAAAATACAAAGTATAAATAAAACAAAAACATGAAGGTACAACAAATTTAGATATTATATAAATGTTTAGTTTTCTACAAACATTGTTCATATTATTAAAAAGCTTTAACACGTAAGGTTAGAAATAATAAGTCGTGCAACTTCATAATTAATAATAATAATATATTTATTGCCCAAGAAAACTGCATTTCTCAAATTCCATAAAGCCGGAACAATGTTCTTGAAAAATAAAATACATTTTGAAAACGACGAGAATATAAAGGAACAGAAAAAAGTCTAACTAAGTAGACGCATCAATATTATCACGTAATCAATCATAAATGAACACCGACAAATATCTGAAATATACTAAAATTTGCTTGTCTATAACAACCCCGTATTTATGAAAAAATCAATACGACTTTCTTTATTTGGTGATAAAAGTTAGTTCGAATCTTACCTCTGACAAAATGTTTTATAATTTAATTTCGCTAATCAACGCTATCAACGCGAATTGGGAAGAATATAATATTCAATAATCCAAAACATCTGTTTATTATAATACATATATATATAGGTATTTACATTAAAAAAAAAGAGGCACTGTTACTGTTAAACACGGAATTATTTTTGTAATATTTTAGTTTACTACCACATTACTCATATTATTAAGATTAAAAACTTTCAACATCTAAAGTAAATACATATGACCGCCAGAAATTAAGTAACAAGTAAAATTTCATAATAATAATAACAACATATATTTATTCCAGACTAAGAAGTAATATGGAATACATTCTCCCAAATATTATTTACAAAATAAAGCCGATATCCCAATGAAACATTCGTTTACCTAACGTACCTAAGGTAATAAAAGAAGTTGAATACAATATCTGTTTATTTGATGTTCGGCTTAATACAGTTGATCAGGTATACCTTCCATATCCTTGGTCTTAGACATTGAAGTGTGTGTTGCCTAACTGCCATTTATAAGTACGGAATTTATGATCATTCTCATTGGTTTTAAAGTCATTTTTTGTAGACCAGGGTTATTTTGAAAGTAAAGTAAATATGTACATTGTCGTGTCCACAATAAAAATATCTAGGGTCTCACGATTCAAAAACGTACTTTTTAAGCGCAGTAAGCTTTATATTGCTATAAAATGAAAATAATTCAAAGTGCTGTATTTTAACTATTTTTTAATATAATTGCAAATTTTAATCGTGAGTCATTAGAACAAATATTGGTTATTTCGTTTATGCAGCGGCAACTTTTTCATGTGCCTTAATTTTTGCGATTTTTTCCGTTAAAATTGACCATTTTGTGGCATACGACGATCAAGTATGCCACAAAAGGTGCACGCACACTGATACGAGGCGAAGCGAAGCGAAGCGAAACGGAGAGAAGCGCATTTATTACGCCTGATAAAAATGCACGTAATGAAATGGGTGTCCGCACACTGGTGCGTCGCGTGCCGAAGCGAAGCTTACGTACATTTCTGTAGGCGTAATAAATGGGCTTCTCTTCGCTTCGCTTCGCCTCGCCTCAGTGTTTGGGCACCTTTATTCTCTTTGTTATCTTGTGTTTAATCAGACACAAATGCCGTTTATATTTTTGAATCATTTTAAGGTTGCGTTGATACTAACCATATCATTCAGACACATGCAAAATAAATTTCTTTTATAAGCTTATTGTCGGTAGCGAACAACTATTGTCGAATGGATCGTGGAAAATTCTACTGACTCAATTTCGTAATCGATTTTCAAAAATCGAGTTTTTGCTACATATGTTCATCTCTTTCTAAATTATTTTCCAGAAATTGGCCGTGTATCGAAAAACACTTCTCATGGTAAAACTAGTTTATTAACTGTCCAGTTAGAAGTTCTGCGAGATATTCGAGATCGATTTGATATAAATCATGATATTTCTATGCGGCGACTATCCGCCCAATATTTGTAGTTACTATCTTGTTTACCAATGGAACTGTTTTATGAAACATGCTCTAATACTACTAATAACCTACATTTACACTTACCTACTTACTCCATATACAGTGTGTATAAGCCAAATGGAATAAATTCATTATTTCGGTTATTTATAAAAAATCCCGAAACATGTCACATTTGATTTATAAATTAACATTCTTCAACGTGAAAATGCGATCCCTACCTTCAACCCCCTTCGAATGACAGGTACAACCCCCATTTTTTTAAATGGGAAATATAGGCTTGTGATATATCGTTGTAAAGGTCTCTTTATTCTCTATTCAAAAATGTTATAATTTTCATGTTTGTTGCAACAATTAAGATAGAATAAAATAAAATCATGTTGTTATCGAAATTCGCTACAATATACTCAAAAAATAAAATTTAATGCAAAATGTAAAGAAAAATTTAAAACGCCAAAAAAAATATGAATGTCAATGAAGTAGATGTTCAAAATGTTCACCATGAACGTCTTGGCAACATCCTAATCTTAAATAAAACTGTCTTCTAACATTATTTAACATATCAGGCGTGATCGACCTAATCGCAAGCGTTATTCGTTCTCTTAAGTCAGTTAAATCCAAAGGTTTAGTTTTGTACACAATGCTCTTCAAATATCCCCATAAAAAAAAATCAAGTAAGGTCAGATCAGGTGATCGCGCTGGCCATTCTATCGATCCTCGCCTTCCTATCCACCGATTGGGAAATATTGCATCGAGGTACTGCCGGACATTGCGTTGGTAATGTGGTGGTGCTCCATCCTGCTGAAACCATATCGTATTCATTGGAACTTGAGGGTTTCCTGGATCAGGATATAAATTTGCCAAAGTTGGAAGGACATCATTTTGAAGTAGTGCCAAATAACGATCGCCATTCAAATTGCCCTCAATGAAAAAGGGACCAATGATATGGTTTCCAACAATACCTGCCCAAACATTAACTTTTACTGGGTATTGTGTGTGTTCTTCCCTCATCCAGTGAGGAATTTCCGTAGACCAGTAGCGGCAATTTTGCCGATTAGCATGACCGCTAAGAGAAAAAGTGCACTCATCAGAAAACATAACGTCTTCTAAATTGATAATATTGTTATCCAGCATGTCCATCATTAGCTCACAAATATAAGTTCTTCTATCAAAATCGTCTTCCATAAGCTCCTGAGTAGATATCATTTTATAGGGATGCATTTTATTTTCTTTTAATATGTTTACTATCGATGTATGGCTAACATTTAATGTTGTGGATGCATGTCTACTCGATGTATGTGGGTTTTCCATAAACTCAAGCATCACATCTACTTTGATTTCATCACTCACTGCATTGGCACCTGGTTTTTTTATCTGCCTTACATGACCAAACTCTCGAAACTGCTTCTCTATCTTACTTATTGTTCCTTGAGATATAGGCGGTAAATCAGGAAATTTCTCATGAAATAGGCGGGTTACTTCTTGTTGTGTTCGGGTTCTATCTCCGTAACCAATCATTTGTATGACTGTTATTTTATGCATTTCCGTTAATCTAACCATTTCCCAGAATTGTATTTTACGAAATTCAAACTAAAATTATCAAACTGTCAATATAAATGACAACTTTTAAATACAAAACTATTTACTAAGGCGTTTTAAACAAACTAATGTTGCCACGGAAACTTTTTAAAGTATTTTTAATGGATACCATCTAAAAAGCACATTGGTATGGTTTTAACTCACTTTCTTATTATGAATATTTTTTTTATTTTTTAAGTATATTGTAGCGAATTTCGATAACAACATGATTTTATTTTATTCTATCTTAATTGTTGCAACAAACATGAAAATTATAACATTTTTGAATAGAGAATAAAGAGACCTTTACAACGATATATCACAAGCCTATATTTCCCATTAAAAAAAATGGGGGTGGTACCTGTCATTCGAAGGGGGTTGAAGGTAGGGATCGCATTTTCACGTTGAAGAATGTTAATTTATAAATTAAATATGACATGTTTCGGGATTTTTTATAAATATGTACAGTAACCGAAATAATGAATTTATTCCATTTGGCTTATACACACTGTATAATACCTGTATTACAGGAATTACTGCCAGCACATCTTGAAAACCGCAGCAAATTTTGTACGGTTTAACAATAATCCACTCATAATGGTTTGCTGAAAAATGTTTCTACTCAGATAAGGCCTGGTTTCGTCTTGGTGGTTATGTCAGTTTACATAATTATCGACATGTTTACGTATATATTATAGATATCTATATATCTATCGGATATATCTAGCGAAGAATTGTTTGATTCATACTACTCCGTGCTCAGAAAGGATAGGGACTTCGCCGCTGTTGGGCGTTCTGCTGGTGGTGGTGTGCTGGCGGCTGCGTCTCCGTCCGTTCCGGTTGTCCCGTGTGACGTCTCCTACATATCTGCCTTGGTACCCTTGGTGGACATAGTTGTATCTAAGTGTAATTTCATGTCAACAAGTGTTTATGTAGTGGTGCTGTATGTTCCACCGAATATTAGCAATGACGATTTTGAATTATGTTTTGAACATTTAGCTCTTAGTCTTGTTGATAAAAATGTATTTATGTGTGGGGACTTTAATTGTCCCAGATTTAGTGCCGCCAATAGAATGCATGATTTCAGATATAGAACCTTGAACAATTTTATGGTTACGCTTAACTTAGTTCAACTTAACACAATTGTGAATAGAAACAATAGACTGCTGGATTTAGTCTTCGCTAGTATCGGCCTTTCTAATAACATACACCATGATCCCAGTTCCTTGGTTCCTGAGGGTCGTCATCACCCTGCTCTTAATATCGAGATGAACTTTCATATCGAATCCACAACAGCATTTCCGTCCAATATCAATTCCAGGTATAACTTTCGAAAAGCCAATCTCCCTGCCCTATACAATGATCTCTGTGGCGTCGACTGGACGCAACTGGAAGAATGCTCTGATGTTAACGTCGCTGTCTCAAAGTATTATGATATCCTATATTCTGCTATAGACCTGCACGTTCCAAAATACTCAATCTCAGCGATTTCCTAGCTGGTACGACTCCTCATTAATCAAGTTATTAAATCTCAAGAATTTTTACCACAAGAAATGGAAATTATCGGGATCACTAATCTTCCAGGGTGAATTTGTCAGAGTACGTAGATTGGTGAAGTTGGAGGCACGTAGAGCTTATGGTACGCACTTGTTGAATTTGGAGAGCAACATATCTAAAAATCCCAGGGCGTTTTGGCACTTTGTTGGTCAAAGAACGAGAAAGTCAAGAATTCCCGGTACGTTAAGACATGGGGAGGAGGAGCTTACTGCTCCGGACGAAATTGTAGAAGCTTTTGCTAAAATATTTTCTGAAGTGTTTCAACCACGTTCTATTTTTGTCTCATCAGATGCCCATGTTTGCTCTAGCAGCTTTGTTATGGAGCCCTTTTCGACAGGTGAAACTCGACTGCTTTGAAACACCTTAAAGCTGACTTTACTTCAGGTCATGATGAGTTGCCCAACTTTTTGCTTAGGGATTGCGCATCTGTTCTATGCGCTCCGTTGTCTGTGATCTTTAACATTTCTCTCCGAACATCAGCTTTTCCTGAAATCTGGAAAATAAGTAAAATTAATCCTGTCTTTAGGAAGGGTAACAAAGATGATATCTTGAACTACAGACCAATCAGTATATTGTCGGGGAGTTCCAAGGTATTTTAACATTTACTCTATACTAAGCTCTATGCATACATAAGGTCACACATCTCCCCGCAGCAGCATGGGTTTACTTCGGGCAGATCAACAGTCTCCAACTTGGTTGAAATAACACAATTTATCAGTTCAGGAATTAACTCTCGAAAGCAGGTGGATGTGTTGTACACAGACTTCGCCAAGGCGTTCGATACTATTGATCACACAATACTTCTTTCAAAGCTGAGTTCCCTGGGTCTTACGTCACCTGTCATTAATCTGATTGCCTCTTATCTGGACAATCGTTCTAATTATGTTTACTACAATGGATTTCATTCTAACACTTTTACAGCTTCTTCAGGTGTACCCCAAGGATCAAACCTGGGCCCACTCTTCTTCAACGTTTACATTAACGATCTACTGTCTATTCTCAGCTGTCGCGTCCTACCTTATGCTGCTGACTTAAAGATTTATTCAAGGATCTCGTCAGTCTGCGATTGTGAAGCCCTACAGAATGATCTACGTGTTATTAACAACTGGTGACAGCGGAACAAAATAAAAATCAGCGTTAATAAATGTGCGGTAGTTACATATACCACACGAATTGAGCCACTAGTTTTCCCCTACGTATTGGATCAAACTCCTATTCCCAGGCAAACACAAATGAAGGATCTTGGAGTGTTATTTGACCAACGTTTGAATTTTATTAATCACATATATTCGATATGCAACTCCGCCTCACGTGCACTCAGCTTTGTTGTCAGGTCGTGCCGGGAGTTCATGAATCCGGATACATTGAAGATACTGTTTTTCTCACTGGTGCGACCCAGACTGGAGTATGCCTCTATAATCTGGTATCCTTGTTACGTTTACCAAAACCTTTTGATTGAAAGAGTACAGAAGAGATTTTTGAAGTACTTTTCGTACAGGGCTCGAGGCACGGATCCTCCTAGAGGCGTTGACTATGAGAGTC
This sequence comes from Amphimallon solstitiale, assembly GCA_963170755.1. Classification (NCBI taxonomy): domain Eukaryota; kingdom Metazoa; phylum Arthropoda; class Insecta; order Coleoptera; family Scarabaeidae; genus Amphimallon; species Amphimallon solstitiale. The sequence goes on from OY720675.1 coordinate 94,815,647, forward strand.
TGCTATTAGAACATGACGTTCCTTCCCTCTTGGAGCGTAGAGAGATCGCAAGTGCCAATTTTCATTAGGTATAGGGATTCAATGTTTACGTGCGATTTATACGTATACAAGTAATACGTGGCAACGTGGCACCCCTATTGTCCGTCACCAATCCCGGCAATAATCGACATCACAACGATTTTCTCCGATCTTCCCACTTTTCCCTACCAGATTTTACATTCAAATACGTCTTATTACTGGAACGGGAAACATCAAATGGCCGCCGCAATCTCCTGATCTAGTAGTTTATTATTATTTTCAGAATCCTTTTTTATTTACCTTATTTTTAAGTATATTAGAATTACGCTTTTGTTTGTGTCATGCAGCGTAAACGCAGTTTAATAATTCTCTGCATTTACTGAAAGGAAAAAGAAAAACAAATCCTTGCTACTCGTAAATATTATTTCTGAACGCATTACAAACACCCAAGTTAGTGGTCCAATAGTTACTGCTAACTTGTATTTTCGAGCATGTATCGGTCGCGCTGGCATTGGAGAGGAAAGTAGGGGTGTCACGTTGTCACGTATTGCATGAATTGATCGCCTATGGCTAATGAAAATTGACACATGCTGTATCTTTAAATATTTTGATTTTTAATACACTGATGTAAAAGCAGTAGTTTTCTTAGTGATCTCCCCTTAGTCTAATGACTAAATCTATCGACATTGTATTCTACAGCTTAAGCTTTAAGAACAGCGGATAAACCTAATCGGTTAGCCAGTAGATAGTATCTCTTTGGTGCGACTATCACAATCAGCGGATATCTAGTCAACTTCTAGTTTTACTTCAATCTAGATAAAAAAATATTTATTGATATAAAGGTATCAAAAAAGCAATATGGATACATTTGTATATACGTATGTACTACAAATTCTTTTCAAGATATGATGAGGAAAGAATTTATTAAAGATTGTAACGTTTAAGTGTGTAAATACAAAAACTTACAGAACAATAGATATCACTGGCTAATATAAATAAATAAATTGCGTAACACGTCTATGAAAATCAAATAAATCAATCCAATGATTTTATTATATCGTGCATTTAAACAATATACATTTCAAAAGCTTACAGCATTCCTCAATATTACGTAATAAACGACAGCAAAATTATATTAAAGCATAATTTATCGGCGTGATTATAAATTCGATATCTTCAAAATCAATTTGGCTTTCAGTATCTTAACTCGGCAAACAACGGCGAACTACTTATTAAATGTTATTAACTGACATGCGAACCGTTCATCTTCTATCGTTTATAAGCTCAGCCGTTTTTAATTTGTAAGGCAATAAAATGCTACTCTTCCAGTTTGTCTGGAATACGACAAAAATATATATATCAATGTACTTCAAGGAAAACAGAATTCAGTTTATAAAAGTTAATGTAGCGAAAGTTAAAATATAGTAAATAATTCGCGGCCAAATTCTTAATGGTGTATCACTTTCATTTAGAAATATATTCATATTTTGATCTGTATTATAAGAAATTACATTGTATTGTATTTATTATTTTTAAAAATATTAGAATTTCAAGTAGAATAAATTAATAAAACAATAACATTTATTCATTAATAATAACGTAAAAACACTAACAACATATATGTGCTACAACGGCAGATAATGATAGACTTTATTTCCCTGTCCACGAAGTCTGCAGTGAGTGGAATACATGCTGAAGGAGGTATGACTTCACTTACCTCTAGAAATCTATTTTCCGCTACTCTTGAATTTTTTAGAGAAAATAATTAAGTAATTTCAAACCAAGATAATTTGTAGTAAGCCTGGATTTTATGGTGAACAAAAAGCAGATCTTTAATAGAAATAGCATTTAGATTGCGATGAACATATTATAGTTAAGTAAGTATATAAAAGCATGACATAAATAGTATATCTGGTAAATTTTGAAAGATTTCTGGTTATTGCTGCAAAAGGATTTTTCCATGTCATGAGGACCAATCTAAAATACGTAGCTTGCACTGGATTGTCATATAATCGGACAATGTTGTCGTTTTTATTATCTAGCAATCTACTTCTGGAGACTGTCAATATGTGTACTACACTACAAACGACTGCCGTGTGTAAGAAAGCCCGCACTATTGATCGACAATGTCTTTTTGGTGGTAGTAAATAAGTGCTAGGGTTTATTTACGTTCATTTGAAGTCCATTGCTTGGGAACAACCTTTGGATTTATGTGTAGCTCTGTCAATTGTTTCCAATTGGTCGTTTGAGAATTTCGGGTCTAGTAGAATACGTCAAAATCGTTCACGTTTCGAGAATTGATGGTATTTCTTAGATAAGAGGGAGTATACTCATATACATTACTCATAATGAATATGAATGTATATCCATTTTACTCTAACAGCCGTTTCCAATTTGGTATACTGAATCTAAATATAATATACTTTTCACAATTATTTCCCGTGGCAACCATTTTGCTCAAGTAACAGAACAACATTTCCATCTGATTACAAAAACCCAAATCTTGAACAATATGATTCAGTTCTTCTATCAGAGCCGATGTAGTTGACCTCCCTGTCCGAAATTCTTACTGAGTCTGACTAAGTGCCTCATTTCTTTTAAAAACAAGCACGAGTTTTGTTTTAACAATTGTTTCAAAAACTCTGGACGACAGCGAAACGTTCTGTAATTTTCCGTCTTGTTACCATTATAAATATCGTTGGTAATATAAGCATTTCTCTTTTGCTTACTCTCATTTGTGATGTCAACTTCATCGTATAGTTCTTCTCCATGTTCTATATATGCGCAGTAATTTTTGAATCGAGCTTTGTTAACATTGGATTTCTCCGATATCCCAAACTTTGTAGTTTCTACCTACATTCGTTTTTAGTTTTTTTTTTAAATTATATTAAAAAAATTATTATTAGCAATACTCGTTAGGGATGAAGATCTTCAATTGTTCATTTACATTTTGCGGGTGGCTTAATGATAATTTCCTTCAACATATCTTTTGTCTTTCGTTCTTTTTTATATAAATTTTGAAATAGTATGCACAATATTTTATGTAAATATCCATATGTGTTTTCATATGTGCTAATGCTATTGTCGTTTGCAGTCATTCTGTTAATTTTTCTTTTATTTTTCACCATTTCACTGCTTTTTTAATTATATAGATTTGCTCTACCCGTTATCCTCCGCTCCCCTTGTTATATTTTCTTCATTTTTGTAAGTGTACAAATGCGTTCTCTATTCGTCTTACTTTTATTTATTTACCAGTTCTTTATATTTGCAAGTGTCTTTAAGTTCTTGTTGTTTATACTTTTCTTTCGGTTAACATTTTAGTTAGTTCGTATAAATATGTCTTTATATTGTGTTTAATTGCTAAATTTATAATTATCTCCATCCAGGTACGTTGTCTTTAGTATGTTTTCTTTCATTAGTCAGTTTCACCCAGCAAACACTCAAGGAAAGGCAAATCAATGACCTATTAACGCTACAGCTGGCATAACGCTGGCAAAGTTCAGCTACCATTTTCCCATTTGTGATGTAACGGTAATAGAATATGTAATAGATATTGGTATTAATTAAATTTAGTAATTACTGTGCCATCAAAGGACCAATACTCGTAATCTGGAAACTTGTAGTCCACAATGGTCATTACAGTCGTTGGTAAATCATTGGTATACATTGGTAACTAAGCATTTCATATTTTGCCTTCTATTTTGGCAAATGATCGCTAGCGTTGTTTTTAACATTGCCGACTGTGAATTACAAGAACTGACCCGCTGCTTTTGTTCCGCGTTTCTTCCAAAATTCCAATTCTCTATTTTAGCTTTGCCATAGAGTTTGTGGTTAGATTTGTTATCAGTTGTTCTCCTTGTTTGAGGAGATCAGCAATGGCTATTTAAAAAAGGTATGAAATAGTATTTGGTTTAGTTATATATTATCTTATCGGAAGTTTACTAGGGTAAGCAATAATTCGGTTATTTTCAATATGAATAAATGATTTAGATACGGCTATTTTTATTTTTTCAGTTCCTTTCAACAAGAGTGGAGAACCTCAGTACATCAACACATTTCTACTGTGATTCAAGAGTCTCAAAGACATACCTTGTGTATAACTTCGAAACCGACGAAACCTCTAGTACCTAGTATTATATTATCACTATCATTACCACTATTGTTATTACTATTATAATAATTATTTTTATTACAATGTATACCTTTTGGTAAATTAATGGCCCGTTATGTTTTGTTGCAAAGGTACGCTACCAAATATTTGTTAATTTAGTAATGATCCTTGAAAAATTCGTCCCGATGGCAGATCACTAGCCCTACAACGTGTACGTCGGCGTTCTATTCAACGGCCGGTTGTTATATGCCATTGCGGCACGGACAATGATTACAATGGGTTATAGTTATATTATCATTACGGGGCCAATGATTTATGTTTGCTCGACAATTTTGCACTGAACAGGTAGTGGTCAGATCCAATAGTCTCGTTTATACACGTCTCACTGTTCTTTTCCTCTCTGTCATAACCTATATAAGCCATATTTAGCTGAGACTAAATCATAGAAAAAATATTTATCAATAATACTAAAATATTCAACGGAGTAGAATATTACTCTTCTTTATGTACACTTTTATATATCATGTCTTTTTGCATGTTTAAACTCTAACAACAACAAAGATAATCCGAGAGCAACATTTTGAAATATTTCGAACAACTGCCTACACTAATGAAATAAAATATTAATATATGCCATTGAAAACCATGAAATTACTCCTATACAGTGTGTCTAGATTTCGATGCTCACCATTGGTATATTGGTTATTAGAAGGCATAGAGGAACGGTTACATGGGGAATGTTTTGCAGAATTCAATGCTCGCAACAAATCTCATTTCAAATTCATTCGGACTTTTTACAATTTCAAGATATTTTGAAAAAACCAATATTTGCCGACTTGAATTTTCCTCAATAACTCGATAATGCCTAATGCGATCGCTTTTAAACTCAAACATTGTACAGACACTTTTTTAATACCATTTTTTTTGATAGTCTTTAAAAATAGCTTTTCAATAATGTACAACATGCCTAATAAATCTTTATTTATACGAGAGATATGAACATTTGAATCAAATTTCACTCTAATACGAAATTAGTTGGCTGTGAAATTAAATGGTAGTGTCAAACAGACGATAAATAGGCTCTGTCATTATTGACATGTAAAAGTGTAGTGAAATTGGTGGGAGATTTAGAACTTTGTGTAAGTAATTACCGCTAAGCATGGAGATTAATAAGAATTGATATTAGCACACACATTTTCAAATGAAGTAAAGGTTGCTATGTTGGAAGTTTATTTCAAAGTAAATAAAATCTCTGAAAATGCTGGCACAAGTTACGCTCAGCGTTTCCCGAAAAGACCGCAACCACATCAGACAATTTTTAGCAGAATAATCGGAAATTTAGTGAACTATGGAAGCTTCGAACAAAAAAGATCTATCAAGTTAACAATGCTGATATACTTCAAAATAATTTTTACAATATGTTATGAACAATCCACACGCATCAGTACGTCGAGTGGCTCGAGAAACTCTAATTCCGAAATCTAGTCTTTACAGATCATTGAGAAAAAACAAAAACCACCCATACAAACCAACAATTTTGCAGGGTTTAAGCGATAATTACTATCAGCGAATATTACATTTTAGCAGGTGGTATCTACAAAAATGTGAAGATGATGCTGATAATCTAATAAAAAACAAAAGAGAAGTCAATAAAAGTTCGTACCAATGAAACCACACCAGAGATTAAAACCAAATAGAGCTTGAAGTCTTCTTTGATTTACCAAATGTGGATTTTCAGTAGACCAGTGATGATAGTTATGCCTATTGAACTCTACGCAGTTAAAAAACCGCGTTTCATCTGTCCAAAGTATTTTTCTAGAAAAATCAGTATCATCTTCACATTTTTGAAGATACCACCTGCTAAATTGGAATTGTATGGGTGGTATTTGTTTTTTCTCAACGTTCTGTAAACACTAGATTTCGGAACTCCAGTTTCTCGAGCCACTCGACGTACTTATGTACTTGGATTGTTCATAACATATTGTAAAATATTATTTTGAAGTATATCAGCATTATTAAATTGATAGATCTTTTTTATTCAAAGCTTACATGGTTCACTAAATTTCTGATTATTCTGTTAAAAATTGTCCGGTGTAATTGTGGTCTTTCCGAAAAACGCTGAGCGTAACTTGTGCAAGCATTTTCAGATATTCTATTTACTTTGAAATAAACTTCCAACATATCAACCTTTACTTCACTTGAAAATGTGTGTGCCAATATCAATTCTTATTAATCTCCATGCTTAGCGGTAATTACTTACACAAAGTTCTAGATCTCCCACCAATTTCACTGCACTTTTACATGTCAATAATGACAGAGTTTATTTATCGTCTGTTTTACACAAGCATTTAATTTCATAGCCAACTAATTTCGTATTAGAGTGAAATTTTATTCATATGTTTATATCTCTCGTATAAATAAAGATTTATAAGTCATGTTGTACATTGTTGAAAAGCTGTTTTTAAGGACTATATAACTAATTAAAAATCCAATATTGCCGCCATAAGAAAAACAAAAGATAGCGCTAAGAACTTGGAAACAAATGAAAATCGTGGGTTACTGTTAACACCAAAAAATTTGTCGTAAAAAAGTGTCTGAACAATGTTACAGTTTAAAAGCGATCGCATTAGGCGTTATCGAGTTATTTAGGAAAATTAAAATCGGCAAATATTGGTTTTTTCAAAATATCTCAAAATTGTAAAAAGTCCGAATGAATTTGAAATGAGATTTAACCGTTCCTCTATGTCTTCTAATAACCGATATACCAATGGTGGGCATCGAAATCTGGACACACTGTATATCATACACATATGAATTTCGCCGTTAATGTCTCATCAATGTGTAAATTTATATATAAAGTAGGAGGTACGCCCGATAATCTAGTACTTGGGAAATATCTGCTAGCAAAAGAGTACCAATAAAATGTAAAGAAAAATATCTCGAAATTGTAAAAAGTCCGAATGAATTTGAAATGAGATTTAACCGTTCCTCTATGTCTTCTAATAACCGATATACCAATGGTGGGCATCGAAATCTGGACAGACTGTATATCATACACATATGAATTTCGCCGTTAATGTCTCATCAATGTGTAAATTTATATATAAAGTAGGAGGTACGCCCGATAATCTAGTACTTGGGAAATATCTGCTAGCACAAGAGTACCAATAAAATGTAAAGAAAAATAAAGAAATGTATTCCTATGAAGATAATATATAACTTTACAATTGTACAGTCCTCTTATAAATGTGAGTTTTAATATATACTAATATTAACAAGAAAAAACTAGAAATTATTGCATTGAAAATTTTAAATATTATATTCAAGAAAATTTATTATATAATTTTCTGGAACAGTTCTCATAGGATAACATGTTTATTTGTCTTTTCCATACCTATATAGTTCAGGAGAAATGTCTTGAAAAGTATTATACCCCTTTGCCTACACAAATTCATAATTGTGACATTCTTATTTATTATCTTCATAAGAGCTACAGACCCTTCACTCTCGATTGACTCCCGATTCATATGATTCTGAGGTCTGTTAGGAACACGTGGTCAGCGATTTTACCGGCTGTCGAAGTGCATTGTTTTACGCAGTCATGGCAACTAAAAGTAAGCACATTATTATTTCTATCTTTTAGAACTATGTACGCTCTGTAACCACTCTAGATAAAAGATACAGTGTTGTGGAATAGAGTAATAAAACTTTTACGTTAAAATTTGAAGATTTGTGGTTTCGGGGCACATTTTATTTTGAAACTCACAATTGTTTATTCCTGGAGTGAAAACAATTCATCAAGTCTATTCACAAAACTAATTTGTTTGTTTTGTAGATAGCTTGTTTGATCTGAAACGATTGGAAGAGAATCCCGTTGAGCTTTTTGAATTACTAAGCGAGATTGGATCAGACTTAGAACGTGATGAAGATTAAGATGAGGACGAAAATTTTGTCATTTCAAATTTATGTGAAAATGATGAAGTTATTGAGGAAGAAAGAACTCTATTTGATTCTGCTGACTGGAGCAGTGAAGACGACGAACCATTTTCGCACTTTTAGAAAGAAACGTGGATAAGCGGCCCTTTTCAATCTAAAGCAGATCCTGAAGATGAAAATGTACCAAGTGATTGTGAAATGCTGTCACTTTTGCAATACTTTAAAAAATATTTAGATGATGATTTTTTCCAAATGGGGGCTGAATTTTCAGCTAGATATTATGTTCAACAGACGGAAAAGACTGTAAATATTTCAGCCGAAGGTATTAAAAAAATGTTTGGCTTGCACGCAATCATAGGAGCTACCAACTTTCCCACAATTCATATATATATTAGAATGCTAATTTTAAGTTTACTTTGAAAGCCAACGTTATGTCTCGAGACTGGTTTTATTTACTAAGAGTAAATTTTCACGTAGTAGACAATCTTGCTGTCACTGGCGGGATGAAAACAAACAAACTTTGGAAAGTGCAGCCCATGATAGATCGAATAAGAAATAGATGCCTCCAGTTGCCAAGAAAGAAGAATGCATCATACTCCATAGATGAACAAATGATCCCTTTTCTTGGCAGATGTTCTGTGCGTCAATACGTAAAAAAATTAGCCACGACCTGTAGAATTCACAAACTTTGTTCCTACTACGTGTACAGTACTTGATTTCGAAATTTATCAAGGAACAACAACAAATTTAAAAGACAGGGAACTAGGTTTAGGCCCATCGGTAATTTTGAGATTGGTAGAAACTGTTCCACTACTCTGTTCCTGTTTAGTACTGTACCGCTGATGGAAAAATTGGCTGAGATTAACATCAATGAAACTGCCACAATAATGTCCAATAGAGTTAAGGGTTGTGAGTTCCGGAAAGATAAATATATGAATCGTGGAGACAGTGATCAATTTGTTCGAAATGATAAAAATATCTGTGTTACCAAATGGATGGATAACAAATCTGTACTTATGATTTCTACGGCATACGGATCAGAACCTCAATGCGTGGTTCAAACGTGGGACAGGTCAAGAAAAGAGGAAGTAGACATTTCTCGTCTAAAAGTTGTGAAAATGTATAATCAGAAGATGGGAGGCCTCGATATTTGTGATCAAATGCTAGAATATTATAGATCTTTTTACAAAACTAGGAAGTGGCCTTTAATAGTGATCTTACATCTCTTTTATTTAGCTATTGTTAACAGCTGGCAAGAATATAGACTAGACTATGCAATGTCTAGAAGTAAATCAAAGAGGATTAAATTACTTGAATTCAGATTGAAATTAGGAGAATACCTTGTAGGGGGAACGTAAAAACGTATGGCGGCAGACAGTGATAATATTGACATCGAAGACAAACAGCCATCAACAAAAAGAAAACCAGCAGCTTCATTGCCTTGTGAAGATAAAAGGTATGATGGATTTGAACACTGGCCTTTAAACAATGAGTTGGAAGATCCACTGAGTTGTAGGCACCGTGGTTGTGACAGTCGTTCAAGAATTCGTTGCACTAAGTGTAAAGTATATTTGTGTCTTAATAATTTTAGAAATTGTTTTAAAGAATTTCATACCAAATAAATTGAACATTACTTACAAAATAAATATTTAGTTTTACAATTGTGACTTTCTGTATTCACTCCCAGTACTCACAATTCTACACGTCCTGTAACTCCTGAGCAAGATCCTGGAATAGATAACCAATATAATATCAATTAAGCTCTTGCATAAATAAACCATTAAATATATGGGAATCAACCTATTAACAAAAAAATATTCCCAGGAGGCAAACACACATATATAACAAAAGTGAAAAGAAAACTCTATTATTTTATGCATTTTATGCGTTTATACAACCAGATTTTCTTTCAAATACTTTATTTCATATTTTAACAAGGCGCTACCGTTGCCTATATACCCGTGCCGTTGAATAAGAAATAACTATCGAATAGCGTGCGCCGAACTAATACAAAGAACCGCGCGGATTCCTATTTATTTTAGAAAGTGATTGAAAAAGCTCTTGCACTCCATGCTCGGCAATTCGCATCTACATCCGTTTGAGCTAAGAATATACTACAGCCGGCCACAGAGGAAGGTGAAATTTCATCGGAACGTGACTGTACGGGCACATTCTAACTGAATTACTGAGTGTGATAACGTTCCTTTGAAATCGTCTTTAGATTGCCCACCTATCTGCATACAGAGTTACATGCTTTGAATAGTTTTCAGGAAGAGATTTTCAAAATATATCAATTTAATTTGAAATTGGTCGGTGTCCATGAAAATTAGCTCTTAAAATGAAATCCATCTCCAATTTAAAAGGATGAAGATAGTTGTGCGAAATAGTTATTTACGAACCAAGTGCGTGAAATCATATTTCGCGAATGAGTGACCAGTTTAAAGCGCGAGCCGAAAGGCGAGCGCTTTATGGACACGAATTCGCAAAATGTTTCACGCACGAAGTTTGTACAATATTTTTTGTACGAGAACTATAATAATAATACATATTGTTAAATACGTTATCGTTTATGACACACTACTAATCTCTTGATATTAATTAAAAAAAATTGAATTGGCAGTATTGATTATTTGAAGTGACATTTAATTTAAAATTATCAAATTCAAAAAATTCTATTTCATTTCCTTTTATTTTCATAGAAAAACAACGAACTGGGTAGCATATTATTAAGGTTAGGAATTTATGATTTTAAAATGTCACTAAATTAATCAAGTTCTAGGAAGTACCAACTTTACTTTTACGCACTCGTGTTTAAAGTGACTTTTTACGCACGCAAATCGAATTGTGAAATGACAGGTTTTGATAAGCGAGTACAAAAAAGAAATTATGTTGTAGTTGTGTATCAGTCTTCTCTAACCTTAAGCTATTAACATTATCAACACTTTCAATTCATAAAATGTGTACAGTATTTCATGAACATAATACGCTTATTATGTGAACATAATTGCAAACCTGGCGATAACACTACTTTTTTTTTATCAAGAGGGCTTTATTTCTATAGCTGCTACATTTTCTAATAATTTATTTTGCAGACTAAATCAGTTTCTATACTACCGTCATTTTCAAATATTTTTAAGTATGTCACTACAAACAGTCTTTTTTTTTAAGATAGTAACATTTTAATATATTTAACAATGGTATTATAAAGATAAGTCAACAGTGATAGTTGTTATGGACACTACTAAAAAATCTTTAATGATAAAAACAGAAACACTGATGTACGAGTATTTGTATCAATTTTGCAGGCGCTACTACTTGTGATATACAGGGTGAGTCATTAGTAGCCGCTTCTTCGATTGCTCTTTTGTGTTTTAAATAAAAGAAAAAACAATTAGTGGAAGATCCATGGTTGCTTGTGGCGAATATGTAAAAATACTTTAAGCTCCGGTGCACTTCCGGTTTCACCGGAAATTCACAGAACTTAATTTTTTTAAATGACTCACCCTATAAATTTTTGGCTTTTCTTGTACTGCTTTAAATTTTCTCTTCGATTGTTTTTTCTTTTTCAAAATTGAGCCAATAGTGTTTGAGTTATTAATTTTTTTTGAAAATATTTGACCAAAACACGTGTTCAGAAAAAATTTATTTTCACATTGTCTTTAAAAGCAAAAACATTAACTTTGGTGGTGCTTGTAGCCAAGAAAATTCTACATCATTTGGTAAAGTTGCACTCGACAATATCTCAAAGAATTTTGTTTTTTCAAAGCCTACTTCCTGAAATTTTCAAATACCAAAAACTTATTTTTTTTAAATGGAACACCCAGTATTTTATTGAGGCATTTTATTCCTTTTTTATTCTCTTTCATTTTTGTTGACAATATCCTATACCTATCTTTTGTAATTTCTGAGATAATCACTATAGAAGCAATTAGTGGTCAATTAAAGAACTACGAGCGCTGTTGTTCTATGCACCAAAATATTCGTTTAACCAATGGAAAGCAGAGATGGCGCCCGACTTCCTTAGTCAACTGTCAAACAAAGTAAATGTTATATTCAACTATCCCAAAAGTAATAATTTTACAGAATGAAGAGCATCGCATTTCAATTTTTTAATTCCGGCAATGTCCAGTTGCAGTATTTCATATTTGACACTGTTGGTTAACATCGAAATAAAATAAAGGTATGTTTACTGACATATTTGAAGATGTCTTCAAACAGTTTTGAAAATCCGTCCGTAGATAGCGAAGATATTCTCCTGCATTAACATTTTCATCAAAGAAATAAGGTCCAATTATGTAACTACCCACTATTCCTCCCCACAGTTTTAATGACCAACGATTTTGAAAGTTTGCAGGTGTGATAAAGTGGGGGATTTTATGTGTTATAATAACGGAAATTATGACGATGAACGTATTCACTTTAATAGAAGGTGGTTTCGTTGGTAAACAACAAAAAATTGAGAAATCCAGGATAATTTATCTGCTGCCAATTGACAAAAATGTAAGCGATTCTGAAAATTTCTTTCATCTAACCCTGTGCTATGGGTGAATTTCATATTTCCTAATTATTCTGGATTCTCAAATTTGACTTACATCTAACTGACGACTAATTTTCGTAGTACTAGTATGGGGGTGTTCGACTACATTCGCAAGTACCATAAACGTCTTATCCTCACCAGTTATTGCTTTTTCCGCTCTTTCTTTCATATTCAATGCTTTCTGTTCACTCAAACCGTCCACTTTATATTTTCGAAGGTTTCTGGCTTCGGTTACTTCTACCAGGGATCACTGTGCATAAAGTCTAGATGTTAGCAAAGGGTTTCTTGCAGATTCACCCAAAACGTCAATCATATCTATTAACTCTTCATAAGAATAATTCATTTGGATGATAACTAATAGCGATGCTTTTATAAGTTTGACATAAATGTATACCGACTTTCTTTAACAGTTGACGCAGGCAGTCGGCCGCATTCCAGCCTTAATTGGACGAATATTTGGGTGCATAGAACAGCGCCCGTAGTTCTTTCATTGACCGCTAATTGCTCCTCGAGTGATTATCTCAGAAATTACAAAAGATAGGTACCTATAGGACATTGTTAACAAAAATTAAAGAGAATAAAAAAAAGAACAAAATGACTCAATAAAATACTGGATGTTCCATTTAAAAAAAATAAGTTTTTGGTAAGTGAAAATTTCAGGAAGTAGGCTTTGAAGTTTTTTGAGGTATTGTCGAGTGCAACTTTACCAAATGATGCAGAATTTTCTTGGTTACAACCACCAAAGTTAATGTTTTTACTTTTAAAAACATTGTGAAAATTATTTTTTTCTGAACACGTGTTTTGGTCAAATATTTTCAAAAAAAAATTAATAACTCAAAAACTATTGGCTCAATTTTGAAAAAGATAAAACAGTTGAACAGACAATTTGAAGCAGTTTAAGAAAATCCAAAAATATATAGGGTGTCATTTAAAAAAATTATGTTCCGTGCATTTCCAGTGAAACCGGAAGTGCGCCAGAGCGTAATGTATTTTTACAATATGCGCCACAAGCAACCATAGATCAACCACTAATTGTTTTTTCTTTTATTTAAAACACAAAAGAGCAATCGAAGAAGCGGCTACTAATGGCTCACCCTGTATATTGATATGAAATATGTGTTTGTCCAAAATAATAAATAATACGAATGACTATTGCCACACGATTAGATGATAAATTATTAAAATATGACTAGCTGAACAATTGTAATTATGAAAATGCCTTACTTGAACATCCCGAACGAGACTCTAATAATAACTACTTTGAATCTCCTTGTTTACATTCAATATAAATACAAGATGGTATTCACTTATGCGTTATACTTAGTAGATTGTTTTTCTCAGTGTATAAATTTTTAGAGTCACGTCGTTTCTTTGTGTAACTTGATTTATATAAATTAATACTTTCATTAAATTCATAAATCACTATAGAAATTACTTTCTATGAAATTAATATCTTTCACATATTCGGTATCTAAATATTGAAATGAGTATGACAAACTGATAATGTTTATAACCTGAATAATTCGAATAGATAATTATTTAATTAATTTCTGTTGCATATAGGTTCCTACTAAGTTCATATACTCCTCAACAAATGTTGATTTTGATAAATAGTTTGGGTAGAAACTAATTTGATCTTCGGTAACGCTGTTATCTAGCTCCCCTGGATGTCTCAACGATAATGGCTGGTTCGCCTGATCCGGATGTTTTCTGATCCATGAAAACTATGCATTTTTTAATGCACAACTACTGTGCATCAAAACCTACAAAGACATTTACATTTAAGCAATTATGGATTATGAAGAGATATTACTTCCACTAATAATTGGTGCAAGTGCTTCTCTGTTATTAGAGTCTCCAAGGAAACGGTGGGTAAAACCTTGGTTGAGGAAACGAGATTCAAAAGGTAATCTCAGCCTCGTTCATAATGAAATTCAGATAGATGACCCGGAAAGCTTTCTGAATTTCTTAAGAATGGATGAGGATTTATTTAATGTTTTGTTAAATAATGTTACATCATATATAAAGAAGGATAACACTAAGTTTAGGGATGCAATATCTCCACGAGACAGGTTAACGATCAGACTTAGATATTTAGCTACTGGAGGAACCTACAAAAGCTTGTCTTATTCTTTTCGGGTTAGGCCACTCCACGATATCCAAGATTATACCGAAAGTTTGCAATGCAATTTATAAAACTTTAAACCAATGTTTGAGGGTAAGGTAATATTGAAAATTACTCTTATAGCACTTACTATATAAAACTATAGCTGCCAAATACAGCTGCTGAATGGCTTAATATAGCTGAAGAGTTCAAAGAGAAATGGAATATGAATGAATATGGATTAATGTAATAGGTGCTTTGGATGGAAAACATATATTAATTCAGGCTCTTAATAGTGAAGGATTTGCATATTGTAATTATAAGGGAACCCACAGCATTGTACTCTTAGCATTGGCAGATGCAAATTACAAGTTTACGTATGTTGATATTAGGACAAATGGCAGAATTTGTGATGGAGGTGTGTTTAGAAAAAGTTCTTTGGCTAATAATATATTAAATATACCTGAGGAAACGCAATTACCAGGTAGAACGAGATCTATGCCATTCGTAATGGTAGCTGATACAGCATTTCCTTTATCCAAGAATATTTTAAAACCATATCTACTTGGAAACATGTCCAGAGAACAACGCATTTTTAATTATATTATAGGCTTAGCAGAGCACGACCTATTGTTGCAAATTACAAGTTTACGTACGACCTGTTGTTGCAAATTACAAGTTTACGTATGTTGATATTAGGACAAATGGCAGAATTTGTGATGGAGGTGTATTTAGGAAAAGTTCTTTGGCTAATAATAAATTAAATATACCTGAGGAAACGCAATTACCAGGTAGAACGAGATCTATGCCATTCGTAATGGTAGCTGATACAGCATTTCCTTTATCCAAGAATATTTTAAAACCATATCTATTTTGAAACATGTCCAGAGAACAACGCATTTTTAATTATAGGCTTAGCAGAGCACGACCTGTTGTTGAAAGTGCTTTTGGAATTTTATCTAATCGGTTTCGAATTCTGTTAGGTTCTATAAATGTAAAACCCGAAGAAGCAAGAATTGTTGTTCTTGATTGTGTAGGACTACATAACTTTTTACGCAGCAATTCAAAGTCTACGAATGGGGCAGGAGATGAAATTGATAGGTGTTACACATTTAAATATGGTTTAAGTCAAGAGGAAGGAAATCGTGCATCCAGATATGCTATTCAAAATAGAAATGAACTTATGGAGTACGTTAATGGTGTTGGGGCTATTCCTTGGCAGAATGACTTGGCATAATATGATGTGTTTGTAATTTCATATTCCTTTTACAAAAATATGATTTTGAATACATAGAGTAGTGATTTGTTTTCTTTAAATATTTTTTATGTTAGTAATTTAAAGCAATACTTCATCATTAGTAACATCAAAATCTGTATTGAACAAATGTTTTTTATGTATCTTTCTTCCTTCTGGATATCAATAATTAAAATATATATTTTTCTTTTTAAAATGATAATAGTTTTGGGATTTTTTATTTTTCCCATTTCATTACTTATTGAACTAAAAACATCTGCTATTAAAAGGGAAATGAAACATTTATTTAGAAATACCTATATTGCAAATGAATGATCATCATTGACACCTTTGGAAGCCCTGTGGTCCTTCAAGGCAACTGTTGCATTATCAGTTAATCGTGATATATTCCCATATAGTTTTTGTCTGTGGGGTGTGTTACTCGAAGATGGACGAGGTACAGCATGTGTTCTTGGATTGGACACTTCTGTCAATTCTGCCACCATAAGTTCATCGATGCTACCATCGAAAATAATGGTGTCTTGGCTTGTTGCCATGTTTTTCTCATGATTTTCTATCTTTTCACATATTTCGTTCTAAAACAAATAAAGATAAATCTTCTTGTATATTCTTGGACATTAACTTACTTCTATATTAGAGATGCTGTTACTTAGTACATCACCTTTAATCAAAAATTTTAATTCTTGAAAGCACCAAACTTTCGGCACATATATTTCTCCTGTACTCTTTAAAAAACTGCGTTCTTAAAGTATGCATTTTGTTTTAAATGTCCTCCATACTTAAACATTGACTGGAGGTAGAACTAGTTTTTGAACACAAGCTCTCTCTAATTTCTTCCAATGCCTCGTTTATTTTTATTTTGTTTTTATAATTAGCTGATTTTATATTGCATAGTACTGGATGCTGTTCGTACATTTCAATTAAATTTAGAGTTATTTCTCGCAACCATTTAAATTTTCCTTTGCAAGCCATTCTAAAATCAATTTTATAATTTATGTAATTTATTGGCAAATTCTATCAATAAATTATATATTCATACTTACGAAAATACATTTTTGAAATAATTATTCAAGAAGAGAAATAAATGTATATAAATATTTATGTACTTTTATCGCGTTTTCACTCTACTACTGAAAACAGGAAGCTGCTTTAATATAGAAATTTCTAACAGTTAATACTAGATACAGATTTACAGATGGGTAACAAATGTTGAAAAAATCACGTATGTACGTATACCTACAAAAGAATAATAAAAATCATAAAATGCAAATTTGCTGATGAATCTTTACGGAAAGTCGCTTGGTACCTCGTTTCAGAATAGAATTTGAAATTGAAATCTAGCGTCAATGGGTTTCTTAATTCTTTAATAACTTTTCTTACTGGGATGCCGTCTGCTTAATTTTTGGTAAATATTAAATCTTGTGTCTTGTTTGAAGATGTATTATAATGTTTTGATATTCCTTCTTCTTTTAGGATAGTTTGAAATATCTTCATAAAATTTGGACAAATCTACATCTAATTATAAAGAAATAAAGCGTATTAAATTATAATGCATCTTTTAATTACAGCTTTATATTTCATTATTTGATGTTATTCATTTATAATAGATATGCAACCATATTTCATCATGTGTATGTTTGGATATTTGATACCAATTGATGTATTTTATAATACATTATTTAATAATACACACTTTACATTTATTTTAAAATTGTGTAATAAAACTATTTAACGTTTTATAATTATAACCTGTCGTATTTATATAAAACAACATTCATAAAATTACCAGTGTACTTGTAAGAAGGTATTGTGTTATAGCAGTATAAATAAATAACTTTATTAACATGATACATGGAACAAGTGCAATGAATATAATAAGCATTTACGTAGGAAGTATTGTACTAATTTTATGCAGATGAAGCGATTTTTCAGTATACGACTACCATCGTGAATTAATATTAAAAATCTTTTGCAAATTAAAGTGTCGTTACATGTTTATACACGTGTCTTTCTGTCATTACAAAGCTACGCAAAATAAGAAACAGCATATTATGTGCTTTTATGTTCTGTATATATTTATTATACAAATAATTTTAAAAAGGATAATAATCCAATTTATTTTAAAATATCAAAAGCAGCATTATTTCGTGCAAATATTCACAATTATTTCAGATAATCATCTTTACCAATTATTCTATATATGCGACAGTATATTCAAGGAAGAGAAAGCAAAAGAAAAGGCATATGTATCATTGTTAAAATTTTTAAAATATCTCAGACGATACCATAAATCAAGGGTGACATTCATCAAAGCAACAGTTTGCAATTAAAATAGTCTCATACTGCCATAATTGCTGAATGAATGCAGCTAATTGTAAATCCGGGTGCCGACTGTCACTGGTCCGGGCAATTTGCATAACTCCGGCAATTAGCAAGGCCTTTGTGAATGCTCGACCTATGCCAGAACCGCTAGCCCATTTTTGATGAGCATCGTAAATTGCTGTAATTATAAATATGGGAATGAAAGTAAATCAGCCGTTATTACTTATACATTTATAATTCTAATTATACTCTAGAGTATCGGAAATAAATACAATACAATGAAATGTTTCTCTTAATTCTTCTCGACATAATATTTTCACAAACAAGTTTTTACGGAAATATTCTTAACATATATATACAAACACATAACATGATTTAAGATTTCTTTGTGATTTATTATGACAAGCTTGTAATTCTTAGAAGAATGTCTTCCTAATTTGGCAACAATTATTTTTAAAGAGTTTAAAAACTATTTGAATTGAAAAATTGAACAACAATAGATTGCAAATATAGAAGATGTCATATTGTTTCTTATGATATAAGTGGATTAATAAATTAAAAATATCAGTTTTAGAATAAGATCTCTTTAAAGAAGGGCCTTTACAAACATGAAATGCTTTTTTATGTAGCAAATAGGAGATATTGGGTATGAATTCCACCTACGGCGTAAAAATAATCTTTAGTCAGAGATAAAAGCTGTTGAAATATATTTCAAAAATCTAAAGAAAGCCGTTGAGATGCCGATCTCTTAAATATAATTTTTATTCAAACCTGCCAAATAGGATATTCGAATTTACCTAAACCAAAGCTCGTTTGAACTTGCACTGGCCACTCTGAGCCACGTAGCCAGTCACTACTTTAAATAAAAGATACTGAATATATCTAACTTCCTAAATTTCTTGAAAACTTTAAATTATATACTATTTTTAAGTTTTACCGTTTTACAGTTATTTGATCGACTATTCTAAGTAGTTTCGGAGACACCGTCTTCAATCTCTGAGTGTTCATCGTAATACATACCTCTACAAGTGAAATAATGTAGAAAGTATTGGTTTTTACTACTGAATAAAGCATAACGATTTAAGTTCACTTAAGTCCAGATATGAATTGGAACGTTGGAAATAATAATATTTGTGACATCAAGTCTAAATAATTCCAAAATAATTAAATTTTATGGGTTTACATGTTTACTGAAGGTTGCATGTTTGAAAAATTATATTATTTAAAAATCTTCTTAAGATTTTGTGACCAGAAACCCCTACCCTATAATTAACGATATAAGCCAACACAAAATAACATGTTGTATACCTAAAATTGAATAATGGATACATCTTTCAAGTCGCTAAATACAGACTAATAAGCAGAAAAATATGCCAAACAATCTTCCCATAAAAGGATTTCGAAATATTTACCCCTTTTACATATTCTTCAACAATATTTCCACTATTAAAAATGATTCTTCATCTTCGCCTTCGTATTTACCGATTCTTCTTTGGAGATCAACAGTTTTTTAAGTTGTTGTTTCTTTTTTAATTTTTGAGCATAAAGTTATAATAGCTTTCGAGCGCAAGATAGCCATTCAGCACTATATTGTCAATTCCTTAACTAATTAATTAATTAACTTAAGACATAAGAGATTAGAAAATAATGAAGTAATATTCATACAGTACGCGCTATACTGAAAGCAAAGGTACAACCTCAATTACGCTTTGAAGTAGTTCTTATGATTTTGTTGTAAAATATTATGTGAGAGTTACTAATGTAATTTTTAGACTACTTTCTTGTGATAAATAAAATTAGTTGTTTTTATTAATTATTAAGGGTCCTATATAGTGGATATGTGAATAGTGGAAAAACAGGAGATTTTTGATGCAAGATATTTTTTTGATTTTAAATATGGAGAAAACCTTTCAACGTCAACTTATGAAGAATCTAGTAATCTACCGCCCTGAATAATCAAATTTAGAAATAAACGATATGATTAAAGAAAATTAATTAACATGTCAAAATATTAAACACAAGTTTTCTCAAAAATCCTTTGCAGCAGATTTTATTGCTTTAGTTGACGTTATAAATTGAATAAAAAGCTGCTCCGCTCTGCCCTTATTTTTTGTTCAGCTATTCTTTACTTTGTCTTAAATGAAAATAAAATAAATTAAAATTAGGCAACCCACATTACAATGAATTGTTATTCTGGTAAAAATCTCTCCTGCGGTTACAAATATGTAAATTATTTCAAATATTTATTATATATTCCCTATGTGTAATAAGTACTCGGACATCCTTGGCTTATTAAATTATGTGGTATGCAACCAATATTACATTTCCGATCCACTATATAGGACCCTTAAGACGTGAAATATAAAACGACTTGGGAGTAACGTATCATTAATATTGAATATTGGTTACATATCTACAGAGTTTTTAAGAATTGTCCTGTGTACTTAGACGATACAACAAGTTTATTACTAAACACTCTAACGCTACTTACGCTATACCGAGGTTAAGAATTATTACCAATGAGAATATAAGCAATGACGAGTTACAATGTACTGTTTCATTACCTTTATTAGTTATGGTCTTGAGCTAGGGGGCATATCGGTACATGCGGTAGATATAATCATATTTCCAAAAAGCTGGTTTTTCAGTAGGGCAAATCAATCAGAAGAGAAGTCTTGCAAACCTCTCTTAATCACGAACAAAATTATATAGTTGCCATCTGCATATATCTATAAAGAGTTCATATGTGCTGAATTAAAGCTACCAGCGTTACAGATAAGAAGATGTGAATAAGTTGCAATTAAGGTCTTACTTACAGGTTGTACTTCCAAATCGCAGATTCCATACCACAATGACCAACATAGCCATCTAGGGCTACTTAAAAAATTGGAGAACACCTGGACTAAAAAACCAGTGCCACAAGTCAACATAAAGAACAGCACTTACTCGATTACTAAATATTTACAAGCTATCCATAAGTCTCTATTATGTATTTAGAATGATACCTATTGTTAAAACACTCAATAAGTTTGACGCTACCTCTGTATCTTATATTGTATTTTATACTAGAGAGTAGTCTGTTCCTTTCATCTCCAAAATTCGAGTTAGATGGGAATCGAAAGCTTGATGTTTTGGAAATGACGAAACATATTTGTCTGTAAAACTTAAAGTTATCAAAATTAATGTCAATTATTAAACACTACTCTTGCTGAAAGCTCAAAAAATTTACATATATTATTAATTACTGTGTCTTACATATATACCTTTATACGTAAAACGTATATGTATATATGCATGTGTTTGAGATACACACATACATTAAGTGCCATTGTCGATAATCGAACGCACAATGGCACTTAATGTATGTGTGTATCCCAAACACATGCATATATACATATACGTTTTACGTATAAAGGTATATATGTAAGACACAGTAATTATTTACTGCTTGATGTTAGTTTTAACATCCATGTGTTCACACTTTTCATTTTCGTTTTGATATATTATTACCTCCTTAGACTCGGTTTTAAATTCCTTCCTAAATTGGAATAATATTGCACCCAATGTGTTCCTCTTTAATAAGGGACTGTACTTTTCGATTGTTATTTACACATAATTGTTTATATGGCGAATGCAATAATAATAATAATAATATTTATTAAATACCCAACAGATTAACATCCACAAAGGGTACAAAATTAACTATTATAAGTACAAATGCATAGAAGCTAAGGCAAATCTACATTAAAAAAATTGAAATTTCTCGCTGCGTGTACCAGAGGCGCCTTCCATAAAACATTTGTCCGTACCGTCGGGACCCAGAGGAGCCGGTGATGCCTTGAATGGAGACACGGTACACGGACATCCATCCAGGAGAGAAGGTCGGGTGAGTCGATCCTATTTGTGAGGACGTTCAGTGCAAAGGACATACTTATGCTTTTTCTTCTTTCTCCCAACGAAATGAAGCCGTGCGCTTCCAACAATTCACCATAATCAACACCACGCGCAGGATAGTGCCCGCTCCTATATGAGAGGTACTTCAAAAATTTACGATGGACACGTTCTATGAGGTCAATCTGCACACCGTAGAGGGGATACCAAGCATTAACTGCGTACTCGAGCTTGGATACAACAAAAGCAAACTAGAGAGTCTTAATTGCTTCAATATTATCAAAATCCCTGCAGATCCGAATAATAAAACCGAGGGACTTATAGGCTGCGCTCGTGATAGATAGGATATGATTGAAAAGTATAAATTTCTCATCGAATGTGACACCCAAATCTTTAATTGTTGACTGTCGGGAAATGCTGACATTATCAATCACGTATTGGGATTCAACCCTACAGATCTTCCTTGAGAATGACACAACAAAACACTTATCAGTATTCAAGAGAAGATTATTGCGCAGACACCATTGATGTATGTTATTAAGATTGTCCTGTGTGTAATGTCAGACGAAGAGCGTATGGTATTGTACATCTTAATATCATCTGCGTAAGCCAACACGGGACAAGTAATCAACTTAATGAGGTCGTCAATATAGATATTAAATAGGAGTGGACCCAAATTCGATCCTTGGGGCACACCGGATGTACAGAGAAAAGGACGAGACCTGTATCCATTAAAATAAACGTTGTTCACCCTACCGAGCAAATAAGAACGCAGTAAACCAAGGAATGTCTCGCCAATACCAAAAAAAACTCAGTTTCTCCAATATAAAATAAATATTTTTAAATGTGCATCCAATTTTGTGCAGCTGGATATTGTCCTAAAATAAATTACTTCGTAGTTTGGCCCGCCAATAGTATTTGGTTTGGTGGGAGCAATTTCTTATGTTTAAGGTCTTCTTTCGGTATAAAAGGCAAGAAAGAATCAGTGTGGTCCAAGATCTAAAATAAAACAGTTCTATCTACGATGTAAAAATTAACAATTCTATCTCAGAAGTAAAATCAAGCATTTTTCAATGATAGTTCTCGTCGTAGTTCATATTGAAATAAAATCACTACAATGCAACTTTCAATTAAAAGTATACCAGTTGTCAGTGTTAATAATAAATATGTAAAGTGTATTGTTTTCAAATAAAATAGTGTAACAGTGCTGGAGTTTTCTTAAACCTACAGAAACCTTTGGTTCCTCGAACACAAAATCATTTTGATAAAACTAACGTGGAGCCGCCCCTATAGTCTATCATCAAATACATTGGCTTCATGCTACGCGAACACTTGATATATACAAGAATCGAAATACTCTGTAGAGTGCGTTAAGCAATAACATACTTAAGATTGCACGAATTAGAAGTCCTATGCATATGACCAACTATTCAACTATTCAACTATTGAATATAGAAATACGTATATTAAAATAATGTCTAAATGTGTATAGTTTAATTGGTTATAAATTGGCAAAGCTTCATTAACAGGGAAACTCAGCTTTAAGTTCCAAATTCGCCGCCAGAGTCAGTATTTTCTGTCAGATATTTACGAATCAAGTAACAATCATTGCCTAAATATTAATAATAATATAATAGTAATTGTCATAGTACTATCTATATTAACCAGCCTCCGATCTACCATAAAGTAATATGTGATAATAGTAAAATAACTGGTACAATTTGATTAGGAATTTTGGTGGAAAGTATACGGCCAACATTTCTGAGTAATTATTATATTAGTCATTAATTTTATAATCAGTCGACATATTTGTAACAACAAATGTTTCAATAAAATAAATTTTTGCTTTTATCCACTATTATGAAAATATGACCTCTCGTATAAGTGTTTTAGAATTTCGACATTCAAGGAATGTAGAAAAATATTATTTCTTAATATTTTGGCTTTCACTAAGCATATAAGTTAATAATAATAATAATAATAATAATAGTATTTTATTGCCCAACAGATTACAATCCAATTACAGGACAATTTGCAATTTATGCACTATACAAAAGCATATACAGCAAAAAAGAAAATAAGATAACATTAAAAAAGAGATAATAATAAAAGTAACAGTAAAAGTAAAAGTAAAAGTAACAGTAACAGTGCACCCAATCGCAGAGCAAGTCCCAACCCCACTGCACCGAACAGTATGCAAAATCCAGACGGATAGCAAAACACAGTAAAGTGATTTAAAAATAACTATAGACATTAATAACCTCACACTCTGGCATTTATTGCTACAACCACAATTAATTATCATAGCCAGACCCAAACCGATTGCCATCAATAGACCCCCACCAGCCGAAGCTAATGGAAGTGCTCCCCAGCCACGGAAACCACAGATCTAAGACACGTGAAATTAATATCACACATACCGGATATTTGGTTATAATTCGTGCACATGGAGAAAATGGGTGATCCAAGTAACGCATTTGTCCTAGCCTGAGGGCAGTAGAATGCATCACCCCGCCGAGACACCAATCGCGGCACAAGAAATGGAACCTGGGAGAGTAAGGATGGGCTATCAATCCCATTGTGTAACAACTTGTATAAGAACGAGATAGCATGAATGGCTCTTCTACATTCCAGAGACGCCACCCCAAAACGTGCCAGAAGCTCGGTGTGCTCACACCCACGAGGAGGATAGAAACCATCAACGCGAAGTGATAAAAATTTCAGAAACTTCCTTTGAACAGCCTCAAGAGAGAGCCTATGGGTTTCAAAGACAGGATTCCAAATTAGTGAACCATATTCTAGTCTAGACCTAACCAATGCAAAATATAAGGATGTAAAAGCAGCTATATTAGAGAAGGAAGAACAATTCCTAATAATGAAGCCCAAGGCTCTTCGCGCCGACGACGCCACGCCAGAGATATGCTCAACAAACGTCAACCTCGCATCAAATGTAACCCCAAGGTCGATAACCGAGGCAGTACGGGTAAGGATCCCGCCCCCCAAAGCATAGGCAAAACTCACAGGCCGCAACCTCCTCGTAAATGCGACAACCTTGCATTTCGAGATATTTAGGTCCAATTTATTAAGTCGGCACCAACCGGCAATGTTGTCCAACTGTTCCTGCAGGTAGACGCAATCATCGCCATCTTGAATACTATGAAATATTTTTAAATCATCAGCAAATAATACCTTCATCGAATTGGCGCAGAGCACCAGATCATTAATAAAAATCAAGAACAGTAATGGACCCAGGTTGGAACCCTGTGGTACGCCCGATGTTGCAAGGAAGCAGTAGGAGGCGAATCCATTGTACTGAACATACTAATACCTGCAATGCGAAATATAAATAATATTTTGTAATTAAAGAATATGTTATATATTAAGACCCCAATCATTGAAATAAACGCAATGACGACTATAATTTACATAGGTAACGGTGCTCGAAAAAATCGCGCTTAGCAGTGATTATCTCAATAAAACAATCCTTTTGAAGCAAGTTGTAATGTTATACAAGGGAACTCATCTCAGGATAATCTAATTCATTTAAATTTATGATGCAATTTCCAATATACGATAGAGTTACTGAGCTTCGAATCCCCATCTCAATTATATGACAAATATATAACCCGTTTTAGCTCTCAATCTATTACTTATGTACGAAGTCATCACACACCATGCATACTTGTATCTAACTAAATACAAGTTACGGCTAGAAAACCATCATTTTCATAACTTTTAAACAATTAATTCAAGTGGATTCATGTTTCGGAATTTAATAATAATAATAATAATGCATATCAAATACGTCCAATTATATTTGTATAATACAATAATATTTGTTTTTTGACACTTCTATACCTAATGAAACATATCAAGAAATACCTATTAATGGTTTAAAAGATGGACGACAGCACTCTCGGATTAACCTACGCGGTATGTAATGAAACACTTTTTTTTTTTAGTTTTAAGTAGCTTACTAATAGCCGATGAGCCACCCGAAATCATAGAGCTATAAGCTTTCTTAAAGTGGGTATTTAAAAAATACATTACATGCAAAATAAACACAATAGATGTGAAACTTTTCAGTTTATTAATAAGAATCTGCGCATGTCTACTTCATGTAAATATGTCAGTCAACCGTTGTCCAAGCAAAGGTGTAGAGTCTGCAAATGAAAGACTATTACTATTAGCTGGGCGCATTCAGTCAAAATTAGCATTGAAGTACAATGTTTTATATTCAGTCTGTTAGCAGAGGGCCTAGAATACAGAGTGTAATACAGAATCTACCTATTATAACATGTAGAGTATAGTCTGTTTCAAGATATAGTGCAAATGCAAGCTCCCACACGGTTGTTTGAACACGACAGGTGGTATGCAATAAAAGTAATCGATGTGAGAAATACGCTACAGGCCCCTATTGTCAATATTTAATTAGAAATATTAAAAGTGTACGTGTATTATAATACGAATGTATATTTTTGCGAAATGTCAACTA
Source organism: Amphimallon solstitiale (assembly GCA_963170755.1). NCBI lineage: Eukaryota > Metazoa > Arthropoda > Insecta > Coleoptera > Scarabaeidae > Amphimallon > Amphimallon solstitiale. The sequence goes on from OY720675.1 coordinate 94,842,316, forward strand.
CGAGAATAATTTTGCTCGCTAATTTATTCTGTTAATTGTAAGAGATATTATCGCTGAATTGAATGCTAACATTATAAATTAATATTACTCAATTAATATTACTTAAAATTTGTGTTTGCCATCGCCGTATTAGGGGGGGATTAGCGCAATAGATAGTTAAGGGTTTTATTTATGACGTCGCACTATAACTTGAAACAGACAATACTTTTCCTTCTTTCCAATAATTTATGTGGCGAATATATTTAATTTGAGTAATAGTTTTGTATCAATACCATAATAAATTTCTTTAAAACTAATTTTGTCACAGATAATAATCCTTTCCACTAATATACGAATACATAAGTAAATATACAAATATGTGATGTAGAAATGCATTACTCTATGATAATGATTTTGTTTCTCTCAAGGTTTAGGAGCTATTTGTGAAACTTAAATTCGTCTTTGCTTTTAATCAATTTACACATTATTTGGAACTCATAAGAAAATAACATTACTACAAACAATATAACGAAATATCTGTATGTCCTCTTAATCTTCGTGCATCTTCTACCCATATAGGTGTAAAGCTGTTGTCGAAGTTCAGTGTTTTACCTAGGTAATTTACCCTTTGCATAATATGATCACAACTTAGTTGGTTTTCTTTTATTATTTGCTCTACACGTTACGAAACAGTGTCGTATAATCATGGCCAGACAAATATAACTATCTAATTTAGTTAATAGTTCAGGTAGACAACATGAAATGTTACAGGAACAGAAACTACCTATTCAATACTAGCAAACACCAGCATCTTTGGCCACCCTTTGGTAACATTTTAAAATGTAGAAGCAATTACAAAGCATAATACCTATTACGGAAAACACAGAGAGTTGTTCGCTGAAGCAGGAAGCTAAGGTCATTACCTCCAGTTTGGCATCAAGAAAGTCGAAGGATATTCTATTATATATATATAATAAAACACAAGTGTATAGTTTCAAAATTAATATAATGTTTAACACACTACATATGTTTCGCCCACCTGATGAAGCCACATTTTGGCGAAACATATGTAGTGTGTTAAACATTATATTAATTTTGAAACTATACACTTGTGTTTTATTATATATATATATATAATGGAGTTTCAACATGTATCTCCTTCGTCGATTATTAATTTAATATTCTATTAATTTATGAATGATAATAATATAATATTTATTATTATTATATGTTACTTAGCCCAGATATTTACATTAAAAGTAATTATTTCAAGACTTACATTATAAATACTTAATATTAAATACAATAACTATCATTCCGAACATTGTCTTTAACATGTTTCAATTCATTCCGACTATCTCATTCACCTGGATATAACCGGATTACAAACTTTTTTATAGGCTTATTAGTGTTTATTCCTCTCATTCAAGTTTGTTGATAAAAATTTGCTGCCCTTTACTTAACTTTCGGTAAGACACTGACTAATTTAAACACTATTTTTTGATGATAATTTAATAAATAAGTTGTTTTGACACTTGTAATATATTTTAAACCGCATGTCTCTTCTATACGCTCATTTATGCTATTTTTGTCTAGTCAGAATAGCAAATGCTTTGAAAGATTATACAATTTAAAAGGACACCAATTACGCATGTTACCCTTCAAGCTTTGGAGTCACGTCATATTTTTAAAACATGACCTTTTGTTTTTAAAACTTTTATATGTATCATAATTTAATAACTCGCTGTGTTATTTGTCAGAAATACATAACGTATGGTCAAGCAAGTAATTATAAACACGTCTTTCAATATGGATTATTGACAATAATTACTTTTAATGTTAATATATTGTCCCATAATTTATTAATAGTATAATAATAAAATAATAATAAAATTACAATATATATTTTTTTAATATTATGTTATTTATAAATTATTGGACAAGATATTGACATTAATATCTATTAATATAACGAGAATATTAGGCGATTTGTAATAATCGAAGACGCTGCTACTTGACGAGGCAAAGATTACCTGTGCAGATGGTTTAAATCACTTATATTCAAGTTATATTCAAAGCCTTATCGTATCATCAAGGATGGAAACAAATCAATAATTGTATTATGATTATTATTGATTTTTGGGACAGCGAAAAATGTAAGAACAATTTTTAGATATACTAAAAAATCAATGTAATTTTTACATTTATATCGTATCTTGGACGACGAAAACAAAATAGCATATCAACAAATGTCACTTTTATAAAAATAAAAAAAAACGTAAAAAGTTGCACTCTTTTGAAAGAAATCATGAAATATGTTGATATACCTGCAAGCATTCTAGAGGCAGCGAACAGTGAAGATTGAATTTGCTGACAGAGAAATCAAAATATATTACGAATAAGAATATCGTATGTTTTGTGAGTGGTGAGACATAGAACAAGTTCATGGTGCTAGGAAAACGATTATTTTCAATTATTTTGTCAAACAAAGATTATTCTCCTTTATCTTTGGGGGCGAAGTATTCCTTCTTGTGAGCTTATTTGGAATTGAAGGAAAGAGTGAAAATTGATAAGTATTGTGATTTGATATGACTTATCAAAAAAAAGAATGTTGGATATAGAGTTAAACTATGTATACAGGGTATTCCACGAGAGCCGTTCGTTAGAAGTTTTCGTGGTTAGAAAAAACTTAGAATTCTGAAATTTTGGGTTCCAGGGTTATTCAAGATTCTCTTTCATTTTAAAATATTTTCAAGATCATACTACTTCCGGTTATACCGGAAGTCGCTATTAACTTCCTTATTTTAAATGCAACACCCGGTATTTCATTTTTGGATTCCTGAGAAAATTTCATAGTGGGTTTTCATCAGGTTTCCTTATACCTATTTTCAATTTTTTCTTAGATATCTTGATTTTTTTGAAAATTTTGACAGATGTGGCCCTGTTTTGAGCATTGCGCCCTTTAACCAATTTCGATTGGTGGAAAGCGCTTCTGGGGTAGACGGAAGCACAGGAATGATACTTTCGAATGCCATATTGACAACTGTTTTATCGCATACAGGGTATCCAAAATTTAATGACCAATTACATCATTTTAAAAGTTGAAAAAGTCCGTTTTTTCAAATGGGATAGCCTGTATTTTATTGGATGGTCGGATGCAGAATTTGATTCTGCATCGATTCCCTATACCTATTTCCAGTGGTTTTCTTGTTAATTCAAATTTTTTATTTTAATGTGGTTTTTTGGCAGAAACCGCAACATCACTTGCCTTTCGAAGCCAAATAAACACCAATGAAACGGTAAAAAATTTACTTTAATTAGAACATGACATTAGTACATAACATTTAGAACGAAATATAAAATAAAAAAAAATTGGAACATAATGACAAAAAATAATAAGAGAATGTAAAATTACAATAATTGTTCTATATGACCTCCATTTTGGTTCAAACACTGAATAACTCTGTCATATACACCTCGCGAAACAGATCACCGAAGTTCGTCTGGACTTATATTAGTAAACGCATGGTGAACACGATTCAATAATTCCTCTCTAGTTTGTACCGGCCTAAAGTACACTAGTTCTTTTATACGACCCCAGAGGTAAAAATCCAAGGGGCCAAATCGGGTGATCTGGGTGGCCAGTTCCAAGGTCCCCGCGGGCCAATCCACCGATCCTCGAACATCATTGACAATTGCCGGTGTACAGCTATAGTTGAATGTGCTGGAGCACCATCAAGCTGAACCCAACTGTTTGCTCTATCACGTGGAGGTAGGGCATTTAGAAAATCACTAACAAACCCTCTCAGTATCTCCAGATATCTAGCCGCATTTAAATTTCCATCGTACACTTGATAAGCCACTCTGTTGTCCATAATTAAACAAAAAACATTGAAACTAAAGCGGTCTTGGTGATTATGTTCCCTAATAACATGTGGATTATCTTGTGCCCAGTAGTGAGTATTTCGGCGATTTTTAATTCCTTGCCTGCTGAATTTCGATTCATCAGTCCACATAATCTGATGAAGAAATCTCGGATCTTCGGTCATTTTCAAAATCATAAATTCGCAAAAGTTGACACGTCTTGCCTCATCACCAAGACGTAATCCGTGAACAGTTATCTCACAAAAAGGATGCATTCCATGTTTTTTTAATATTCTGTGGATTGATGTTTTTGAAATACCCAAATCCAGCGCTGCTGTCGAAATTGAACTCCGCGGATAAGCTTGAAAAAACGCCAACACATTCACCACGTTATCTTCATTATCAGTTACGGGCTTTAGGTTATTTTGAGTTGCCCTTACGTTTCCAGTTGCTATAAAGCGAGTTTCGATTCTTGCGAATTTTCCGAGAGTCATTGTTGGTAGGTCCGGATATAGTTTATTAAATAGTCTGCATGTTCGTCGAACAATTCGTCCACAGTCACCGTGCGTGTAAAACAAATTTAATAAATCATTATTGGAATATTCTTCAACATTCTCCATTATAAACTGTACTTAAGCAAGTTAACAAAATCCCTAGAACTGTAAGTAGATACCTCACGAATCTGTACGATGATACTGCTTTGACATTAAATCAACATTGTTTCAATTCCTGTCAAAATCAAGGCTTACTAGGTAGAACTTTTGGAGTTTGATCACCTTTTGATAAAAATATGGATTAACAAGAAAACCACTGGAAATAGGTAAGTATAGGGAATGTTATAGCAAATCGATGCAGAATCATATTCTGCATCCGACCATCCAATAAAATACAGGATGTCCCATTTGAAAAAACGACCTCTTTCAACTTTTAAAATGATGTAATTGGTCATTAAATTTTGGATACCCTGTATGCGATAAATCAGTTGTCAATATGGCATTCGAAAGTATCATTCCTGTGCTTCCGTCTACCCCAGAAGCGCTTTCCACCAATCGAGATTGGTTAAAGGGCGCAATGCTCAAAACAGGGCTACATCTTCAAAATTTTCAAAAAAATCAAGATATCTATGAAAAAATTGAAAGTAGGTATAGGGAAACCTGATGAAAACCCACTATGAAATTTTCTCAGAAATCCAAAAATGAAATAATATACCGGGTGTTCCATTTAAAATAAGGAAGTTAATGGCGACTTCCGGTATAACCGGAAGTAGTATGATCTTGAAAATATTTTAAAATGAAAGAGAATCATGAATAACCCTGGAACCCAAAATTTTAGAATTCTAAGTTTTTTCTAACCACGAAAACTTCTAACGAACGGCTCTCGTGGAATACCCTATATGTATAGGTCATTAAATTGGAAGATTTTCAGCAACTTTACTTGTTAACGCCGGTGGAGACATTTTAGATTTACAAGAACTGGATGGATGGGAGTCAATCAAAGTTGCCAGAGGGTATTTAGAAGAAAACCTGATTAAGAGATTTTCATTTGCGCAGAAGATCCAGGTCGGGAACGTTTCAATAAAAAATGTGTCAAATACTAAAGAATCAATGGAATGTTCACTATATGCAAATAATAAGGAAACTGAAGACCTAGCGATCACACACACGAACGGCATATTTCTTACATTTAAGTATTGCGACAAAATAGATATTCATGTTCAAAAATAAACTTGTATTATAATTTTGTATCTACCTAATATATTATGGGTTTGAATCTAAGGTATTATGAGTAACCATAGGTTATCTTGTAATCTAATAATCTAATATTATAGTCTTAACATTTATCAGTAAATGTTAAATAACATAAAATGAACTTAATTGATGATGATACGATAAAAGTTATTATAGTCGCAAAAATAATGTTTTTTAAACGGGATTTACATTATAAGTATACTTAATATTAAATACAATATAATAATTACTTCTCTATATATTATAATATCCATTCCGAATATAATAATAATAACGGTGTCTTTATTTTCCAACATACAAGCAGTATACAGGAAAGAAAAAAATTGTTACAGGGATGGAAAATATGGTGGAGTTCAGATGCGTCACTAAAGGTTCACATCTGCTCATCCACTCAACCGTTCTAAAACTACCTTACGAAACTACCTTAATCTAATAAGATATAAGCTAACAACGGGTATTTATTAGTCAAAAACAAAGAATGTAAAATTTCTAACAAGGATATTAACTGACCTAATAATAGATACCAATAAAAGTCGCGACAAAAAGGAGCCGCGGAACGGGCTAGTAATATACCACACGGCTTTAAATTTCCGTGGTATATTATTATACACGTGCGATATTAATTTGATGTGTAAAGCAATTTATGAAATGTTCAAATTTGTGACGAGGAGTAAGAGTTCCCTTAAACTTGATATTCAGTATATATCTATATATGCATTTTTTAATCTCGATCATCTCCAGTATGCCCCTTGCCCTGGTGTTATGCTCTTTCTGTAAAATAGATGTATTATCAAAGTCAAAAGTATGTGATACATCTATTTTACAGAAAGAGCATAACACCAGGGCAAGGGGCATACTGGAGATGATCGAGATTAAAAAATGCCATAATTCCATTAATGATAGGAGTGAAATAGAAAATCTCCAAGGTTATCCCACCTTATTCCTTGGCTACACCGTACTGATGACGACCAATTAGTCAGAAACACGTGTCTACGGTTGCTCTACAGCGGATTATACCCAATATTTTTCTTTTACTGATATTTTATGTATCCGCGATAATTCCTTATTTTGATATACCTATATATCACTTCTAAAAGAAATTTTGAGCGGTTTTTGCGTGAGGACTACTGCGTTGAACAATGTAGCCGTGCGCAGTAAAGGTCGGTTTTTCATGTTCAACCATCCCAAGTCATGCAGTTTATGTGCCACATGATCTCCGCCTCTAATCACATACAGGGTTAGTTAAAAGTATGGAGACGGCGATTTATTGTCGTTAATATTCATTTTAGAGAATTATGTTCAATATAAAAGTTTGTTAGGATATTTTGATCTACATTTGAGAATATTTGATTTTTTTTTCTTCAATTGTTTTTTAGTTACGCCTGTCCACGCAGTTTTTTTAAATGGGAACTAGTAAATTTTACTCTATCATTCGATAGAGAATTTTTTTCTCTTTACAATAATATTTTTGTTTTTTTAAAATTCATTTTAATAACTTTTTTATAAGAAAAGGCCGGTTCAAGTGTTTCACAGATGTTCGGTACATCGCAGATAGACAGAAGCGATGCGATAAACAAACTTGAGCGACATAATTTTATCAGTGGTTATTGTGTACGTCAAATCTTTGACAGAAATAATTCATTTGTGCAATTTTTTGCTGTTAATATTAACAATGGAGAGTTTAAGTGAACATGAACGAATTAAAATACTTATGATGTTGGGTTATGGAGATAGACGCAGAGTTTACAAGACGTTTGTAATTTATTTAATGATACGCATCCAAATAGAAATCCAATTTCTAAATCCGTTGTTTGTAAAACTTTAAGATGCTTTGAACAAACTGGTAGCGTTAAAGATTTGCCAAGGAGTGGTAGACCTACAACAGCAAAAAGCTAAAACAAAAAAAAAAAAGTTATTAAAATGAATTTAAAAAAAACAAAAATATTATTGTAAAGAGAAAAAAATTCTCTATCGAATGGTAGAGTAAAATTCACTAGTTCCCATTTAAAAAAACTGCGCGGACAGGCGTAACTAAAAAACAATTAAAGAAAAAAAAAATTCAAATATTCTCAAATGTAGATCAAAATATCTTAACAAACTTTTATATTGAACATAATTCTCTAAAATGAATATTAACGACAATACATCGCCGTCTCCATACTTTTAACTAACCCTGTATATTAATATAATGAAAAAATTCTGCAGTTTTTGAAATTTCAGAGCATACTTATATGATAGCACAGCTTGATACAAGGAATCACAATACTCTATCTGTGAGAGAATAAGGGTTCTACAAAGTAACTTTTCAGCATTTAACAAACATCTGCTGCCATACAAAAGCCTTAGCGCTGCGTAAGCTCGTTGTAAACAAACGTTGATATAATCGCTAAAATTCGCCACAGTCCAGTAAAACATCCAAACTATTGCCACCATCCCCGATCGCAAGTCTCTCGCCCTCAAGGCATATATTTATTTGCTTTTCTTTTCTCCAAAAGGAATCAGATTGGTTTTCTTAAGATTCAGATGCTATGAATGGTACTTGGCAAATGTAATAACTTTAGTCAGCTCTGCATTTAGATATTAACGGTGCGATCTTCGATGCCTAACACTAACGGGGGTCCATAGATGGAGCTGTGATTGCATATGGATTTTTTGCAGTTTTTATTATAACCCTAGATCAATAGAGAAACAAACAGAGAAATATTTATAATAAAGATAGGAATACAACAAAAATTAATACTAATGGATATTTTCGGTACCATTTTAGGCGAAACCAAAAATCAAAATTCATTTTTTTTCGGATTCAACATCAGCATAGTGCCTTTTATAAATTGAGTTAATTTCGTTCTGTTTCTTCCAAATTTACTAATTCTATGATTTTTTTTGAAAAAACTAAGGGCACTAGGAATTTTAAAATAATTCAACCTGATGAGTGTGTTTTAACATTTACTGTGTGAAAATTTCATTGTTCTTGATTTACAACTTTTCGTTAAAATGGTACCGATATTCCTTATGGACATATAACACGGGCGTACCCCAGCCTTAACATGCTATATCAGATTCGGATACCGGAAAAGAGTAGTAAATCTGTATGTAATCAGCATTAGACTTACACTTGCAAACGGTGAAATATCGGGCCATTGCAATTAAGAAAAGTGCCTAAGAATGAAACCTTGCGGAACATCGGAACTTGTATGTAGGGTCAGTATGCCGAATATGAGACCCTGCCTAATATGAGACCCCAACCTACATGACGTAGAAAGTGCCGCCGCCTGGTGACTAGACCGTAAAACAATCGTTTATAGCATCATTGGTAATCAGTCAAACAGTCGAGTGTTTTTAAGTGCAAACAAAGGTACAGTGATTTTTCTTCGAATTTTGTGCTTGCCTACTTTTTTACATCAACAACTTTACCGGCTGTTTTCACTTTCAAGGTAAGACTTTGTTTAAAACGTAAGTATTAGATAGACAGCTATAAATGTGAAGTGTAAATATACTACTTTGTTTTTAAGTTAACTTAAATCCTAACCTAAAAAATTCGCTGGAGTATATAACAACGTGGTCGTGCCCAATATGAGACCCTGACCTAGTTTTTATCGTATAAAAAGCATGTTTTTTGTCATCTTAGATGCCTCTCGAAACGAAACGCAAAAAGTGGGATGCTGTAATGATGATGCGAGCTGTAAAAGCAGTAAGGAATCGTGAAATGGGCTATAAAAAAGCTGCAAAATACTTTGAAGTTCCAAAAGGGACATTGGAACGTTACGTTAAGGATTCCGAAAAAACAGCTGAATCACTGGTAAACGTTCGTATGGGAAGAAAGCCCACTTTACCACAACACCTTGAAGATTTGCTGGTAAAATACTGCGTTGAGATGGATTCAAGGTTTTATGGTTTAAGAAGGAGAGATATTAAAAAAATGGCGTTTCGGCTTGCTATAAAAAATGGTTTAAACCATCCGTTTTCTTATAGACAACAATGTGCTGGTGATAAATGGTTAAGGGGATTTTTACGAAGACACACGCAACTCTCTCTAAAAAAGCCTCAAGGAACATCGTTCGCAAGAGTCAAGGGATTTAGTCCAGAAAACGTCAAACGCTTTTTTGAAATCTATGAACCTGAATTGTTGAAAATTAACAGCCAACCACATAGGTTGTACAACGTTGACGAAACAGGGGTCACTATTGTGCAACACAAGGTAGCTAAGGTCATCACACTAAAAGGGAAAAAGAATGTAGGAACTTTGACATCGGCAGAACGGGGGCATCTTATCACGGTGGTAACGTGCATGAATGCATCAGGCTCCTTCGTCCCTCCATTGATAGTTTGGCCACGAAAAAACATGCAAGATGCCTTGATGGAAGGGACTCCCTCAGGATCAATCGCTGCATGCCATCCATCAGGTTGGATACAAACAGACATTTTTACAATGTGGTTCAACCATTTTCTAAAGCACGTGAAACCTTCTGAAGATGATCCGGTGCTTTTATTGCTTGATGGGCATAACTCACACACCCGAAACATGGACGTCATAGACAAAGCTAGGGAACATCATGTATCAATCGTTTGCCTTCCCCCACATTCAAGCCATAAGATGCAACCGCTCGATGTCAGCTTTATGTTTCCACTGAAAACATTCTACGCTCAAGCAATTGAGGATTGGCTCCATTCTAACCCCGGTAAAGTTGTAACCAATTTTAATGTTGGTCGTCTATTTGGTGTTGCTTATAACAGAGCTGCTACTATGAATAATTCCATTAATGGCTTCAAAAAAACAGGATTATTTCCCTTAAATAAAAATGCATTTGGTGATGAAGACTTTCGTATCCACTCTCACAACTTTGTTTCCTCTGAAGCTGTAGATGCAATAACGCCCACAGGAAGTCCACAACCTTGTAGCAGTAGTGACAATGTGGAACGTATTAAACAAACGACAAATTCAAACAAGTTGTTAGTGACTCCTGAAGAAATAAATCCCTTGCCTACGTTAGCTAAGAACGACCCGTCAAAGCCAACAAGAGCCCGTAAAGCTGCTATTATCACATCAACGCCCTATAAAAATGAATTAGCTATGAGCATTAATAAAAAAGCTCCAGTACCTTTGAAAAAAACTCTATTTCCTACAAGAAACAAAGGAGTAGGTAAAGGGGCCCCTACAGGAAAAGGAAAGATGGATGAAAATACACCACTAGTTAAAAACCGGAGAAAAAATAACCCTAATTATAGCGATGATGACCTTGGCTCAAGTGAAGATGATGAAAGACTTTCTCTCCATGATAGCAGTGATGACAGCATTGGCGACAACGACGCTGAATGCCTTTTTTGTGGTTGTTTATTTTCAGAAGACAAACGGGGCGAGCAGTGGCGTCAGTGTAGAAGGTGTCTAAGATGGGCCCATGAAGACTGTGGGGCTGACGAACTTTTTGTATGTAAACAATGTGAAAAGTTTGAAACTAAAAACAAAAAGTAAACTAAACTTGTAGTGTAAACCAACTAATTTGTTTAAAATGTAACTTTTCTTTTTTACCTACTAGTGTACCTAGCTAACTGTTTTCTAATTCTTGTGTTCAATTTTATTTTTGACCTAGTTTTTATTTAGTAGGTAATTATTATTTATAGTTGTGAAATAGGGGTCTCATAATACGACCACTTTTTTTCAGACGCCAAAAATGTAACACTTATTTTTATAATTAATACAAGGTAACCTGCTTAGCGTTTTTTCGATTTTTGTCATTGCTATGTGTAGTAAAATATATGCATTAAAAGAATATCACGTTGACATTGTAATTTCTTACTTACCTAGTTATATAACGATGAAAACCAAAAGGGGTCTCATATTCGGCATACTGACCCTACAAAACGAGAAACACGATTATCGACCACTACGTCTTGTCTTCTTCTATTAACAAGGTAATTATATAGTAAGTTTACCAAACCAACATGAGACAAAATGGCGGACATTAGTGAATAGTTACAGGTATCAAGTGCCTTCCTAAAGTCAGGCAAGCACTAAAGGGTTACGATATTCTTATCTTGATTATATCATATGTGATCATGCTGTGTTACAACTGAAGTTCTTTCTAAACCTCAACTGCACAGGAGGCAAAATATCATTGTCTAGCACAGATTGCAATCTGATACTCATCATGACTCATCCAGCAATCTTGTACAATACCGTCAAAATGCTGACAGGTCGCAGATCTACGTAATCTGTGGGATTCGATTTCTGTGGAAGTGGCCGAACAAGACCAACACTCCGGAAAAATACGACTTCCTATGCAGCAATTTATTATGAGAGTCACAAAAGGCAAAACATGGCAGAACAAATAAACAAACATAGTTTTTAGCAATTTTCTTCAATTTATTCTAACTACCCAATTTTAATAATATTTGTTTATATATTGACAGGGGGAAACCTGGCCACTTAGCAATATATGTCAAGTAAATAATACAATACGAAACTAATATTTTAATATCAAGAAAACAATATTTTGGTGAAATGTAAATGATTCGGTTTTTGCTCTATATATAAGACAACAGAAAAGTAAAATTTGCACATGTTTAATATATCCAATATTAAATAATATATATAACCTCAAGATTAGAATATATTAATTCAGTTTACAACAATCGTATAAACATACTTGCTTATATGCATTTTACTAAAATTCATATATTAGACGATTTTAACCAGCTTGTTTCTGAACAAATTAATTTTGGCAAGTTTTATTCCACTAAGACTTAATTTTATTTCGATTGTTACGATGCCGTCGTGAATATGTATACTCGCGGCAAAAAGTTTTGTCGGGTGGTAAGACTAGCTATATGGAAGGTATCACTGGTCAACTCTAGTAATCCGATAATATTTTCCACTAAATTTTAATAAACCATAAAGGGGGATTGTAATATTTTTGTTTACCGTTGAGCGATATATTAAATTTCCTTCTTCTTCTTCTTCTTCTTCTTCTTCTTCTTCTTCTTCTTCTTCTTCTTCTTCTTCTTCTTCTTCTTCTTCTTCTTCTTCTTCTTCTTCTTCTTCTTCTTCTTTTTATAGTGTCTTCAAGTCAGGCCTTGGGCCTTTTACTTATAATCTGTTTATGGTTTGATCATGGCTTACGAATGTTGAGGACTAAACTTCTCCGGAGGATTAATTGTTGTTGAGGGCGAGGCGGGGCCGCTTGATTGGCAGGTATTCCTGCGGGTCGTAGTTCATAGCAGCTGAGAGAGCAGTGCTTGGGTGATTTTCCATGTTATGGTAAAAATCTATTGTGAGACTTCTTATATGTTGGTCTGTTGTCGGCGTGTTGGTATCCCTGTGTGTTTGTGTATTTCGAATGAACCATGGGGCTCGCAGCACCATCCTGAGAGAGGTGTTTTGAATTCCTTGTAGTGCTTTGATGTGTGTCGGGGCGGCGTTTACCCAAATCTGTGCGGCGTATGACATCATCGGTCGAAGCACTTGGATGTATATTAGATGTTTCAGTTTACTTGAAAGCGTGCTGGCTGCGCCCAAGAGTGGCCATAGTCTTCCTTTGGTTGTTTTTGCTTTTTTACAGGCATTCCTGATGTGGTTTGAGTACGTTAACCTACGATCGAGTGTCACACCAAGGTGCTTTACCTGTGGTGTCCATAGGACCTCTTGGTGGTTTATGTAGAGGTGTCCTTTTAGTGGTTTAACTTTCCGTCGGAAGACTATGGCCTGAGATTTTTCTCCGTTAATGGATATTCGCCAGTTGTGGCACCAAGCTGTAATATTATTGACGGCATTTTGCAGATTTCTTAAGGCAATTTTGGGGTTGATGGAGCTGGCGAGTATAGTGGTATCATCTGCGTAAGTGGCAAGTAGTGAATTTTCAGTTTTGGGGATGTCGGCAGTGTAGATGGCGTATAGATGTGGGGAGAGGGCTGAGCCTTGTGGTACTCCTGCGGTAATAATTCTCGGGGTTGAAATTTCGTTGTGAATTTTAATTGAAAATGTTCTGCGATGCAGATATGATGAGATGATACGGATAAGGTGGTGGGGTGTTTTTTGGAAATCATTTAAGTTTCCTGAAAAATAAAATACATCTAGCATAATAAAGCAATAAATAAGCAAACAAAAAATTACACAAAGTATCTTTTGAAGACAATATATTCAAAGAAAAATATTTGAAAATGTAAATTATGAGCAATATCACACTTACCCTGCACGTTTTAAGATTTGTCGTTTTAAAAATGCAGAGAAATTACCCTACCAATAAAACAACGGATGCTGAAATAATAATTGATCTTTAGAGAGGTGACTGAACTATTAAAAAAGAGTATTTGACATATGGGCTGCAAAAAATCTTGATTTAAATAATATTCCAAAATTTAAGGGTGTTGTATAGGTACATTTTCAAATATTTACAGATTACAGGCTATCTTTAAACTTCATGCAAAAATGATTTAGATGAAATATTCTTATAATGTTTATCTACACGTCCCTAGGCATTTTGTTTTTTCAATTTTATATTAATTGTTATAAAAAATTAAATATAAATAGATAATCGAAAAATAAAATGCGTACCGACGTATAACATATTATTGTGAACATTAATTTCTAGCAAAACTTTTTCGTATTTATTAAGATAAATGTGTAATTTGATAAGAACGAAATGCATTTTTGGCACTGCTTTAATACGCCACCTGCAGTCAAATATTTGATATATCCTTGCAATCCAAGACAGGGCGGAGTTACTTTGTTTAGGTGGGGATTCACTTTACGAGCGATATTCGGAATACAGAAATTCGGAATACGGTTTTGAGTAGGTATTTGATTAAACATTTTTTTATATTATTTTACATTTCATAAAATTGAAAACATTATCTAGTAACCTTGGTTTAACTTTATAAAATTAAGGTATATTTTCTTTTTGTAAAATTTACTTATATTATTTTGTATTACATTTCATAAAATTGTACACATTCTCTGGCAGGCTTTTATAACTTTTACATAAATACAAACTTAAACAAAAACATTACATATGATTCATAAATAATACTAGCTTTTTTAGTTCTTCCACTATTTTACATTTATCAAGATAAAATACTACTGACATTTATAAGTGAGTTAAAAATAATGTAAAACTAATATATGTAGAAAATGAGATGGATATAGATGGTGCCTACTTCCTCTGTACAGATCGTCAGATATTGTAGCAGACTGGTAGACGTTCAAAAGAGTAATTTACGACCTAGCAAAAAATTACTCTCAAATGATTCAGTGTTCGGACAGTTATAAAAAGATTTGAAGTAAACCAGAAATTGCTCGGAAAGGATATCTTTTATTTTAAAAATTTAACTACATTACTCTTCGTGTTATGGTAAATAAAGAACAGACATAAATAGGACTTATTATTTTACAGATGTAGTTACATAATAATAATGAATAAACATTAAACTTTAAATAATTTATATATAATACTAAAACAATGAAATTTCATTCAATACATGATATTATAAGTACAGTCATTCTGCATCTTTTTTGGAAAAAAATATGCGAGACTATTTTATTTGATAAATCGTTAGTTCGACGAACAAGTCTGTCGAACAAAACCGCAGTGTGTGGGCCCCTTTAGTCATTGAATTCATGTACGAGGTTTCTCGGATACCTTGCCGGCCACCTTGTATTATAATAGTACCTATAGATATAAATAATTATCCTGTGATTTTCAATACGGCCAATGGAAAAGATAATCAAGACGATGACATTAGTGCCTTTCAACAAAATATTATTATTATTATATAGTATTCATAGGCACTAAGTAATATTACTTTTAATCAGAATTCCATCTTACATACATATTAACTTATTGAACACATGTCAGACTAAAAAAACTTACAATCTACATTCCTGTGGCGCCTAGACACCAGACTAAATAAATCATACAAAATATTACTAGCACCTACGTTACGTATAGTATGTGTAGCCTGAAAAGAGACAATTAGCACTTAACGCATCAGACGTACGTCATTTCGAATGCATCGCTCCATAAGGGCGGTACTTATAAACTGGGAACTATACAATTTTGATTTTTACTATAGCATTTAGCAAAACAGTACGTGGTAGTGGGGTATTGGCAAGCTCCACCCCTGAGTAGAATCCCCCTATACCCGCAGCGAAGACGTCGAAATTTTTAGTTTGCTATACAACACCCTTAAACACCTCAAGCAATTGCGCTGTAAATACCAAGGTAAATAAATATTAGGCAAACATGTCCCAGGTAAAAAAGTCTTATATAATAATATAATCAAGAATTTTGAATTAAATTATAATGAAAAACACATAATTTTTTTGTATCTATTTTAAAATAAATAGAATGTATATTACAGAAAAAAATTAATGACAGATACATACCCGTAAATATCATCAATATAAATAATTACAAATTCTATAAAACCCAGATCTTAATAAAGCATTCATTCTCGCCCTTGAAAAATAAAATAAATTCGGAAAGCCCCAAACATTTGTAGAACAGCAAAAAGATTTCTTTGTAATGTTGACACATCAATGTTATCGTGCGATAAATCATAAATGAAGAATATTTGAAATATATTTACTTCTATATACCACATGTATTTTCTTTTACCAAGCAGTTCAGTATATTTACTCAAACTTGGGTATTATAAAAAATGAATAAAATCCCTCTTTATTTCGTGTTAGAATTTATTAGAGTTGACCCAGTGGTACCTTCCATATAGCTGGTCTTAAGACCCGACAAAACTTTTTGCCGCGAGTATACGTATGTTGAATTATAAAAAAAAGCGAACTACAGATATGAATAAACGTGGAGTACCAAGAATATATTCGCTATTCACAGCATAGGAAATATACAAAGTAACGCAGCTAGCGGGAACTGTAAACTAAAAAAACTGTGTGTTGCATACTATAACAGATCATATTCTTTTATTTCTTCTGAATGGCCTTAGTTTTTCCGTTGATTTCAAGTTGTTACTTTAATGAAAGAATATCCCATATTCGCTTATCATTTATTTACAATGATCGGCAATTCATGCACAACAAAAATGGTCGGATAAAAGGGAGCGTCGCATAAACTAAATTTACTGTCTTCATTAATACATACGCGGCGGCAAAACAGTACCATGACTACGCAGATATTCTGAATCGCGATTACAACTTCTAATGATACATTTTGTAGTATAATTGACTATTAGTAAATGTGTTCCCTCTTTAGTCAAGTCAACATTCTGCGCGGAACGATATGAATTCCGCAATTATGGTTACACATGCATCAGAACGAGTTTCTTGCAGTAGACCCTACACAGCATTCATTGCAAGTGCAGTGGCGTAGTAGCTAATAAACAATAATACAAAAAGTCATGTTTATTCGAATATAATACAGTACTTAGTTCTCTATTTTCTGTCGCAATTAATGTTAACATTAAACGGATTAGCATTATACTAGGTCACAATAGTTTCCACTCGCACATAGTTTAGAGTATTTTAAGAATGATATAAGGTGACAATGTAATTGTAAATTCCACAATCTTGCAGCCTCAAAACACTGAAGCTAATGAACCTGATATACGTTTCACAACACTTCAAAAAATTAAACAACATTTTTAAAAGCATTGATTTCCAATTCGCGTAAAAGTCATGTAATTCGTTGATAATTCTGTTGGCTAACACAACGCTCATTTACAGTTCAATAGGGCAGACAATTCTAGTGTAGTTCACCATATTTTGGACACAAGCCATAATGTTCCAGCAAATGGCCTCAAACTTGTAAAACACATGCATAATTATAGAGAACTAGGTAGCTATGAGAGTATATACATATACAAAAATTGAAATAGAGTAGAGGAGAGTGGGGCAAGTTGTTACATTCGAAATAATTTCCACATTTGTCAATGAAGCTTCCTCTATCCGGCACAGGTAGAGCCACTAGTCAAATGCAACTTACTCGTGAAGTTTTATATTTATAGCTAGGAGACAAACCAAAACAATTACAAACATTATTTTGATGCATGTGAAGTATGTTAATGGCTTGTGCAGTAATCACTTTAGGTATATCTACTAGACGGTAAGTAATCATTTTTATAGCGGTATAGGCGGATAAATATAACTGTTTTTCTCAAACTTCCACTATTTAGTTTTAGGTTTAACTAAAATATGCACAGAATATTTCAACATTATTTTACTAATTACCAGGAGCAAGTTGTTAAAATAACCGTTAAAATAACCGGGGCATGTTGTTACAGTAACAACATGCCCCGTCCGCCATGCTGTTACTGAAACAACATCGTCAATGTAAACTAATTCAACTATCAATTTCAATGTTTTTTTTTTATTGTTCTAGTTAATATGGTGAGGACTTATAAGAGGAAAACTGACAGAGGAAACACGCCCATCGCAGTTTTTTAAAACGCTGCTAGAGAAATATCAAAAAAAATATATCCATTCAGGAAGACGCAAATCGATTTGAAATTAATTTTGTGACGTTGTATCGATATCTTAAAGAGAAAAATAAACAACCTGACAGCAAAGGACCTACGAAAGCTTGCATACGATTTGGCTGTTGCCAAAACATTAAAGTTAAAGACGCATGGAAGAATAGTAAAATGGCATCGAAGGACTGGTTATAGGGTTCCTCAAGAGACATCAAAATTTGTCGGTTCGAACACTAGAAGCTACAAGCTTTTCCAGAGCAACAGCATTTAATCGCCACAACGTGGGCTTGTTTTTTGACAACCTTGGTTCCGTTTATAACAAATACAAGTTTAAAGTCAATGATGTGTACAATGTGGATGAAACGGGACTTACTACAGATCTAAAATCATCAAAAATTATTGCTAAAGAGGGAACAAAACAAGTTGAGGCAAAAACTTCGGGAGAACGGGGGCAATTAGTAACTATTGCTTTAGCTGTAAGTGCAAGGGGTAATACAGTTCCACCCTTGTTAATATCACCCAGAAGACACTTTAAACAGTAAATTCACCTTATGGTTGTGTAGGAGCGGCTTCATCGTCTGGTTGGATGACAGCTGAAGTTTTCTTATAATTTATTAAACATTTTGCTGCATTCACTCGATGTACTAGAGACAAGCCAGTATTACTTCTGCTCGACACCCGTGAATCGCACCTATCTATCGAAATGCTGAATTACTGTAAGGCTAATGGTATAGTGTTTTTGAGTTTTCCACCACATACCTCTCATCGGCTTCAACCCTTAGACAGGAATGTATATGGTCTTCTCAAAACGCATTATGGTATCTTCGCATATGGGTGGCTTAAATCCCGATGACTATTTACGATAATGCGACTGTATTAAAAGAAGCTCTACCATATGCCGCTAAACCAGAAAACATCCAAAAGCGATTCGTAATAACAGGTATCTGCTGTTCTAACTGACACACCAATAAAGGCTGAACTAGAAGCAGAATCCTATGCAAGACAAGACAGAAAACAAAAAGGAAAGAAAATTATCGGAAATTTAACGGGAAGTTAAAATGTGAAATTTGAAAAAAGGAGAAGGTGAGAAAGCAAAGTTAAACAAGCTCATTTATTGTCAGATTCTGAAGAACCATATGAACGTTATGAGTTGTGCTTAGTATGTTTAATGGCTTTTTCTGAATCCAAAAATGAAGATTGGATTCAGTGTACGGTTTGCAAAAGATGAGCGCACGTGTCATGTGGTAATAATGAAGACTGCTACTACTACTACTTATTTTCTTTGTATTCGATTAATAATAACGTATTGGTTTTGTATTTTAAAACATTTAATCAAAAAATAAATATTAATTTTGTTTTTCAAATATGCTTTTTGATTTAAACTGGCACACTTACTACCCATTCCTGCACTGTAACAACTGACCCCATAGTGGGGCACATTGATACAATGTATATTGGTTCCTTAAAATTGTCATAATTTTTTTGTTTATCTAATTAACAGTAAAAATGAAATTTATATTTCAAGTATTATCGTTGTCACTTATATTAATTTACTTTTTTATTCCGATACTAACGTTCGAGTAGAAAAAATAAAATGTTAGGATTGAAACAACATGCCCCACTCTCCTATACTGATTCCAGATAACGAACGGGTATCAATATCATGTTTATATAAGTTTATATGGCGTGAACAACAATGGCGTTTACATGTAGCTTTAAGTTCTTGGAACGTTTAATTAGACGGTAAAATATTATTGTTAAGACTGACAGAATGAACAGTACAATGAACAGGTATTACAAACATTGTTTGTAATAGCTAAGTATACGTTTAAATAAGCCATCTATGCACATTATCAGAGCAACGCAGACAATCATAATAGAATTTTTAAACACGAAAAAAAATTATTTAAAAAAAAAATTAGTTAACGCGCCAGACTATCGGCACTTTAACATTAGTTACTTGATATGTTTCTGTACGATTAAATGAATGGAACTCGGATCCGGCGGTGACTCGTAGGCAAGGGCACCTAAGTAGCAATCAGGAAGTCAGTGCGTTCGAAACCTTTCCGTGGGTAAATTTACTACACCTAATTAAATTATCTGTACAGAAAATCACATTAGAATGGCATAGAAAGTCTAAGAGTAAGTTTTATAATTGAAGATATCAACGAAACTGATATTTGGACATCCATAGCTATAGGGGCATAAGCATATAAAATATTCTGCACTATTAGAAGACGCTCTGGAATCTATAGAAACTGATCGATTTTACTAATGGGGATACTTAAATAAATCACATGTGCCTATTTAAAAACCGAATTATTTAGCCTATATGAGATTAGAAAACATATGCTGGTCTTGTAAGGTAATTACAAAAAGTAAGAGATAAAGGGTACCATTCAAGTTAGAAGTTATTCAAATACAATTCTTCATAAACAGAACCTACACTTACTGTAATCCATCTTAATAAATTTTTCTGCATTATGACGAATTAACTGAGTAGCCATAGAAGTAGTGCAATGATAATACCGAAAGCGCGCCACTGCACTGGAACTATGTATTCACATATATTTTATGTAATAATGAAAAAGCTATTGGTATTTATATATTGTAAATTATTATAGTAAAGCACGTAATATATTATACAGGAGTATATGCATATATGGGTGTATAGAAATTAATATAATTACATTTGTATAAATGCTATAAAATAGCTCGCAGTCAAGCGCAATTACAAACGGCGATATAAATCAACGTCGACCAGGGTTATGCACTTCTGTCTCCTTTCTGCACATATGAAAACAAGCGAGAGTTCACAAATGTGTATATTCATGTATGCATGTGTATCAAATTTAATCATTGACTTTCTGTTTGGAAGAATTATGAGAAAGGACAATGTTTCGAATTGCAAAAATGGTCAAAATATACGAATTTTCAACAAAGCATGACGTTTTCGTTTACACTATCTTGGTATCTTTAACCAAATTGCGTACACCAAAATAATTTTGTTAATAGACTTTTTATTATTAAACACTACTTTGAAAGTATTAAAAATTTACTGAAAAAATGAAAATGTTTCGATTTGCGCTTTAACAAATATTAATTATTTCTGCACCATATCATTTCACAAAGGCACTTTATTCGCACTTCGGCTGAAAAATTTGCTTTCTATTAGCAGAATATAATTTAAAGCTAGTTAAGATTAATTTGTCTGCTTCTGCTGGTGGAAATACTTTTGTAAGATGATATGTCTCAACAAACAGAGTGTGCGTTTATAAACTCATTTATTCTGTTTTATATATAGTATGGCTAATCAAATTTCTCTAACGCATTTAACTTCCTGACATACCTCATAACAATGGTATAAGGTATTGATGACTCAAATTAAAATGTTGTTCCAAATAAGTTTCAAATACTTTATCTCCAAAAAACCTGTGAGTAAACTGAAAATTGTTAGATCTGGTCACCATGCAAACAACTGCTATTCGATTAAAGTAAAAGTTTAATCCCGGTTTGAATTTTGAACTTTCTTATACAAAAATTGTTCCAAATCAAGCTATAGATACTTTTGTACCGATAAATTTTAGTAGAGGGTATAATTTGCGAGATATTTGCAAAAAACTCCTATTCGATAAGAGTAAAAGTATTACTTCCGGTTAGAATTTTGAGATACTTTTTATACAAAAATTATTCCAAAGAGACAGCAAAACTATCTTTGAACCCCATTCCTCCGGTGTGTACCGGGTTCCATGTTCGGACGGCGCCGCGGCGGTGTAAATATCGGCGAGACCAAACGATCGGTCAGCACTCGTGTCTCCGAGCAGAAGCGCTGCACGCGGTTGTACAGTTGTAGTACGCAGATTGAGCACAGATTGAAAACAGAACACCAGATCCAGTTTAATTCCACTAAAATTTTGTCCAAAGACTTACATTATAACAGCCGCAAAATCTGTAAATCCAACGAAATCCAGAAACATTTTAACAACTTGAAATGAGATAAATAAATAAATAAAACTATCTCCATCACACTTGGAAATCCATCAAACAAACACAACTCAACCATAACACACACACCAGTCTATTACAGGTAATCGCAGCAGTAGAAGCTCTGAAATTGTCCTTTAAGATTGTGAACGAAACGTCGACAGTAGAAGCAGAGACGACGACGCTTTTTCAAACTAGAAACCAAGAAAGTATATTGTGTACGTATAAATTATTTCGGTTTAAAAATATAAAATATATTAATAACTCGAACGAGCCATCTATCGTGTCCAGATTTTGTAATTTTCTCTTTTGGCACTAAACCAACATATATTGTATATGAGTCATTGTGGTTCCTAAATATAGTAATTGTTAATAACTGGACTACAGCGCCACCTATCGGATCCTAGCATAGCTATGAACCATCGTCTCGACAAAATAAATATGTTGTGTGACTATGACCTCAATCGGTCAAGTCGTTCAGAGGGTACACAATCACTAACAGATAAATAAATAAATAAAACTATCTCCATCACACTTGGAAATCCATCAAACAAACACAACTCAACCATAACATACACATCAGTCTATTTCAGGTAATCGCAGCAGTAGAAGCTCTGAAATTATCCTTTAAGATAGTGGACGAAACGTCGGCACAACAATGATTATATAATGTGTAATATACGAGGGTTCGTTTTTATATTCCCGGACTAGACATTTTTCAATTTTAATATAATTTTCCATTATAGTGTTTTATTTCCTCTTGTCTTGTTAGATACCAATTACAGTCGTCTAGACTACCTAAGTAGACGACTCATTACAGGAACGGTTCCTGTAAAGGGTTGCCATGGCGTCTTTACAGGCCCTTTCTGTCTGTCAAGACCTTTCAAAAAAAAAAACATTTATAATAAATACTTCCTTTAATATTGTACAGTTTTTAACGTTCACAATTCTTATCTATTTATAATAATTTATAATTTAATTAATAAAATATGTTATTAATGTTTACAAGAATAAAAGTTAACAGTACACTTCGATTCGGGATGAAAATTAAATGTTGCGCCAGGAACAGTCAAGTGGCTAGTACTTTGCAGCTGATCGTTATAATTATTCGAATTATGTATATCTAAAGTTTCAGATGCAGATGCACTCTTAACTGTTCTGTCTCCTTGTATCATTCTAGCAATTTTAATTTTGTTTGTAACAGACTCTGCCATGTAACTTTCAGCGACAGACGATGACTTCCAAGAGCCATGGCGTTTTAAGGTTAACACATCAGCACCTGCATCTGCTAAAATGGTCGCTGAAGACCGGCGAAAACAATGGCCAGTGTAGCTTTCAGGATTTTCCAATCCCAAGAACGATGCTATGACACTCGGGAACTTGCCAAAACTTTTAATTCCTACCGGTTGTACGGTACATTTTCCATGACGGTAGGAGATAAAAAAGCGATTGTGATCAACATGGCACGGTCTTAATGATGCATATTGACGGTAGAGTTCCAAACAATTCAAACCTTCTCCATCGGCAACAATAGTGAACTTTCTGGGCACATGGGTTTTCGAATCAGGAATTTCAATAACAATATACTCTCCTTTGTCCTTAATATCGTTAACTCGCATCTTATACAATTCCTCACGACGGCACCCTCCATTTACACCAAATACTGTTGCCACCTGTGTGTAGAGTAAGATATTTTTAGATAACTACGCCGATAAGTTATCGAAACATACCTTTATCATTAAATATCTGTCATTTGGTGCTTCTGTCAAAAACCTATCAATATCTTGTCTGCTCAAATTTCTAGACTTTTTCGGTTGATAACCCAATGACTTCTTTTTTAAAAAGCTGGTTACTTTAGTACATTTTCCAATATCAACGTTCTCGTACACTAACAACGTGGTCTTCAGCATAGACATAAAAGCCCACAGTGACGATGGTTTGTACTTAAGTGACTAATAAAAGGAATATAATCAGATGTGTTGGCATACAAACGTAATTTTTATTTACCTTTT
Source organism: Amphimallon solstitiale (assembly GCA_963170755.1). Lineage (NCBI taxonomy): Eukaryota > Metazoa > Arthropoda > Insecta > Coleoptera > Scarabaeidae > Amphimallon > Amphimallon solstitiale. Next base: position 94,866,335 of record OY720675.1, read on the forward strand.
CATAAATAAAGCTCATAATTAAATTTTCATTAACACCTTTGATTCCTTTCTCTTTTCGCCATTCACTGAAAACCCTAAATTGCTTCTCATACCGTTCTTTGGATTTTTTAGGTATTAGGCAGGCATTGGCTGCGTTTACCGTATCTTCAATTTCTTTGCAAACAGCAGTAAAATCTCCCCGAAAGTCTTCATCCGCGATTAAGTCCATTACAATAACACTTTTTTTTACAAAGAGCGGCAAAGGGTTTTATTTTTGTAATTTTAATTACAAAACATACGAATCTCCTTGGTTACCATCACAGCAAACTAATTTTTCTACAGTGCAGAGACTGGCTTCGTATTACTGTATCATTTATTTATATTTATCTATTTCTACAAGAGGAAATAAAACGTTGTACGCAGCTCGCTTGCAATTAGTCTTTACTGGGCTCACCGGGTTATGGGACTCGCTCCTTCGTCGCTCGCCCCACAATCTTCCCGGCTCACCCGTAAAGACTAATTTACTAAGCTTGCCACGTAAATAACTATTATTATCATACATGCCTTGGTAACGACTTTGACAATTTACAAAACAATTGCAGCAGTATTAGTTTTAATATCTGTCAGTTTGAGATGTCACGTATCAAAATGCACAAACTTGAATATCGAGCAGTTATAAAATTCTTGACAAACCAAGGAAAATCTCCAAAAATTATCCGTGAAGAAATGTTGGCTGTATACGGGAATGATTGTCCTTCAAAGTCGACTATTTGCGAATGGGCAAAATTGTTTAAACATGGCCGAAAATCACTGAATGATGATCCCCGTCCACGTCGGCCTGTTGATATGATCACCGCCGATGTTATTGAAAAAACCAAGTGTTTGGTACTGGAGGATGCAAGATTAAAGAAGCGACAATTAGCAGCTTCATTAGGAGTTTCAGAAAGCACGGTTTTCAGAATTCTACACGAATACCTTGGAATGACAAAAGTTAGTGCCAGATAGGTTCCGCGAATGCTTTCGCCATTCCAAATGCGTGTGCGGATGGAGACTTGTGAATAATTTTTGGCGCTTTGTGGAGACGAATCAGGTTTAATTCTCAATCGACTTGTCCCCGCAGATGAGACCTGGGTCCATCATTTTGACCCTGAGTCAAAACAAGAATCAATGCAGTGGCATGTTAAGGGTTCTAGCCCTCCCAAGAAGTTTAAAGTCACCCCTTAGCTATAAATTTCCTCTGCCTTCTTGGAAAATTAAAACTAACTGAATCTTTATTGTATATTTGTATTTGTAACAACTTTTTTATTTATAAAGCAAAATACTACCAGTTTATTTTTATTATATAGACATGCACAATCTATATAAATAAAGTTAATTTCAAAATTTTGTGTTTGCTTTTTCATTGTAATTAATACTTTGTAACCTCTCATTGCTTACATTGCATACTATTTTATAATCATATATGAATAAGTTACTGCAAGTAAATTTAAAGGGGCTACACTGTATTATAATGTTATTATCGAACTTTATAATTTCTTTATAGTGAAAGTAGATCATCCTATATAATATATATTCTTTTCCGATTTTTTAAAATGGGAAAAAGTCAACCACTTTCGGATAAAAACGTCTCAGGCTGATCCAAGGCAATTTTGTGTTTAAAATACTCAGGCGCTTGTAGAATGTAAACACAGGAAAATATAATAGCCTTTAGATGTGGACAGTTCGGCGTTATCTCAACGCCTATCCGCAGTTTGAATACGTTTTAGGATGGATCCTTCGTAACTTGAGTGCGTCGACAATTACGGGGACATCTAGCGGCGGAACGGTGTATCGATTCTTCAGTTGCCGCTCCACCTTCATCGAACACCGATTTATGTAGATATAACTGCTAAAGCCCTCGGGTATATGGACGTCTTAACGTTTTATTCTTTTTTGAGAAAGAATCTAATTTCAAGGTGTCAAAGAAAAGCCATTTTCCATTTTCCGTAACGTCCAGTCTATATGCATATAGATATGAGTCAAGTTGACCATCACAATATTACATGCTTTTCCCTATTTCAGGCACCTTTTTTCTTTATTCTTTTTTACGAATACTCATTTACATTTTTACAGATTTGAATTTAATCTAGATACATCTATGTGCACGTGTATATTAGAATATGTAGGTTTATAAGTAGATTTAATAAGTACAATATAGAGTGTTCATGCAGTTTTAAAATTTTTCTCTAAATCATGTGCTATGTATGTATAAGTAACAAAAAAAATTAAACTCTAAGGGGTAATAAGGTCATATAATCTTAAGTAACTTAGATTAACAAAAACGACTTTATTGCGATTAGAAAATGAACTTATTCACAAAGTATCGATTGCAGCTACTCATCTCTTACCTAGAAACACAATCTGCTCATGTTGATATTATAGTACCACAAAAACTATATTAATTAAGCAATTTTTATTTTGAACGAGTTTTAATATAAGAATCGTTGAAAAAAGTTAACTTAAGTTTTTAACTATAATATATTTCTTCTTCAGTTTGGCATTTTTATGTTTGGGGTTGGATATATTTATGAACAATGAGAATCTAATCTAATGAAAATCTTCATTATTACAGTAAGTGGTAAATATGTATGCTATTAGAAGACTTAAACACAAGCTTACAGCTGATCCTCATCCGGTGCCGAGTTAATAATATATATATATATATATATATATATATATTTTCTCTTTTTGTTCTTGGAATGCGGCTCTTTTTTTATATATTATTATTGGTGGTAAGTAATAATTGAAGAGTTAACGTTTCGACACTTTATTGTCTTCATCAGAACAGTGTATATAAAGAAATTGCAGCATGTCTAAACATGACGGTTGTAATTATTATTTACTAACTCTTTAATATTTTCTACAACCATCTTTTCATTAATTCTAATTATAAAGCAGGACTTCATCGTTTCTAAAACGTATACATTGAGTTCACTCCTTTCAGTAAATGCAGAGAATTATTAAGCTGCGTTCACGCTGCATGACACAAACAAAAGCGTAATTCTAATAAAATTATAAAATAAAAAATAACGATAATAAAATAAGAAAATAACCCTAATAAAATAAATAAAAAAGAATTCTGAAAACAATAATAAACTACACAAGGGGCACAAAAATTCCTCCCTGTACAGCAAGACATTGCCCTTGGCGGTCGTAGAAATTTACTCTTACGTTTTCTTACATGTGAGCAGTTACTGAACTAGCAGCCTCAATTATTTTTTCTTTCAAGGCAACTATGTTTTCTGCTCTACCAGCTTCATGGGTATAAATAATATTTTTTAAATATCCCCACAAAAAAAAATCATTTGGAGAGAGATCAGTAGATCGCGGAGGCCATTTGATGTTTCCCGTTCCAGTAATAAGACGGCCAGAGACCGCAACGTCTTCGCAGCTAAACATTGAATGTAAAATCTGGGTCGGGATCGGAGAAAATCGTTGTGATGTCGGTTTTTGCCGGCATTGGTGACGGACAGTAGCGGTACCACGTTGCCACGTATTACATTCATACGTATAGATCGCACGTAAACATTGAATCCCCATATATATGATATTTGACACATGCGGTACATATGTGACCGTTGGATCCTACAAGATGCTCGTTTATGTTTTTACATCAGCGATTCCTTTCTATCTCTGCAAAATAATTATCACATTAACATTTGTTATCAGCACACAACACAGATATTTAGAAGCTAAACATATTTATAAAAATATTTTTATATCAACTAAGCAATTTTTCAGGTTCAATTTATTTTACTTCTTCCTGTTAGACACCCAGGATTTTTGGAGATAGATGCCATCATCTTCGGTTCTTCATTAACTTGGGACTATAGGACTCTCATATTTATTCATAGAATTAAGATAGCATATTTGCCACCACATTTAAGTAGTAGGTTAGTAATACTGCAAGATATAAATAGTGTTTGTACTAGAAATATAAGTAATTTTTATATAAGTCGATGCAAACGTGTACCAACATCAAAAAACATTTTTGTTAATGGTTTAGATGCGTATAATAGGTTACCTGTAGAAATTAGAAATTGCGTATTTTTAAATACATTTAAAAATAGGTTATATAATCATGTAAAAGACAGATGTTAATGTTGCATAATTGGTATTTGCATTGATGTGTGTTTCTGCGCAAGATAAACATGTTTCAATTTAGTAGGTTTGTGAATTAACAAAGGAATGCTGACATCACATGGGAAATATTAGTTCCGTAAGCCTATTTTAAACTTCAATGTGTTATATGTACACAACATAGGTAGATTATGTAAAATGAAAGCATTTGTTAATAAACGTATATTATTATTATTATATGACACTTCAGTTTAAATATATTTATTTTGGATATATTTCCTCTTTGATGGTGCTAAATATATTCCACCTCTTTTTTTTTTTAGTGCTTGGTGTCTCTTCGATGTTATCTCACTTATCTCACAATTCCATTATATAAAAAGTCATTCTGAGGTATTCTTTTATAGTTATATATGTTATATACCAGTCATAATTATATTACTGTTTTTACTTATTTTTATGTACGTTTCCAAAAATAACGAAAACCAATTACAATAATCTAAGTTTGATACCAATATAAAATTTTTGTACTATTACTGTTAACCAAACGTAATTAAATAAATATTAACATTTTGCAGTGGTATATTCAGTGAGGTACTTTCTGTTGAGATATTCATGAAACACTATTTTATGAAATAATTTTCACAGTTAACAAAAGAAGACCAGAGTCCAACTGAGCGAGTGTATCCCTCGCATGATGTGTTATATGTATGGAAATAAGAACCTGATGAAAAGTGTGAAAGGTTTATTCCGATCTGATCACATTTTACAAGACGTACAGCGAATGGAATTCAACGGATTGAAAAAAAATAACTCGAATTAATTAACATGCACCGATACCTGCAATATTTCTAATCTTTTTGATCAAAAGATAATCAGATGATATTAATTTTATAAATTAATTAAAGATGGTGATGTTTTACACATACTGAATTAAGCTGAATAAAATTTCAGGACACGTATTTCTAACATACGTATTAAGTTATTACTAACTTACATATTCTAAGGGAACGTCAATATAATTTTAGATGATAATTACTCATTACTTAATTAAAAAAATGTAAATAAAACTCAAATAATAATTACATTGACACAAAATAATATGTATTATTATAATAATTGAAATTCTACGTCAAAAAGAAGCTAACAATAAAATGTAATGAATGGATATTTTCTCCTTCAATCATTATTATATGCAATATAATACATTTGTTACTATCTATATTAGAACTAATAATACTTTCTTACAAAACTGGAGTATATATATTGAACTGGTCTTGTAATAATAATAATAATAATAATAATTCACTTTATTGCCCAACAGAACATACATATTCCAATTACAGGACTATTTGCAAGATAACAAATATATAATGAGTGCTTAAAAACTAAACAGTAAGAAGTAGCTGAAAACTGAAAAACATAAAAATATGAAAATAGAAAGAATAGTGACTGCAAATACAATCAGTGCTAAGCAAAGTTATTGAATGTTCGCACCGCAACACCCTTAACTCCACCAATAGTAGAATGAAACAAATCACACTGAGACGAAATGCTATCAAAGTGAGAACACATCACGTAAACAGGGGAATTTAATAATGCATTTGTGCGTGCAAACGGTAAATAGAAGGTGCTGCTGTTCCGAACACCGAAATGCGGAATACGAAAATTAAGCATTGAAAGTAATGCGGGAGAGTCAATATAGTTCCGGCAAAGCTGAACTAGAAATATTAGACTGACGATAGTTCGTCTGAAATTAAGAGAGGTCAAAGTAATACGTGATAAAAGAATATCGTGATCAGTGCTACGCTCCGGATAGTGACCATCCAGACGAAACCATAAGAACTTGGCAAACCGCCGCTGAATCAACTCAAATTCACGCTTGTAGGTAGCATAGTATGGGCTCCAGATGATTGACGCATACTCCAAGCGCGATCTCACAAGGGAGTAGTAAAGGAATTTCAAGGCTACAATATTAGAGAAGGTACCACAGTTGCGAATAATGAAACCAAGCATTTTCCTGGCATTTTTAGTGATATACTCAACATGTTGAGCAAATGTTAGCTTTGAATCAAAAATAACACCCAAGTCCTTAATCAGATCAACACGAGCGAGCTGCACCTGATTCAGGTTATAATCAAAAATCAAGGGAGAAGAAGCTCGAGTGAAAGTAATCGCCTTACACTTGCCAATATTAAGAGGTAAGTTGTTCAAAGAGCACCAGCGAGCTATACTCTCAAGGTCGAACTGAAGTGAACTGCAATCATCAGAAGTCGAGATCTCACGAAACAATTTTAGATCATCAGCATAGAGTAAACTTTGGGACATTAAGCCGTCAGTGATGTCGTTAACAAAAACATTGAAAATTAATGGACCCAGAATAGACCCCTGGGGGACACCCGAGGTAGCAATGTATTCATCTGAGGCGAAACCATTGTAAAACACAAGTTGGCGCCTGCTAGAGAGGTATGACATGGAAAACGAGACCAGGCGCGTACTGAAACCGAACGAGCTTAGTTTGGAAGGAATGATGGAGTGGTCTATGCGATCAAACGCTTTTGAAAAGTCCGTGTACAAGACGTCCACTTGTACACGAGAATTTAGAGCCTGAGACAAAGTTTGCACAAATTGGCACAGGTTAGAGACAGTGGAACGCCTTGCAACGAAACCATGCTGAAACGGAGAAAGATATGTATTGATGCAAGGAGAAACTGCTGCGTAGAGACACCGCTCAAAAACCTTAGAGAAATTGGACAAGATCGCCACTGGCCGGTAATTTTTTATATCAGAGCAATCATCCGATTTGAATATTGGCACAATGCGAGCGAACTTCCAAATCCTTGGAAAGGAAGAACTCTTCAATGCTAGGTTGAAAATCCTGACCAACGGATACAAAAAAGCTGGAGAACAGTCCTTGATGAGAAAGGATGGAACCTGATCATGGCAAGTGCTGTAACTGTCATTAAGTTTGCTTATTGCGTTAGAAACCTGATCCTCAGAGAGCTCAGTAATGTTTATATGACTATTGTTATTATGATAATCAAGGGAGACCTGTGGATAGGCAGGGTTTGTAAAAACACTACTGAAAAATTTCGCAAAAGCATCGACAACCAACAATTGTAAGTCAGACAAGACCATTTATTATATAAATATTTAGTTCTTACTTTAAAACCCAATGAACAAGGTAATTTCTATACGCTTAAGTTAATTAGGAACAAACCCTTGTACACTGGAGATTGTTGTATATATGTTTTAAAATAACGCAAACTAAGAAAGATATCAAAGGAACTAGTGATGTCCACTAACGTACTACAATGTACACAGAGTCACATCACAATTAAAAATAACAACAAATATTAATATCATAGTAATTAATTTATTCATAAATGTTACATAGAATGGATGGTCATTAAGAAAATTTTGAACTGCACAGAAGCCAATTATTAAAGATTAGTCTAAAATACAAAGATAATTACTCAACAGTCTTATACTTATTAAATTCATACTTTCATTTCCTTACACATACGTACATAGAAATAAACTAAAGCATCATAGCAACACATATAATTCATACGTAGTCAACAAATATGACCAACCCTATTTAGATTATAGGCTAACCACATACCAAGATTACATTTACACGAAATAATCGATTTACCAATTGGTTGAAGAGAACTCCCCAATCATAAACTATTCTTAAGTAATCGCATTACATTTCTTGAATTGTTCATGTAATTTATTGAATGTTGCGTATATACAGCACGTGTCAATTTTCATTAGCCATATGCGATTATTCATGCAATACGTGACAACATGGCACCCCCTACTTTTCTCTTCAATGCGAGCGCGACCGATGCAAGCTCAAGTTAGCAGTAGCTGTTGGACTATTGACTTGGATGTTTGTACTGCGCTTAGAAATAATATTTACGCCTTGCAAGGATTTTTCTTTTTCCTTTCAGTAAATGCAGAGAATTATTAAGCATGTCACAAACAAAAGCGTAATTCTAATAAAATTAAAAATAAGGTAAATAAAAAAGGATTCTGAAAATAATAATAAACAACTAGATCGCGCCGGCCATTTGATGATGACGGATTTTATTGCAGACTATATCTCGGAACGTGTTCGCAGCTAAACATTTAATGTAGAAGTGGCAAGATCGGAGAAAGTCGCTATGATGTCGATTGTTGCCGGGAGACACACGTTGCCACGTATTATTTGTATACGTATAAATCGCATGTAAACATTGAATCCCTATAGCTAATGAAAATAGACACATACGGTATATCAAATATGCACGTAATAATAATCAAGATCATCATTTTTTACAAAAAACACAAAACAATCAGAAAAATACAGTATCTGCACGTGTCAAAAAAAACAACAGTCAATAAAATGTTATAGTTTTAAATATTTCTCATTTTTAATATGTTGGAGTAAATATGACAAAAGTTGGATATATTCCGAGGGGAGAAAAAGATATTCTATTTTCTAGCACTAGAAGACGATTTAAACCAAAGCTAAGCTAATGCTTGTATACAAATAAGAAAACTTTGAGGATGTAACTATCATAGAATATTAGGAACTTTGTTCATTTAAAAGTATTTCTGCAAAATTGTCTAAATAAACTAATGGACAACTAGCTTTTAGAAAAGAAATACTCTGAATTCTCGAATTTGCTAGTGCATAATACTAGTATGAGACAGAACAGAGCCTAGGCAATGGTTTGCATAAATTGTCTCTTTCTACTCGTACGTACCTATAAAATGCCATTTATCGTAGGTATATTTATCCATGGCGCTAAGTGATCGTTTGAATATGCCTAGAATATGACAAGCAGTGACTGTGTGCCCTTTAGTCACGGTATGCACTTTAGTCACAGGCTGAAGTTAGCTCTAGGCTTTTTTAATTGCAAAAATTAATTGAAAGTCAATCAAGTTGATTGATGATTGTCATCAATCTGTCAAAATATATCGACGTCGCGCGACACCATTCAAATAATTTTGTATGGATTTGATTATTTGTTTTGTAGAAAATATACAGTATTATACTCAAAAATGATGTTTACAAAACTTGATTCATAATATACCATTATGCGAAAATAATTTTAGTTTTCCTCAGTTGTAACGCCAAAGACAATTAGGAGATAAAATGGTACCAAAATCTAAAGCCATATTCGATACATTATAACATGTGTTTATGTATTTATACAAGTTATACATGTTATTACAGTAGTATTTGCAATTAGTTAGCCATCCAGCAACTTGACGGTAAATTGATGGTGATTTCTCCATTCTAGCAATATTTTCTTATTTTATAATAGGTAGCATGAAAGTGGTATGCAAAATTCGGACTAAAACATAAAACTAGCGTCAGGGAAATTGATGAGAGCGTTAATTAATTAAATTATGCTAAGTTTATATCTGCAAATGGTCCCTTGGGATGCACCTAATTTCATAGACCCTTCTCTAGAGTATCCTATTGTAGATAACATCTCTTTTCGATAAGAGAGCGAAACCAGCTATTGGCGACAGCAAAAACTGCATATCAATACATCTTGTATAGCAACAGTCTATGACAAAATCAAAGATCTTAAAGAGATCAAGAATAAGTAAATTATTTTGCACATTTTCGAAGCTTTGTTAATAAAATATCATTAAATAAGTTTAACATGTTTTTAAACATTAATTTATATTAGGATGTAAATGTTAATTTATTTATTTCTATTTTAGGTTTCCATATTTCAATAGCGTTAAATTATGAAATATAAAACGTCATTTCTAATGGAACTTTTTAAATAGGTACTGATAAAACTGTTTGTGGGAACTACTCAGATTATTTTTTGATTGTCTAGAAAAGCAATTGTGACTATAACTACTTATTTTATTGTCAATAAATTTATATCAAAGAATTCACTATAGTTATTTTATACATGCATATAAAAGAACGTTAATTCCAGTCTGCCAATTTTTATATTTTTGTAATATTTGAGAGAACCGTCACATAAATAAAATTTATTTTGCTGATATCTTCGCATAATATTTATATACCTATATATCGTTTCATCATTATTATCCTAACTGTCTATAACTATATTTCCCACACAACATTAAAATAGTAAGTTCGGCACAAAATCCGCATAAATTATACCAAACCAATGTTTTATCATTTCATCCACGAATCCGTTTTCTAAACATAACGCTCAAATTATCTTTTGTCAGACAATAAAAATTTATATCATACTATCACGACAGTAATCAAACCTATTCTAAATTTTGGAATCAGTGGACGAATGTCGAATATAAATTCCGTCCTTAATAATATTCCCAATAAAAATATATTTCGAGAGACGTGGATATTAAAGAGTTTCTAGTTACCATTCATATAAATAATTATTAATACGAATGGTTGATATTACGTAAATTCTAGGGTTCAACATACTTTAGTTTTACTTTGTATATTTAAAATACAAAAAGCTCACATAATATTTGTTTTATACAGGATTGAAATGCGAAAACTTACTCTTTATTAATTTATACAAACAAGTCATTTTAAGCTTACAATTTGAAGTGTATCAGTGTACTTTCGGTTTTCTACCATAAGCCTGGCTTGTATACCAATGTAAGAATGATTATTTTAAGTAACATTTAAACCAAAATTGTAAATCTTAAATTTACTAAATAGATTACTTGATTCCTGCAAAGGTATTTTTATATTAAAGTTTCAACAATTGAATACTTTTTTTTTGTTTTTTGATGAAATTACATACCTTCCTCCAGGTATTCAACAAATTAATTGTATTTTAATTATGGAGGAATATCTAGACTTTTGTTATCATATTCCAATTTTGATATTTAATTTTAACGTATAATTTTGAAGTGTTTGTATCCAAGATTAATTTGCATGTTTATATTTGTTTTAATTATAGGGTAAAGCAAACAATAACAACAATTTATTTATTGACAAGATTACAGAGTTATGGATCTCGAATAATTTTTTTATAAAAGAAATTTGAAAATTTGGAGCGGAAGTAACAATTGTACTCTAATCGAGTAGCACTATTTGCAAATATATCGCGAAGCATGCATTTTGTAGAGATTTATTAAAATAGAAGAAGTACTTAGGATAGGATCCATTACTTAGTCTACTTCTGCCGTAATTGATTTAAAGTTTGTTTTATATTGTTACATTTTACTAAATTCACAGGATTAGTACAAAAATCTGTTCAATAAACAGATCACAGTAAGCCCAGGGTCTATGTTTTGGGAATGCAGAGGCATTTAAATAAATTCATTCACTAAACATGGTGCGCAATGAAATTTATATGAAATGCATTTAAATCTTCTTTAAGAATTGAACCACTGGTTCAAAATGGAAAGTAGACATTGCAAATAGACTTGTTAGGCGACTGACTTAGTTGTTCTTCAACAACTAGGATTCGTTCAGATATTCGGTGTGCCACGAGTATTATCCATTATTAAAAAAAAAAATTTTTTCTACTGTAGCTGTATAGAACCGGTGGTCAGTTTCACACTTATTGATGCTAGTGAGATTGGTTTACTATACACAATGGCAAATCTTATATTCTCCGTATATATAATATTTATTTAAACACATAAATATTAAACAAATACTTTTAGATGTGTACAAATCATAATATTTATTTATTACTAACACTCTGTTATTCTTGCTATTAAAATACATTGAAATATAGCTTTGCCTATATATATCTAACGAATGACCGGATTCGAATTTGTTTAGGATAGTCAAATTGGCTTGCGACCCACTATGACAATTTTTATAGTCTCCAATATACAGTCTGTTCGAATTTATGTGCCATAACAAATATCTCAATATGAAAGATTAATAAATTAGATATAAAAAATTTATTAGATTATTTATTCTAAGTAATGAATAAAAATCGGAAAAACAATTGAATATCAAATAGTAGTAGTAAATATTAAGTAATAGTATATTCATTTGAATACGTCTCGTTATTGATCACTATGTATATATCGAATTTGATGCAGTTGATTGACGTTTGACTGTTTGACGTGTATTTCCTATCATAAAAATTTATACTTTTGTTAGTGAAGACCAAAGATTACGAAGCTTTATATGTAATTTTTGGTAACAATAGTGAAGTCCTATACCATGAATCGCTATACGAACGCCGAGATGACTGTAATGAATTTCATATATGGACTTACTAATGGCAACTCATTACAAGCTATAGGCGGTTGTATATTGGACAATATCCCAACGGTAATGTTCCTGATAGAAAAACCTTCCATAGTATTTATCACCGTCTTCATGAAACAGGCACATTGAGACGAGTGGAAGATCAGGAAGGCCAATCATAGTAAGAAGGGTGGAAGTGGAACAGTATGTGTTGAACGTGTTAGAGGAAGACGTTCAGTACTGTCTCATCATATTCCTGCACATATCTAAAATACAAATTGAAACCTTCGGTCCTTACATTTTAAATATCTTTATTTACTCCACACCCATTGCTAACATTTAAGCACCATACTCTGTTACCGTCATCCCAACATACTAAATTCCACCCAACTACATATATTATATTACAATAAATATAAATAAATAAAGACTATAAAAATGAGTCTATTTGATAGCTTAATTGACAATATCGTGGAGCCATTAATCATTTCAATTGCAAGTGATAGTGATACAAATAGTAACAGGGTATAATATATTTTATCGACGACTAAACAATAAAGTAGGTATTATATTAATCACTATTGGCTAATAATAACACTCATAATACCCGGAGGGAATAATGAAATGCGACCAGGGAATAATGGGCCATAACGTTACCATTATTCCCTGCATTTCGCCAATAAGAACATAACGTTCCTAACGTTGTCGTAGTAACGATATACAAGTCCGGCTATTTTACTAACTCTCTAACCGTCAAACGTCATATTGATATAGTAATCTGACATTTTCGTTTAATTATTTTGATTTTTTTTAGTAATTTTCAGTTAGTCGTCGATAAAGTAGTGTATACTAATCTAACTCGCAATAATGACTATTATTCCCGAGAGCTGAATTTACGAACCGAGCCGCGTAAGCGGCGAGGGAGTAACTCGGCTGTCATTATTGACTCGTTGTATAAACTACTAAAACACGTGTATAATTAAAAGTTTTCCCATAATTAAACTTGTGTCCTTGTAATGATATTTTGAAGTTGTCATAGTGAGAATACTTATTAAAGAATGTATAAATATTTTTAAAGTTGTTGTTCATTCGAAAATATACTCTACTTTTTGTATTACTATTTAGCGATATATTCTTCAGTTCTCTGGGTAAACAAGTAAAACTATTAAAATATTAAGTAAATCTCTTGTATTATTTTTAAATATCATGAACGTAACTAACTAACTTCTTTGACCAAACTTCAAATATTATTGCCATATTTTAATATTAATATTCCAAAGTAATTGTAGAAACTTACTAAAAATATTTGAACACATAACTGAACCTTGATGTAAAAATTTTTAATAGGTGCATGCATATCAGTGCGTATACACATAAAATATTGTACATAACCTATATCATAAATTTATCAAAAATAAATGGACCGCGATATCAAAAATTAGAGTTTAAATATATTTACTTATTTTTGTATTAATTTAAGTTTTGAATGTATTGTAAAAATTATCACAATGATTTTAAGGTTGAGACTTTTCTACCATTCTCTATAAACAAGTTGTTTAAATAAATTACCTACTTACCTATAACAAGTATAAGAACAAGCAGAAAATGTACTAATTTAAATTATTATTGATATGGTATTCATATTGGATGCCTTCTCGAAGAAATATTCACAAATGAATGCCATTAAATTAGCCATTGTGCAGTATAATAATTTATAATTATATTTCGGTCGTGCTTTTTGATATTTCACCTGGTTAACAGTTGTCGAATGTTCGTGAACGGGCGCATGACATCTGTCGGAATGCCTGTAAATTGTCGATCCGTTCTACGTTAACTTCCGAAATTAAAATAATGTAGGTGGAATATTTTTGTAAATTAAATGAGGACGAAGAGAAAATGACACGGTGTAATGTCACCTGCCGACAAAAACTCGACAGAAAACAACATAAAAACCGGAGAATCGGTCAATTCTCGTGTTTAAATTAATTAGGTAATATACACGAAATATTTCGGGATTTCTTTTAATATTTCGGAAATATTGTGTTTTTTTAGTGTACAATTTAAAAATCTTCCTTGCAGTACATTTTTCCTGCTGACAAGAGCGACATGTATTGCCAAATATAACCAATTACTCGTGATGTACATGTCGCCCATCTTTTATTATTTATATGCATACACAGTAATAGTAATAATTTACTTAATGTTTACTTAAGAGGATGTAAGACTGTATGAATAAAAAAAAAGTATACAATAATTATTCAATAGTAAACTCGAAATATATAAGAAAAAGAAATTAAATATTTTCTAAATATAAAATCAAGGTACATAACAAGAAGTAATAGTTAAATATTTCATAATATTCTAAGATGGATTGCTCAAAGGTGCTTTGAAAAGTTTTTATATTAGCTTGTTAAGAGGTTTATTTTTGGAAATCTGCAGAAATGCGAAATCAACAATTTTATTCTTTTTTAAATATTTTGTGTCATTCTATCACACTTTCTTTTACAAATTTTATTTACAAATAACATTCAAGGCATGGTTAATATTTTTTGTTTCCAGTGTCATGGACAGTAGCTACAATTCAAAAATTTGCTGTCGAGTTTAGTATCCATTTGCCCGGCTACGTAGCGAAAAATTAACGGACCTTGCTTACATCATCAATATATCAGTACCAGAAGATAGTACTTGCGGGGGATTTCAATATTGACTTTAATGCAAATACACGAGAGAAACTCGATTTCATAAATATAAGCAATATGTTTGGCTTAACAAAATTAATAAATGAGGCGACTAGGATAAGCACATCGGAAACGTGCATATTACGGATTATGAATTTGGTATTACAACAAAAGTGATTGAAACTCATCTTTCGGATCATATTGCAGAGATTGTGACAATTGAAGTTTCGATGGACTTGCTTGACAAGAAAAATAAGATTCATAAAGTAAGAATGATAAATGAGGAACAGATACAGCTATTCAGAAACATGTTGTCTGAGGTGGAATGGGATCAAATCTTAAACAGTGGTGATGCACAAGAAAAATATGCAAGATTTCACAATGTTTTCGAAGTCTCCTTTGAGATATGTTTCCCAGAAATATATAGGACTGGGGAACGGAATTTAAAAACCAATATAAGGCCGCGAGAGTGTGAAAACATAGAGAACGGTCTAGATGCTTTGTATACAATATTCAGGGCGACGAAAGATGTAAATGTGATGCAGATGTACAAAAATGAAAAAACACGTATAATGAGGAAGTGAAGAGTGTAAAGAGAAGAAGGTATGAAAAACAAATTAGAAGTGCGGAGAATAGACAGCAAACCATATGGAGTATAATTAACAAGGAGACAGGAAAAAATGGAAGATTTTTACCGCAAAATCAAACAAAATTGACTACAGATGATTTTTCAAATTACTTTCTTCGAGTTGGAGATAGTATACGAAATCATATTGATGATAGTCGGGAAGATTCGAATGAAATGCTCAAGAATACTAACAAATCGCCAGTTGATTCGTGTTATATTGGGCATGTTGATGTTGAGGAAGTGATCAACAATATCAAAACTTTAAAAAATAAAAAATCGAAAGATATATATGGTATGAGTGTATCCTTGTTAAATGAAATAACAAGGGAAATTGCAGAACCACTAACATATATAATAAACTGCTGCTTGAAAGAAGGAATCTTTCCAAAGCAATTGAAGCTTGCTAAAATTACACCTGTACATAAACAAGGAGAAAGGGATAATGAAGAAAATTATAGGCCCATATCTGTTCTCCCAACTATATCAAAGGTTATGGAAATGGTAATACGCACGAGATTGGTTTCATTTCTCGAAAACAGAATATTTTTACTCTATTACAGCATGGCTACAGATCTGGAAGGTCCACAATAACAGCGATACTAGGAACTTTGAGTGATATAATGAATGCTAGAGATAATTATGAAACCCCGGAAATAGTGGCCTGTGATCTTAGCAAGGCATTTGACTCCGTGTCGCATGAACTGCTACTGCAGAAATTGGCTTACTATGGGGTGCGAGGTATCGCACTCAAACTGCTTAGGTCTTATCTTGAAGATAGACAGCAGGCAGTAGAATGGAACCATGAGATATCGAGGAGAGAATCAGTCAACTGTGGAGTTCCCCAGGGGTCTATTCTTGGCCCAATACTGTTTATAATATATATAAATGATATTCCGGAAAATGTTGATGCCAAAGTATGCTTGTATGCGGATGATACCTCCTTCGTATTGAGGAAAGGGGGTAGTGATATGGTGTATGAGCGGGACCGCATAATACTTCAACTAAAAACCTGGTGTGATGCAAATAAGCTAAAACTAAACGGGGAAAAAACACAAACACGTACTTTTTCATCAGCCACGCAGGGTGAAACGCTAAATCTTCTGGGGGTCATAATGGATAGCAGACTTACGTGGCCTGAACATGTAACAACTCTTCTCTTGAGGTTGAGTACTGCTGTATATGCAATAAGGAGGATCAAACAACTTGTAACTCATGAAGCTGCGAAATTGGCCTACTACTCGAACTTCCACAGCCTAGCATCG
The DNA here is from genome assembly GCA_963170755.1 of Amphimallon solstitiale. Lineage (NCBI taxonomy): Eukaryota > Metazoa > Arthropoda > Insecta > Coleoptera > Scarabaeidae > Amphimallon > Amphimallon solstitiale. The sequence goes on from OY720675.1 coordinate 94,883,177, forward strand.
TATGCGATAGTGATATGGGGTACACCGTCGGGGCTGGGCCGTGTCCTTTTGCTGCAGAAGCGTGCTATGCGGGCTCTGCGCGGGTTGACTGCTGCAGGGGTGTTTTTGCTGAGGAGGGGGTTATGACTATTATTAACGTATATATAATGACTTGTGTAAAGTATATACCTACATACAAATAAAACCCAGTTTATGAGAAATTCCGATAATCACAGCTACCATACTAGAAGTAAGGATGAATTAGTGACAGCGCGCCACCGATTGAAGTAGACGCAATCGTTCAGTTATTGGGGTGTGAAGCTTTACAACAAAATACCATACTTTGTTAAGGACTTAAGTGTGAACAAGTTTAGTAAAACAATTAGGCGTTTTTTATTGACTAATGTTTTTCACGACGTTGAGGAATATCTGTCACACGACTTCAGAGGAATATTTGGAGGCTTTGTCGAATGTTATTAATTGGACTTATTACCATTCAAAACTAGGAATATTCTCACTCTGTTTTTGATCCTTCGTAGATACAATGATTTTATTGCTCTGTTTTTTTTTAGTAAATGTATTTTGATGTTGTTTTATGAAATTTTATATTATCTATGTTTGCTCACTTATATATACAACTGATTTCATTTATTTATGTGTTATATGTTATATTGCTTGTGATTATTTATTTAGAAATTCTTTAAAAGAATTTGTTACTTATCTGACATGTCATGTAAGTTTTTTTTTTGATGACGAATAAAATACAATACAATACATCAGTCAAGATCATATTTACTTGCTTTATTTATAAATAATTTTGTATTATGTTGACTTAACCAGTTATCAAACTAGTTTAGCGCATATGTTATTTCACTAGTAATTGTACATTTAGCAGTCCCAATTATTACTGATATATCATCGGCAAACACGACAGTTTTATGTTGTACTATTTTAGGAAGGTGATTTACACATGGCAGAAATACTTATAGAGGAAGCACAGCGATGTCTGGATCTTTTTCGGATCGACAACATCTTTTGTAAAAATGCTGTTTATATTGTAAACTCATACCCTTCTCACTCAGAATTTCAAGTTCTATATACGTATGTAAAACATACGTATATGCAATATAACCAAAAGCCTTATATACTCTGCAGACTAGCCCGAATGGTCCATCTCGATGGGCCGGTGTTTAAAATTTTACCCGTATATTGCCAGAACACAAGAAACCCTTCGAAGCCGCTTATGAAAGAAGCATTTGTCGAGTTATTTGAAGACTTCAATAACAAAACATAGCTGCGAGGAGCTCCAGTTATTTTGCCCAACTATCACTGACTTGTCGTGATCGTGAACAAGGATATGGGAAGCAACCTGAAAACGCAGTTGTATATTCATATATATCTATTTATCTATATATCAGTTGGAGCTTTAGCCATGCCTAGCATTCAGAATGTGTGTGTTGCATTGCATCTTTCATCATGAAGTTTTGTATTCAAAAATACTAAATATGGTGCAAATCCTGAAATACATCCGTGCCCAAAGATTGTAATGACAGTTCCTTAAAATACTAAATTAATTCTAGTGAATCTGCTGGGCACTCCGATTTACTTCTACATTTAGCCGTAAGGTGGTGAAGTCATAAACAGATTTACGAATTTAAGAATAACTAAGTACCCGAATTAAATTATTCTAATTGAAGTAGGTGATAGCATTCAGCCGCTTAAAACCGAAAAATGTGTCTTTAAGTTAGATATATTAAGAGATGTGAAACGTCATTTAAATAACTTTAATGCTATAAGAGAAAGATAAACCATTACCGATATGTAATAAGCCTAATAAACGCTTTTAAAAGTAAATTGCAGCTTTTTTTTAATCAACAAAGTAGATTTAAATAAAATAAAACCATTATCGTCTATACTGAGTTTGTTTAATGACATTTAGAACATGTCCTTAATTAATTACAAATTTTTTTTTTATCAAAGACAATTTCGAAATTAAAAAAACTAACAAATGGAGAATGGTCACAATCCCTTCTAATACTTATGTAGGAAAATGTTGATCAGAATATCTCAGCAGTCAAGTATGATATACAGTCAGTTCGATTTTATTTGTCACAGCCGACATCTATTGTAGATTAAAAAATAATATACAGTCATTAGTAGCCGTTTCTTCGATTGCTCTTTTGTGTTTTACATAAAAGAAAAAACAATTAGTGGAAGATTCATGGTTGCTTGGGACGTATATTTTAAAAATACTTTAAGCTCTGACGCACTTCTGGTTTTACCGGAAATGCATGAAACTTAATTTTTTTAAATGACTTCCTCTATATATTTTTGGATTTTCCAGTACTGGTTTAAATTGTTTATTCAACTGCTTTTTCTTTTTCAAAATTGAGCCAATAGTTTTTTAATTATTTTTTTTAAACTTTATTGGTGCTTGTAGCCAAGAAAATTCTGCATCATTTGGTATAATTTGGACTGGACAATACCTCAAAAAACATTGTTTTTTCCAAGCCTACTTTCCGAAATTTTCACATACCGAAAACTTATTTTTATTAAATGGAACACCCGGTATTTTATTGTGGCATTTTGTTCCCTTCTTTTTTCTCTTTCATGTTTGTTAACAGTGTTCTATACCTATCTTTTGTAATTTCTAAGATAATCACTATAGAAGCAATTAGCGGTCAACTAAAGAACTACGATCGCTGTTCTATGCACCCAAATATTCGTCCAATAAAAGCTGGAATGCGGGCGATTGCCTGAGTCAGCCTTTAAAGAAAGTCGGTAAACATTTATGTCAAATTTATAAAAGCATGCCATTAGTTATCATCAAAATGAATTATTCTTATGAAGAGTTAATAGATATGATTGACATTTTGGGTAAATCTGAATGAAAATCTTTGCTGGCATCCAGTCTTTATGCACAGCGATCCCTGGTAGAAGTCAATCGACGCCAGAAACTTTTGAAAGTATAAAGGAACGGTTCGAGTGAACAGAAAGTATTGAATATGAAGAAGAGAGCGGACAAAATCAGTAACTGGTGAGGATAATAAGTTTATGGTATTTGCGAGTGTAGTCGAACACCCCATTCTAGTACTACGAAAAATAAATCGTCAAGTAGAGTCAAATTTGAGAATTGAGAATAATTAGAAAATATGTAATTAATCCGTAGCATATTCATACACAGGGTTAGATGAAATAAATTTTCAGAACCGCTTACATTTTAGTCAATAGACAGCAGATAAATTAGGATGACTTTCTCAATCTTTTGTTGTTTACCGACGGCTTTCTATTCAAGTGGATACGATAATCGTCACAATTTTCGTTATTATAGCACATAAAAACCCTCACTTTATCACACCTGCAAACATTCAAAATCGTACGTCATTAAATGTGTGTGGTGGAATAGTGGGTATTTACACAATTGGACTTTATTTCTTTGACGAAAATGTTAATGGAAAAGAGTATCTTCGATTTCTTCGGATGGATTTTCAAAACTTTTTGAAGACATAAACATGAAAATCAGAGAATCGTTTACAAGAATATGTCGAAACGTTTTACGCAGCGTTAGTACATCTTTGGGAAACATACTACCCACGTCCATTGCACAAAGTTGTGGTTATGTTGAACATAACCTTAATGAAGTTTGTTTTTGTTACTTTTGATTGTTGTTACGTTGCTCAATATTTTAGGTTATTTAAATTGCGTTACTTTGTTGATAATTTTTTTTCTACCAAAGTTTTAGGGCAGTTTATAATTTTGAAAAACTGCAGCCATCTCTTATGAAGAGCTTCAGCGCTTCAACAATGAGAGAATACCAGCCATAAGGCAAATTAAAGTAAGCATTGTTTCATGCACGTCTTAGTGGGGTGGGAGGAATCTTCAAATATGTCAGTAAACATAACCTTTATTTTATTTAATTGTTAACAAGTAGTATAAAAAATGAAATACTGCAACTGGACATTGCCGAAATTAAATAATTGAAATGCGATGCTCTTCATTCTGTAAAATTATTACTTTTGGGATAGTGGGATTTAACCTTTACTTTGTTTGACAGTTGACTAAGAAAGTCGGGCCCCATTCCAGCCTTCCATTGGTTGAACGAATATTTGGGTGCATATAACAACAGCGCTCGTAGTTCTTTATTTGATGGCTAATTGCTTCTAATTCGAGCCGATTATCAGAGACTTTCCGTATGTCAGACGGGAGTAAGTTATATGTGCGCGAAGGTGTATAATTCGCTGCCACTGCATATACGATCAGAGACCAGAATCAAGTGCTTTCGGAAATTGTGCAGGGAGTACCTTACCAACTATCCTCTCTACAGCCTGGAAGAATTTTTTAATTTGAGGAAAACGCCTTGACGTTCAGTGCGGAGAACAGTTTGTCTGGTTTCTGGTTCTTAAATTACTTGTATGTTTATTTGTTTGTTTGGAAAAAGTCAGATTTACTTATTACTCATTCGAACTTCTTAAATGACACATCATATATGTATACTTCATTTGTATATTTAACTTGATGTAAATAAATATTCTTATTCTTATTCTTATTCTTAGTGATTATCTCAGAAATTACAAAAGATAGGTATAGGAAGTAACATGATCCGTACATGCAGTCAGATAAGCTACGGTGAGAACATTCCTTCTGTGACCTGTATGAGTACCAAGGATGCTGAAATTGCATTTTAGCAATAGACAGTTTTCTTCGTAAGAATAAACGCATAGAAAGTTAGTCGTATTATAATATTAGTAATGTACACATGTTTTCTTAGATTTATTAATATTAAAATTCTTTTTAAAAACTAATAAATCAAGCGTTTTTATTTATTTGGCGCAGTCAGTAGGATTGTTCTACAAGTTTTAAAGTTTTAAAATTTGGTGTGTGTCAACATTTTGGGAACATCCGGAACCTGAGGACCGAATATTGAAGAAAGTACGGGCCGGCTACGGCACTTTAATGAGCAAAGTGGGCTACCGTACTCGTTGAATTCAATATTCCAACGTTCCGAAGAAAAGAAAACAGCTTGCCTACCCAGATGCAAAGTAAGTACTATCTTTTATTACAATGCGGCTCACCTGATTATTGAAATCAATTTCATTATTTGAAAAAGAAACCTTCATTGTTTCCCCCATATCCGTGCAAGTGACAATCCTGTCGTACCCTTAATTGGTAAACCCTATACAGAATTAGTAAATAGAGTAGATATATTTCAAGAAAATGGCAGAAAATTTCCAATTATTCAAATTAGAATTAGATACAATACCGCTATTCAACGGGGATTCGCATTGCGTGAATCAATTCGTAAACGCGTGCGAAGTAATTGTACAAAAGTATGTAGCGACGGCTGCGGTTAAAGATGTAATATTTCAGACGATATTAAGCAAACTAAGAGATCGTGCGAGAACACTAATTTGTTCAAGAGACGATCTAGATACATGGGAAAAGGTTAAAAAGGCGTTATATAGTTATTTTGCGGACAAACGCGATTTTGGTCAACTTATTCAAGAATTTAATAACACCCGAATGAATTTTAACGAGGATCCGATTTCGTTTGGACATCGAATACAAGATTTGTTATCAAAATTAAATTCAAAACTCACACAAACGACGGACATCACGCATAAAACACAACGTGCGGAAATTTATGCACAAACGGCGCTGGAAATTTATTTATTAAATCTACCAGGAGAAATACAAGTTCATGTAAGACCCTTGAAACCAACGTCATTGGAAACAGCAATTGGTTTGGTGCAAGATGCCGTTAATTTCATAGCGAGATCGAATGAACTAAAGGGAATAAAATCTTCAACATCGCAACATAACACCACATATAGAAAGCCTATGAAACCTATGAAAACCTATTTTCCAACAAATTATCCACCACAACAATTTCCAACACAATACCCAAATTATAACAGTTTTAACAAAACCCCTACGATTCAAACAAAAACATTTCCAACTGGGCCAATTCCCGACTATCCAAATCCAAATTACAATCGAAGATATTTTCCTTCGAGTCAACAAGTATTTGGTCAACCAAGGAATGTATGGAATCCCGGACAATACAACAATGCGACGGTTCCAAGACCAACCCCTATGTCAGGAATATCGACCGCAATAACTAAACCTTTATATCATAACGAGATAGAAGATACACACTTTCAAAATTATGAAGAAGCTCCACCAATATTCAACGAAGCAAATGGTTTGTGGTATGTGCCAATAGAACCACCCCAAGATAATTATCACGTAGATTACCCACCTGAAGAGGAAGAGTGTAAACAACAAGAAGAAAAGGTATACGAAGAAGAAAAAGAAGCAGAAGAAAAATTTTCTATTAACTGTCTTACCGGAGAACTCAATAAACGATCGATAAATGAACTCCCGTATATAATATTAGGCAATCCACCAATAAAATTACTTATAGATACAGGAAGTACTGTGTCAATGATAGATCCCGCGGTTGTGCAAAGATATTACCCTAATAATATTATAAATGAAAAATTAGAAGTAGAAACAGCAAGTAATACTTTTACAATAAATAAATGTGCTATGATACCTTGTTTCAAAGAATTAAAATCAGACGGTTATTTGAAAATGCTTATGTTTAAATTTCATAAATTTTATGATGGACTTTTAGGTTTAGAAGATTTAAGATCTATGCAATTTAACATAGATTTGAATGAGGGTACATTATATAGAAATGATTACAAAATTCCTTTACAATTTAAAAAGAACGATTCTGCTAAAATACCTGCTAAATCAAGAGTATTAAAAACTAATTCGGTCAATTATGTAGAAAGCAATGTATTATTATTAAATCATGTATCTCAAGCCGATCCTCTATCAAGAATAAAAATTAATACTACAGAAAATTACGTAAATACGATAGACAATGAATTGGAATCTTTAGTAGTTAACCAAGACAATATTGACGAAGGTATGTTAGATGAATTAGACGAAATATTAAACAAAATACAAGGAAACGATCAGCCTACACAAATTAGTAATCAAAATCTAGATGAAATTAATAACGAGACAAATACTATTCATTCAGGCAATAGTAATATCGAAATTTCAGTGCCTTATACGGAAACAATACTAAATATTGCAGAAAATCAAATTATATTAGATGCCACACATAATATAAAAACACACATGATTAAAAGTTTTAAAATATTTGGGAAAAATAGAATTTGTCTTACATTTCCTTTAACGACGTATAGAGAAAATATTGTTAGGGCATTAAAAGAATGTTTAACGTCTGAAAAAAAGAATGTTATATATTTTAAACATAAAAGTATTGAAAGTGAAATAATTTCGGTTATCCAAGAATCATTCACAAACTTAAAAGTAGAGATATCTAATAAAATTGTAGAAGATATTGAGGATAAAGATGAACAACAAATAAAAATTAAATATTATCATGAAGGTAAAACACTACATCGAGGTATTAATGAAGTCTATCAATCCTTGAAAAGAAAATACTACTGGCCTAATTTAGAAAAAACCGTTAGTATCTATATTAATAACTGTGAAACATGTCAATTAGCGAAATACGATAGAACGCCTCAAAAACAGACTATATCTCATACGCATACGCCTAAAAGACCTTTTGAACAACTTCACATAGACCTATTATTTATGAATAACAGAACCATATTAACGATTATTGATCATTTCTCAAAATACGGACAAGCTTATGAAATTTCAGATAAAAATTCAAACACCATTGTAAACAATCTCATAAAGTTTACTAGTCACCACGGCTTGCCTCGTGAAATCATTGCAGATTCCGGAAAAGAATTTGACAATATAATAATGAAAGAATTTTGCAATTTACATAAAATCACATTACATATCACCTCGGTAGGTAATTCAAAATCAAATGCAATCGTAGAACGATTCCATAGTACACTCACAGAATCAATCAGATGTAGGTTAATAGAGAGTAAAACAACGTTCGAAAATCATTTAGTAAATGCAGTATTAAGTTACAACAATAGTCTACATTCAAGTACCAAATTTACTCCTTTTGAAGTAATTAACGGTCATTCAGAAACAAATCTACCATTTGATTTAAATGAGGAAAAACTAACACAAGAATTTATTCAAAATAGGGCCGATCAAATAAAGGCAATCAATAAACAAATTTATATATCACTAGAAAATGTCAAAGAAAAGGCTTGTAATAAAGTCAACGCAAACAGAACCGAGATAGAAAATATAGAAGAAGGACAAGAAATTTATACACGAAAGAAATTTAGAAACAAATTAAAACCGAAGTTTTCTAAAGAAAAAGTAACAAAAGTTAATGCTAAAACAATTGAAACGCAAAAAGGAAGTAAATTGTCAAAAGATGTAATAAAAAAGAAAAGAAAATTCACTGAGGATCCTTTGTTACAGGATGAAGATCCCGTGGATGATCCTATTCCTGTTTACGCAGAAGACAATAATTTGCCAACTACAAGTAAAGCAAATTAATAATTATATTTTACCCTATAGGTTAGGAAATGTTAGATTAGTCCAAGGAAAACATGATTTTATTTATAAGATAAACGCAGACGATTTATTCGTGTACATTAATCCATTAAATGACCAAATTCAGCTAGTAAAGACAACTTTTATTAATAAGGTAAAGCCAAATTCAAATGTAGTTTATTCCTCGGGCAATGATTTAATATCATCAGTCATTTTTGCACAATCGTTAAATGACGATCAGATCAAATCGACTTATTCAATAATTGCACAAACGGTACGTAGTATTAGTCAAACTAAAAGTAAACTCAAGAATATATTTCCTGAATTTATAAGAACTAGAAGATCGCCATTAAATATTGTGGGTAACGCCGCAAATTGGTTATTTGGTATTATGGATAACGAAGAAAAAAGGAGAATCGATGTTGCTTTACAACAACTACACAAAAATCAAGAAAATATACATAAACAACAAGAACTTAGCCTCTCTATTCTAAAATCAATGTCAAGTAAGTTAGTGGACACACTAAACACAGTAAAAGCGAACCAACATGCCATTAACAACAAAATAGATGAGATATTAGAAACTTTGGAACAAATCAAATTCTATGAATTAATAAAAGATGCAAATGCACTAATAACGCAAAATAATGATATGATGTTTAAAGTTCTAATGGAAATTGAGGATGCCATTATATTCTCTAGTATGCATAAATTACATCCATCAATAATATCTGTAAGTGAAATAAGGGAGATCATGTACCAATTAAATTCCCTCTACAACCCCAGACAACTACTTATGTTCAAAAACACCTTTAATTATTACCTATATTTCAATATCGATAGTCACATCGACGACAAAGAAATCCTAATTAAAATATCTGTTCCTATTCTATTTAAACCTACCTATAATTTATATCACCTTTATGCTATCCCATATGATAACTTTATAATTCCCATACCTAAGCCGTATTTGTTAATTGAGGATAGTACATACATATTACGCACCGATCTGTGTCCAAAATTGGAAGACACCTTTATTTGCCAAGGACAACCCCTGCCTGTCGACGATAATTGTATATTGAATTTAATGAAGAATCAAGACACATGCGAGAAAATCAAGGTACATCTAGAAGAACCGATAATACAGCAGATTGGACCAGGAGATGTATTAGTGTATGCTCCACATAATATTAAAATAAGTTATGATTGTAATGAGTTAGGTATTTCTGTAGTTAAAAAAACGTATTAATAAAATTAGATTATAATTGTTCAATAGAATTAAATGAAGAAAAATTTGTATTTAGGAATGAAATGCTTAAAGGAGAAATATTTAATCTACCAAAAATTATTGTAGATGTATATAATAATCACAATGTAAATCCGATTGAATTGAATAAAATTAATGTTAAAGATTTTAACAAAATAAAAGAAGAAATACAAAATGTTAAAATACCGAAGTTAGAAAGTTTGTTAAAGTAAACTCTTATATATATTATTTCATAGTTTGTATAATCATGATAATAATCACAATTGTATTAATTATAAAGAAAATTAAGTGTAAACAAGTTCTAAGAAAATCGGAGCAGGTTCTTGAGAATCCAACAGGACGTCAAGAACCCTTCTAAGGATGGAGGAGTAACATGATCCGTACATGCAGTCAGATAAGCTACGGTGAGAACATTCCTTCTGTGACCTGTATGAGTACCAAGGATGCTGAAATTGCATTTTAGCAATAGACAGTTTTCTTCGTAAGAATAAACGCATAGAAAGTTAGTCGTATTATAATATTAGTAATGTACACATGTTTTCTTAGATTTATTAATATTAAAATTCTTTTTAAAAACTAATAAATCAAGCGTTTTTATTTATTTAGGACATTGTTAACAAAAATGAACGAAAATAAAGAAGGGAACGAAATGTCGCAATAAAATACTGAGTGTTCTATTAAAAAAAAATAAGTTTTTGGTATGTAAAAATTTCGTGAAGTAGGTTTTGAAAAAACAAAGTTTTTTGAGGTATTATCGAGTGCAACTTATAGCAAATTATGCAGAATTTTCTTGACTACAATCACCACCAAAGTTACTTTTAAAAACATGTGAAAATGATTTTTGCCTGAATACTTGTTTTGATCAAATATTTTCAAAAAAATTATTAACTCAAATAGACAATTTAAAGCATTACTAGAAAGTCCAAAAATATGTAGGGTAAGTCATTTAAAAAAATTAAGTTGCGTGCATTTTAGGTGAAACTGGAAGTGTGTCAAAACTTAAAGTATTATGTAAAAGACAAAAGAGCAGTCGGAGAAGCGGCTACTAATGACTCACCCTGCATACAAAAATTACTATGTTAGTTATTCTTAATAAAATAATGTCCCGACAACTGCTCATTAAATTTCTTCGCAAACTTTGCTGTTCAGCACATGCCCTACAAAAGCGATTTGTAACATAAACATTTGATTTTACATATCTCCAAAACAAAAAGGTCCAAACACAGAAGTGTGGCGATCTTATGTTGATCAGTATATAGGACCGCCACTAGGTATCAATTTCGCACCAAATTCTCGTTTAAAATATCCTTGATTTTTCTTACATTGTGGGAAAAGTAGCTATAGTGGTATATCATCCAAATATTCTTCAAATTCTTTCGTAAGGAAATTGAAAGGACTTAGTATTTTATCCAAATATTCTTTCTCTTTCGATTTTTTAAATTTGTTTGCTTGTTTTCATCTTACTATGTTTATATCTTCGTTTGTCATTTTGATATATTCTATGACTTGTACATTAAATCTTGATTCTATATTTTGTTTTTATAAGTGCTAGCTTGTAAATCGTAAACCAATTTAATTTTGTATGGGGTCATTTTGTATTTTTTTAGAATAGAAAATACTTTGAGCTGACTTATTCCTACGCCGACTACTATTTTGCAGAATGTATTTCTTGGATGTGCTTTAAAAGATGTCAGTACGAGCTTTATCATTGCTTCGAGTCACGGTTAACTAAACAGCATGTATGTGATATCCGGTTATTATAATAAATTTAGAATTTTCTAATTTTAGGTAAAGGATATTTGTAATGTGCGAATATTATAATTATAATAGGTTACATAGTAAATACCAAATTATTTTTATGTATTGAAGTATTATAAGAAACATTTTTGTTCTATGTAAATGTTTTACATTAAAAGTTCTAAAAAAGTATTTTGAGTTCCTTTTGATCATCTTTTGGATTTTATCAAAATAATTTTATGAAGAAAAATTAGATTCAAACACTAAGTCAGTGTGTTTAGAGTTTATATATGGTAATGGTAATTGCAGTTTTGTAATAGCGGCTATTATTGTTGTGTATATGAGTGTAAATTCGATTTTTCTGCTTCTTAACCGTCTACCTTTTTTAATAACTTTCTGTATTTCTAGTATTTCAAGTGTTGTAATTTAGATATACATAGGTAGTATTTATATAGTGTTTTACCAATTAAACATAGCTCGTAAATTCGTTGGTGAACCATGAAAGCCTTAAAAAGCTCGACAATACCGATCTTTCATAATAAAAGCAGTTTTGTTAACCAGAATAGTACGAGGGGAGTTTTTTATGTTATCTACCTAGCTATGAAAACAATATGCTATCGCGACAATTTTCTTACATAACTTGTGAATTGAAAATTGAATATAGAAGTGTCATAAAATTTTAATCAAAAGACGGCAGTAGTCCGAAGAATATCCATGAGAGAATGGTGAGAATGTATGGAAAAAAGAGCCCGTCCTATTTCCAAATCAAACGCTGGTGTAAGTAATTCAAATGTGGCAGAGAATCCAGTCATGATGCCCAAACGTGTGGACGACCTGTAGAAGCACGAATTGAAGAAATCACCAACAAAGTTGAAGATTTGGTGTTGACTGACCGCCGAGTAGACGTTTCAGTTATTACCAGAAAAATAGTAATATCAGAAACGAGTGTTTTTAAAATTCGACACGATGATTTTGGAATGACCAAAGACATGTAGGATTTCCAGGCTGCTCAGTCCGAAACAAAAATTGTGTAGACGACATATTTGTAAAGAGAATTTCACTCTTTTATCTCAAGATGAAGACTTCTTAAACAGAATTGTAACTGGGGATGAAACCTGGAATCCACAAAACAAGAGCTTTCCGCACTTCCCGTGACTGCAAAAACGCAATTTTCCGCGGAAAAAGTGATGGCCGCAGCTTCTGAGACGCGGAGAGGATTCTCTTGATTGAGTATATGCCAAAAGGGACTACAATAACGAGAAATGATGACGACACGATTAAGAAATTGATCTCGGATTTACAAAGGCCCTACAATTTTTCTCAGAAAATTCTGCTTATATGCGACACTGCAGGGTACAAAAGGCACGAATTGTTCAAGCAGTAATCAATGAATAGGGATTTAAGGAATTACAACATCCACCCTACAGTCCCGACATCGTCCCCTGTGACTTTTTTCTTTTCCCAAAACTCAAAAAACAATTGAACGGCGTCGATTTTTATCGAATGAAGAAGTGGACAACTCTGAAGGATCATATTTTGCGGAATTACCAAAATATTTCTTTTCCAATGCATAGCTTTATTACAGAAACGTTGAAATCAGTGTGTCAGTGTTAATGGTTCTTACGTAGAAAAACAAAATTTTGTTCGTTTTCTAATTCGTTACATTCATAGCTCATAGATAACATGAAAAACTCCCCTCATTGTTACCCCCTCAAGTATGCCGTACATAATACATTTGTTTATTTGTGATAGATAAGTCTGTGTATTTTATAAAAAATATAATCATTTCATGTCTATAAAGAAGAGAAAGTGTGAAAATATAGGTTATTAAAACCGGTCGAATATTTCCTTTAATTTATACAATGCCGTTTATTGCCTCCACTTTGGCATTACATTAAAGCTTAAAATATGGCATATGTGTTCATGTCCTCAATATATTTGCCGTATATAGTACTGGAGACACCAGTTCTCTGTATAAGATCACCTAATCATTTCCTCAAGCCAAACGGCTGTCTAATGTTATTCTCAAAAATTAGAGGACACGGTATCAGAAATCAATGGACTGCTATCTGTCAGATATAGATTATAAATTGAGTCAGAAAGCATTACATGAATTTGTTAATGTATATAATATTAAAACAGCTTTTTAAAAGGATAATAATTGTTTTTTCTTCTATAATTGTGCATTTAAAACCATATTGTTTGATACACTCAACCAATATATTACTTCTATGAAATCATTTAAAATTGAAAGAGACTGCTTTAAACCTCATAGATAAAATTTCAAATTTTGGCAAAAATCAAATGCAAAGCAATATAATTAACATTAAAGTATCTTTTTAATTATTTAACTGCAAATGTTCATCAAACTTGAAATTACAGTCTTAATAAAGATGTTATACAAGTGAAGATATAAATACTGCATTCCGCAGATCATTTCTGTATGTATTTTTTTTATTGTGGAGGGCCACTAAAACTTTTAACATGTTGTAAACAAACTATAGACATCAAGTTACGACTTCCGGAAACGATTCCATTCTGTGAAATTTAACGATAAAGAACTTCGGATTGACATTTTATAAGTCATAAAAATCACTTGTAACAAAACACTTTGTAAGAGAAATTCAAATAAATCATGTCAGAGCGTTTTTTTTTACGAATTATATTCCGTACATTTTTTGCGCATAAAAACTGCAAACACATTCGACGATATTCACACACGTACACACATATACGGGAGTGTGTACGAAATGGGGTAGTTCGGTGGAAAGAAGTGGAAGGATGCTGGCGATGTGTAAGGGGTTGCAGTGCAGGACGGGGAGGTGCACGAGGGAAAAAGACTGAAACATAAAACGAGTTCTAGATTGAAACAAGTGATATATAGTCAGTGACGTGCGCCATTAGTGTGTCCAAAAATATTAATCTCCACGAAAAATGAAAAAACAGACCAGCGATACGTGTTGTTTACTCGAAATGAGTTTCCCCCATTTTTCTTATATTCTTTTTATATAGCCGTGCCCTTTTTGGGTTCTCCGCTCTTATATCTTACTCGCGACTGTCGTAAATTTTAATAGTAGCAATAACAATACTAATAATAGTAATAATAAACTTTGCGGTTAGAGAGTCACAATTACAATAACAGTTTCAATCTTATAAGTGCACTTGGTGATATCGAGATATTCCTAGGTTATTAGTTGAACGCTTTTATTTCAAAATAAAAACTAATTTAAATTATTATATTGGCATCAGACATCTCTATGTATACAACGATATACGGACAATATTATAAACAATAATTACTTATGCTACAGGAATTTTAATTTCTTGGCATTGGAAGAAGATAATATTACAAACAGGAGAAAAAAAAGTTTGAATAAAAGTTAACCAAACAATTTATATATATTATTGATCATACCTAACCTAAAATAGATTACCTATTTAATTTAAGCATTTCTTATACCTATTAATCAAATTTAAATTTCGTTTAAGTTATTATATTCTTGCTTATTACGTTTTTATTCTTATATTGATAGTGAATTCATCGCTTTTTGGGTTGGTTACAATTAACTGTCAATGTGAATGTTACGTCAGAAATAGTCAAATAGATGGCGCCAACAAATTTATTGGAAGAATTTTTAATTATTACTCCAATTTCCCCAACTTTTAGTGAAGAATAGTCGAGGGAATACTCCTTACTGGTCGAACGATGCATACGCCAAATGTCACTTTACAGGCGGTGAGTACAAGAAATATATTTTGAAAAGCTTTCACATAATATGTGTTTTAAATATTCGCGATGAAACGGTTCGAGACGTCTGCGCCAAAACGGTCCTGGCTAATCGTCCTATCCCCAAAACACATAATGGACAAATTTGAGAAAGGCAGATTGACATCACAATACTAGGATATAATAAGAAAGAAAGAAACTAATTTTTTAATTAATTGGTAATTAATTTGAACATTTTATAAAATTAGTTATGTTACGCTTTAATTTTAATACACGGAGTATGTTATGATTAAAAACTAGTTAGGTAGTGGCGAAACTCTCGCTAAAGATACCATGCGTGGTGATTGTGGCAGTTAATTGACCTGTTAAATTACACTGGTAAACACTGTTTTTGTCACATGAACTTTGTGATGAGTTTTGTTTGTGTTAGTGTAGCGTCATTAAAAAAAATATATTATTTTGTTACAGTCACATCCAGTTTTTTCGTGACACCTATATGTTCATTTCTAACCTCATTTACGTGTTTTTGTTTGAATAAGTTAATTTAGGCGACTTTATAACTATCTTATTCGACGAACACGCTTGGAAAATTTGTGGAGATTTTAAAGTCATTGCTCTTTTGCTTGGACTCCAGCTTGGTTACACAAAATATTGCTGTTTTATTTGTGAATGGGGCAGTAGAGACAGAAAAAGTCACTACACAAGGAAAGCATGACCTAAGCGTGAATCACTTACTCCAGGAGAAGAATGTTAAAAATGAACCTCTAGTGAACCCTGAAGAAATACTTTTACCACCGTTGCATATAAAACTCGGCCCGATGAAAAATTTTGTAAAAGCTATGCATAAACATGGTAGTGGATTTGCATACCTGAAAGAGAAATTCCCTAAACTCAGCGAGGCAAAAATTAAAGAGGGAATATTAGTTGGTCCACAAATACGGGAACTAATGAAGGATAAGAACTTTGAAGAAAAACTGAAATGATCAAGAAAAATTGGCCTGGAAATGTTTTGTGAATGTCGCCCACAATTTTCTAGGAAACCATAGATCGGAAAATTACAAACATTTAATTAATGAACTTACAACCTCATACAAAGCTTACGGTTGTAACATGTGCTTGAAAATATATATGCTGGATTCTCATCTGGATTTCTTTCCCGAAAACTTGGGTGCTGTGAGTGACGAACAAGGCGGGAGATTCACCAGGACATATCATTAATAGAGAAGCGTTATCAAGGGAAATGGAGTCCAGGAATGCTAGCAGATTACTGTTGGAGACTGAAAAGGGACCTACCAGAAGTCAAACACTCACGAAAATTATAACTATTTATTGTACATTAAGTAATAATTTGTTTAAGTGTAGGTGATTTTTGTACTTTTCATGAAAATACATGTTTTGATATCACAAAGAAACCTGATGTGTCAATTTTTTTTATTGATATATTATTGTTTTCGTGTGACAAAAAAAAAATTAAATTTTGTAGACCAGTGTTATTAGTTTACAACACTTGGTGATGAAACTACTAAACTACCAAATTTTTTATGTGTTCTAATTTCTTTCTTTTTGTGTTTGTATAAGTTAACTTGAACCCCTTTATAACATTGATTAGTATGAGTATGAGTACAAGCTAACTTATACAAACAGAAAAAGAAAGTAATTAGAATGTTTAACATAATCATCTTTAATAGCTATATATTACTTAAAGCAATAGCTTTGTTAACTATTACATCTATGAAATATGATCCAGCAAACTTTAATTGAGAAGCGATACGTTGTCAATTTCAAGTTGTTTATTCATTTTCATAAGAATTACTACATGTGACTAACAATGAGAACGACAACGACAGCTACGCTTTGAAGATGACGATGATGATCACGTTGATGATTGTAATTGTAATTGTAAAAGAGAGTATATGGCCAATGGAGGAGGACGGTGATTAATTTCGTATCGACGTCTGAGCGGTTGCCACCCGTCGTGTTCGGAACCACGGACCGTGAGCTAAAATAACAAAAACAGCGTGAGCTATAATTAATTTAAATCATTCTTTTTACTTTGTTCTTTTTCTTTCTGGCTTCTTCGTCCCGTTGTTAGTACTCTCGCGCTTACAAATTGTACCATTTCTATTATTTGTTTTTCTCGTTAATATGCACAACCATTCATTACAATAATGTAATTAATCATACTTTTTTTATGGGTACAGAGATGTTCGAAATTTTAGAAAAAGTATACAGAAATAAATATGTTGATTTTAATTAACCTAGTACTTGTAGACATGGAAAAGCATTGCATAGGTATTGGTTTCACAGAATTCTGTTCAATGTTATACGCCACCTTGATTAAAAAATATTAGAAATATGATAAACCAGGAGGAATATATTTGTATAATATCTGATTGGTACATTATACGCCTTTTTTTAAAAATGTAATAAAATAAATCAAAATTCTGTTTTATTGAACATCAGAATTTTTTTACTCAACATTGCTAGAAGAACAGCTATAATAATAAAAAATAAAGACATTTATAAAATATGCCATATCTATATATAAAAGAATGGATGTATCCTTGTTTGTCCCGCATGCGTTCCTATATCATTCATTCGATTGCAATGGAACTTTGGTGAGTTTTCCTGCACTCGCCTGCGAAAGTTTTCGAATTAGTAAAACCATTTATGTTGCTAATTCTCAAATCCGCCATGGCAGTTGGAATGGGTATTTGTTAAACATCATGACATAAGTTTGACATTTCGTACTCATGATAGATTTAAAGCTTACCAAAACGAATAACCGTCCGCGAAATGCTTTCATGATGATAATTATAACAAAAATTTGGTTAAGTAACCTGACAGTCTTACATTTCTTGTTGATGTTTGAGGTGTGACCGATATCTTCTCTCGATCGATTGCGATAAAAATTTGGTGAGTTGTTGTGCGCACGATACACTTATACCGGTATGCTCACTTTAGCTGTCAATGACGTCATTGCGGAGCAAGTCAGATTGACAGTTCTCATATGGGCTACATTTTGACGCAGTTTGAAGCTGTTTTATCGTTTTTTAAAAGTAATATTCTATTTAATATGCCTGGTTGTGTTGTATACGGTTGTCGTAAATACAATTGACAAAGTAGAGATAGTCAGCTTAAGTATTACAGGTTTCCCAAGGAAGAGACTGTACAAAATGTGTGGTTAATTGCATGTAAAAGACAGGATTTAATAAATTTGAAAATGGTATTTCCAGAAATCTGATTTTATCATTGTTCATAATAAAAAAAAATATTTTAGCATGTATCTGTTCCGTTCATTTTAAGCCATCATGTTCTCATATATTACTCCAACAAGAATTACTGGAATTTTCCAATAAATCATGCAGAAATTTACATTCAGATGCAATTCTCAGATTTAAAGAAAACACAACTTGAAGCAATAAACAATGAGTTGAAAATCTTTAAAAAGTAAAAAATAGATGCTTTGGTAAAGCATAATACAGATCCTCAAAGTACTTTAGGATCAAGCAAATTATTTGATTCAATACTTTTTCGAAGATTGTAACCTTAAGAGCAACATGTTTGTACACCTGCAAACGTTTATAAAGTATTTTGAGGAATTCTATACATCGTAGCAACACACATAGTTTTTTTTTGCTTATTAAGAATTTCTAAATTATTGTTAACTAATTTAGGTTGCTCTTCATTAATATATGGCAAGGATATAGTAAGAATAGTATTTGGATTTCAATTTGATACATAATTTTTTTAGTAGTGTTATAAACATTGACGCTTACTGAATTGAAAAAAACTTCTTGAACTATCAAAGTTATTATTTATATTATCAACCATAATTAAAATTCCTACCTTTTACAAACATTTGGCCATACCCTCCATGGTATCTTTCTTAAGGAACATAACACATTATCTGCCTGTTATAAATATTTGTGATTTGTTCAAATATTGTGTTTATTATTGTTCAATCTAGAATCAAGATTAATTTATGGCTTGAAATCGTGGAGTCAGTTTTATGCTATTGTATTTCGGTGGGTAATTTATAATTATTGTAAACATACAAAATATGTTAACATAGCAAACTCCAGTCAAGTTGTATTTGCTTCATTCAAATCTTGGTTTACCTTCTCTTCAATTGCCCGAGACCTTTCTATTAAAAGAGAGATATTACCAATATCGAATACTTCAGATCTATGCGATTCAATAAATAGGATTTACATCTGTGCAAAAGAAAATATTATAAGCCTCAAAATATATGTTAAATAAATATCTTTATTTACATTTTGGCAATGATTTTACCGCTAAATGAAAGATTTATGAATTACAATTTTCAGATTTACAAACCATTAATGCATAACTGTAGCCTCTAAATAGTACAGTAAACACACAAATGAATTCACAGCATAAATTATTTTGCATTGTTTATTAAAAATGTAGTTGAAACACATTCAAAAAGAGTGAAACATCTTACGTAGTTATGATAGCATTTTAAAATACCACTTTGCCTGAGTACTTCAATAATTGCTTATATTATTAAATAAACCACTATAATCAGAAACTACTATTAAATTGAGTAATATGGATTTCTGGAATCATCATTTTTCAAATTTATTGAGTCCTGCCTTTTACACGCAATTAACCAGAAATTTCGTACCGTGTCTTCTTTGGGAAACCTGTAATATTTAATGTGGCTATCTCTACTTTTTCGACTGTAATTACGGCACCCTTATGCAGCACAACCTGGCATATTAAATAGAGTATTACTTAAATAAAACGATAAAACAACTTCAAACTGCGTCAAAATATAGCCCATGTGCACACCCATGTGAGAACTGTCAATCTGACTTGCTCCGCAATGACGTCATTGACAGCTAAAGTGAGCATACCGGTATTAGTGTATCGTGGTTGTGCGCACACCCACGACGGTTTCTGTTTCTGAATTTGTATATTTCAAATAATTTAGCGGAAGTTTGCGTGTTTTCGACTTTGAGTGCGCACGCTTGACAGAACTGAATTTAATCAAATACATGCAGTGACATTTTAGTTCGTGTGTGACATAAGAAGTGATGTTGATGGTATTGAGAAATCCCAGTTGCCATCGACATTAGACAATAATGTCATATGCATGTTCCTTACTTTTTCCAAGTGTATTCGTCAAAAAGCGTTACTTTGCTGTCACATCGATTATGCCACCCAAACGACAGGCGATTGGTCGATCTACACCTCAAGCGGGATAGCAAAAGTAATTAATCATGAGCTTCAGAAACACACGAGCAACGGGAATCAAGACCATACAGTTCTTTGAGTGGGGTTACAACGCATGCTGGGTATAATAGTTATTTATGTAACAAGTCAGTAAAGTGATACTTTATCGAACGAGTCTGATTTACGAGCCAAGCGAGTGAAGCGAGCGCGGCGAGTAACAGACGAGTTCGGTAAAGGTACTTTACTGACGTGGTGCATACAAAATTTTATCGCCAACCGTGAAAATTGTTAATTTAAGAAATAAAGAAATAATATATTATGACAGTTTATGACAGTGACAAACGATTTATTTTTAAAGTCATCAGTCATGGCTACGCTGACAGATATTAGCGGCAGGTAAAGTACTTTATTGCACAGTACGATAAAGTGTTTCTTTACCTCCGTAAAACGCTATGGTAACGCATCACTTTACTGACGGTTGGCGATAAATAGTATTTACATAAACTTTGTCAGTACAACATTTCGACAAGCAAATACTTAAACAATATGCATGTAGGTATCTAATATATTAAAATGCAAAAGAGCAATAAAATATAATAATAATAATATTAATAAAGCTTTTATTATGCTAACATATACAAGTATATGTAGAATATGTCGATTATAAAAGTACAGGGAATGGAGGTCTACTGCACGAGTACCTATAATTATATGCTTATGTACGAGGTGTGGCAATTAAGCAACCGGACTAGTGCTAAAAACATTTTATTAATCACTAATTACATTAGGAAGTTTATCATCTTCAAAGTACTCTCCTTGCCGATCCCTACAACGCTCTATTCGATTTTCGATGTTTAAATATGTTTAAAGCAGTGCTGGAAATCCGCTTCTATCAACTTGTTGAGAATCTCCATCACGCTTGCTTTCACCGCTTCCACATTGTCAAACCTTATCCCTTTAAGCTCCGATTTAACCTTAGAAAATTAAAAAAGTCACAGAGGGTGAGGTCGGGCGAGTACGATGGGTGGTCCAACACGGTTATGCTGTATTTCGCAAAGAACGCTTTCACAGACAAAGCGGAATAGGATTGCATCCAGTGCTCTTCCACATATGAGGTTTTCGACTTCTCACTCATTTACGAAGGACAGTCAGAACCGCGACGAATTTGTGGATGTTGTCGTCCATTTTTCATGTTGAAGGTCGTCCAGGGCGCGGATCATCTTCAGCGCCCTCACTTTCTCGTTTACAGCTTTCAATCCACTCAAAAACTTGTGCACGCGATGAACATCAACTTCCGTATACTTCCTTTAACATGACATGAGTTTCTGTAGCAGTTTTTCCCAAGTTCACAAGAAACTTTAAGTTAGCTCGTTGCTCTATCTGAACACTTTCCTTTTTTTCGACAAGACGCCACCTAACTTGGCTGCATCTTCATGAGTGACATTTTGTATTTGACGAGGAATATTCGTAATTGCATAATGAAACATGGTGTAATATATTTTATCAACATGTAGACATAATTTATTTGTATTAAACCAGTTATTTAAATTTTGAGTAATGGATCCGGTGGAATGTATTGTGTTTGTAAGTAAGAAACTTGATGTCAAGACGGTTGTGTCGTCCACGTGGTTTGTATTGGTTTAGTTTTGAGTGCGTGTAATGTGTGCATTAGTCAAGATATAGTGACTTCAGAAGCTTCACTGAAAGAAAAAAGTTTTTGTACCTTCAAATATTTCTATAGCATGCATAAATTATTATGGTTTTAAAAGATAAATAATTTAATCATTTGAATACGGCATATTAGGCTAAGTGCTCAACAGTTATACAAAATTTTGATAAAAAATATATTTGAAGCCGTTACGCATATAAATTTGACAAATTATTACGTTATTGTATAGTCTATTTTTAAAATAGCGAGACGAATTTCTGAACAGATCACTTTGACAGTGAAATCTCATTGGTTGAAAGCAAGGCATAATGACACCGTATCAATCTTGCTCAGATCCTGTCAACTGACATTGTTTATGGATAAGCCTTGTCGTTGTTTCTATTATTTCTCCGTTATTTTATTATATACTTTACCCATTCTTTTCAGAGCTCGACAGTGATAGTTATCAGATATACTCGTAAGTTTATTCTCAAGATTTTCGTGCATGTAATTTGGGACAGGGGTATGTTCAGAAATTCGTCTCGCTTCTTTAAAAATAGACTATAGACAAATTAAACAAAATATATGTACATTTGGCCTTTATAATTAATGTTGAATAAGTTTAATGATATTGTTATTAAGAATTTGCTAAGTATGTGTTTAAAATGTTTGTCACATTTTGTTTGATTGGTGAGCATTTCCTTCAAACATTCCCATATAATTTAATGGACGCTAACGTACGTCAAAAATTGTGTTTAACAAACAGATTGTTTTGTATAAATGGTGTGCACCCAGCCTTACTGAACTCATACTTTTAAGTAAGACATCGGCAGAAACCTAATTGTTAATCTCATGACATGTTATTAAATTATTAGAATTACTATTTCTTGTAATAACATTACAGTAATTAAAATCACATATAGAATACGTGTTTGCTTACATGCATTTCTAAAATATTTTATTGACACTTTTTAAAGATTAATTAAATCAAATATCTTTATACGATATGCTAACATACTAGTTGGCTCCCGCGGTCAGTTTTTAGGAAGGGATGGTGGGTAAGTTGGCTCCCATACTTTGTACTAGTTGGCTCCCTGGTGTTTATAGGATTAAATAAACTTAAATAAAACATTACGCGGAAAATAAATGTATTTAATGTATAATGCATGTATATAATGTAGCTAAGTGACATTTTAGACAATAATTTATGGTTTGAACTTTTGCGATACGCATTTTACAAATTCAAAATTAGTAATTATATTTTTATTTAACAATTCTATTTTGCTGTCAATAAAATCTTTCTGTGATTTTTTTTTCTCCTGTACACTTTTTTTTTAGTTGATGAGCTGAAGATTTTAATGTATGTATCAATTTGAATATTTTTTAAAACTTCAACAAACTGGTAGAGATTAGGATGTGCTGTGTAAAAAAGGGAATTAAACTTGGAATGAAACGATTCACACGCGTTCGTGGTCCGTTCCAACGAGGAACTGCATTCTGCCCACATACGTGGTGGAAACAGTGCTTCCTCAGAAATGTACGTGTCGACCAGATAATCTGCAAAATCCCTAACTTTCTTGCTGTCGGGCTGAATTTCGGCGAAGTCCAAGGCGAAGCAATCCCCCACAGCAGTTGGTTTCAGAAATGGAAGCCCGAAAATGTATTGGACATATTTTCCAATTTCAGAATCTTGCAAATATTCTGAGCGTAGCCCTACTTCTTGTATTTTACGCCACCTACAAAACATGAAATAATGTATTTTACTACTTTTTAACTTAAAATTTTGACTTACCATGATTGACCCAGATGAAATCTACATCCTTTTACTACAGCAGATGGAAAAACACTGTAGACTGCTTTGTGGATGTTTATTTCAAAATCGGCATAAACAGATACAGGGTTGAAATACAAATTTAATTTTTCACACTCGTTTTTTAGAAACTCGAAAACAGCAATATAAGAATGAATTTGTTTGTTCGACAACAAAAAAAAGGCGAGAGGTATATAGTGATCGTTTTCTAAACCATGAACAGTAAAAAGTTGATAAAAAAATTTTGTTGCACATTTGAATGTTCCATCAACGTAGATTGTTGACATTTTACTTAAAAATTTTATGTTTGTTTCACACGAAAAAGCCACAAAATTGTTGTTAACATCGTTTTGATGAAGAAATAATTCTCCCTTATTTGTTTTTATGTCTATACTATTCAAAACATCATGAACATCCTTTACATTTTTCGGAATTTTTGGAATCACACTTTTCCGACCATTGTACATACACTTTCGTATTAAGTTTACATCCGTCACAGTTATTGTATCAGCGTCCCACGTTTTCAGTTCTTGATGAAGGATCTTCATGGGTCTTTCACAAATGTCGTCAACTGCTTTTCTCTTAACGGAATTGCTTATTTTTTGACGATTTAAAGTTTGTACACTTACAGGATCATGGTTATGTACGTCGTTATGTTCCATTATGCAGTCATTTGAACCCTGAGTTTTAATGAATGATTTACACCCACGTTTTGCACATTGCCATCTTTGCACATTCTCGCACAATATTTTGTGAAAATTATATTTAAAATTATTTAAAACAATTACAGGTTTCCCTTTTTCACTCAACATTTTTTCGACACATCCATTTTACGGTAAAAGTAAACTAATTTTCATAGTTCTAATTCTTAATTTATATACCTCAAATTTTTCATAAACTGTAAGTGGGATTTATAATGAGAGGGAGGGATTTGTTTACTTCTTTTCTTAATAACACAGTTTAGGTGCTTCTAAATGACATTTTAAGTTTCCATGTTAATCCGCGGTGGAGGATTAACGCGACCTAATTAGCAAATATTTTCGGAGTCAATTTACCTGTAACTTTTTGCACAAGAGGATTAAAAATTGACCGCCGGAGCCAACTAGTATGCACCCTACGAAATGTATGGAGAAACAGGGAAATTTTATAAGAATTCTAATTTAGTTATTTATATAATTTCGGGAAATGTAGGGGAGAGTGGGGTATAATGATCCCTGGAGGTGAAATGATCCCACCTCATTTCGCAAAAACTAATGATGCCATCTAGTTTACAGTGACAGAATATTGAAATTAAAGTGTTCTGTACTCACGGACACGCCATGCGATCAGTTCAAGCCTATTTAAAAACTCGTGGTTTGCAGTTCTGTGTTGTGTGACTTTCCAATATAAGGTAAGTGCTTCGTAGTATCAGTATTAAATCTATGTATTGTTATTTATCGAATCGAGTTTGTGCACAACTTCTAATGGTATAGTTGGACTTCAAAATACTTAAGTAGTTAGAGTCTATTTTCTCACTGAAAATTGTTAGGTTAGGTGAAAGTCAGAATGTGCGTTTGGGGTTAAACGATCCCTAATGGGTCGTATAAAATAATCCTGGGATCATTTTACCCCCATTTATTGTTTTATTTCAGTTATTCTTCTTTAGATTTTTTACTTTTTCAGAATGCCACGTCACTACCAACGAAAAACGCAAAGACAAAGTTGGGATCCAGAGAGTATGCAAAATGCTCTGGATGAGTTTAAAAATGGAATGCCTATCAAAACTGCAGCAAAAACCTTCAATGTTCTTATTATGTCATTAAAACGTCGAGCCAAAAATAAAAACAAAATTGCCACGAGTAGTATAAAACATCTTGGCAGCAAGAAGACGGTCTTTAGTCCAGATCAAGAAGACGAGTTGGTACAACACATTCTTGATCTGGAAACAAGAATATATGGCATCACAACCCTAGATCTTCGTCGTTTGGCCTTTCAGTTGGCCGAAAAAAACAAATACTACATCCATTTTCACAGATAAAAATGGCCGCCGGAAAAGACTGGCTATCTGGTTTTCAAACAAGACATCCAGATATTAGTCTGCGAAGTCCAGAGTCTACTACTGCCGCTCGCGCAAGAGCTTTCAATAAACCAGTGGTGACGAAGTTTTTTGGTCTTCTGAAAGACTTAAGAGAACGCCATGATTATCCTTCCCACAGAATATTCAATGTAGATGAAACATCAATTTCCACAGTTCCTGGAAAAAATTCCAAGACATTTGCGAAGGAAGGAAGAAAGCAAGTGGCACGCATTACGTCAGCTGAACGTGGAATATCTACAACAGCGGTCATTTGTATTTCAGCAGCTGGAAATTTTATACCACCCATGCTTATTTTCAGCACAAAACGAATGAAAGCTGAATTAATGGACGGGGCCCCTCCAGGTACAATTTTCGCATGTAACGAAAGTGGGTGGATGAAGCTTGACTTATTTAAACAGTGGTTCGATCATTTTGTGAGTTTTGTTAGGCCCTCTAAAGATGACCCTGTATTACTTGTTTTGAATGGACACTTAACACATACCAAAAATTTGGATGTAATTTTAAAAGCAAGGGACAACTTTGTTTCTTTGTTGTGTCTACCACCCCACACAACACATAAACTTCAGCCGTTAGACGTTGGAGTTATGTTTCCCTTAAATACCTACTTGGACCAAGCTCTAGAAAAATGGATGAACAATCACCCTGGAAGGACTATTACCACGTTTCAAATAAGTAGCGTCTTTTGCGAAGCATACTTGAAAGCTTCTACACCGATAAACGCTATCAATGGGTTTCGAAAAACTGGTATTGTTCCATTTAATCCAGAAACATTTACGGATGTCGATTTCATAGCTGCAGACGTTACAGAAGAACCAAATGAAGAACGAAATGCTCCGGTTTTAGATAACTTAGATGTGTTACAAAAATGACGTCTAGAAAATCCTGTTGCAGGTCCAAGTTCGCGTCTAGACAACGTCGTAGAAGAAAAACGTCAAAAAAGTCCTACTCCAGGTTCAAGTTCGCGCCCAGATTCCGTCATTTTGGAACCCGAATCACAACAGCACAATAATAATTCTTCATTTACTATTACTACTCCCTCCGTTTGTCATCCTCTTCCGAAAATTGATAAGCAAAGAAGTAGGAATAAACGCAAGTCAACTGGTACTGTAATTCTCACGAGCACTCCATACAAGGATAACCTCGAAAAAGAGATGGAAAAATATGAAACCGAAAAAAGGAGGAAGGAGAAAAAACAAGCAAGACTGGGTAAAACTAAAGCAGTTAAGACTTCAAAAAGACCAAAGAAAAGTAAAGTAAAAGAAAAGCTCCGGGAGAGTAGTGGGTGTAGTAGTGACGATTCAGATGACACTGAATGCATATTGTGTGGTGGAAGTTTTAAAAGGTCTATCAGTGGAGAAGGTTGGATCCAATGCACTACGTGTCGCGGATGGGCACATGATGAATGTGCAGCAGTTAGCGACGATGATGAGGATTATACATGTACCAGATGTGTATTCCGTACTCAAGTAGCCCCTGCTAAACAACAAATTAAATTTTAGTTTAATCATTATTTTATGCCAAAGTTTTTGAGTTCCTAAAGAATATTTTGTTATGCCTTTTTTTTGAGAAAATATATTATTTTTGTATTTGCAGTAAAAACAACTTTATTAAAAATCTTTACCTAATGTGTTGGTATACTTATAGTAACTGTGTCAATCAAAAATGCTTTTACTGGGGGGTGGGATCGTTTTACCCGCCTCATGGGATCATTTTACCTCTACCCTTGGGGCAAAATGATCCTTTTGCAAAGTATACATTGTATCCATTTCTATGAATGGTTTTTAATGATTCAACCTTGACGACCATACCAAAGTGCTAAGAAAAGTATGCTCTCTGTGTTACAATAAATTCAATTTTTTTGCTCGTACCGTACTTCGCCTACGACGTGTTTTGTCTTAGAGGGATCATTATACCCCACTCTCCTACACTATTATTAAGTACAAGATTTTATATAGAAAAGAACATAAAATTAATCGTAACAATACAAATAATAAGTGGAAAAGAACGAACCATACTGAATGAGAACAAACATGTGTCAAAATTTTTACTAAAATATTGCCAAATGTATTTTTCTATAAAAGTTAAAAAAATAAAATATTGGAGATAGAAAGATAACATCTAGGAAAAAGTAGTCTTACAAATTCTTCTTTACCACATCGCAATTTCTCAATGGACAACTTACCGCGATGTTGAAGGTTCGAACTTTTGGGACTAATCATATGGCACACAAATGAATATTCCGAGGAATATTCTATCATTAAGATTATCAATATAGAATTTAACGAAAAATATCACCAGGTATAGACCTATCAATAGTACATACATATGCCCTTCATATAATATATTCAAAAGTAAAATTTGACAATAAATTTACAAATCTTTTATACCTATTATGAGGTAGATGATTAAAAACGTCGGCGTCGGGCTACTTAGAATGAGTGTTTAGGGTAAAGACCAAAATTTACGTTCAAAGCCATTATTACCAATAGAACTCATTAAAATAATTGGCAGGATCTTTTATAAAATAGAACTTGTTTTTACATACCATTAATAACTAAAATTATATGTTCAAATCAAAATAAAAATATCTACAATTTCAATATTTCGTATTGCACACGGCTAGTAATCAGAAATCCATGGGTTCAAACCCCACCCTTTAATAGTTATACATATAAGTATTTAACTTTTTTCTTCTTCATTAATTCATTCATGTTTTCTTTATTGAATTTCTGAATAAATTCAAAACCACTAAGTGAAAATTACACAGATAACAATAGACAATATTCTTAAGACTTTTTCTACCCTTCACTTGAATAATATAGTCTTTTAACCTTGGGATATATTCTTAGTACTTTATTATTTCTGCTTCTTTTAAAGATTTGTTTTATTTCATAGCTATGGATAGTCAGACATTGAAAAGAATTCCAGAATTTGATATGATCAAAACGTACTACGTCTATCCAGAACTTAAGGTAATTGGCCAGAATAACTAAAATTATACTTCCGCGCGGGAAACTTCATGTCTCAATTAAAAAAAAAACTTTATTAAATTTGTGGTCGTACTGTTTTCATGGATCCAATTAGTAACTTTTATTTTTTATGGAAGATATTCGACTTGACTTGTTACAACAAATTCTTGCTAATATGGCTGGTTTTATTGTATGTTTATATTTTTCATATTCATCAAGTTAAGTCACACCACTGCCTCTGGCGTAATAATTCCTCATAACTGCTTAAATGTTATAAAAGCAAAACAGTCAAAGCATCAGGAATTGTTAGGGCCTTAAAACTTGTCCTTTCTGATAATTTTCAATTGATAATTTTATTTGTATTTATTAATTATTTGTTTTATTAATTAAATTAATTAATTAATTATAAGGGTAAGCATTGGGTTATAGAACACGCTACTACTTATGATTCGTATGTTCCTTAACGCACGTCAATCAAGAATTTTGTTGTTACAGTTTATATCAAATTGTGAGCAATAAGTGCTAACGCTGATAAAAGAGAACAGAATAATGAGAAACTGAAAGCTCTTCAAAGACTAGAAACTAAAAGAAATTCTAAATATCAACGGTAACGACATAACATTTGCTATTAAAGAAAGTGCAAGAGTTGTTAATTATTCTTTAATAAATAAGTTAGAGATACCAAATGGTGCTCATTTGGTATCTCTGAAGTTTAAGAAATAATATCAAGTAATTGAGAATTTGTAAAAACTGCTCTAGCTATTGTCACACGCAATTACATAACACGATGCAATCACTGATTGCAAGAATAGAATATAATACGAAACCTGTTATGTTTCATTACTTTTAATTATGATTATAAAGATGATTTTATTTGTTTTTGACTTTTTTGTTTAAATTTATATTGTTTATGCTTGACTATTTTTGAAAAGATTTATACGTATTATATATGTACACAAGTTTATTATATTATACGAATGGGCTAGTAAAATTATCATTTCTTTCTATAAATATGCCTTTCCCTGTTAACGTGAGAGCGTTGATTATTTTTTACGCTGTATATGAAAAGCTGTTAGGAGTTTGTCATTAATTTCGAAAAATAAAAAAGTATTATATAAGAACTTTCTCGAGTAAATACAAAGCCGTGCCAGTTTACAAACCAAAAATATAATAATAAATCAAATTTAATAGTCTTCATCCCCACATCCGTTTACGGATAAATGGCTTTCCATTAATATAAATTCTATGATATCCTCGTTTTGTGCATTTTTTGCTAGGAACAGAAACAAATAAATAGAAATGCGGAGATGTATTGGGAATTTACTCCCGACATTTATTTATTGGATGGTATAATATCAAGTCTCATCTTATCAAAACGTTTACAATAGACCAGAAATCTAAGCCCACACAAATAATGAGTAATTTTCATTTCCACTCAATATACGATTAATCAGTTCTATCCGACTCTTATTGAATCTGTATATATGTAAGAAGTCCATGATTCTTTAGAGCATTTGAATTAAAATATTTGTTTATAGTTTTTGTATAATTATGACTAGCTTAAACATTAATAAAGGAAGTTAATAATTTTCGAAAAATATTTCTATAGTATATATTATTCAAAATCATTCGTAGGCCGACATTTAAAACAGTTTTAATTGTGAGAGACTATCATGTTATCTTTTGTTTCATGTATCTACTTAAATTCAAAAAATTTAAACTGCAATTTATCCAACTTCATATACGAGGGGCACCTTTTATATTTTTACAATCGACCACTAGATGGTGCTTTTGACAAATGTAAACACTATATTCTTAGAGTTTGACATTTGTTAATGAAGTATCCGCGATAGCTTTGAATTCGAGTCAGTAGTTTGTTGACAGTGACAGTTTTAAGACAATGAGTTTGTAAAATAATGGAGATTACTCGTGAAGGTTTTCGTTGGATGATTTTTTATCATTTTAAAAAGGGCCTAACTCCACAAGAATGCATTATATCGCTTCAGTCAACTTTGGTAATGAAGCCCCATCAGAGAAGACAGTTTACAATTGGTTTGCATAATTTCGTCATGGTTGTGCCTCAGTGAGTGATGAATCACGTGAAGGTCGACCAAAATCTGATGTGATTCCGAAAAACATCGATTCTGTTCGGAAAATGATATAACACAATCGACATGTGACTTCTAGTGAGATGAGGCATCTCTTGGCATATTGCAGACTGCAGTACATTCGATTTTACATGAACACTTATTTGTAAAAGAAGTATGTTCCAGATGGATTCCGCATAAATTGACCGAAGCACAGAAAGGCGGCTCGTGTCAATTGGTGTAAAGAAATGCGCAAAAAATTCGACGTAGGAACCGCAAAATCCGTATGCAACATCGTCACAGGTGACGAAATATGGATATATGCGTATCAGCCAGAATCCAAGCAACGATCTTACTGTATGGGTGTTCCAAGATAAATTGAAACCATAAAAGTTGTACGTGCAAGGAGCACTTCCAAGGAAATGATCACTTGGTTCTTCGGCTG
Source organism: Amphimallon solstitiale (assembly GCA_963170755.1). Lineage (NCBI taxonomy): Eukaryota > Metazoa > Arthropoda > Insecta > Coleoptera > Scarabaeidae > Amphimallon > Amphimallon solstitiale. Next base: position 94,914,603 of record OY720675.1, read on the forward strand.
TACAGGACTCATCGCAACAATTCTCTTAGAGGATCGAAGAACTGTTAACGCTGAATGGTATACAGTAATTTGTTTGATAAAGTTATAAACGAAATCAGGAAGAACAACCGAAAACGTCGCATTATTCTTCATCACGACAATGCGAGTTCTGCATTGTGATAGAGTTGGTTGTTACTTGTTGGATTTCCATTTTAATCAAATGCACAAAAACACTTGAAATAAAACAAGGTGTTTCAAATTTCCAAAAATTGTATTAACAAAAATACGACTAGTTTCGCACACACTGTGGCTTTATCAAGTAAACAATACTAACTAAGCTTACATACACAGAATAAAAGTATCCTTTTAAATAATTTAGAAGTTTTAGAAATCAATAAATTCAAAAACACGAACCAATTATTAAATAACCAATTAGAAATATCAAACTCCCCACTTTTAAATTTATTTAAGAACCCGCCCCCACCAATACAAATATAGCTCCTAAGTTTAGTTAGTATTATTTACTTGATAAAGCCACAGTGTGTGCGAAACTAGTCGTATTTTTGTTAATACAATTTTTGGAAATTTGAAACACCTTGTTTTATTTCAAGTGTTTTTGTGCATTTTATTAATGCGAGTTCTCATACAGCACGTCTAACAATTGACTATTTCAAGGAGAAAAGTGTTGAAATAATAACTCATTGCCCATATTCACCTGACTTGTCGCCGAATGATTTTCTTTTTGTTCCCAACTGTGAAACAAAAAATGTGTGGACAGCGATTTTCAACACCTCAAGAAGCATTATTTGAAAACCTTACTTCTGAGATACAACCTTCAGAGTGGAAAAAATGTTTTGAGAACTGGTTCGTACGCATGCAAAGGTGTATAGACCATAAAGGCGAATATTTTGAAAAACAATAAAATAGTTTGTTCCCAAAAATTTTGTTTTCTTCCCAGATTTTGCAAAAATATAAAAGGTGTCCCTCGTACAAGTCTTCCAGCCATACAACTGTAAAGTAATTTTGAATATATATTTCTAGCTGTGTAAAGTATATGAGTCCTATGACCACTCCTTGAACTGACATTATTAACCATTTTTCTTTGTTTAGCACCTAGACCCTGATGAGTCATCAGTGATGACTATTATGTCGCTATTTACTTAATACCCATCGCACAAATCTACTGCTAATCTTCTGCCTGTTGTTCCTAAACATGGTTTCCATTTTTCATCTTGATTTTTAATTTTTGCTTTTGTATAGATGAATAGTCTCATATTAGTTATCTTACTTTCTTTATTTCTGTGTCGTTTTTATCGTTCCACATTTTGTATTCAATTGTAATACATACTAGCCGTAACTTCTGTGTGTGTGGCTGTCAGTTTGTGTGTGGGTGTGACCACGATAGCGGCCAAGCGGTAAAAGATATTGATACCACATTTTACATTTAGAAAAATAATCCTTCTCGGGAGATCTGAGTAGATAGTTAGTGAAATCAGTAGACCGAAAGTAATAGTTTACTTCAGTGAAACAATGCATTTTAACGATATTTTGTCAACTACTATGTTTAGACAAATTTCTAAGGAATACGAAAGTACTTAGAACGGAAGTTTAAACTTTTTATATAAAAAAAGTTGCCCGGAATTCCTACCGGAAGTATGTCCTTGACTGCTATCGAAAACCAGCTTTTAGCAAATGTCCTAAGTCATACTTTCTAGACACATAGTATATAGTATAATAGTACCGTGCCTTCAAATACTTTCCTCACTAGAGACAGCCATGTTTTTTTTAATAGTTGGTGACAGTGCAGATAATAAGACAAAAACGCATAATTTTGATAGTTTGGTTATGTGGTCATGTATGTGTCTATAATTTGAATTTAAGTATGACAGCTGTTAGAATTTGAAGTTTTCAAAAGCTTCGCATGTACTATGGTGGACTCCCCAAGGTGGACACCTAATGTACCCTGTGTAACAAGTACTTAGTACATTACATTGGTATAAGTCAAAGTGACACAACTGACTGAAACGCCACTAATTGAAACCATATTTACAATACATAAAAATAAAAAAAATACTATAGCAACTAAAAGGTGTCCACTTTAAAAAGTCCACCGTTGTACACCAACATTGATTACTTAATTACTTAAAAAACAACCTACTCTAATGAGGAGAGTATTTGAAGGCACGGTATGTTTTGTATCAAGTTTGATAAATCTCATTTAAGGCACGAGTTTTAATACTCGGGTATTTAGTAAAACGAGTGACTAACGAGTTTATAAAACGAATTTTATACTAGGTATACTTCTTCTACGACAGTAAATATCATTGAGAAAGAATAGGTAGGGAGACGACGTCACCTGATCAAACCGGGTACAGGTCCGCCATATTGATAAAACACTTAGTCAAACAGGTAGTGTTGGTAAAAACTGGAGTGTTTGTTACGTGCATCGTGTATTAGAGTTATATAATAAGTTAAATATTAAAAGACATTATGGTTTCTTGGGCTCTACGTAGCTGCAACAGCAGAGACGGCGTTGATAAGAAGAATTCGTCTGGAATAATATTTCATAGGTTAGTGTAGACCTGACAGATGTTGGATGACAGATTATGATTTTGAGTAGTCCGGACCGGGTGAGGCAGTCATATTGGTCCCACACTTAGCCCCGCCCACCGACCACGTTTTGAGCGCACAGCAAAGATGCTTTGCAGCGTCTCTATAGTATTTTTCCTCAATGGTAAATATTCAAAATAATACAACATTTTTTATCTGTTATCGCGCCACATATTTTGAGAAATTGATGACAAGTGTCAACCAATTTGATAGAGTTTCAATGGATTTTTGCAATTAAAGACGTGGAACTAACGTGAGTCAATGACTAACGTGCCCGTTGCTAAGTTCACCCCGTGACTAAAGCGCAGGAAGTCACAGCTTGCCAGGGTGTATTTAAAATATCACTTAGCTCATGAAAACATTTAGGACAAATGGCATTTTAAATATGGGAGTAGAAAATAGTATATTATGTATCAAGTTTTATAAACTACATTTAAGTCATGAGTTTTTTCAATCAAAAGTGTAGAGTAGCCCTGAGTAGCGCAGCAAATGATTAATAAAACGAGTGACCAACGAGTTTATAAAATGATTTTCATAATATACTTTTTCTACGACAGCAAATAATCATTATAATATAAAGTTACTTGTGTGTTGTCGCGCCACGATGGGGTATACAACTATAGCTGACTCGTCCGCCATTTTGGAGATAACTGCGTCAAAATGTAGCCTATATGAGAACTGTCAATCTGTCCGCAATGACGTCATTGACAGCTAAAGTGAGCATACCGGTATAAGTGTATCGTGATATGAACTGACATTTATCTCCAAAATGGGCGACGAGTCAGCTGTCCTATGGGGTAGTTTGACAGATCGATGACAAGTGTCAACCGTCTTGTTTCAGTTTCAACCACGATACACTTATACCGGTATACTCGCTTGAGCTGTCAATTACGTCATTGCGAAGCATACAGCTGACTCGTCGGCCATTTTGGAGATAAATGTCAGTTGTATTACGTACTTATTTTTAGTTATTATTATATATTCTGGGTATTTCTTAAATATACGACTATTGTAAAAAATTATACCTATATTATTTCACGCCCTAAACCGGCTTAATAAAGTCAATTATTCGAAGTTCTATTCAACATTTGCTATTAGCATACATATTTACCGTCTTAAAATTATCTCCAAAATGGCGGACGAGTCAGCTATGCTCAAGTCAGATTTGACAGTTTTCATATCGGCTGCATTATGACATAATTAGTTTTCGGTTTGTTTAATAATATTCTATTTAATATGCCTGGTTGTGCTGTATACAGTTGTTGTAAATACAATAGAAAAAGTATAAATATTCCGAATAAATATTACAGGCTTCCCAAGGAAGAGACGGTACGGTTAATTGCGTATAAAAAGCGGGATTTAATAAATTTGAAAAATGATACTTCCCGAAATCTAAATTACGCAATTTAGTAGCAGTATATATAGTTGTTTATTTAATAATATAAGCAATTATTGAAGTACTCAGGCAAAGTGGTATTTTAAAATGCTATCATAACTACCTAAGTTGCTTTTTTTTGCATGTATGAATCCCATTTTCAATATACAATGTAGTTTATTCTGTTAGTGCATTTTTGTATTGTGCTATCTAGAGGATAGAGTTATGCATTAATGATCTGTGTAAATATAAACTGAAAATTGTAATTGAGGTAAATAAAATCATTGCCAAAATAAAAATAAGGATATTTATTTAACATATATTTTGAGACTTATATTTTCTTTTGCACATATGTAAATCCTATTTAGAGAATCGCATAGACCTCAAGTATTCGATATTGGTAATGTACACCTACATCACTTTTAATAGAAGGGTCTCGGGCAATTGAACAGAATATAAACCAACATTTGAAAGAACTTGGCTGGAGTTTGTTATATTTAATATACATATTTTACAAGTATGTTTACAATAATTATAATTTATCCACCGAAATACAACTGACTTCACTGACTTCAAGCGATAAATTAATCATGATTCTAAATTAAACAATATCTCAGAATTTTAAGAGGCTTTGTATTATAATAATATTAAGTTAAAATAAAATTGCCAAATATAACTTTTATTTCATCTTTTTCATGCCTTACAAAATTTTGAATTTGAAGAGATTTTATTAGGTTTTTGGGTTTGATAAAAACACTGTGTATTTGAACAAAATACAAATATTTATAAAAGGCAGATAATGTATTATATGTTCCTTATGAAAGATACCATGGATTTTATGGATAAATGTTTGTAAAAGATAGGAATTTTAATTATGGTTGCTAATATAAATAACAACTTTGAGTTCAATTCAGTCTGAGTCAATGTCTTTAACATTTTTAAAGAAAAAGGTATCCAATTTTGTATCAGATTGAAATCCAAATACTATTCTTACTATATTCTTGCCATATATTAACAAAAAGCAACCTGAAATAGTTAAGTATAAATTAGAAATTCTTAATAAGCAAAAAAACTACGTATGTTGCTACGATGTATAGAATGCCTCAAAATACTTTATGAATGAGTGCAGATGTACAAATGTGTTGCTCTTGTGGCAATCTTGGAAAAAGTATTAAATCAAATAATTCACTTTAGTAGGTGTTAATAAGCATCGGACACTTTAAAGCTTCATAGATAGTCTATGTCGATGTTTACTGCTCGATCCTAAAGTACTTTGAGCATCTGTATATGTTTTATCAAAGCATCTATTTTTTGCTTTTTAAAGATTTTCCACCCATTGTTTATTGCTTCAAGTTGTCTTTTCTTTGAATCTGGGAACTGCATCTGAAATTAAATCTCTGTATGATTTATTGGAAAATTGCAGTAATTCTTGTTGGAGTGATGTATAAAAACATGATGGCTCAAAATGAACGGAACAGTTACATGCTAAAATATGTTTTTTAATGATGAACAATTATAAAATCAGATTTCTCAAAATACCATTTTTCAAATTTATTGAATCCTGCCTTTTACACGCAAATAATCACACATTTCTTATCGTCTCTTTCTTGAGAAAGCTGTAATATTTATTCTGACTATGTCTACTTTTTCGACAACTGTATACAACAATACCAAACATATTAAGTAGAGTATTATTAAAAAAACGATAAAATAACTTAAAACTGTGTTAAAATGCAACTTCAGCCCGTGATTAAAGTGCCGTGGCTAAGTTCAACCAGTGACTAAAGAGCATGAAGCCACAGCTTGTCAAGGTGTGTTTAAAATGTCACTTAGCGTCATGGAAACATATGCAATATGCATTTTAAACACGAGTAGAAAAAAGTATTTAAAGATTGATTTTGAATAATTTTGGTACGAAAAAAAAAATCGCAAAATTCTGACTGGAAGTAACACTTCTATTTTTATCGAATTACAGTTTTTTGCAAATATCTCGTAAATTATGCAGATTTATCGAGAGAGAAGTAACAGCTACACTCACAGGTTTAATTTATTAAGAAGGTAAACCTGTCCAAAACTTAATTTGGTACTACTTTTGTATCGAAAATTCGAACGCACAGACATTAGTAGGAAAGTCGTGTAGTGTCCACAATTATTTTTTTTTATTTCTCAACGTGCTATATAATTTTCTAAATACTGTTAAGTACAGTAGTACCCCGTTATCCGCTGACTCCGTATCCGCGGTTCCAGTCATCCGCGATTTACCTATGATGAGCAGAAAACGCGTTATATCAATAAATATAAAAGTTATAGGAGCATTTGTCGATATATCGTCGTATATATGAGTCATACTCTAAATTCGGCGTTCTCTTATGATAAGTTAAACAAGTTGGAACGTGCTTACGGTACCACTCGCTTTTACTTGTACATATAAACGCTCCTGTTAACTATGAGTTTAGTACTATTCGAATTGTCGGACAAGACAGTGCTTGCAATAGTTTTTAAATAAAGCAAGTAAATTTGAAAATCATTTTAGAATGGCTTCTAAACCAAAAAGAAAACGTGAAATGCTCACTATTAGTGAAAAAATAAAAATCATTAATATGATTGAAATAGAAAGAAAATCTATTGCAACTGTTGCTAAAATATACAATAAAAACGAATCTTCGATACGAGAAGTGTTAAAAAACAAAGATAAGATTCAAGCTAATTTTTCTAGTGCACCCCAAACTGCAAAAGTTGCAACCACAATACGTAATAAAGTCTTACTTAAGGTAGAAAATGCCTTAAATTTATGGGTGGAAGATATGACAAGAAAACATATTCCTATCGATGGCAAAGTGCTACAACAAAAGGCGTTGGTTTTATATGAAGATATGCAGACCCAAGATTATACTGAAGAGGAAGGAAAATCATTCACAGCAAGTAGGAGGTCGCTGCATAGATTTAAAAGTCGGTTTAATCTAAAAAATATAAAAATGACAGGGGAATCTGCGTCGGCTGATCATGTATCTGCTGCCCTGTTTCCAGAAAAATAACAAATTATTTCAGAAAAGAATTATCATCTTAAGCAAGTTTTTAACTGAGATGAGACTAGTCCTATGTGGAAAAAAAATCCTCAACGGACTTATATTCATAAGACTGCAAAGAGTGCACCAGACTTTAAAGCAATTAAGGATAGACTTACCTTAATATTTTGAACAAATGCAGCTGGTCATATGATTAAACCCGGACTTGTTTACCGATTACAGAATCCACGTGCTCTTAAATACAAAGATAAAGCTTGCCTGCCTGTGTTTTGGCAATCAAATCGAAAGGCGTGGGTTACGGCTGTTCTATTTATACAATGGTTTCATCAGTGCTTTATTGCGGAAGTGAAAAGATATTTGGAAAAGAAAGAATTGCCATTTAAAGTGCTGCTGATACTAGACAATGCTCCTGGGCATCCTGTGTCACTAGGCACAGAAGATAAAAATGTTGAAGTGCTTCTTTTACCACCTAACACGACCTCATTGCTTCAACCCCTTGATCAAGTTGTCATTAGATGCCTTAAAGCCATATATATTCGACAGATTTTCGAAATGCTATTTACAATGGCTAACGAATGCTCTGATATCGGGCTCATGGAATGCTGGAAGTCATTTACAATTACTGACGCAATTCTATTTATCAAAGGAGCGATGGAGGAATTAAAGTCAGAAACGATAATAGCATGTTGGAAAAATCTGTGGAATGACATCGTTCTTAGTTCTGAAGACACACATGATATTAATTCACATCTAACAACGATATTTAACATAGCGCAGAAAATAGATGGAGAAGGATTTAACGATATAATCCAAGAGGAACTCAGTGATTACATAAACGAAGAGGATCAAGTATTCACCAACGAGGAATTGGAAGACCTTGTGAAATATTCTCCAGAAGCGAGTGATGATGAGGGTGAGGGTCAACAAGAACCGCCAGCATGGACGCTTGAAAAATTTTCAGCGATATTTCGAACTGCTCAAACATTAAAAGAACAGATAGTAGAATATGATCCAATAATGGAACGCAGTATTAATATTACTCGCACTATAACAGAAGCCTTGAAACCTTTGGAGGATTTGTTTATTGAAATGAAAAGACAAAAGCGACAACTACCAATAACAATGTACTTTGAAAAAGTCGACAAAACTATCGATAATGCACAGCCATCAACATCGTTTGCTTCGGACCTAAGTAAACAATCGACTGCTAACTTGGACTTGGAGGAAGATGAATGAATATGTAGCTCACTATGATAAAGTTTTTCTTGTTGTATATTTTCTTGTTGTGTATGTAACTATGTACTGCATATATGTACATATTGCTGTGACTCTTACAAATTGAGGTTTGTATATAATAATTTAAATTATTCAACCAATGAGTAGGTAAGAATCAAGCATGCATCCTAGTGCTAGGCCTTATGCTAGACTAAGATACAACAAATTTTCTGCTAGATAGTAGGTTAGGCAATTTTACATTTAACTAGCTCAGTTTAGAATGATTAAAGAAAATGTTCTCTCAGGGGCAGAAAATATAAATAAATTCTCCAATCAATTTGAATGCTCTTTAATTATCACCAGGTCAGGTACAGAAAATAAAATGCAAAAATAAATCTTATCATCTAATTTATTAAAAATAAATATTAAGGAATGAGAAATTTTTAATTACACAAATATATATATATTTACAAAAAAAAATTAATATTTCAAAACATCATCTAAAACTACACATATCATAATCAACAAGTCAATATAATAAAGAAATTAAAATAAATGAAAGCATAACGTCGAGAAAATTTTATATTTTAAATGTAAACGTGATTATCATGATTTATATTTGTCATAGATACATGTAAACAATCAACATCTTTAATAAAATAAAATTTTATTGCATATGATGAATTGTACTGGAATATGAATAACCAAAAATTTACACGATTTATTATTTACGAACAAAATACAAACATTAAGGGAATGGCTTTGCCCTAATTAGTCCTGCCTGGCGCCTTTTCTCGCTCCCAACACAGTACCATCAGAAAGCAAATTCACACTGGTAGGTACCCCAAAGTTCCACCCTACGAGTATGTCTTTTTAACTCGTCGGACACAACCCGAACATACACCACAATGTGCTCACCCCTTAAGGTATATATATAAATTTTAAATTTTATAAAAAATAAAATAAAATAAAAGTCTTTGTGTATTCAATTAATTAACTCAGCCCTGATTAGTTCTGCCTGGCGCCTTTTCTCGCTCCCAACACAGTACCACCAAGACTAATTCGTGTTTTAAGGATTGACCAGGACTCCATGCTATGAATTAAATAACTACTTAATTCATTTCACACATTCCTGATGTATTACCCAACACGTTAACATCAAACACACAAGTACTATGAAATATACTTGATATACATACAAGAAAATATATATATTAAAATAAACTTTTACCTCCTTTGAGATTCCAATACAAAAAACCACTCAAAAAAAAATTGGTACAACACTATACACACATTTATAACAAACATTATCAAATCACCTTAGTTCTTCGTACATCACTTCAAACTCATCCATTATTTAAATATCGATCACTGTTCGATTATTCTGTATATATATAAAACAAAATTATTAACCACAAATCCTCTAATCTGGTAAATAAAAATAGTAAAGAAAATCTTTATAAAAAAAAAATTATTACGCTATTCAACTTAATCATTACAGTCACTAAAATGTTTTATCATAATGCATGGTGTAGTAACCCTACATATAAAACAAAACATTCTAGAAAATAAAAAAAAAATAAATTCAAAGTTCTAATTAAATAAAATTGTTCCATACATAACTAATTATTTCTAAAATAATTACATGTCTCAATGTAAATTAAACTCAAAATTAAAACGATATCTAATTCATAAAATTATTCTGAGTTCCATCTCAGTTAGAAAAATTCTATAAGTACAGTAAAATTATTACGGAAAATATTACAAGTTTTAATTTTTGTTGAAACTTTTATAAGTATCGAAAAATCTCTTTGAAAATATTCTAAGTTCAAATTCATGAATAAACCTTTAAGTTAATATAACATTTAAGAGGAAGAAGAGGTTTCCACCCTCTCCTTTTTTCCTCTTTTGAGTGCGGTTTACACCAAGCAACTCTGCCATTTTCTCCATGGTCCCGGTTTATATCGATAATTTTCTTCACAAAAACGTCCGGTTCAGTTCGGCAGATACCGTTCCACTTCCAGAAATACATAGCTGCAGTGCTGCACCACTCAGGAAAGCAGCGTATTAACAATCTTTGAAAAAGGTAAACAAATATGTAAATATAAACTTGTTTACACGTTCATGACTCATCCGATGCATCTACCGAAAAATATTGTTTTCGCCGAGCCACACTATCGATCTCTCCCGGTAACAGTATTCTTCGTGCGGGAAAACACTTTCTCGTTATTCTTCATGTAACATTTTATGCTTATTTTAATATTATGACTTTTATAAAGATTATACTAACATTCTTTTATTATTTTACTTAAATAAAAATAAAATTTTGGCAAATTATTGACATAATGGATATTTATATACACATCATGATAAAAATAAATAAAATAAAAATTAATTAAATTAAATCTTGAAGTGATCTTGATTATATCTATTTATAATCTACCACCAAACTCAAGGTCACTGCAATATGTATGAACTTACATATTTATTAAAATTAAATTCTATTTGTGCCACAGCACAAGAATATTTATTTATTTATTGTTTATTTATCTTAAATAAATATTATAAGTATAATTGTATTTTTTTTCCATTTCAATTCCTTCATTTTCTTTATCGATTGTTTTCACTTCTCCAAGGAATGTCTGTATCTTCCTACTCTCTTGATGCGTCTCCTTTCATTATTTATTGCTTTTCTAAACATATTACCTTTGGTTTGCAAATTAGTTTTTAACCATATTGTTTTTGATTTTACTTATAATTCCTAGTTCTTAAGTTTTGTTTTGACTAAGCGACAATTTCCTGAACATTTTTATGTAATGTTGGTAATATATGATCTACATTATTTCATAATTAGTTTTTTTTAAATCAAGAATATTTTTTTTTGCAATATATCAATTTTATCGTATCATTTACGGTTTCTTCTCGCAAGACAGAATTTAATCTTTTTCTGGCTCTGATCCGATGTGTCCAAAGAAAATTATATAACGTAATTAAATTAAATATACTTGAGAAATATATACAAATTTCACTTAATTATTACAACTAGGATGTTCCTTTTACTCCCATTTTGTATTGGATGTAGGAGCTTTTTGATATCATTATCTAACATTAATAAAAAAAATGGTTTCTTCCACCTCCTTTGATGAGGTTTTTCAATAATTGAAATGTCTTGATAATATCTCTTATCATGCTCATCACCAGCATTATCAAAATTCGAAGAAAAAACCCATATGCAAATCAAAAAATGTTTTTTATTCTGCAAGTAACGTTTAACTTGTCGAAGCGTTTTAGACGAAAAAGCGTTAAGGTATTACCTAACTGCTTAGTACATGTAGATACTTCGATGATCGGCCAGTAATATATTGGACTAAGAGTACATTTTCTCTTGTATTTATTGTGGCATTTGTAGCAAATGTAAATTTTTCACATAATATCGAGAAAAATCAATGCACAAATCTGAATTTAGTATTTGCAATGGTATTATTACATTGAGTCGCAGCAGGTGATGATGATTGACTTCCAGACACATTACTGTGGCTCATTAAGTTCACACAAATCCTAGTCAGTATAATATTTTCCTCGTTTGCAGGTCCATGCAAAAAAAAATCAATAACTTTTTAATCAAACTTACATATATGTATTATACTAATAATAACATATCTTTATTGCCCAGCAGACATATATCTAATTTACACTGCAAGAATTAAAGAAATGAAAGAAAAAACAAAAAAAAGTGTGGATAGTGGAGAAAAATTTACATCTAGATCATCCCCGCAAGTGGCATTGCAACTACTACAACCCCTATACAGAGGGGATAAAGTATTAGTTCTGTCCGTTGAAAAATAAAACACATTCTTTGTGCGATATGGGTACTGAGGTATAAAAAACATGATCTCTGCTAAAAAAGATGGAGCAGCATCTATATTATTGTGCAATACATCGTTTCGAATTTAGAGATATTCAGAGGCCAATTACTCACAGTACACCACGCTTCCAAGATATCCACCTGCCTCTGCAGAAACAAGCAATCCGTAATGGTACGTGTTTTCGGGAACAGTTTGACATCATCTACAAATAAAAGTCTATAAAAGTCGAATTGATGAGTGCCAAATCAGTCTAAGCACAGATGTTAATATTTTTAGACAAATTTGAGGCAGATGTTGAAAAATAACTTATTATGAAGTTTGAAATTAACCAAAACTGCAACATTGTCACATCAAAAAACTATAATTAATATGGAAATTATTACCTAGAAAGCTTAATTAAATTTAACCTAAGAAATGTCTTGGTCAATAGAATTATATTATCCGTACTGGTATTCTAAGCATAATTAATTAATTTATTTATTAGCAAATATATTTTTGATTAATTAAACTTTCCTTTATATATCATTTTGCGTTATAAATTTACATAAATACACAAAATGTTTTTAAACTACCTACACAATCATAAGTAATCAATTAGGCCCACAAATGGTACAAGAATTCAAACGAATATTTTTTTTTTCTTTTGCCACGACCTGTCATGTCAACTCGACTAAAACTGATTTACAATGATGTTTTGACAGTGCGCTGACCAAGTCTATACGCATATATACATACATATATAGTTAGGAGTTGAGAACAGGCTCCTGTGAATGCTACTGGCAAAGAAATTTATGCTCGACTAGGCTATAATCTTTTCAGTATAGATGGTGAATATAAATTATAGTGTATAAATATTGGGGAAGGTATTTTCGATATCCGAATTTGGTGGCGCGCTTAAGGCGACTTACTAAGGAAATTCCTCCAATATTGCCTTCCGAACGTGCTGAGGAATATCTCAAATATTTTGTCCGAAATTTCATAAACCGCTTATCTTGTATCAATATTTGTAATTTAAAAGATGAATCGATCGACTCGACGTATGTACGTTAGAGTATGTGTATCCTTTCGTGTGTCTTTCACTTCACCCGTTTATGTCTGTTGTGTTGAAAAGAATGGCCCCCGGAAAAACTTTTTCAGCTATTACATCAAGCTTGTCTAAAAAATCGAAAGCATACATTCATATCCTAAAGTATCATCTAATACATACAATATCTGGTAATGAATGTTTTAAATTTATGTGCCCGTGGTGGGTCAACTTAAGTAAAAGAAATATAACTAATTTCAAATATTAAATTTATAAGAAGAACATACATGAATATTAAACATAATAACAATAATATATTTTCCCAAACTTTAGGCAAGCCTTCTACTTATACAAAAGATAGATGAACTAATCTCTTTTTATATTTATATTAATCAAAAAATTAATAAAAAACTTATTGTCCACATTTAAAAACAGTAATTCTTTCAAGTAGGAAAATATAAACAAAAGTTGTGCTTGTTAACATGAAGTACAATTCTATACAAATTTCAATTTTGTTTACCTACATAAAGAAGAAGGAACAATTGGTTGCGTTTTAACTGCTACCTAATATATAGTCAGTATTATTTATATGATGAGAGATGTTCGTCTAAGATAAATAACGTAATGGACCTTCTTGACAACATACATGGGTAGTATGCTACAACTCTACTCCTAAATGAAACAAATACTCTTTTAATTACATAATTCGCCTCGATATTATTTGTGAAGTAGAATTAAATGTTGTATACCGTGAATCTACATCTTTTAATGAAACTACATTGATAGTTACTTTTAATTACACATAGCTACTTTTAATTACACATTTCGTGATTGAGTCTTTCTATGTTAAACACAGAGATCGGCATTTATTGGATGTCGTTTTCCAAAGATTTTTCAAGAATTTTCTTTATTCTTTGTTATTTTTAAGTAATGTTTACTGTTTAAGGTTCACGCACACTGAGGCGAGCGAGGCGAGGCGCAGCGAAGCGCATTTATTACGCCTGATAAAAATGCTCGTTATCAAATGGGTGCCCCCACACTGAGGCGTGGCGAGGCGAAGCGCAGCGCACTACTTCGCCTGCTTGAGGTGCCCGCACACTGAGGCGAGGCGAGGCGAGGTGAAGCGAAGCGCATTTATTACGCCTGATAAAAATGCACGTAATCAAATGGGTGCCCGCACACTGAGGCGAGGCGAGGCGAAGCACAAGGAAGCGTGGTCGCGTGAGAAGTTTCCAGAGCAAGCAGGCGAAGTAGTGCGCTGCGCTTCGCCTCGCCTCAGTGTGCGTTACCTAGCGACGCGTAAGATCAAGTTTTTGCGCTTTCGTTGGTTATCGGACATTTCCGCTGTCCGATGAGAAGCTGGTAGGCTCGGTTCGTACTTTGCTTGAACAGTTTTTAAACTAGTATTATTTGCATATTTAAGTTTAGTAATAATAATAATAATAATACTCGTTTATTGACCGTAATATAGAATAATACAATAATATAAATACAAATAAAAGTATTCGGAATTACCGATATGGGTCAATTGGATCTAGGTCAGCAATAATACTGATCTTCCCCTAGTTCCAAAGAAATAAACAAAAGTACATTAACTGCATTAATTGATAATTAATAAACTGTGAGTAGAAAAGAGTAATTGAGTAGTAGTATAGTGTAAGAAAGAAATTACTATCAGGATGGATGATGAAGCGCTAATTTTTCTTCTGGCATGTGAAAATATATGAAAAATTTCTTTTTGTCTTTTCGTAAATCCGGGAATTAGTGATGAAATTCACCAAAACTGTCTGTTTTTTGATTAATTTCATGTACCCAAACTCTTTTGTTTGGCTTCTCCTCTTCTTCCATAGTGGCAATTAAGCCAAGAGCAAATAAATTTTCTTCAGATGAGGAACTACTCATTTTCATCGAATCACTTCTACACACACAATGATAAATAACTGTTTTATATAATTAGATATTATATCACACCCATGCGCATCAAGTCGCCTCGCTGCGCCTCGCTTCGCCTCGCCCTAATGTGCGGTCTCCGGCCTCGCGACGATGCGCTTCGCCTCGCTTTGCTACGCCTCGCCTCGCCTCAGTGTGCGTGCACCTTTTAGAGACTGTTTAGATGACTTGCTTTCCTATTGTCATGTTTTGTTATTGCTTACTGTCAAATAATGTAATTCTCTCTACATTTTTTTCCCTCAAACACAGACGCTCACTATTAGACAAGAATTTAGTGGTGTATATATAGGAATTTAGATTAATATAAATATTCAACTACTTCTCTCATAAATTTATTTGTGACACAGCTTTTATTCCAGCTTTGATTTATCACAAAGCTAATATTATATGATTATTATCAATGAAGATACAAATTTGTATATAGGAACGGAGGAATATAAAACCAGTCCTCGGCATGCAGTGCATCACGTATAATTAATAATATTATATTATGTTTATTAAGCAATTGCTATCATTTTACAATAACTTACATAAGATGGTTAAAACATAGACATAGGAAAACTAATACACCTACTCACATTGTATATAATTATAATTATTATATAATATACAATTTCAGCATTTATCTATTAATCTAATAACCCAACATGTACAAACTTTTTAAAAACTACAGAACCTACTCTTGAATATATTCATACTTTTTTTTAATATTATTATATGCATCTATACCACTAACAAAAATGTTCTTCGAGGTCTGTACAAGTTTATATCTACTTTTACCTTTAACTACTTTAGATTACTTATTTTCCACGTATAGTGTGTATGCCTTGCATTACTACTAACTATGCTGCTCCACACTTATTAAATTTAACGTATTCAACATGCCTTTACATCAAAAATGTATCTACTGCATTTTAATACTACTTTCACTGAATTGTTCCGGATTTTAAAAATGGGATGTACTTCAATTGATTCAAATGTAGGATCCGAACAATACCCCAATAAGAAGCCATCTGTGATTTATAATTGATATCCACTATCACATACTTTGGTTTACTAGACATAATACATAATTTAATATTACAAATCCACATATATCTATAAGTACATTACGTATTCATTAATTTCAGTAGCCATTTAATCTAAATTGTCTCCACATACAGCTCTGAGCATATAAGTAGAGCGGTCATCGGCGCAAATCAAGAAATGAGAGAATGCACAAGAGAGATGGATACAGCTGTGACAAATGCATGCGTGTACACCCCGCTCACTACCACTCTCCCCTTTGTCCATTGCGCATATGACCTTCACCGCCAAACTTATATGCGATGAGCTGTACGTATATCATGGTGTCAGCGAGCGTACAAATATTGCAATGGTCGCATTCAGCAGACGGATCGGGAACTGTTTGCGTTCCAACTGTTCACTTGACAACAGTTGAGTGTTCGCTGGACAGGACCGTTCACCTTTATGTGACCACCTTCCATTTGGTACTTTTCACTGCTGCCAAATTATACAGATTAAACCGAATAAACAATAACAAAAAATTGTTTTTCTGCATTAAGTTTTGGCGTAGGTTTTAGTGTAAGGGCGGGTTTTTCTAACCCCGATTAAAATACTCGATTAACTTCAATATTATAATACATTTATTTCTGCACAATACCTTTAATTTGCTTATCTTTCTTTTTTAGTAACTTTTCCAAAAATTGTGTGTTACGTTGGTGTTTGAATGCGTTAATGGCGCATGCGGACAGAATACGCTTACTAAGTGAGCCTACGTCATCTAAATCTGATCACTGAACAGCTGCGTAACTGTTGTGTTTGCTGAATGCGACTAATGTTTCCATCCATAAATAAGTCATTTGCAAACGTATTAAATTGTAATGAACACAGTACTCTTCCTTGAGTAATAGCAAAGTCTATTTATACTGCATCTGGTGCGCAGCAGCTATATTTTACTTTTTGTAGTCTACCTGTCAAGCAAAAATATAGTCAAATTAACCTTATTTCCCAGAATTTCTAGTTTAGTAAATAATAAGTATCCATCAATAATCTCAAGAGCAATGCACAAGTCCTGAAATATTGCCATTATAAGGGGGTCTTGTAATGGCAATATATTTAACCACTTATTGCAAAGTCCATAATCGCAGTTTTACAGTAATGACTTTCTCTATAATCCGATTGGTTAGGAATAATGATGTCGTATAGTTTTTTTACACAAAGTTATAATATCTTTTCGTATACAGGAACTGTACCTATTAATTGGGCAGAACTCATCACATAATTTCGTACCCCTTGCTTTTTTCACAGAAACCATATAAGAAGCCTTCCATTCTTCTGGAAATTCACTTGTTGTCAAGGAAATATTCATCAAATCTAATACTCTAGGAAAAACTTCTGGCACTCGTAGAAACTTATTTTACTCTAGATAGTAGATTGGTAATATGGATTTTCTTATTGTCTGAATTATTTATCGTATATTCAATCCATTGCATGTTTATATACAATTCGCAACAAACCAATTGGATAACTACCATTCAATTTAAAAGACAAATACTCCTATTTTTTGTGCGAAATATATTTAGGGAATAAATTCACTTACTTAGCTAGGATGTTCTGGAGTTACTAAGCATATAGTTACATAAGTCATAATAAAACCACTAGAGCAAAATTACATGTCATGCAAGAATCCCTCCAACGATTAGTTAACAATAATACAAAAAAAGGAATAAATGAATTCGAGAAATGTAACGAGCGTATGAAAAAACGAACCCTACTAAAATAGGATTCTACATATCGCATAGCATGTAATGATACAGCGTATTTTTATTTTCTCTGCAAGTTTTATGATATTAAATATTCAGATAAATAATATTTTATGAATTTTATATATACTGGAAACCAATAAATTTATATTACTAGAAGTTTAATTCGCATGTATTTCTATCCATATAAATAAGTTTTAGTATGTATAAGCATTGTGGCGCCGAACGTTTATATTAGTGTAAGATAAGCGCCGCGACATCTGTAACTTCTCACAATTACGTGACTGTTTTGTATGTGAAACGCAAAGGGATTACCAAGACAATATAGAAAACGGGGAATTCCAGATATCAAATTATAAGGAGGAAAATACGTGTTGCAATCGAGGAGTCGACAAGCGAACGGCCAGAAGAGTCGACAAGTGAACTGCAAAAGGTCGACAAGTAGACCTAAGTTTAAAAAGTGCGTCGGCTCCAACAGTAACATAAATAGCGGTTAATTAAATATATATACTTACAAGTAGAACCTTGTAAAATCAACCGCGCATTAAGTATTCAAGCTTAAGTGTTCAAGTTATTATTGTAGAAAATCCAATGGAAAGCTGCTAGCGCCTTATTTATCGAGTAAGAAAATTCAACTTGAACGCATCGAAGATAAGGAGAAAGCCCATCAATCAAGAAAGAATAAAGAAGCATTAAAATAAGGTATTTTAAAAATTTATTGTATGTAAATGTATTAATAAAATAAGGGATTGAACATAATAAATCAGTTTCAAACAGAGACAAAATAAATAAATATATTTATCCGGATAAGATGAATATATTTAATAATGTCTCCCAAGTGTAATCGAATTATGTAATTGTATATATTTTTAGCGTTGTGGTATATACATGAATGTATAAGTATAAAAAACATTTAGCCTGAGTTATAGTTTCTTGCACACGTTGTTACGATTTTATTATAACGAATGATAAGCGTAAATATTATTAAATGTAACCATTATAAAATGTATTTAACCTATTTGTTAATGTGTTGTTTTTCTGTTAAAAACAGTTTATTGTATAAGTATTATACTTTGTTTGTAATAATCTATAAAATCATTGATTTCTAATACAATTATTATCTAAATTTATACAAGGGTATTTTATTGTATTAACACCCAATGATGCGCTAGGAAACTGTTAATTTATCATCTCTTTTAATCCGAATCGCCGTGGGATAAGAATTGAGCTAGCTGGTGAACAAATCAATTTATTTAATTTTATTCTATAATTCTATATTATTATTAACATAAATTTCAAATAGCAGTTCCTTTTACAACATATTTTTCAACTTTTGGGGTATTTTAAGGGTGTACCTTTACATTATGACGCAACACCGTGGGACCATTTTTATATTACATTAATAAATTTATTGATGGTTCCGATACATTATGGTGCCTAACTTTGGAGCATTTTACTTGTTCCGATACAAGCACTATCTAAATTATTATTGCAATTGACTTTATGGTGAAGGAAAATAGATTGACAATGCAATCAGAGAACTGCAGCAAAGCAATGTCTAAAGTTCGACCACACAGAGAAAGATACGCAAATAAGATAGGTTTTATTACAATACTCGAATAACTTGCTGATGTTTAGTGAAAAATGAAAGACTAGAGATTTATTTTTCTTGTTGGTTCTCCCTCCTATCATAACGCTGATAAAAATTAAACTCATACAACAGGCGCTAAATAATAAATATATGTTGAAGCATAAATTATTATTGGTTAAGTACTCAACACTTGCAGCAATAATATATATGATCTTAATAGATTAGTTTGCAAAAAGGCTGCATCATTAGTACACCAAACATGTAAGTACATATATTTCTGAATCATCAACTAATATTAGAAAATTAAATGTATTATATAAACGATTCATTAATAAATTGCATGAAATAATCTTAGGTTTAACTATTGGAAAATATAAGACACTGCAATGCCCTATAAGCTTTCTTGAATTCGCTTATAATAAACAGAATTAGTATTATTTGATACCCATAAACATTTATGCTTGAAAAAAAAATGAGGTGTGGCCACCACACGACTTTCTTATACGTATGAAAGTGTTACTTCCGGTCCGAATTTTGAAATTTCATTTATACGAAAATTATTCCATATCTAACTCTAAATACTTTTGTACTCTTGATAAATATATATAGAATGCATAACTTACGACATATTTGCAAAAAATCGCTATTCGATAAGAGTAAAAGTGGGACTTCCGGTCTGAATTTTGAATTTTTTTTTATATAAGAGATATTGAAAATTATGTTTTAAATACTTTTATACTCGTAATGTACTTGTCTTAAAAGCATGACTTGCGAGATATTCGCAAAAAACTGATTTTCGATAAGAGTAAAAGACCTACTTCCGGTAGGAATTTCGAAAAACTTTTTTAAGACAATTTGTTTCAAACTTAATTCTAAGTACATATGAGTTCTTTATAAATTTGTTTAAACTTAGTAATTGACGAAATATTTGCAAATTTCGATTTTTTCACTAAAGTAAACTACTACTTCCGGTAGGCCGATTTTGCTCAAAATCTAATCAGTTCTCAAGAGGCAGATTACACACGCAAATAGAAAATTTGGAATTGATATCTACAGCGGTTTGACCGCTATCGTGGTCACACACACACAGACACACACAGACACACAGACACACACAGACACACATACACACACACACACAGACACACAGACATTTTTTAAAAACCACTTTTTTGGTATCAGGCTCAGAACGTAGACATCTGCAAAAATCTCTAGGTCGAAAATTTTCATCACAATACTTCCTTATACTACGTATAAGAAAGTAAAATTATGGTATACATCACACTAGGTCTACCGAATACAAGAAATGTTGGGAAATACATTTTAATGTTTTAACAATATCAAAAAAGCGTTTTTTTTAATTTAGTATAGAATTAGTTGATGTAGGATTAAGGAATTTCATGAAATTATTAATTAAATCACATTTTCTCTCCCCGATAGGAAAACTTTCCAACATATTCATCAACTTCTTCGTGAAATAGGTACATTTGCATTTAATAAAGAACTAGGAAGATCAATACAGTAATAATGGTACAATTGAAAGCAAATTGCTGAACATACTAATGAAAAATCGAGATCCTTGTGCCAGAAAATAGATAATATTTTGAAAGTTAGTAATTGTTTATAAAATTACTATATTTTTCCAAGGCTTCTACATACATTTGTTCAAATACCTCAACTACTGGCGCTGATTCTTTTTACTGATGAAGGACATTTTCAAGAAATGTAATTGGTAATTTTCAAAATGACCGTGGGTCGCGCATACGGTATAAAAAGAAGTTCTGTACATCAATTTGAGTTGGAATTGTTGGTATCTGACTAATTGAATGGGTGTTTCTACAAAAAAGGCTTGAATCACTACTTGGAATTGAAGACTGTACAATATGCACCGAGAAATACAATGGTGCACCAGTACAAAATGTTGTAGCTCCTGATTTTTAGGCACAACATTTGAAGATCGCTGGATTAGTTGTTCTGGACTCCACTTATGGCCTGATCGAGACTTAAATCTCTCGGATTTTCTCCATTAAGACCCTTTGAAGATTTTAGTGTACACTTCTTCAGTGCAAAATAAAGAAAATTCAAGTAATCGAATCATTGAAGAGTGTTAAGCATTGAGAATAACTCTGGTATTCTTGAAAAAAATCGGGAGATGATTAGGAGAAGATTGCATACACTTATCCGAGCTGGTAGTAAAGTAAGTTTTAGCAGCTTTTGCAGATGGCGAATTTGTAGAAGTAGTGGTAATCAATAGTAATTTAATAATTACTAATAATTTTATTTGTGTGGGTTATACAATTAAGCACATTACACACGTCCATTAAAACAAATAATTATATAGAAATATCTAGAACAGAATCCATGAAGAGTAAATAAAGGCAAATGTACACTGTAAAACAATTAAAGGAAAAACAAAACTTTAAAATTTAATAGTCTTAGAGATTTAAAAACTTAAAAAGAATTTTCTAATAAAAAAAAAACTCCTAATTTTGTGAACGCAATCCTTTCTGCTGATATTCCGCATAATATCACCATTGATTTCTATTAGTTAATTAAAGATAGCCATGCGTCCTCGAAACAACGCGTCGTTCCTAAAATCATTTATGCACAAAGATATTTTAAAATAGCCCAAAGTATAGACGTCTAAGTTTTACAGCAACACTATGTATATGTATTTACAGGTATAATATAAACTCTAAATTTTTAGAAAAATAATAAACAAAATAGTAGCTAATATATATTTTGTTAGATCGAAGTTTCAGGTTTTGCATATCTATATATTTTATTTGGTAATTACTTTTCAAAGTAAAAGATACACTTTTATTTTCGTGTTTATAAGGGATCTTATAAATAAGAAAATATCAAAAATTTCACCAGAGTAAATGAAATTTATAAATTGGCTACATTAAAAACTTCCATTAAAAACAGTATCATTCGATCATCATAAAATTCGATGATATTTTTTTAATCAAAAGGCTTTTTAATTCCGCTCAGCATTGTAAGTATTTTTCAACCTATAACGGTTCAATAATTAATAAACCCGTATAAAATCTTTAATGGAATCGGCAATAAATATTCCTTCAAAGAGAAGAAAGAGGAATACGGCCATTTCCGCGATATGAAGGCGCACTTAATGAAAATTCAATATTTATTTCCATTTTTCCAATTAGGGTTAATGAAAATAAATTATATCTTGCCGTCTATAAATCCTGGCAGTTCGTTATTAAAGGAACTTCTTTTTTTTTGTTATTTTCTTTTGTTTAGTTATCTTTAAAGCGATGCCTTTGTTACGGAAAGAAAACAGCATCAGTCCGGGTAATTTTTCTACTCAATCCTCTCGGTTATTTTCAAAAGAATTAAGGGGATTGCCCCTGCTAAGGTAAGGGAGAGTAGCGTGCAAATTATAAAAGTAACAAAGGCGAAAATTTTATTAAAGAAAGGGTTTCTTGTATCGAATCCGCTTTTATATCGCATATGATTTCAAGATTTAATAACGAATTATTTAATTTCGCAATATTTAGTGCGATATCTATATATGAAAGATAAACATTTACATTTTTAAACGCAATTTTAACAATAAAATACCCTGCACAATATAATTTCATCTAACAGACGTCTCATATATACTAAATTATTAAACATTGCTTTTATTAAGCGGAATATTCAAGTAGCGCTGACAATAGTTGAGAGTTGGAGAATATAAATAAAAAATTACTTCTATTTTAAGAACAGTATCTTTCCCATTTTTTCATTTTCTCATTTAACTAAAATCCGTAGAATTACGAAAATATGGCAATAATGCACAACAGAATCGCCGTAACAAATATAGACATTTTAATTGATGCTGAAGAAACATATATTGGTATTACAATAAAATCTTACTCTCTCGCCATGTCTAATTACAGATTTTTATTAGATGCCTTTTTTTAAAACCAATGTGAGTTCTTGTTGGCGATACAAAATTGACTTAAATAATCTTATTCTACTTAACTATGTTTTGAGCGGTTCGTAGGCCTTAAGCACTTCAGTCATCTAGCCTGTAACATGGCATCCATCAGTCAGTTGAAGAGCAGATTATGAAAGACTTTTACAAATTTACTATACTTTTGACATCTGAAAATGTTTCTTCATTCAAGTCACTTTAATTTGAAATTGATATAAAATATTCGAACACACTTATTATTATCCCAAGTTGCTCAAACTGTAAGAGCATGGGAGTTATTGGTGCATTATATAAGCTATTTTTTGGTACAAAATACATACTAAACTTCCTTCTTTTGAGTATATTGTTAAAAATTCAAATTGAGTAGTGTTTCCTTTATTCAAAATATTTCAAAAACATAGATATTATCATTTTCTACAGAAGGAGATTATAAGAGGGTTCTCATTAAGCGTGTCTGAACTTAAATACAGAGGGTTGTGTATGATATGACGAAAACCTTTATTGCCGATTAAAGAACATTCAATACCATTATGAATAAAAATGATATCATTAAAATGATCTCCGCTGCTTGGTTTAAAGGACTCGATCGAAGAGGTCCAATTTTGGATGACCCTGTGCCATAAGTACGTCTGGATCTCTCCAATAGCTTGAATGATATTGTTCTTCAGTTGGTCAGTTGTTGTTGCTTTGTTGCCATAAACCAGCGACTTAACCTAGTCCCAGAGAAAAAAGTCTAAGTGCATTAAATCGCAGTCACTGTCTGGCCCTTTTTGCTTCGGAAGATGTATGGCCCAATGAGTTCGCCGCGCCGCCTGACCAAAATTCACACAAGTTTCTCCGGATGCAAAGGACACTCTAATACAGATGTGGATTATTCTCTCCCAAAATGCAGAAATTTTGCCTGTTCACGAAACCGTACAACCAGAAATGTACTTCATCACTGAAGATGATCTTTTCACCAAAATTGTAATCCATTTGCAACTGCTCCAGATCCCAATCAGCGAACATACAACGAGCTTGGTGCTCCTGGCATTTAGTTCTTGTGTCATTTGAAACTTGTACGGATACATGCCCTAGGCTTTTCGCAAAATTTGTAAAGTTGAGGTGGTTAAAGGCTAACTTTTTGTGCAAGACGAAGAATCGAGAAGTTTAAGTTTTCAGCCACATTTTTAGCAACAGCAGCAATATTCTCAATTCACCGAACGTTTCGGCGTGCACGGACTGCTCGATCAGGAACCGAACCTCTTTGCTAGAATTTCACTATAATTTGTTAAATTTTTCGTTCAGTTGAACGATCATTTAGTCCGTAAATATTTCGTAGCTTGCAAAAAGTTTGACAAACAGAGCACGAATTTACAGTTGGCACTTTAAAATCCCAGTATTTCTATCGATTTGATAATTTGATTATTGTCAATCCTATATCCTTTCCGAGTTTGGAAGTCTGGTAAATATCTGGTAAATATCATTAGATTATTGGACATGTTAATAACTTTTTAGAGTGCAATGAGAAAACACGTTAACAAACATAAGAAGTGACGCGTTTTAGAAATGCTATTAAAACATTGACTGATACGTTTTTCTATTCATACAACAAATTTTATGGGCTTTTGAGTTGAATAAATATTAATATTAACAACAGTACTAATTATAATAGTACTTAATAATATACCTTGTTGCCATATCATTATAAAACATGAAAATAAATGATAAATGTTAACTCAAAAAGTTTTCCATACTCTATGG
This sequence comes from Amphimallon solstitiale, assembly GCA_963170755.1. NCBI lineage: Eukaryota > Metazoa > Arthropoda > Insecta > Coleoptera > Scarabaeidae > Amphimallon > Amphimallon solstitiale. The sequence continues at coordinate 94,939,690 of OY720675.1, forward strand.
TTCTATTGTAAATAGTAACATAAACATTTTATTTATGTAATACTGACGGAGTATATCTCAAATATCCTTTGACAATTTGTTAAAAAACAATACTCCTGCGTATGCCAAACCAACCTCTTAAAATAACTCTGTGTATTTGGTATTAGTGGCGATCTCTTTATCTGGTCTCATGCCCGGATGCATTTTTATCAAACATTCTTCTGTTTTTTAAAAAGGACTATTGGCACTTTATGGATATAAATAGCAAAAAATGTTAAAACTTCTATATTACTGATATTTGTAGTATCAGTTTTACCTAAAAACGCAAACGTATTCAACTTTTGTCGTCATATTGTACTAATATACAGTACACACAATAAAGATTAAAAATTCATCATCGAATGCTCCATTAACATCAGTTTAACTTGTTCTTTCATAAATATACTGTCTTTTTTATTGCCAATATTATTGTTTCTTAGATAAGCAATGAATATTTAAATGCCATAATTATAGTGATATTTTATGTCTTCTGTAGGATTTGAAACATACACAAGAATTCTAAAAAAAACAATTGATGTGCATCTCACAAGTAAATTAGAGGATGAGCAGGGGCATTTAGATTATATAGGCCAGCAAATGACAACATAAGTTAGGTGAGAAATTTAATGAAAGCAATAAAAATTTTACCTATCCCAGTGATGATGAATAGACTAATAAAAAACACGAAAGGTAAAATAGAGAACAGATTGGAAACAGAGACCTATTACCTACTAAATTTGAAAGTTTATTATAGATGGCACTGTGCTCTTTGCCAAGACTAAATATAAAATAAATGGTAGACGTTTCGACAGACCAAACTGAGAGCCCAAAAATGGAAATAAACATAAAGAAAAGTAAAGCAATGATAACCAATAATATAAAAAATGAAAGCCAAATATAAACCTGCACACAAGAGCATTGGATTTGGTAATAAGTTATAAGTACTTAGGGGCAATTATAACAAACTACTGTAGCATAGATATAGAAATTGCCGAAAGAAGGCAACAGGCACCAATATTTACCACACCATAAAAGAGCATTATTAGAAAAAAAGGATATGACTGCGAAGACTAGAACCTATACCACAATAGTCGCACTTACTCTATTATATGGAAATGAATCGGGGTTACCACCAAAGAAACGCCAAAGCCAACTCGACGCAGCTTAAATGAAGTACATGAGAAGAATTCCAGGAAAGACAAATTGAAAAATGAAGAGATAAGGAAAAGCATGAGGCAATAGCATTGAAACTAAAAAAGGAGACAATTGAAATGGTTTGGTTATCTCATGAGGATGAATCCCACTAGACTTAAAAGCAAAATACTAGAAAACAGCAAAAAAAGCAAGAAAAAGAGGAGAGGACAAAAAAATGCTTGTTGAAAGAGAATTGAGGAGACGGGAGAAAGGAGATGCAGAGACTAGCCAGTGGCCGCAGGGAATGGAAGAACTGAATGGATTCAGTAACAGAAATCAAAAGTCCGACGTCCTAGGTGACAATGGGATAGTCGTCGTGAATAAGAAAAAAAAAAGATAAAGGAGATAAACAAACAAGGTAAAAAAATGATATGTCCGTACTATCTTTAAGAAAAGTTCTGCATCTTAAAATTGAATATTACGCCCAGAGACTACTAAGCGATTGCAATGCTTTATTTCGATGAACAAGATAAACCAACAACACTTTTTTTGATACTAATACAATTTTTCTTCTTCACCAATTTTTCAGCATTTTATAGACTATACCATTATTTAAACAAAATGTGTTACTAAATTTTATTAAATTCCTCAATGTTTACGTTGTTCTTAATATCACTTCAAATATGATTATGTATTTATTTTAGGGAATAAGCACACCGATATTCCCTTTTTTAATTGAGCGACGGTTATGCAATAAAGTTTTTCAAAGCCTATATTCGTAAGCGTAGGTCTTATTTATTTGGTCTAGAATGGTATATAATCTTCCGTGCATTTCCGTAGTCGTTGTGGTAGAATCTTTGACATTTTCTTGTCTTATCGGCATCATTATTTTGTTACTATAACGTTGGACAAGGTGTGCCAATAAACTACTATTATCTCAGTATGTATCTATAATTGCCCAAAAAATATTCATAGGAGCAGTGATACACTTGAACTCTAGAGATCCTTGCAAAAACGCATTCAGAGATTATAATTTGTTTATCTTGTGCTATTGGATATCTTTTGGAATTAGCAGTGTTTGCAAAAGACTTCGGAAAGATAAATATGAAGTTAACAACCAATAAATAATTGAAAAATGCGTTACTTTACTTTGTGAATGCGTAGGTTTATTTGTGTAGCTATATTTCGTGATATGATAGTTACTGAATAATGCCTTATACAAAAGGCTCCGTTTTGCCATAATGCCATTCAGCCGGGAACGTCAATATTTTAGAGGACGGGTACACCAGAAGAAGAACTTTGAGTCGTTTAATACTAGGTGTCAATGAGAGAACTCTCCTTCCTTCATTTTCGTAATTGTTTAGTAATTAAGCTCGTTAAGATTAAACTTTATACCCTTAACAAAAGCTAGTTTGGTTGTGACACTAGACCTGTACTTTGCGAATTATTACTCTTCTAACACATTAATTAGGGGACCGTAATTTACAATGGATTCTTTAAATAAATAGATGCAAACAATATTCAGTATATTCAGAACTGCTGCGACAATCTTACATGTGATATAATACACCAAATATTTCTATACTGCTTTTTTTTAAAATATAATAAAGGCCGTCTAATTAAATTTGTTATAAAATCAAATATAGACACTCAGTGGATAGTTTATGTGGATGGCCAACATAGATACTACATTTCAAATGCAATTTTAGGTATATCACCTATCTGCTCAATATACGATTACTTTACGTAATATCTTCACTACTGCTTCGCGCACAATAGTGCGATGATCAAATGAAATATTGCGCGATGCACATTAATACTACATATGTACATACACACATGCATAGTGTATGCGAACAATAGAACTTTGTGTCTCATATTCTCCACCTTACAAAACAAATAACATTAGTTTGCAGTTTTTTATTTTCAGTTCTCATTTATGTATACGTATATTCGTAGTACAGTATACATCTTGATGCGATCTTTTTAGAAAAATCAAGTTATTTATGTTCTATTTACAAATACATTTATTTATTATTATAAAATGTAAATATATCATAAACAATTGCATTAACTATGCAACTGTAAATATTAATTTTTGCTTTAGGATATCATAACCTATTATTCAAAAATTAATAGTGAAATAAACGAGATTGTGGCACTTCTATTATGTATTCTTTTAGCATCTTTTTCCGTTGGGGATACCTTGCATAGAATGAAAATTTGTTCTCCCTATAACACACTATTATATATTTATCTTATAATATACTATTATGTTTTCCTTAGCAACTGTTCTTTCTTATTACAATCTCTTAAACTAAAAAGCACTTTATGTTTATGTTTGCACTTTGTTCCTTTAGCTCTGAAGTTTATCTTTGTAAATTGTATTCAGTTATACGTTTGTAAAATATTATCTAAATTTTCGTAGAATCAGCAATCAAGTATTTCTATTGTGGTTGTTTTTTTTTGTTGATTCTTATTTCCACCGCAATACGAGTCAAACTTATAAAAATAGCCATTTGCATTGCAAATCATACAGCCCTTATAGATAAAATGGACCTGCTTTCCACTAAGGAATTGTAGTAATTTATCATTGCTTTGGATTCCTTTGCAAAAAAGTTAGATTCTCTGTAGAATGAGCCAATTCATGCATTTCGTTCCTTCGTTTATTTCCGATATCCCAACAAATTTCCATTTTCGTACTCATATCCACGCTTCTGTAGTGTGGTACAGTACTACATGTACTTCAGAACAATTACGTGATAAATGACGTTATTTAAGTGTGTCTCGAATCCCCTAATTTTGTTTTCGGTCAGTTATCGGATGGTTCTCTCAATAATTTCATTATCAAAAAATTTCTCAAATACAGGTATTTAATAGAGGCTTAAAATTTTTTATTTATCATTTTATATTATTTTTACTGTCAATATAACCAATTTCTACCACTATTATTATGTCATTTTCTTTATTGTCCATTTTATTCCTTATTCCTAAATTATTCGTTTCTTCGTCTTTTATTTTTGCGCATTGTCTGTTTGATAATTTTTAAATAATAATTTCCTCATAATATAAATGAATCGAATTACCTAATTAATATATTTGTGGTTGCAAAAAACATGGGTATTAATCCTGAATAATTATTGCATTGTATTTACATATTTTCATTTACCAATTGTCATTTATTACACAAACACAATATATTTGCACACTAGAAATTTGCACTTTAATACGCATAAATTGATTTAGCGCTGTATCGCCACACAAAATCATTAACTCAAAGTCGTATGCGTGTTTGGGTAGACCAAGCCGCCTTCTTTAGCGATAAAACGTCGTTTAATGACGAATGAAAGTGTTTTTAATATCAATAATGTCCATGCAGAATTAATGCAGTGTATTTCTTCTACTCATCTTAATGAGTGTTCCTGTGTTTCGAGTGATTTAATAAAGGGCACACCTAAAAACCGTCCGATATCACCAGAACCCATTACGTACCTCAACGTGCGGGCAAATGGGAGTCTCGCTCAGAAGAAGTAAGAAAGTAGGTCTGGGTTGCTAGACCGAATGCTATCAGTGTGGTTGAGCAAACCTTGAAGTTAATCCTAAAAGTGACCTTGTAACTTGGTGGTATTGTGGTGTGTTGTTCGCTCATTCATTAGCGTGTCCTTAATTACACTTCTTTTGGAGAAAGATAGACACACAGAATAAGGAAAAGAGTAACATGATCGTATAACTTGCCTGGAAGGGAGCATCTCCATAAAGCTACACGAAAAGAGCCAAAATAATACTCCCGCCTTTCATGTTCACCATTAATTAAAACTTGATAATCACTTGCACTCGCTGAACGTCAACGTTTTTAGGTTATCTCGTACTATTAGAAGTGATGGGGGAGGGAGTCTGAAACTACTACGTATAAGTAGTTGCTGGCGAACAGAGCTTACAGGTATTGCAAACCAATAAAACGTTTGAAAGCGTCTCAGGTATTTTAGAAAAAATAAACAGCATTGATTGTCGACAAAGAATTTTATTTACCATTTAAAAAGAAAATGTGTACTGCAAAATTGATTAAACTAAAATTTTGTTATTTCAGACGTCATAGCAATTTTAAAACACAGGCAACGAATATATACTCAAATTTTATTTACAAACTATTTTAAATGATAAGAAAACTGTGTAAACTAATATTGCATTCTTTCCAAAGTCATAGCTAACGAATTGTAACTCAGCTTATTCGGCACGGAAAACGCAGGTGCGCAGACACAACATTCGTGTGGACGGATTTTTAATAAACATGTCATTAGCGACAGCTGATTAGGTGTGGAGAATTAACTATAAAGCATGTCAGAAGCTAGTATTTAAATCTCTAGATGAATTATGAAGCAGGCTATGAAGCAGCATTCAAAGTTTATAGTTCAATATATTTAAAATACAGGCTGTTATGTACCTACGGCATGTCTTAGTCATATAAACAAATCGTGTTATCGGACCCTGAGCACATATTTATTATGCGAATAAGTTATGAGTTTGTCATGACATCAACAGGACTTCGTTCTCTTAAAACATTTAATTTCAAGAAAAACACTATATTATTGTAACACATTTTACATGTTTGAAAAATCTCATAATTACAACAAATCTATTAATATAGAAATGCAAAAATTTATTAAGATATTAGATATTCATATATGGAATACGTTAATTACTGGTACTTCGATATTTCTATAAACAGCAAAACAAAAGTCTGTTACAACCTATCTTCATTTGTAACCCACGAAGCGTAGAGGTATCCTATTCCAATTCATATAACTGAATGAATTGTGATAGGAGTATTAACAGTACAGGGCTTCGGTCCGCTTGCTCCTTTTTTAGGCATATCTGGACTTATGTTGATTCTGCTGCGACGTGGTTGACTCTGTAGTATCATCCGATCCGAGAGTTTTGGAAGAAAGGCCGTCCACAAATTTCGAGAGAGTAAGTGAGCGGCACCGCTGCGCAAAAAACGACTAGATGGCAGCATGGTAGAAAAACATGTAAATTTTGTGACAAGAAATAAAAGATACCATTGAAAATTGGTGCCATTCTTTGTGATATTTAAAAAGTACATTATACAGATTAGGTATTCTGTGAATAGCAGCGCTTAATAATCTCAAATAATAAAATTACAAACACTTCAAAACTTGACATTTGGCTGAAATAGTGGTTATAGAATGTGTCTATATCATTTGAGAACCTCGACATGGTCATCCCAAAGCGTTTTGTGAAAGATCAACGCAAAAACTAAGATATTAACGCCAATTACTATGTTTTTTCATCAATATTTGGTGGTTGTTGTCTAGCCTAAGCTAATTGGGTCCCTTTTAATTTGGTGCCTTCAGCATCAGATGGCGCTACTTCAAATTACAATGTTTAGATTAAGCGAAAGATAATTGTAATTCAGATATGGTATCAACGAAGCTATTGTTTAGCTTTATAAATATGCTTATGGGCAGTTTATTTATGTCGGCATTCAATGCAAATATATACATGTGACATGTATAGTAAGGAACCACAGATCAACATACAAAACACATATCCCTTTATAGAGGCTGTCTCTAAAAGGTCTTTAAACAACTCTACCGCGTATTTTTCGGACCAAAATAAACCGATTTAGCAAAACTTGGCTTAGTGAAAGTTGCTTAGTTTGTGCGCAATACGGTCCTGAAGTTGCAGTTGGAAAATTGTTTTTTTGTTATAAATTTGAAACGGCTGGAGCGATTGCGCTAAATTTTGTCACGTTTACATAATTTTATGAGTCAAGAAATTCTGTATCAAAATTGTGATAGTAATCAATCCATAGGCGGAGAACCTGCGTTTATAAATATTAAAACATTTCCATATTCTACGCCAATGGATAAAAAAGAGTTTGTCTATACAATTTTAGATTAAGTGTCTTAAGTACAAGAAAAAAGGTACTCTTGGTAAGACTCTAAAAATTGCATCGTTTTCTCAAAAATCGCATTTTAAGAATTGCTAACAATTTTTTTATGATATGTTTTCTTTTTTAATAATTACGGAACGACCAATACCAAATAGGTCAAAACAAATAGGCACAAGTTAATAAAAAAGATATTCTGTTTATTTCGTCAATTAATACAAAGATGCTTTTTTTTAATAATGTTTTTTCATATAAATTCCAATTGTGTTCTGGTTGGTGGACAACAGAGAATTATTAACAATTAAACAATGAAATAATGAAAATGAAACAATGATTTAAAAAAAAAAAAGAAAAGATATTATAAAAGGTGTTCAAAATGTCTACCATTTTCGTGAATACAAAGGTCTATTCGCCGGAGGAAATTAAATTTAACTCTTTGCAAAACTTCTACATCACCTCTGAGATTATTGGTTGCTTCTTGAATACGTTGCCACAATTCTTCTTCATTATTTACAGGTGTATTGTAAACAATGGATTTCTGGTGTCCCCAAAAAAAATAATCCAGAGGATTCAGATCTGGACTTCGAGGTGCCCATTGTACGGGAGCGTCATTACCTCTACCGATCCATCTATTTGAAAAGTGATGGTTTAAGTAGTGTCGTACGTTCATCGAAAAATGTGGTGGTGCACCATCGTGCATAAACCACATATTCCGTCGAATATCTAGCGGTATATCATCTAACAAGTCCGGAAGAATATGTTGTAAAAAAATCAAATAGGCTTCTCCAGTTAATCTTTGCGGTAGTCTGACAGGTCCAATAATAAAATTTCCGATTATTCCAGCCCATACATTCATTTTAAATTCATGTTGAAAATGGTTAATTTTAATGGCATGTGGATTTTCCTCTGCATAAACATGTTCATAATGAAAGTTCGTTATCCCTCTTCTTGTAAAACAAGCTTCGTCGGTAAATAAGATTTTTTTGCAAAAGTTTAAATTTCTTGCTCTTTTATGTTCAATAAACCGGCAAAAATTTAGGCGCCTTTCAGGATCTTGAAGTAAGAGGTCTTGAACTCGAATCTTATGGTATGGATGTAATAATTGTTCTCTAATTACTCTATTGACCACATCTTTAGATACTGCAATTTCTCTAGCTATTCGTCTAACGCTCAGTTCCGGATCTTCTTGAACACGGTCTAAAATTTCTTCTTCTACTTCAGGTTGCCTCACAAAGCGCTGCCTGCCATAGTTTGCTGTTACAGGAGCTAAGCGACCGGTTTCTCGAAGGCGTCTCTCTACTGCGGCAAACGTTGGATGACTTGGAACACGACGATTTGGAAACCGTTCCGAATATACTCTAACACTCTCGGCACAATTGCCTTGACAATATCCATATACTAATAACATATCGGTATATTCTTCGTTGGTGTATTGAACAGCCATGACAAAACGAAAATAAAAGTAATGATGGAAAACACTTTTGAAAATCCAGGAAAGTCGTTGTCAAATATTCAAATAGTCATAACTATGGAAACCAACAATAACAACTAAATACAAACATATGTATTTTACAAAACGCAGGGCACAAGTGGAATTCTTAAAACAAAAAAAAACATCAAAAAAATAGCATTTTTTGCATCAATTGTCGAGATAAATAGAATATCTTTTTTGTAAACCATATAATACAAACATATGTATTTTACAAAACGCAGGGCACAAGTGGAATTCTTAAAACAAAAAAAAACATCAAAAAAATAGGATTTTTTGCATCAGTTGTCGAGATAAATAGAATATCTTTTTTGTAAACCAGTGCCTTTTTATTTTAACCTATCTGGTATTGGCCGTTCTGTATTTTTTAAAAAAGAAAACATTTTATAAAAAAAAATTATCAATTCAAAAACGACGTCAAAAGACGTGTACATAGTTTAAAGAGACGTCAAAACGGCCTAAGACACGTGTACACGGCTTAAAGATACATGTATACTCGCGGCATAAAGTTTTGTCGGGTCGTAAGAACAGCTATATGGAAGGTATCATTGGTCAACTCTAGTAAATTCTAACACGAAATAAAGAGGGATTATATTCAATGTTTATGAATTATGATAGCTAAGTTTGAGTAAATACTGCTTCGTAAAAGAAAATACAAGTGGCATATATGTAGAAGTAAATATATTTCAAATAATCTTCACAAATGATTTATGACACGATAACATTGATGTGTCATCAATACAAAGAAATCTTTTTGTGTTCTACAAATGTTTTCGGCTTTCCCTATTTATTTTATTTTTCAAGGGCGAGAATGAATGCTTTATTAAGATCTGTGTAGTGTTTTATCGAATTTGTAATTATATATATTGATGATATTTACGAGTATGTATCTGTCATTAATTTTTTTCCTTAATATACATTCTATTTATTTTAAAATAAATACAAAAAAATAAGGTATTTTTATGATAATTTAATTCAAAGTTCTTGATTAATATTGATTATTTACAAGGCAATTGTTGGGGGTATTTAAATGTTGGAATATTATTTAAATATATTGTCTTCAAAAGATTATTTGTGTAATTTTTTGTTTGCTTATTTATTGCTTTATTATGCTAGGTGTTGTTTTGACGAAATTTAATATTTCATCTCTCAAGTATAAACAAAAATATCACAATCTCTCTTTATGGTTTATTAAAATTTAGTCGGAAATATCGGATTACTAAAGTTGACCAGTGATACCTTCCATATAGTTCGTCTTAGGACCCGACAAAACTTTATGCCGCGAGTATACATGGAGCACACAGTATGCGCTGCCGTCCTCTAGTTAATGTTCTCAAATCTTAAAATGCGATTTTTGAGAAAACGATGCAATTTTTAGAGTCTTACCAAGAGCACCTTTTTTCTTGTACTTAAGACACTTAATCTAAATTTTATAGACAAACTCTTTTTTATCCATTGGCGTAGAAAATGGAAATGTTTTAATATTTATAAACGCAGGTTCTCCGCCTATGGATTGATTACTATCACAATTTTGATACAGAATTTCTTGACTCATAAAACTATGTAAACGTGACAAAATTTAGCGCAATCGCTCCAGCCGTTTCAAATTTATAACAAAAAAACAATTTTCCAACTGCAACTTCAGGACCGTATTGCGCACAAACTAAGCAACTTTGACTAAGCCAAGTTTTGCTAAATCGGTTTATTTTGGTCCGAAAAATACGTGGTAGAGTTGTTTAAAGACCTTTTAGAGACACCTTGTATATTTTATTGACTTGTTCTTTAAATTACTTATACACAATTATATGTTAAAAAAGCAATTAGAAGAAAATAGTTGTAATTAAACAGATTATGCCAAAATATCATTATAAAATATAGATAATTTTAATTCGTCCTCTGTTCGATTTTTTCTCGCCTGATGTATAGTATAAAAAAACTAGATTTAAAAAAAATTAAAAAACTACTAAGAATGTATAGGTCATATTTTGCATTTGCTCGCCTATAACAGATACTTAGGTATTGCGGTCCGGAATATGGAAAAAACAGATTGACAAATTAAAGAATACAATTAGTTCCTCTTTTGATTCCTTTCTACTACAAAACTTGTTTGTGGCCGAATTTTTTATAACGAAGTAAATAGCTTAGTCCCTAATAAAGCAATTTTATTTTGCTACTTGCGATTATACTTATTTCGTCTTCAGAAAAGTAATAAAATTATCCGAAAGAGTTAGATTCGGGATTAGTCTTTTCGTAATGCTTTTAATTATTGCCGTTTTCTAGTTTTGACAAATTAGAGGATGAATCAAATGATCCCAATAAATCGGTGATAGATACCACAATACAGAAGTGAACAGTGTTGTGGATTTTGTAAGGCTAACTCCTTTTATAACAATTCGAAACGGCTATACGCATGAGTACCGGCAAAAAAATGAGGTGTGACCACCACACCTCTTTTTTATACGTATTTTTTTCTGAATCTAGTAATGTTCATTTAGTTATCATTTGGCTGATATTTAATTTAAAAAAAATAGAATTATCTGCAACCTTTATCCGCTTACTATGAAAATTTCAAGTGTGCCGTGAAAAAAAATCGCAACACAAACGTGACAAACACGTCATTTAAACGTCTGGTATTCGAAAATTAGCAGGGAAGTCATTTTTTTATTTGTTACACAACACTGCCACATCTGTCATTTATTATTCATAATTCATTCGAAATCCCGAGTCAAAAAGAAAAATCAGTGAGATTTAAGGACAAAATAAAATTAAATTAACAATAATAATCAAAATAAAGCAAATTAGAAACAATTAACAAACGACAAATTACTGGCAATCTCTCGTGTTGAAATAAGCGAAGAACATTCATTTCAACATTTTCGCCAAATCGTCGCTGTTCTCGCTTGGGGTTTTCAAACGCACCATAGCGCCTCAAATTTTCTTCAAGCCGTCTAAATTGATGGGTGTTTGGAAAATTGTTGACTATAGTTACGTATTAAAGACAGCTTTGAAAAAAATTGGATAATGGGCAGTTTATCAAACCTATTTATACTTTTTTATTTATTGAAATCGGATAATAAATAAAGAAGTTACGGGATGGGGCGTTTTTTATCAAACAGCCTGTATACATATACTTTTACAAACGAGCAATGTAGTCAAATACCGAAAAATTCACATCAAACTCGAATGCGAAGTTATCTGCGCTCATGAACTTGCTTCCGGACGAAAAAATAATAATCTACGCGGTATCTAACATAGTTTCCCAGTTGGGCGCTTGTAATTCATAAGAATTAGGATTTTGTCAATTTTATGCAATACAAATCTCCAGTGCCTGGCAAAAAAATGAGGTGTGGCCACCACACGACTTTCTTATACGTATGAAAGTGTTACTTCCGGTCCGAATTTTGAAATTTCATTTATACAAAAAATATTCCAAATCCAACTCTAAATACTTTTGTACTCTTCATAAATATATATAGAATGCATAATTTACGACATATTTGCAAAAAATCGCTATTCGATAAGAGTAAAAGTGGTACTTCCGGTCTGAATTTTGAAATTTTTTTTATACAAAAGATATTTAAAAGTATGTTCTAAATACTTTTATACTCTTAATGTACTTGCCTAGAAAGCATGACTTGCGAGATATTCGCAAAAAACTGATTTTCGATAAGAGTAAAAGACCTACTTCCGGTAGGAATTTCGAAAAACTTTATTAAAACAATTTTTCTCAAATTTAATTTTGAGTACATTTGAATTCTTTATAAATTTGTTTAAACTTAGTAATTGACGAAACATTTGCAAAATTCGATTTTTTCACTGAAGTAAACTACTACTTCCGGTCTGCCGATTTTGCTCAAAATCTAATCAGTTCTCAAGAGGGAGATTATATTCATAAATACAAAATTTGGAATTGATATCTGCAGCGGTTTGACCGCTATCGTGGTCACACACAGACACACACACACACACACACACACACACACACAGACACACAGACACACAGACATTTTTTAAAAACCACTTTTTTGGTATCAGGGGACCTCAAAACGTGGACATCTGCAAAAATCTCGAGGTCGAAAATTTTCATCATCACAATACTTCCTTATACTACGTATAAGAAAGTAAAAAGGCGTATATAACAATTTCGTGAATAGAATTTTTTTGGAGTCCTTTTGCGGATTTTCGCTCCACTATAAACCTTTATCGTGTTCAGCATATTTATTTTGTTTACTATAAGCATAACAAACGACACTGCGTGTCTCTGCAATCTTCTGGAAAATAGTTAAACTAGCGTTTGGATTCGCATCTTCTGGAAAAAAGTTAAAATAGCGTTTGGATTCATTTCTTAGCTTTTTATTAAAATTTGGTAATGGTAGCTCCATCTATGTATACAAATGCAAATTGTTGATCTTCAGGGCGTTTCGAAGGACATTTGGCGCGCATACTATTGGCATTAAATAACTCAGGTTTATAAGTTCTTGGCAAAACAGGATTTGATACGTTTGACCAGTTTGTGCTGCAGTGCAGGATTTACTAAGTTTGTGAGTCTGGGCGAGTATCGTGTTACTATTCTGTATGATCTTGATAGAGCGTTCAAATGTGTCAACAATGGAATCTTGTTGGAAAAATTATCCGATATTAGACTTATAGTTGTAGCCTTGGAACTGATTAACCTTTTTTATGTCAGCGCAAACCATATAAATTTTAAAATTTAATTCAGATCTATTAGATCAGAAAATTCTACATTTGGCAGTACCATCGCCATTCATATTGTGTTTTGTTTTGTTTTTATATATGTTAACGACATTGAAAGTATTAGTATGTTTCGTTTGTCTTCAATTTGGCTTATAGAAAATAATATGAAATTAGAATATAAAAGCACAGATATAAATTCTTTAACGTGAAATTTGCTAAAATTCCAGTGGCTGATCGATAAATTAACTCAAATATGCGGGACTAGATAATTTCTACAACATTTATAATGATATAAGATCATAAATTTTATGTAGTATATATCTCAGAAATTTTCGAAAAGATACATTGACTTATTATAATAAATTGTAGTACAACTTAAAAATTGTAACTACTGGTTCGTTTTTATGATAACTTCCGGTATTTATTACGATCATTTATAGTTTTATCTATATTTTTCCTGGATTCAGACTTTTAAGGCTTCTTTTTAATTTTTTTTCCTTTCTATTAAAATTCTAATAATTGAAAATATTCTCCAGTAGGTATACCAATTGCTTGCTTGCAAGTTGGGGATGCATTTACTGTGTGATAAAACGACGACACCAAAAGTTTGTATGAGTTAGTACGAGAAAGCAATATACAAACTGCTTTTTGGTCGAGTGTAGTGTTGGAAAAGAGGGGATTCGACTACATTTACGGTGAGGCTAGACTCAGTCTCGTTTAATCAGTGCAACAAGGATAGCAGCCGTACTTGCGCATTTCATTTGAATTTTGTTCACGGTCGATCTCTAGTCGACCAGTATATTTTTAAATCGCGTTTCGTCCATCTAATTTAGAACAATTCCGCGCCAAAATTATTGCATTTTCGAATCATGTTACCCCGGAAATGTTAACAAAAGTCCGTTGAAATTTTTATAATCAGCTGGGTTAGTGCTCAACTCAAGAGGGAGGCTTATTTGAGTATTTAATAAATAATTACGTACTTGTAAAAATTCATTTTTCTTTAATAATTCCATTCTTAACTTCCAATTAAATTCCGTGTTTTTGCATTTACACTTACTGAAACATTTTGTTTAGTTTTATACAAATTTATTGTTTACTTTCAGAGTTTAATTTGTTTCCTTTTCTATTTTATAATACTACGAAATTATTTACTTTTTGTCTTAATATGAGTTTTGCTATTTTTTCGTTTTCGTTTTTTATATCAGCTATATTTCTCATCTTTGATATTTTAAGAAAAAAATTATTATTTTTAAGTTTTTAGAATTGACGATCATGAGTAAATAAATCATACAATTTGGGAAACTGTGATGACATCGGTAACTAAGTTAATTAGTGCGATTATTTGATGCTTCATTAAGTCTCTACTTATAAATTATCTATGTACAGCAGTAAATGACTTTATTATTGGTTAAAGAATTTATTATGAACACAAACAGTAGCAATTTACACGGACTAACGCAGTAACGCTTTCTGCGGTGTCGACTTTAAACTAGCTCTAATGTTAGTAACATTATTCTCCCACTTATAGTCGATCAGCTTGTCTAGTATATTCATCCGCAGGTGGATCGCGTGCACACTGTATATGAGAAGACCCTCTCTGTTAAATTACATACGAATTCAATTTAATGCTATTATAAATTTGTACTCTATAAAGATTGTGGTACAATTTCATTATATTTGTTTGTTTCAAATGTAGAAATATTTTCATATCAGTATCGACTGTAAATTTAATTCTTATGCGTCTTTTTATAGCCATTCGGGTACAACTGTATGTGTGAGTGTATAATATAACTGAATGTGGCAAGTCTTCTCTCGGCCGCTGTCACAGACTTAAATTATAGTTACAATAACTCAATCACGATTTAGTTTTATTCGAGTTGAGCCTGAGCGGCGGGTAAAAATTAAATTCCAAGAACAAAAAGTTGGGGCCTCTGCCTCGTGAAAAAAAGCAATCGAGGGGACAATATAAATATTTTGTTTATGCATTCACAACAAAAATTATGTTGACAAGTAAACAAAGGCGAGATAAGTCGCGATATGCGGCGAGGTAACCTCGCGAGTTATAGCTAACCCCTGGTCAGTCGAACAGATGATCGTTCCCATTGGCATAGTTGCTTTTAACGCGGACTTAAACGATTTGGTCGACTGAGTATAGACATACTACAGACTGGTGGTGTCCTCTTTTTTTGGTCTTGTTTCCGAGATGCGCATAGATCCTTAATCAAATTTTTCTCGTATTCTGTTAGCTGTCTTTGCGGGGAATGTGAGATTATTTATTTATGGACCTGTGTAATTCAGTTTGCAAGGGTTCTGATCAGTTTTTAATACATGGTCGCATATGTAGCTTATACTTAATATGAAATATTTAGGTTTTGATGTACCGTACAAACCAGTAACATTTAAGATACTGACTTTCGCCAGAACCGACGACTAACTTATGATATTGCCGGTCAAATATTTTTTTGATCATTTATACAAGAATATATAACGGTGGTTTTAAATATAAAAAAGTAAAAACACTGATATTTTTACAAAACAAATAGAAAAAAAAATAATAATGTTGATAAATACCATTTACTAAAAACAACAACAAATTGTTCTAATCATACGCACCGCTACATTAAAATCTGTGCCAATATTGATTATGTTAATTGAATTAACAACTATATTTAATGATGTTTTAGGTTATTTAAAAAATAAGCTTTTTATAAACCAAACAAATATTCAATATTATATTTTTTTCGGAGCCAAAAGTCAAAAAAATAAAAAAAGGTTATTATTAATACTCTGCTCAATCTACCGGGTGTGTGTTTAAGCTCGGCCACCGGCCATATCTCTGTAACCGTTTATTGTATAACCTGATGGAAAAAATCTTTATTGTAAAATGGACCATAGGAATTTCAACTAAAATATTTGTAAGTTTTCAAAATGATCACAAGAGGGCGCAATTTTCAAGATGAATTAAAAATTCGATAATTTTTTATTAAATTCTAGATTAAGATAGCTTAAAATTTTTACTAGCAACATTTCTAGACATTTTTATACAATTTTCATTTAAAATTTTGTGATCCAAGTCCCATACGAAGGGCAGGGTGGAGGCGGGCATGCCTGCGTTCAAAAGTAGGTATAATTTGGGTTTGCCCCAATGGATTTTAATATTTCTGGGTTCATTAGATAGAGAATTTTACAAGGAATTGAAAGATATGCTGTACGAAATTACGTGGTTGTCAAAAAAAGTAACAGGGGGCGTTGTTCTCAATTTATGTATATTACCTACTTGTTTTTTCTATGAAATTTTAAATGGAACGGTATATTTTTAATATGAGTGATGAAAATCGGAAGTTGCTACTTCTTTTCTTGACGAAGATAATCCAGTAAAATAAAAAAAATTAAATAAAAAAAGATTTATTTATTTATTGGGAGTAATAATTTAATTTTAATTTTAAGAGAGTCTCTAGACAGTGTATAGTTCGTTTTCATTTGAATTTTCATCATACTCTTCCATAAATGTATTAATTTCAATCTTCTCACCGATTTTTTAATTTCATGTCTTGTCTTTTTAGACATTGAAATAAAATAATGATAATAATAATACTTAATAATAATAATAATAATAATAATAATAATAATAATAATAATAATAATAATAATAATACATCTTTATTACCCAACAGCTATACATCTAATTATGGGTAAATACCAAAAATAATTTCCATAACTCATGTACTAAGTAGACAATAACGAGAAAAAGAACAATATCATATTATGCATTAGTTATAAACAAATCATTTACTTATTAGTAACGAAATGATACAAAAATTGATATCCAATTCGTCCCCGCCTATAACATGAAAGTAAGTAAAAGAACCTATTATTATACCTAAACATAAATAAGAAAATATATTGAAGAAGTAATGTAAACGCGAAAAAAAATATATTTAAATCAGAAAGTACTAAAAATAAAACAAAAAAAACTTCAACTTAACATATGTTGAAAGTGTTACCATTATTTTTAATACACATGTTTACGTGTCGATTAGTAGAGAGAACAGTTACCTACTCCAAATTCGGAGGCAGCAATTGTTGTAATCAGCTTTTTGTGATAAACTGTCCTTTATTCTGCCCCATAAGTAAAAATCAAGACTATCTCGCAAGGCGAAAAAAAACCCAATAATGTCTTCTTTCCGGATAATTTAGGGAATATTGCCGGGAAGCCATGCATTTACATTGCATTGAAAATACATTCTGATCATGTCATAATCTTCAACGTTAGAATATGATATTTTACAAACTTAATAATTATGTGCAGGTGTCCAAAAAGGCTTAATTTGCTAAATACGTACAAAAAGTTTAACTACAAGTGACATTAATATTTGTACATTTTGATTTTCATGGCCCACCTTGGAAATCTCATAATAATGTAATTTAGTATCACGGTACATGCGATGTTGTATGATGAACATTGAAAAAAAAAAGCAAAATACACTGTTCAGTATTATTATTATTATTTTATTTAAATATTGGAAAGCACATGAAATGATATTTAAAAAATAATGGCTAGAGCATTTGAAAACATTTAATAGGAGAATCTAAAGTAACTTATGCAATGAATTAAGAAATCGATAAAAAGATTGAAATGAATACATTTATGGAAGAGTATAATGAAAATTCAAGTGAAAACGGACTATACACTGTCTAGAGACTCTCTTAAAATAAAAATAAAATTATTACTCCCAATAAATAAATATTAAATTTATATTTAAATTTTTTTATTTTTCTTGTTTGTTTTCGTACGACTATATATTTGTCAAAAAAAGAGGTAGCAACTTCCGGTTTTCATTACTATTTTCAGTTTTTTATGTTCTTTTATATTACGATATTAAAAATATACCGTTCCATTTAAATTTTAAAGAAAAAACAAGTATTATACATAAATTGAGAACAGCGCCCCTGTTACTTTTTTGACAACTAAGTAATTTCGTACTACATATCCTTCAATTCCTTGTAAAATTCTCTATCTAATGAGCACAGAAACATTCAAATCCGTTGGGGCAATCGGAAATTATACCTACTTTTGTAGGCAGACATACCCCCCTTCACCCTCCCCATCGCATGAGACTAAAATCAAAAAGTTTCTAATGAAAATTGTATAAAAACGTCTAAAAATATTGCTAGTAAAAATTTTATGTATCTTAATCTAGAATTTAATGAAAAATTATCGAATTTTTAATTCATTTTGAGAATTGAGCCCCCTTGCGATCATTTTGGAAACTTAAAAATATTTTTGTTGAATTTCCTATGGTCCATTTTATATTATCAAGATTTTTTCCGCCAGGTTGTTCAATAAACGGTTGTCGAGATATGGCCGGTGGCCGAGCTTAAACAGACACACGAATTGATTACTCCAACGTAGTCTATGAACTCTATTGGTATAAAATAAGAAATTGATCATTATTTTTTATGAAACATATTATGGTTTTTATTGTAATTGTCTGAAACTAGACAAAAATCTACGACTGCTCATAATAAAGAAAAAGTAGTAGGAAAGTCTACCACTAATATGAGAGGAATGTAATGTCCAAAATATCATGCATAATCATATACAGTAAAATACATATGTATAAATGATATGTATATTTTTCTACTCCCATCTGTAAAATGCCATTTGTCGTAAATGTTTCCATGAAGCTACGACAAACTGTGCTCTTCAGTTACGGGATGAAGTTAGCTCTAGGTTTTTTTAATTACAAAAATCCATTAAACCTCACTCAAGTTGATTGACATTTGTCATCAGTCTTTCAAAACAACGCGACATGGCGCGACAGCATACAGGTAATTCTGTGTAATTTTTATTAGTTGCTGTCGTAGTAAAATTATAGTATAAAACTGATGAGTTACTCGTTTTACTGAACACTAGAAACGTCACGCTTCGCTAGTCATTAATCAAACTTGTGACTAAAATAAAGTGTATAGACTTGATACATAATATACTATTAAATAAATATATTAAAAACATTACAACAGGGCAATTGATTTATGCTACATTAAGATCCATACCAAAGAGAATTGAGTATTCCCAGTTAGTCTTGTAATGTCCCAAAGTTTAAAGGGTTATATTCCGTCAATTATTGGGTGGTGGTTATATTGAAATTTAGATGCGTTTTCATAATTTTTATAATAAAAGCACATAAACTTATTTGTAAAATAAGTTTCTCAATACGATAGTACTTTTGTTAAAAGAAGAGTAAAGAGATTGGGTGAATGTACTAAGCTGCAGTAATTGAAAATGCTTAAATTAGTTCCAGAGCGCAACCCAACCGCTCGCTATGTTATGCTCCAGTTTGTACTTAAGTAAGTTATTTCAGTTTAGAACTATTTATATTTATGTTATACATAGGAGAGTATTTTTTTAAAAAGATGAATTATGAACATAATAAAATAAAATATAATAATATACATACATAATTTACATAAAATTTAGCTTGCAAAGCAAGAATAAATTCATAGGCACTAAACTATAAAATGGTTGAGTACTCCAAATTATATAAGTAGGTACTTGCACACCCGTTGCATAAGCTATTAATCTGGACGCACCTGTTCACCACGCTTTATACGTATAGTACTGTTAAGTTGAATGTGGCACGGCCATAACATAATACAACATTCTCGTTATACCACAGTGAATAACATTTGATATGCAAATTATTTAATTAGAACTAAAATGGTAATATTGCATTCCAGCAAAGCAAAATTATGTATATGATCTTGAAATAATAAATTTACCACGAATGAAGTAACTCAGGTAGTTATTTACTATATTAGTAAATGTATGTAAGTAATTATTTAGTAAATAAAATGGTAAATAAATAAACGGAGAATAATCAAAATTCATGCAAAATATTTCATTGATTAATTATAGGTATATTATCATGATGTAGAAAAGAAGTAATAGTAATTCAATATTTATAAGCGTATCTATTAGTACAAGTAACTTATTTTCAATGCACAGTGATCCAGAATAATGTAAATTTTAAAGTAAGATTCACTAAATTAAAACTTTCTTTTAAGTATAATATATATTTCTGTAATTACCTTCCAAATATTAAGTAATTGTTGATATCGTTGACGAAAGGGGAGCAACAAATAGATTTTACTTTACAAGAATATATATATGGTATTGGCGAAGTTAATAAGAAAAACACTTATTCTTAGGGAAATTTATTTCGTCTTGGTTTTATTTATATGTTTCAAATGCTAGAGCAGCGTTTACCTATCGGAAACTAAGGCATCGCCGTTTTACCTTTTTTGAATTTATTTTGTAATTTTAGAATCTCAAATTTGGGTTAGTTATGCAAAAGGCATCAATTTATAATGTCAAGGCCAGTTTTTGTACTAATTTATTTTCTTAAAAAAGTTATGTGTTTTAGAAATAACAACAAAAATGCATGAATTTGATTAATGTCTACTAACTAAGGCTGATACATAAAAGAAGAAAACAACCTCTACGCGCCAGCTGCACATTTGATGAACGATATAAAAAAGGAAAAAACCTTATGTATTTATTTTTGAAGATAAAAAACATTAAATAGTAAATATTGTTACACACATTTCACCGAGTGTTTTTCAAAGCTATTGCGTCGTATATCCCCACTTTATGGTATCCCTACCGGTCCTAGCGGAGACGCAAATCTATCGGAATCGGTCGGCTATTTCAGACCTAAATCTGAGTGACAGTTTGTCATTAAAAAGAAATGTCATATATACCTATAATATTCGAGTGTATAATAATATAGCAGTTATGGGCAAGCGAAAATTGGCTTGTTATAAAACATCAACAACATCAACAGTTCCGTACGTACTCATTCTTTATACATTATCTTTCCCATCTATAGTATCCTTTATCTATGACAGAATCTGTGAATAAAACCGAAGCGCTGTTATTGAAACCGAATATCGTCTACCACCTTCTCACACCCCCTTGCGTGTACCCGTCTCGCGAGTAATATAAGTTTTAAATGTTTCTATTTGTTAGTAAACGCCCCTCTTAAGCATTACTTCAAGAAATAATTGGGTAATCCTTTTCATTCTCACACAACTTCAATGTATGTATTATGTTGTTGTTCTTCGTTCTATAATTTGATTGTAATTAATAATAATATCAAAACAAGTTTAATTATTCTCTTATATGTATATTGCTATTATTATATTCAAAATTCAATTGACTTTTTAAATCACCTGGACATATATATACTTATGGAAATAATATACATTAACAATTATGGAATAAATAAATTATGTAGATATTTGCTTTTATATTAAGACTTCCAAATAAATGTCTTATAAATATAGAGTAAAAGATTTAATAATATGATGTCAATACTGGATATGGAAGGTTGTAATTTAATGCCTCAGTGGAATACAGTTGTCATGCTTAAATATATATTAAAATTCCATCTTGATATGTTGTATGTATATAAGGATATTAACAGGAATACGTGATATGATCGATGCCTATGTAGCAGTATATTGACTTCTCATATTTAAATAGTGTAGTTCAACCCAGATAGACTTGCTTATCTGGAATAATTAGCCGCGAGGGATATTCCTAACGCTCATTATGTTGTTACGTTTAAAAAGACGCGTTCAACACTTCATTCATCCCTGTATATTACATCTTATATAATATTTTTAAATCAGTATTAATTAAAATGATGTTCAAATTCCAAATAAAATACGTCTGAAAATTTTCAACATTAAAATCTGAGTCGCATATATTATTCCGTTTTAAAATATTCGATTTAAAATATTTAGTTTATGAAGGACTCTTCGTTCAAATTTAAGATTGGAGATGTATGCATTTTTTGTCCGTCTAAAGTTATCTAAATAGTTTCATAGTTTCTTGTTGCATGAAATTGCGTAGGTATTTTGCATTTTCTGGTGGCGTGATCCTACAGCGTCTTTCCGACGCCTAAATTCTCCAGTATGTTCTTCTCCCAACTCCGAGTCTTTACAAGGGCGAAGCTCGTCTAAAATCATTCACTATTACATCAGTATTACATTCATTATTAGATTCATTTGTTACATCTCAGTTAGTACAGTACAATTAAAGAGTGAGTGGTAGTTGAATAAATCTTAACTCCGGTCCCGGCGTCGGCAGAGTCCGCTAGTCCTGCGGTGAAGATGTCCATGGAAACGAGGTGTTAATGTCCACAGTATGGATACACGGACGAGGGTAATCTAACTCTCGATTTCCAAATAATGAATTGTTGGAGTATCTATAGTCCTTCAATTTACGGCGTTGGTCCCGATTTAGAGGATATCTTAGCCACAATATCAACTCATGGCCCGTTAACAACTTCGACCGGGACAATTTTCGTTGTCGTACTGGAACACTAAATTTCCAGGTATTTAAGTTTTTATTTCTTGTACTTCGTGTAGCAAGATAATTGTACGACTACCAGGCTGTCAGAAATTTTAAAAGTTAGATATTTGTTTAATAAAGTTAAATATTATTGTGCGCAAGGCACGATCATCAAGAACCTTTATATTTGTCTAAATTTGTATATGTTCTTTTAAATCTGTGTGTTGTAATAGTTACTATTATCTTTTTTTTTTGTTATACATATGGTCAAATCATTCTGAATGTATTAAATGTTAGTAAAGTTTTGATATTTGTAATATTGAGTTCATAGAAATTTTAAGGTAAATGGTGCACCATATTTGATCAATTAGTTTACCAAATTTGACCAGTTAATTTTATTAGATTGTTTATTTGTCGAACATGTTCTTATTATTTTGCTTTTCTGTATGTACCGTCTCACTAAGGAGCATTTGGCCTCAAAAACCGGACAAAAAGGAAAAATGCAAACTATGCAGGCAGTCAATGAAACTATTTTTGTATTATACCTGAGTTACCCCACTATAATAAAAATATGATCATGTGACCCCTTCCCACTGCTACGCTCCGATAAGTTTGTAATTGCAATCTAAGCTTCGTTCAATATACACGCATTCGCTCTTGATAATTTTTTTTTCACTTGTGTTTGGTATTTGGTTTTCTGTAAATTAACTGCAAGAAAAAAATATTTTTTTGTGATGGAATCTGAAAAACAATGTATGTATTTAATATTAATACAAACTTTTTAAAAATATTTTGACTGTTTAGTATTGTTAAGGACCTAAAAGAAAGTTTAAAATTTTTTAAAATTTTTTTGTATTTTTTTTAACTAAAAAGTGTTTTTGTAAATGTTCCGAGGTAGGTCGGGCTAGAATTATTTTTCTATAATGAACTACAGATATCAGTCGAACAATAACAGTCAAAACATTTTCCACGTGTTTCCACCTCTTTAAAAAAAACCGCTTTGAGTTAATCGGGATTTTAGGAATAATTTTGATTATTTTTTATCAAATGTATGTTTTTTCTATAGGTACAGATTTGACATCAAATGTTATTGAGGTATGTCGGAAAACGCTCTTCATGCTTTTTAAAGAAAGCACATCTAGAAAACTTGAAGATAAGGTGGCATTTATGGAACATAAGCTCCACGAAATGGTGATATGCCTCCAACGCGAGTACCATACTTTAAGCCACGATATAAAATATTTTAATACTGATCTAAGGAAGAGATGGATATCATCGAATTATATTGAAGAAAGGTTTTTGAAAAAAAACAAGAAGTGGCTTAGTACTTCAATACCAGTACATAACTGGGCCAAGAAATCGACGGGGCGCCCACGGAAACACTTCCAAGAATTGCATGATCGTAGTAAACGACGCGAAACAAAAGAACTACGCGAGCTGGTGCCTGTTGAGGAGCTTACCTATGCAGCCAGCGTGAGCCAACGAATATCTGGAAATGCCACGGCCTCTAAACTTATAATAGATGCAACTTCAACACCAACAAGAGCCAAACGTTACATACTGCTCAGAAACCGAGAGTAAATCGTTACACATCTGAGCAGGCTTTGCAAATTTTTATTGATAGCAACTTTACAAGGAGGCAGTGGGAGCTGTTACACGAGTCCAACAAGGGAGTATTTCCTTGTTATACACTAATTAGAGAACTAAAGAACTCTGCTATCCAAAACCAGAGTCAATCCGAGTTACGGAGACGAGCGTTGAAGTTGTGCTTCAGGACCTACTTGATCACACAATAAAGAGACTTTGTCTTTATCTGGAAGACGTTCTTCAAAGCTGCGATGCAGTAGAATTAAAGAGCCTAGAGCTTATAACAAAGTGGGGATGTGATGGCTCTCATCAAATTCCTTATCCGCAAAAGTTCTTAGATAGCTCGCACGATGACTCGAACATATTTCAAAGCTCATTGGTGCCATTAAGGCTGCAATCACACATTGGCGATAGATTAAAAATATTGTGGCAAAATCCCACACCATCATCAACTCGATTTTGTCGGCCAATCCGCATTCGATTTCTAAAAGAAGATGTGGATATTACGCAGCAAGAAATAAAGTATGTCGAAGACCAAGCAAAACATCTGATGAAGACCGAAATAGAAACATCAAATGGAATTACCATTGTGCGTCATGTTTTGCTCACAACCATGGTAGATGCCAAGGTATGCAACGCGGCAACTTGTACTTCATCTACCAGAAAATGTTATATATGTGGAAAAACCTCCAAAAATTTCAATGACTTTGAAAGTAGAAATTTGGAGGATCCCCAATCATTAAGAATTGGTTTGTCAATTCTTCATGCAAGAATACGCTTCTTTGAAACACTTTTACATCTTGCATACAAGCTTCCTATAAAAAAATGGCAAGCCCGATCCGCAGAAGAAAAGGAAATAGTTAAGAAAACCAGAAAGCATATAGGGAAACGGGACTTCTAATAGATATGCCAAAACCTGGTTTTGGAAATACAAATTCGGGAAACACATGCAGAAGATTTTTCGCTGATCCAGAGTTGGCCTGTCAAATCACAGGCATAAGTAAAGGGTTTATTTTGAAACTTAAGCTTATCTTGGAAGCGATTTCTTCTGGCCACATAATTAATTTAGAGAAATTCGAAGAATACTGAAAAATACAGCAAGCTTATATGTAGATCTTTATGGTTGGCATCCAATGACCCCTACTTTACACAAAATCCTCATGCATGGAGCGTCAGTAATAAAGTATGCCATCTTGCCAATAGGTCAACTATCGGAAGAAGCTGCAGAAGCTCGAAACAGACACTTCCGTTCATACCGAGAACATTTTTCAAGAAAATGTTTAAGGTGGTACTGCAATCAGGATATCCTGAATAGGCTGCTGCTTACATCAGACCCTTTCATAAGTTCAACAAGGAAACGCATATATAGCAAAAGCCAACCGTTCCTGAGTGAAACCTTAGAATTGTTTGAACCCGAAGAACTGAATGTCTTGACAGCTGAAGAATAAATTCTTGGAATCCACCAATCTGATGAATCGGAGTGAGCCAATTTGTAATATTACATAGATATTATTTATTTTTAATTACTTTTTTTATTCTTTGCTCATATTAATTAGCATGCTAACCAAATCCAATCATGAAGTATTGTTGTAAATCTATACAGGCCGTGGTTCGATGCCCATTTTATACGTTTTCTTTTTTGTTACCTGCTGTCAATAAAAGTTTGATCATATATTTTTCCACCAAGAATGGACGTACTGTGTTATATACACACACATACATATGTAACATAAAACCTTATATACATATGTAGGACACGGGCCATCTCGGCACTTTTAAGCCCCGGATTAATTTTTGCACCCAGGCGACTAGCCAACTCGTCACCAGAGGTAGAATCACGAGCGGTCATCTCGTCACCCGAGACTAGCCATCTCGGCACTTTTAATCCGCGGCTTAATTTTTGGACCCAGGCGATTAGCGAACACACATACCTTCATAACCATAACAGATTTGACAAAGTAGTGTAGAAAAATAAAAAAGCATAGTACATAGAATGAAAATACATTTATTTTTTTCTTCAACACATGACATGTTTATAAACTACATTTAGATCTGAAATTTTCAAATTTCATAAAATTGCCATTATTTTATTTTAATAGCTACTTTCTTTAAGCAACGGAAGATAATTAATTGTGTTTCCTTTTTAATTTTTATTAAATAAATGTTTGTGTATTATATTGTATTATTTTCTTTTTCTGGATATTACTAAGCCCGACAAACCTGGAGACCTTAAAAATATTTAATTTATTAGTAATAAATAAATTAATATACTACCAGTTAACATATATAGCAAAAAGTATTTTTGTAGCAAATATAACTTGAATACCACCCACAAGAATATTATTTGTTATATTACAGTGACTTTATTTACACCACCTAATTCAGGAACTTGAGATTATAAGAGTTCCTTAAAGACAAAAATATAATTTCTTTATGATAAAACTATTCAAGTTTGACACATATATATTTCTGATGGATTAATAAAATAGTTTCTTTCTTTGTTAGTATATTAAAAATATGTTTACGTTGTATAAAGGAGATGTTCTCTGGAATCCTACAATAGTGTTCAAGAAAAGAAATAGTATAGTATTGTATGGCTTCTTTCAAAAATTTGAATAAATCATTTAGTAATATAAAATAAATGTTTGTTAAGCGGTATCCAAATATAGAATTTATTTCTCAATAAGTAGCCTACTTATTGACAAATAAATTGTTCTCCCGGTGTAACATTTGCTTTTAACAGATCTTGCCGTTAAAAATAAAAATGTACAAACATGAAGAAAAAACAGTGCTTATCATCGGTATGATATTTTGCTCCACAACCAGATGTAGCACAACTTCACAGAATTCTTGGGTTTTTTAAAACCTTCCTCTTGTTAAATTTGAAATCGTTTAACACCAGCATTTTCTGTCCTCGTTGGTTGTACATAAAATCGACAACTAGAGCTTCCATTATACACGAGACACCAATGTAACAAGTTATCGCAAACAAATGCAATCGTTTTACAAGAGAGTCAATTTATACCAAATTTCAAAATGTTTTATCCAAAGTTTCATGATAATAAAGATAATCCTATTAGTGGTTGCTAATAGCTATTTAAGTGAAAGTGACGAGATCACCGGTTACAAAGGGGTACCTTCAAAGTTACCTCACTTTCTTTGGTGACCAGTTGGCTAGTTTAAAAGGGTAAGGATTAAAAATAGTGACCAGTTCACCGGTGCCCCATATGTAACTAACAGGTACAGATTTACACCCTTCTGGATATTATAAACAAAGAATTAAATAGGATTAACAGATCAGTAGCCGTATTACGTCAATTGTTTTTCTTACAATTTTGACCAGTTGAATAATTTAGGGTTGTTATTTTCGTGTTTTGACATTATTGAAAAATTAAACAAAATGCATTAAGCCAATTTTGGTCGCAAGCGGTTTTTGTCAGAATATGTTGAAATTTTTTCTTTGTCAAACATTACATTCTTTTTAATATTCATTCCATCACCATCCTCCCGCTAAGTCCACGCTCCCGCAGCTGTTTTATAAGCAAGGTCAGAAATGAAATTGGAGCCCCTAAAAACATATAAAACTGTACCCAATATGCGTTTTTAACAATACTCTCCCCCCTCTTCCCCCTAAGTCTGCGCTCCTGCAGCTGATTTGTAAAATAATGCCAGAAATCAACGTAGCCTCAAAAACATACGTATACTAATTTTGATACATCTAGAGTCAAAAACAACGATGTTATTAATTTTGTCCGGTTTTTCAGGCCAAATGCTCCTCGCGTCTCTCTAAAATTTGTTTTTCTTTGTTTTTGTAGTGAATTCGAATTTAGTGTAAATTGAGTCATTTTTAACAACTAAAGTTAAAGTTATATTAGTTAGATTATTAACGGTAAGTGCATGCTCATTCACACAATTATCTTGCACTCTGGTTTTGTGAATTTCATTATTTGGTGACGCCGCAACAAGCATAGTCACTAATTGTTTGAGTGTTTCTGGGGGAAATGTTGATTGAATGGAGACGCCGTGACGAGCATAGTCTCTGATCAATTAATTTATTTCAATTAGGGTTCTCTCCAAGTAATAATGTAAAGTAAAACTGTATCTGGTACAAAATCTTGACTTATTCTCGTCCAAATACAGTACTTTCTGATATTAAGGTTATTTTTTTAATATTGATTGTCTGTATGAAACAAAGAGCAAATACGTGCTCTTGTATTTAATCCTCAAAATTTCGTTATACATTGATTAATATCATCAAGAGGAAACTATAATTAATTGAAAGTTGTTAGTTTGAAACTAAGTCTATAAAATATATATTTACAATTTAGAGCTAGCACTATCTATTAATAAAGTACATCACAAAAGCACACTAAAATTGATACTTACAATTACAGCTAAAATTACAGACATGCAATTGTATATATTTACATTAAAAATGAGTCATATTTATGATACGTTTTGAGATCATCGATGTTAAATCTTAAAGTGTGTGTCACTTAATTTTATGATGTTTTTGTATTGCCTGTTTTGTCAGGTTTTGGCAAGAATAAATTTTGAGGTTTATTTAGGATATTTTTTTCTTTTATGGAAATTTATATCTTTTCTAGACAATTCTCTAGATATCCAATTACACTCTATTTTTAGAAGCTTTGAATAGTTGGTGTACTATAGGGTGAATCTAAACAAAAGTTCTTCCGATTTTCAGAAGGTTAATACGTGGTAACTTAGCTTACAATTGCAGGAAATCTAGCCATATGTGAGACATTTTGATTTTAGAATATTTGAGCTATTGCAGTTTGAGCATTGGCTTTATTGAATTGTAAGTACTTTTTCGTATGTCCCTAAAGATTTGATCTTCGAAAAAGTATTTTTACTTTCGAAGATCAAATTTTTAGGGACATACGTTATTATTATCATTGTATTATACCTTGTCTCAGAATAAGAAGGAGTGATTCAAACATCGCGCCAAAATGGCGTATGTTTTTAAAGTATTTCATTGGTTCTTGCGTAGGCAAGTTTAACATGGGAAAATAAGTTTGACAATACGTCATTTTATGTTTATAGCCAAGCCATAACCTAGAATCTTACATTTTCACTTTGGTTTATTATACTTTATTGTGTTATTAAATAAAATCCATACGTTTATGTACAACATGAGCATGCGTTGATCAGACGGCTTAGGGCCTAAGGAACAAGTGATCATGCATTTGAAACTTTGAATTTGATGAATATGTCAAAAATACTGTTATATATCAGTGCAAAAATCAAACATTCAATAATTAATATCATTGCAAAATAACTATAGATGAGTTCATACCATAAATGAAGTGGACAACTCACAGATATTCTAGAATTGACTCATTAATTTCAAGTAAGTGTTAATTAAATACTAATTATATTACCACATGTTCATATACATATTATATTTCATATATATCAAACGTAAACAATCCTGTACTAATAGAAAAAGGTGAAAATATCTGGTGGAGAGTATGGGAAAAAGTTTGTATTGCCACAAGTATAATGAGTGCACGAAAAGCTTCGTTGAAAACTTGTAGGATTAAATAGCTATACCGATAAAGATAGGTAATTAAGCTGCCTCAAAAAAATCCCCTTTCAGAATATCATTTATATGAGAACGTTTGACAGAAGCAATTACAAATGTTACAATAAGTATTTGGAAAAATTGTGCCGATCATGTAAATTTTTAATCTTTTTAACATGATGTGAACACTAAATTATTCTTAATATCCAATAGGTATATAGTAGAAATAAATATTTGTTATACTTTATATATTTTCATAATAAATAAATTTTAATAGGTAATAATAATTAGTAGTGTGTAGGTATATGTAATTATCTTTGCAGTTCGTGTAAACAACTTCAGCCGATGTAAATTTCTCTGTTTATAACTGTTGTATGTAAGATTCAAATTTCCAAGACTAGTTGCTTGAATTTACCTCCTCAAGGTTTGTAGCAGTAACACGAATGATTTATCTGTAAGTTTTTTTATTGATATTTAAAATAGAAACTAATAAACAAAACCTTTTCTGCAAGTTCTTAAGGACATTTTTATAAAAGATAAAAGGTTTGATTCGTTCTTGCTCTCTGATACAAATATTTAATAATAAATAGACTTGATTCACAATTTTCATGTTGATATAGCACATTCACTAAAATGTGCAGTAATTATATATTTATAACGGCAATCCTCCTCAAAACTCTCAGAACAAAGTCTATGCTTTCATTTGTAAATTGGGCCTATATCTTTATCCATAGATTCTTCTAATTTTTTTTGCAAAACTAGAACGAACAGATCTGAATGTTAAGAGATTTGTATTCATCAAATTATAGATGTATGCACCTACTTGTGTTTACAACGTTACTCTCCTGTTTCCAATTGCCGTGCACTCGTATTGCTGCTTCGATTGGTAGAACGAAAAGCGGCACATCCATCTATTTTAACGAAAGTAGTAAATGAAACACAAAACAGCAAAATCCTTAGTTAGAATTAATGCAGTTCTTCTAACCTCAATTGTCATGATGTCATAACAAATTGTCTACTAAATTTTAAGCTATGCGTTCCATGTTTTGGCGGGATATTTGAATCACTCCTTCTTATTCTGAGACAGGGTATAGTAATATGTACAAATTAATTTTATTCAGGAAATTTAATGCACAAATCCGTGACAGAGTTGATATTATATGCTTCAATAAAAAATATTCACGTCAGGAGGAAATCTATTTCAAATCTGCTACATGCTTGCATAAAGCGAATGAAGTTCCTTATTTTGGACCAAAATCACAAATGGAATAGGAGTTCGTATATGTTCATATATGTATCTATATAAAATTCATATAAATGTATGTATACAGACATTTTATAAAAAGGTAGAAAAGCGAGATTTAAATATGAGGAGGAATGTTTGCCTTCTTTAATATGACTTTATAGGATAATATCTTGAACACGGTTTTAATATGTATGTATGTATGTACGATACATGTTACTTCTATAACATATGTACATGAATACGAATACCACTAAACTAAAAATACGTATTTACATATTTTTTAATAAAACTGCTTTCATAATGTGATAAAGTTACCGATTTTTCTTAGGTACCTTGCCATTTGAATTCATTTACGAATAGGGGTTTCTGTTTAAAATTAATATACCTTATCTAAAATTAATACCACATGAAATCATTTCGAAACAAAATACTTGTGTTAAGTTTTAAACACATGTAATTGATTTTTAAGTCATGTTTCCAATATAAAGTAAACAACCAGTGTGTTGGTAGAAAAATGTAGATGGAAATAATGTCAGTAATGGAGAACTCAAACACATGAAGAACCAGGAATTTGAGAGAAGAAGAGTACCGCAAACTTAAAGAACCCAAGCGAACAGGTTACTAAAAATTCTACCGGCAGACAAAAGGAACGCAACAGTAATTATGGTTGTGGATACGTATGAGAACAAGATATAAGACCTGCTAGGGATGAGGTAGTACAAAGAAGTAATAAGGGATCCAACAACATCTGAGGAAACTCAAATTTACAAAATTTTTTAAAAAAAAATTTACAATTTTTTTTTTTATTGTTGAGTAAAACTGCTCTGCAAACATAGAGCAGTTTTACTCAACAATAATATTTGTTATATGCGGCCACACGGGGAATACAAATTGAAATGTTTCCTACATCACCTTAATAGTATATACTATATACACCATAAAGTTCACTATAGAAACGCAAGCAAGATACTCACTCTTCCTCGATGTACTCGTTCAGAAACTAGATAAGGGCACACGAAAAACCTCAATATACAGAAAGCCCACAGACGCAAGACAAGACCTACGCTTCAACTACAATCAAGCACATAATGTCAAAGTTTTAGTTGCTAGATGCCTATATGACAGAATGAGGATAATATGCTCCGAAGAACGGATACGAAAGAAGAAAAAAATATAACGAACACCTTAAAATTGAACGTATATCCTGAATACACGTTGGACAAGACGAGAAAAAGCAGCGCAACACCTTCTAATCCGAATTTATACCAATAGAAGACCATATGTACTACGGTCATTTTGTACATAAGAGACCTATGAGAGAAAATCAGGAGAATAGGCAACAAATATAACATCAAAACTGCGATTAGGACAACTAATACTATTAGATGTACTCTAACAAGAACTAAGCCATAAAACGTGAATGAAATAAAAAAGTACTATATATTAGAGTACCGTGTAAATGTGGATGTCTATACATAGGAGAAACCAAGAAAGCTCTAGATGTTAGAATCAAATAACACAGGAAACTGATTCGCCCAAGAGAAACCGGAAAATCTTGCTTGGCACAACATTCTTGGAAAGAAGACCACCAAATTAAATGGGAGGAAGCAACAATTTTGGTCAAAGAAAAACTTGGCACCAGAAAGTAGATAAATGAAGCAGCATATTGCTACAACTACTTTCATAAACACACCAAGCCTGAAAATCATAGTTATGGAAACCAATTCTTCGTTACATCATAAACATAGCAACTAATACACAAAACAGATTACGGGTAAGCACTAATCTACTTCAGAACATATTCAATAGCTTAGTGTGTATTGCGTGTGAATAGTGAAAATCTATCTCGTATAACACTGATTGGATCCCCACATGCACTAAGAAAATGGGAGAAAATATACACATTTGCGAATAAATTCAGGAATGAGTCTGGCAAAAAAAGCCCGGCGGTAAAAATGCTTTGTGAATCAACTACATGGAATCGTTTATGGGTGGATCTGTGTGATACCCCTATGTTTCATCACCAGTTATAATTTGGCTGACAACAAAGAAGTCAATCAAAGTTTTCTTTGCAAATGTGTTGTCGACACAGTTTTTGTTCCGGAGTAAGCAATTACGGAATTTAAAGTGCTGAAAGCTAATTCGTTTTAAAATCTTCATGCAACATTTTTTAATGTTATAGTTTTCGATTTTCCTACTTAATCGGAATTGATTGCAATTCTTATTTTTTAATTAGCTGACCAAAACTTCAACTTTTTTGAAGTTTTTGTTGGTTGTACGAGGGACACTATTTATGTATTGAGAATTGGCAACACTGGTATTGCCAGGTGAAATTTAAAATTGTCATCGTAAAGTTTGACATTTTTGACGTTATAGGTAGTCAGAAAGTTTTGACGTGCGAGCAATATTTGTGTTTTTTGCAGTGTTTAAAATTTCATCTCAGCCATAATATGGAATTAACTCGTGAAAATTTTCGAGCTATGATTTATTATGACTTTCGACGTGGTCTAACTCAAGAACAATGCATCAATCAACTGAATTCAACTTTTGGTGATGAAGCGCCATCCACACCCACTGTATATCGCTGGTACATTGAATTCAAACGTGGACGTAGTTCACTCACGGACGAAGTTAAAGAAGGTCGTCCAAAATCGGTCGTTGTGCCGGAAAATATCGATGCTGTACGAAAACTAATTGAAGAAGATCGTCATGTGACATATCAAGAAATCGAGAGATATTTAAGCATTAGTATGACCAGCATACATAAGATTTTGCACGAACATTTGTGTGTTCGGAAGCTGAGTGCGCGTTGGATTCCACATTTGTTGAAAGATGTTCAAAAAAATGCTCGTGTCGATTGGTGCCGTAAAATGATTTCAAAATACAACTGTGGTGCATCCAAAGCGGTATACAACATCGTCACAGGTGACGAGTCGTGGATTTATTCTTATGAGCCAGAAAGAAATGGCCAGTCGGCAGTTTGGGTGTTTCAATGTGAAGCAAAGCCAACAAAAGTTGTTCGTTCGCGCAGCGTTAGGAAGCAAATGGTGGCGTTTTTCTTCACGAAAACTGGTCCTGTGGCAACTGTGGCTCTCAAAAATCAAAAGACCGTTAATTCAGCGTGGTATACGACCATTTGTTTGCCTGAAGTTTTCGGTAAATTGAGAGAAACCAACCCAAAACGACGAATCATTTTGCATCATGACAATGCGAGCTCACACACATCACATGCAACAAACGAGTATTTGGACACACAAAAGATCGAATTGATGGGTCATCCGCCTTACAGCCCCGACTTGGCACCCAATGACTTCTTCTTGTTTCCAGTAATTAAAGATAAACTGCTTGGACAACGATTTTCATCGCCCGAAGAAGCGGTTGAGGCCTTCAAAACGCATGTTTTAGAGCTACCATCTTCTGACTGGACAAAGTGCTTTGAAGGGTGGTTCAATCGCATGCAAAAGTGTATAGATCTTAAAGGCGATTATTTTGAAAAGCAATAAAGGTGTTTTTCATCAAATTCATTTATTTATTCTTTCTATTCTCAATACATAAATAGTGTCCCTCGTATCCGGAATGTATTGTACGAGTTACAACTGAACCATCGAATTTCTTATTTTTAAATTTAAACTTCTTAAATTTTTATTTGCCCATTTCCTACTTCACCTTTTCTCTTCTATCTCTATTTATTCCTTGTACTTGATTTTGCATTGATTGATGAGAGATGGCTAGGTTTGTTCCGGATATACTTATCTCTATTTAACTCTTTCTGTATTATGGTCTTCTGTATTATTGCACTCCTATTCTATTAGCATTTATATATCAGGGCTTGTTTAGTCATACTATGCAGCGCTGTCGCTCTGTAATTTTGTCTCATCCCTACTTTTATGTCAACATTATTTGTTAGGGCTTGATCGGTGAGTACTGTAGCTCTTAATTTTTTAAGTTATCAAATTAATGGATCCTTATGATTAATCATTTTTTTTCCAAAATTGCCTTTTGTTAAGCATAAAAACAAATTTAAGGAATAAACTTTGAATAGTTAAACTTGATTATTTGTTGATGTTGAGTGATATTACTGACTTGGTTTTTATTGCAATAAATTCTAGTACCAATTACGTTAACGTACTGCTCAAAGTAATTAACGGATGTATCAAAAAATGGAAATTTATATATTTGTACACAAATATCTAGATGCAAACTGTAAATACTTTTTCGAAGATCAGGGGACGAAAAAGTATTTATAATTTTCTAAGGAGGATGCCCAAACTTTAATAGCTCAAATCAAAATGTCTCACATATGACTAGATTTTATGCAATAGCTTATTGTAAGCGAATCTACCACGTACAAGCCTTCAGAAAGTGGAAGAACTTGTGTTGAGATATACCCTAGGGTAGACCAACTAACAAAACTTCCAAAAATAGATTGTGATAGGATTTCTGGAATTGTCTAGAAAAGATCTAAATTACTCTAAAAAAAGAAAATATCCTAAATAAACTGCAAAATTAATTTTTGCGAAAGAGCATTTTGAATTGTTTGGAAGAGTTTTAATGTGATCACATTGGGAGAGTATAAAACCTTGAATATTTAGTGTAGACTATATAGAAAAATGTTGTGTTTTACTGAAGTTTTATTCTAGTAATGTATACAAAAAGTACAGATTATTGGTCCGTATTATTGGAACTAACGTCTGGACACATTGAGCATATTTCTGGAAAGTACCGAATTAGTAAGTACCATTTTTTAGCTGCAGCACGTCTTGCTACAACATTCCAAATATTTTCTGTTGGATTGTCCACCTAGAGGATTGGTTGGTTACTTCAGCTTCATCTACTTATGAAAAGAAATTTTTCTATCGGTGCTATTGCATATGGAAGGACAATGAGCCACTATATCATTCAGATATCTTTAAAGATATGAGTTTTACTCAAATTTTTTCTTTGGAAGAACCACTAATTTTATTCCAAACCAGTTCATTTCGTTAGTCAAATTTCCGACAGGCATATAGAACGTAGTATGATTGAAAAATGAAGGGCAACATTTTAGTTCCGGTTATGAATAGAGGTATATAGGTAGCAACATCTTTAGGTGCAGCATGGGTTATTAATCTAAGCCTATGGTAATTACCAGTTTCGATGTACGATTAAAATACTGTGTGAAAGGGATTACGAAATATAAAGGAAGCTAATGCACTCTGAACTCACACATGTACAATAAAATGCTTAACTGTTTTACATTTGTTTCATTCAACAAGAATAGAAATGTAACTCAAAATATTCTTGGTAGTTAATAAAATATGTACAAACTGGTCGAAAAAACTCTCTTCGTTTTGCTATACAGAAATTGTGAAAAGAACAGAAGGTATTGCTATAATTACTATACGTAACTTTATAGTTTAAATTTAAGAAACAAGGCAGAATTATATTGTAACACCCATTTTACAGCTACTACTATGTAATTAAGCAATCCAGTTCCTTAGTAAATATAGAATTCATAGAGCTTTTTGAACTAGCACTAACACTGTCATTTTATTCCAACTACATCACGCGAACAACTTTTAACTATTTAAATATACCGGGTGGTGCAATGTGTGTCGGCGGAGCTTAGTATGAAAACTAATAACGCTGAACTAATGAGACTTTACGCACGTATGTAGTATGCGCCTGTGCATTTTCTAATTTTATTTACAAATATACAAAGTGTTCCAAATTTTCGCAACCACCATCAACTTTTTTATTTTAAAGTGCTGCTAGCGCCAACAGCAAATACCATGTCTATGAATTCCTCTTTCGAAAAATTCACTTTAAAGCAAAAAAAAAAAACAATAAACTATTGTGGTATCTAAAAAAAAAATAATGTCAATAAAACTATATAACTGATAACAAGGTAAATACAACACGTAACAACTACTAACAAGCAAACAGAAATTAATAATTCACTAGTCGAAATTAATTTATAACAATAAAACGCAATTACAGCAAAGAGAAAATACAAGGTAATTTTACAAGGAATATGCTGACTTATAAAAATATTATAGGTTAGTTTTAAAAAGAAGGAGAAAATAACCAATAAAGGTCGATAACTTAGACACGACATATTTAACACCCTGTATATTTATTCACTTTGTTCAACCTCAAAACAAATAACGTGTTAGTCCATAAATTAGTAACACAAGCGTTACGTGAAGCATTCCACCCACTTTCAGACTACAGCTTAAAATGTTAGATGCTGGAACTGTCAAGATTTTAACAAAATTATCAATAAAATCAAAACTAACAGTCTGAAGTGCACATATCCATATATCATTCCAAAGATAATTTGAATGGCTATCATTGTAATATGTACAAAGTATAGCAATGTATTTAAAATAAAAAAGTTGAAGGTGGTTGCGAAAATTTAGAACACCTTGTATATTTGCAAATAAAATTAGAAAATGCATAGTCGCATACTACATACGTACGTAGAGTCTCATTGCAACAGCGTTATTATTTTCATATTAAGCTCCACCGACACACTATTGCACCACCCCGTATAAGATTTAATATCTTCCATGATATCACTACAACTGAGATGAATTATTTAGCATGCAATATTGCAATATCGCAACGCTTATTGATATCATTACTTGAATATTATTCACATATTAATTTAAAGTTAGTTTAACAGTTAGTATTATTACAAAATGCAAGGCTGTTTGCTTCTGCTTGCCATAAGTACTGCTCGTTAGCTTGTGAATATTAATTTGACGTTTGCATTATTCCAAATTGTATTGCTGAATGTCGTTAATTTTTGTTACATTAGGCCAACATAAAATTGATCGATCCGCTACCGTTATAAATCGTTGTCCCAATGTTGATCAGATCGCGTTACTTCTGCGCGAAATCTATTAAAGAACACGCACTGCAAAGACTCTTTTTGGTGTATCTACCTATATGCTGAACTTAAGATAATTTTAATGAAATTGTATAAGTATACAAAGAAGATGTAATAAATGAAACTGTTTTTGTATTACAGCCTATAAAATTCTGATTGGCACAGTCATTATAGTACATAAAAATCTTGCACCAGAAATAGTTAGTTAACTTCATTGGGATTTAATAGATCGAGATAAAGTATATTGGATTTAAATATATATGAAACTTCAACTTTGGTGTGCATTTTTTCTAATTCCTATAGTGTGCTAAAAACTAGATGTGGATTTAGAAGTGAAATGTTAATATAATTTTAAAACATTGTTTAAAACTTACCAAAGAGTACGGAAAAGCAAAATGTGTTTACGAAAGAAGAAAGAAAGTACTACACGCA
Source organism: Amphimallon solstitiale (assembly GCA_963170755.1). Classification (NCBI taxonomy): domain Eukaryota; kingdom Metazoa; phylum Arthropoda; class Insecta; order Coleoptera; family Scarabaeidae; genus Amphimallon; species Amphimallon solstitiale. The sequence continues at coordinate 94,977,982 of OY720675.1, forward strand.
AAGTGAATGTGCATATCCTCCATAAGTAATACTGTCCCAGTCTTCCATTCGCTCTTTTTATGTGAAAATATGGCGTGGAGGAATACCACGCATTGAACCATTTAATTACCAGGACGTGTTGTGTTCTAATTGGTTTTATGCTACTAAAAATGTACAACTTTAAAAAGTGTCAAAATTTAGGGTATTTAGTCTGAATATGGTACTGAAGTACTCAAGCTAGTGATGCGCAAATTGATGCATCAGATAATGAGTGTTATAAAAGGTGTATGATGTTTTTTTATTTTTCAATACAAATTCTAGGCTTTAGGGTTACAAATGGATAAAGGATATCATCCACATGGTCGCCTCGAGTACTCTGGCTTAATCCTATTTTTCAGCAAAATCTTCCACAAGACTGGCAGACTATTTTTCGAATAATAAATACATTGTAGGTAGATCTGGAATACTTATTATAGCTTGAAAAACGTCAGTTGTCAACGTCAGAATTAGAGCTTGGGTGCGAAGAAGAACCAGAAAATAATGATGTGCATAATACTTCGAAAGGGAGACCCAAAAAGGAAAGAAAAAGGAAGTACGAAAATATGAGCAGAGCGGAAAATAAAGCAGCAAAAATAGAGGTGAATGTTATTTTGATTATAAAGGAAAAACTATAGATAAAAAAGCTTTTGATGAATCTTTTCAATGTAAATGTGTTAGGAAATGTTACACAGTAAAAACTGAGAAGGAGAGACGTGGACAGTTTAAGAAATATTGGGAATTGGGTACTTATGATGCTCAAACGGCTTTTATAGATTTTTAGTAAGAGAGTAAACTATAAAAAGAAAGTATGGACAACGAATAAGATCAATACAATTTTCAAGACATTACCAGCTCAAAAATATCGAAGTGTGTCGTGAAACCTTCATTAACACCTTAGGCATTTCAACCAAACGGGTCGATACTGCTTTGAAAAAGTTAAGAACAAGTAGTATAACTGATAAGCGAGGAAAAGAACAAGGAGGAAAAAATATAATTGAACAGAAAAGAAAACAAGTAGTAGTTAAGCAAATAGCTGCAATACCAAATACAAGAGTCATTATAGAGAGGAGAGATGCAAAATTTTTTGCACCAGACTTGACACTTTCTTTAATGTGTAAGAAATATACGGAGGAAGTTGAAAAACCTATAAGCGGATATTTTTGTCCGAATTTAATATCAGAATTAAACCCTTGAAAAAAGAAATGTTTAACACATGCGACACATATTAAGCACGTGGTCAGAATGCCACTAATGTTGAAAAAAGCAAACAATTACAGAAGAATATGATACGCACATATAAGCTTGGCAACGTGCAAGTGAACAGATGAAGAAAGATATGACTAAAGCAAGATAAACAGACTGGTTAGAGTGTCTGCCTTTGACCTCGAGAAAACTTTACTATTACCAAGAATCCCGACAGGGATTTTATTCTATAAACGATAGATATGGCTTTATAATTTGGGTGTACACAGTGGTTCGAAGAATAAAGCCTACTTTTAAATCTGGTTAGAGAATGAAACAGGATGGGAAGCTCAAGAAATTGGCTCATCTTTACTTAAGCATATCAAAGAAAAAGTTACATCGGATGTGAAAGAGCTAATTCTGTGGTCCGATTCCTGCGGAGGTCAAAACCGTAATATTAAAATGACTCTCATGATAAAAAATGTACTAGACTCTCACCCCTCTCTCCAAAAGATTTTCATGCGGTTCGTGGTCTCAGGTCACAGTTTTCTTCCGAGTGACTCTGACTTTTCAGACGTCGAATGTGCTCTGAAACATCAACAACGGCTCTACCTGCCGGATGATTACATTGGAGTAATGCAAGAATGCCGCAGAACTAAAACTAAATTTCAAGTAACACGTATGAAAAATTCCACAGATTTTTACAGTACAGAGGAAATCGAGAAAACTTTGATATGTAATCGAAAGGTTGATATCAATAAATAAAAGTTGAGCTGGCTAAAAAGTCGCGAAATATACCTGGATAAAAATAAGCCATTTTCAATATTTTTGAAGCAGAGTTTTGTTGATTAGTCATATTTTGAACTAGATATAAAAAAAAAGCAGGCTGGTAGATCCACCTCAAAAACATTCATAGATGCTTTGCTTCTCATGTGGCGAGATAGGAAAAAGATATCTATATCAAAGCTGCAAGACATTAAATCGATAATGCATCTGATACCTCAGGATTGCAAACATTTTTTTGTACTCGCTTATCAAAACCTGTCATTTCACGATTCGATTTGCGTGCGTAAAAAGTCATTTTAAACACGAGTGCGTAAAAGTAAAGTTGGTACTTCCTAGAACTTGATCAATTTAGTGACATTTTAAAATCATAAATCCCTTACCTTAATAATATGCTACCCAGTTCGTTGTTTTTCTATGAAAATAAAAGGAAATGAAATAGAAATTGTTATATTTGGAAGGTATGCAATTCAATGTCAGAACAGCAACAAATATTATATAAATTACCATTATTCATTCTTTTCAGAAATTGAAACGGAATAATTATTAAAAATTTTGATTGGGAAATTTTGAGAACCAGAGATTGATACTCCAGGGATTAACTGGTTTGTTTGAATTGATCTTGATTGCGAAGGTAGAGTAACGTTGATTGTATTATTAAATATATCTTGTATTTCAGATGTCGAACAAGTTGCAGGCGGAGTCGATATCTCTAACGGGGTCATTGTTTTAGCCAATTGAATTCTACCATGCAGAGAATTTTCGATATATCCTTCTGCAACCGTAGATGATTTCCATCCACCATGCCTTTTAATTGAAAGCAAGTCACCTCCTTGGTTTGCCAACAATGTCGCTGAACTCCTTCGGAAACAGTGACCTGTGAAGTTACTACGCTATCGAGCTGGAGGTACTCAGCTATTTGCATTGGAATTTTGCAAATTGTATTAAGACCAACAGGTGAACAAACACACTTGCCATTGCGATATGTTAAAAGGAATCGCTGCTGGCTGTCCGGTCATAAATTTGCATATTGCCGAATTAATGCAATCCATTCGGGCTTAATGATTGCAAATGTACGGCTGTTACCTGTTTTAGTTTTTGGAATTGTTACGATAATTAAATTCGATTTAAATTCTATGTCTCGCAATGACATTTTGCAAAGTTCTTCACGTCGACACGCTCCAGAAATACCCAATATTAATACAGCCTATAAATACATATAGTGTTGTATGGAATTTAAATATACGGAAATGACTTTACCTTCATTAGTAGGAACAAAGAATTTGGTGCTTCAACAATAAATTTAGTAATTTGTTCTTCGGTTAATACTGCTGATTTTTTAGGCTGATGTTGCTAACATAGAATAAGTGGACCATAATGATTTATTTGATTGTAAATTTTGAAAATAAACTAATAAATAATTTTAGGAGTATTTTTGTATATTTTTAGATCTAGCCCAAGTTACGAATTTAGTATGTGTTTTTGTATACGTTTTTTGATTTTGTGGGTAATAAATTATCCACTGCAATATTGGCAGCTTCGCGAATTTCAGGCGGTGTACATTGCATTTCATTAACAGAATTCATGTTGTTGGTGAGGTTTTTATTTTGTATGGAATTTTTTGAATTTGATAATTTTAAATTAAATGTCACTTCAAATAATCAATACTGCCAACTCAAATTTTTTTAATTAATATCAAGAGATTAGTAGTGTGCCATACACGATAACGTATTTAACAATATGTATTATTATTATAGTTCTCGAACAAAAAATATTGTACAAACTTCGAGCGTGAAACATTTCGCGAATTCGTGTCCATAAACTGGTCACTCATTCGCGAAATATGATTTCACGCACTTGGTTCGTAAATAACTATTATAAAAACCTACAAGATGAGGAAGGATTAGAAGATGATATCGATGGTTTCACTGGAACTCCTGACTTTGAAGTTGAAGAAATGTTAATTTAGTGTCACTTTAACATTGTGTTTTTGTTTTTTGTACAAAAATAAATATATTAGATCATTTTGACTTTCACTTCGATAGTACTTTCTATAAATTGCATAAAGGAAGCAACCCACATAAGATTTTTTTTTGTTCTGTGACCTTTATTCATAATATATAAAAGAAACTATGTGTCCAAACTAATAAAATACAGCTTCAAAGCTTCAGAAGTCCACAATAAACATAAAATTAATAGAAAATTTAACATTCACATAAATGTCTTACATATATTTTCTCAGTTTCATCATTTAATGGTTTGGTCCCTTCCTGCAGAAAGGCGTCCAATTGATGTTAGAATTTCGAGATATAAGTCGACCTAGTTATGGTCACACGTGCTGTATGGCACGTTGCACTATCCTTTTGAAACCACATGCTGTTGTGCAAATCCAAATCATCAATTTGGTGGAAAAAATATTGTTCAATTTGTCACACGTTCCCCAAAAGCTTACCGGAAACTTATCAGATAATCCTCGTATATCAGAAAAACTAATATGTAAAAATATGAAATATTTTCAAATTATTGTCAAGATATCTAACGAGTTTATTTTATATTTTCAAAAATTTAAGTACTGGAATAACCAAGGACAGGGCATTAAAATATTAAAGCGAAAACTATGTGTAATGAATATTAGCTTGATAATTAAGGACGTTAGAAAAGCACAAATACAAAGTGTAAAATCAAAACGTAACACCAATTATTACAACTCAAACATTTATCAAGGTAATTTAGAATATATAATATATAATAATTCAAATCATACAAAAATAAAAAAAATTAAACAGTAAACAAATAAACATAAATAAATATATGAATGCTAAGGTCACTTTTTCATATTTTATTTCTGTAGTTTATTTGTATTTCGGTTTGTAGTCGGTTTTGTCTGTTAAATACGTCATGTAATATCGTAAAATAAAATATAGCAATACCTGGCAGTAGTTCTATCTCCGATAACGTAATATTAATGTTTTATAAAATACATAATTATAATCTTGATTAATCTGTGATATTCTTTTATTACATGGAATACTAGCTTTGTATTTTATTTCTCCTTTCTTTAACACATATAAAACGTATTAACTTTTTAATAAGTCTTGTTTACACACTTGACGAGTAAATTATTACTAAGTTTTATTGCTCAGACGTAAACTTTAAATATCTTGGAGTTATTGGCGTCAATATTCGAGTGAGTTCGTTCGTGCACTTTTATTGCACGTTACGTGGACAATAAAATTAAGATTAAAACTTCAAGCGTGAATTATTTAATATTAGTACATTAATGTCATAAAAATACAGTCAAATAGATAAAGTAATCTTTGAATATGATTATTTATGTTGAAATTACTCACAAATAAAAATAAGAACCTACAATTACATTATAACATAGAATGAGGCAGCAGTATGGCTGTGTAGTAAAAATAACGACAGTGCAATTAAAGTGAGAGCAATACATTTAAGACAGTTCCATAGCGCTAATAATATCGCAGACGTTGCATTGGTTACTATTTGGATATTTTTTGCTAATTAGATGATTCTTTCGTCATTAAATCGCCAGCTGTGATGAATCAGATTTGAAAAAAATGTAGGTGAAAGTTGGGAGCTATCAGTAAACTTCTGGGAGGGTATTAGTGAGGATTTAGGAGTCAGAGATCAACGGTGAACCATCTACTAAAGCAATAAAATTGTAAGTCACTATAGGCAAGAGATAAACATGCATATACTTTCACTTTCAACAGGCATATGATTTAGTAGCTGGAGCAATATTATTAGAAGCTATAAGAGAAATAGGATTTCGAAAGAAGTCTATAAAGTCACGGAAATGACTCTGAAAAATTCGAGCGTGTGAATCCGGATAAACGGGAGATTAGCGGGAATTCTCAAAGTTAATATTGGTTTGAAACAAGGAGATCCCCTCTCAACAGCATTATTCAATCTAATATTAGAAGCAGTACTGAGAGGAAGCAATAGAACAGGGCTGATATATTACAAAAGACACCAGTGTCTCGCCTTTGTCGACGACGACAAGATAAAAACAAGAAATGTAGAATAACTAAGGGGACTAACAAGGAAATTGTTAAGTGGAAGTGTATTATGAAAATGAGATACGACAAGGTGAAGAAGAACTAAAAATTAAAATAAATTATGAAACGTGCCGTTTCGAAGGGTATGGAGTATCAACTACCTTGGTAACCATGTAACAGATCAACACGAGATGGACGAGGAAATCCAAGCAAGACTAGTTAAAGGAGGCAAGTGTGCTGGGATATTAAACTAGTTGCTAAGAAATAAAGAATTATCTAGAAATCGAAAGAGTATAGCGATTTTGAAAAAAAAATGAGAAACAGTCTTAAAGTTCAAATATTAAAAATTTATTATATTAGAATAATTTTATTTACCTTTTGAAAACCATTTTATTGATAAAAATGGTACTATTGAGTGAGAGATAGAGAATTGAATGGAATGGCCGGATGGTCTCCAGATCTAACACCATTAGACTTCTTTCTATAGGGGTACATGTAAAGTGTATGAAAATGGACCCAATACTTCAGAAATCGACATGAAATCATGATGAATATCAGCTCAAACTATTACTATTGTGCTCATTTTTATATTTAATGTTGTTAGAGTTGTTCTTCCTGTTTGATCAATTTAGTTTTACTGTAATTATTAATTTTGAATAGAGTGGATAGTAAATTTATAGTTCTATTTTTCCACATTCCCATCAAATTTATGTGAGTAGATTCGTTTAATAAATTTTTAATATTTGAAATTTAAGACGCTTTTTCGTAGTTTTCTTGATTTATTTTATTTTATTATATTAAAAATTTAATACCGTTGGATAGGGAATTAAAAGTACTTTCGATATCAATTAAAAGAATTATAGTTTGTAATTTAAAAAAAAAGGTCGGTGACGTCATAACATGAGCAACAAATGACATAAGAAACCGAAAATGCAATGAAAATATTCTCTATAGTAAACATCGCTATACCCCTTCGATTGAATATTAACGAAGTTAATGCCTTTATTTCCACACTAAATATATATATATATATATATATATATATGCATCGTTCATACGTATATATACTGTAACGTTTTCGGGTTCCAATAAACAACTCGTGCAATTATTTATTTAAAACAGTCTGTATATTTATGTACTTAAAATTATATAACAATATAAAAATATAAAAACTAACGTAACACACTTAAACTACTACAATTTAATTATCACAGGTATTTATTTATATCTATTACTAATATCTCTGTCCGTACTTATGTAACAGTTCTATTTATATAAGACACGGCACTACTATATTTATTTATTTGGCTACCACTATTTATTTCCACTGTTCCCACGAGACTACCGAATTACTCCGCGATTACTTTTTCGCAATGAATCCCGTAATCAATGAATCCCGGTGACCCAGTCGCCTCATATACACATGCATGAAATGTTCTCGAACAGTACCAGTAAATTCGGCAATATACCAGTGGAAATCTGGACCCTTCGTTGCTTACGTCGCACATCTGTGAGATGACTCACTGCATTTACGATATTTACCAGCCGAGAGAGATGATTTATGGCGGTGTGTAAATAAGAGCGTTTTTATACGTTGCCCGGTCTGCCTTTTTTTTGCGTGTGACAATTTCGTTTTTATCGCGCCGAGAGATCTGATTCTTTTATTTAATGTAAACACATTTCGTTACAATACATACTCACGGATTTCTTGAACTAGCGGCTTATATAAAAATTTAAAATTCCCTGCTTTATATTAACAAATACGGCTAGGACGGCATTTATGTTACTCTCTAAATGTAATAATGTCCCACGTTGGGATAGCTAAATGTTATAGTAAGTGTGATGTAACACCATGTTCGGGTGCCTATAAATGCTATAGTAATAACAAGTGCAAGCATTCTAAATCCTGAAGTTATATTTATCTTCCACAACTATTTCTACGATATATATCAGAAATAAAAATCAAAAATTACATCAATAAATTTAATTATAGTCTGTAAACTCTTTTACACAGGAAATCTATTATATTCAAAATATGAAAGAACATACACTCTATTAAAACTGTTTAATACGTTGATTATTTATCCAAAAGCGTTAAAAAATTGCTTTATTATCAGGGTAAGTTTTTCAACATGACATTCTATTTTTTTTAAATATATATTTCAATTAATAATGTGACTTCTGTCAATCATAGTTATGTTGACTATGATGTCAGTTTAATTACTTTATTCAATATTTAAATCCTAAAAATTAATAATTCAGATTTATATAAATTTAACCTCACTTCTACAAGTACAATAGGGCAATCCAACGATATGTTAAATAAAGTTCAATATGGCCGTTGAGGGCAAACAAACAGATTTGTATCATTAAAATTTGACTATAAATGCTCTTATTAAACAATTATCTTATTAAATTAACTTACTAAGATCATTATTTAGTTATCTAAGTATGACCAGAACGTTCTGTATTGCAGTATGTTTCAAAAAAAAACAGCTGTAATTATTGCCTGTTTTGAAGTTTTCATTGGAAAACCTGATAATAATTTAGCTCAGCATCAGTACTGTTCTAATTATAAGCTCGATAGAAATCTTAATAGCAATAACTCCTCAGGGAAGTATATGCTACATTAGCGAAGCTCAGGGTGACATACATCTAAAAAATGAATGCATGAAGTAATTTTTGCAACAATCTTAACCTAGGAGATGTTGTTCTATGAGAAAGAGCATTTTAACTAAAGGAAACACTAGGAATTCTGCAAGTGAATTTTAGTTATTCCAGCCTTTACTAAAGGAGGAACTCGTTAGCACCTTAAAATATCCCATTCCAATATTTGTGTTAAAAAAGTTTAATAATATGCAAAAATTAAACAGTGTAGACAAAATTGTGATTGTATTTAATGCTCTAATTAACTTATGTAAGTTGTAAATGATTTTGTATTTATAATTATTTAGGGCAATATATAATCTTAATATATTCCTGTACAACGTGGCTATTATTTTAGAATTTAAATAGGCATTTCGTTACAGACAGAACACAAAACTTTAATAATAAGTTAATTTATTTATTAATATATTTGAAATCTATTAACATTTTTTTAAGTCCTAAACTGTTATACATTGTACGCTCAATATTTATAACAAATCTTTATAGTCTTACACATATTTATATGATTAAACTTATTTTCTTTTTACTATTATTAACTATTGCTTCTATAATAACTAAGTAAAGTTATTTTAATAAATAAATCTTATTAAACAATCCTCTGATTATTTTGTTAGTTATGGCAAATTTAAATACAAGTTTAAATAATTAATCATTGATCAGTGCATGAGTGGCTTTCTTTTTCTTCGTGTACTAGAAATAATAATGCACCAACACAACTACAATGTTCGGCTGTTACAAGCCATGCATGTAGAGTGAACCGAAAGTGTTGATTCACATTCACAATAATACACTACACACTTATTGGTTTTAAATTAACTTCTTATAGATGTTTCACCTAATCAAAAACACGTACTTTTCCACATAAAATAAATAAGTTGTTAATTAATGTAAGCGATGAGACTCTTGAACACTGTCATTCGGTCCTTAGTGTAATAAATGTGTATTGATACAAAATATACAATAATATTCGTACTTGCCGCAGGTGGAATACCATCTATTAAATTGGGTAATTTCAAGAGTGAGTGAATCCAAATTATCAAGTAATTTAATGTTCATCTGATAGCTGCCAAAAGTATTTCTCACACGAATAATTATTTTCCATGATGATTTCAACAAAATGTCAGTCAAACTTCTGGATTTTCAGATTATAACTTCTTCAAGTAATCACTCTGCATTACCATGTTTATAAACTCAGCACACACGAAGAGTTAAAGCATATTAAAACTAATAATGATGGCATACCAAACTAAGGTTCATTCATTGTTTGACCAGAGACGCAATATTGCATCACGTGGCTTGGATTTCCCCATACCTTTGGATTTTTACCATAGATATTCTTATTTGAATACAATTTAGATACTTGTTATACTTTAAATATGCTAAATACTCGTTAAATAACGTTTTCTTATTTCACTTTGTAAACTAATATACTACCTTTTATAAACAAATTTTCCATAAACTCTGGTATCTCAGCAATATACCAATATCCCCTTTCTTGCAGTTCCATACTGCCTAACTGAAGAAAAGTTCCTTGCAGTAGATGATATTGATGTCTCTAAAAAAGAAATGCACTCTCGAAGAAACCTCTCCAACAACACGTACTGTATTAGAATCAATTGCCTCTTTTTAATCAGCACATCTAATGGTTAAACTTGAAATCAGGAACTGAATTTTTCCTTGGTCCTTATCAGTGGTTATCTTGATAATACAACTTATGTCCAGTCTGCTTATACACAAGAATGTTATCTTCATCTTGGATCTAATCAATGTTTATCTTGATAAATTAATATAAATCTTCTCTTTATGTATTTAACTTTCATTATAAATCGTTTAGCTGACAATTTATGATTGATTACTTAAATTTTATTCAAACACTACGTTTAAATAATAAATCTGGTAGTCTCACGTTAAGTTAATTAGTATTAACACTCTTTAAGCACAAAAACGTATTTTTTTGTGTAAATATCGATGTTGTTCTCTCAGCATCGATATACACACCCGCATTCTATGAATCCAAGAAAATTCTTTCTTATTTATTTATTTATTTCCTTGACGATATTTGTATATTTTTAAATTATCCAATCAAAATTTTAGACATACTAATAATATCCAACATAGTTCTTTTAAAATCTCATTATACTATTTATATATAATCCAAATTATACAATACACATTGTTATATTTATTTTATACTTTTTTAACAAGATTTCATCACCTTATAATCTTTTAAAACCTTATTCTGATCATATACAACGAGTTGTCAAATCAAATGTCACATCCTAACTTTAAAATTCCCCGCGAATCTTTGTTCATGTTTGACTATTATTTATACCAAATAGAATTATTATATCTTTCTTTAAATATCAACGTCAATTAAACAATTTTGTACAAATTAATAATACTTAACATTTTTACAATAATTAATATTTTAAATCTCTTCTTTTTAGATTTTGCAATGATCGGAAAAAGAAAGAAAAATGAACGACCCAATATTATACTGAGTGAACATAAAACTATTTTGTATAACCTAATAAAATTACTGTTGACATTAGTCTTGTATGTATTTGTATGTGTTTAAATTTCAATTATAACTGATAATAATACCTTTATTTAAATACATGAAGAAAATCATATATTATATTACATAGTTAAATATATATATATATGAGAAATTGATATTTTGGGTTATTTATCGCGTTAATTCAAATCAAGTGTACATATACGAATTATTTCGTATATGTACACTTGATTTGAATTAACGCGGTAAATAACCCAAAATATCAATTTCTCATCACATAACCGCGAAAACGTCATTTTTGATATATATATATATATATATATAGGAAGATGTGATGTTAGACACTGTTTTCAGGGTGTATTGGTATGTGTATTTACTGATCCGGAAGGTCAGAATGTATGGGCTGGGTTAATTAAAATACTCTATTTGTGGCTGGTAACGTTTCGGAATCAATTTATTCCATCTTCAGACTCTACAAGAAGTTTAACAATTTTTATATAATTAGGGACAATCTTAAAAGAACAAAAGTCATGAATACCCAAAACAAGAGAACTCACTTACTTGCCACTATGGACACCGAAAATTATCTCAACAGATACAACCATAAAAACAGAGAACTCGTGTTGGTGGTCCACTAAATTAAAACTTAATGTATTATATAGGCCATTAAAGTGTCACATATTAAAATTACATTTAAACAATTTCCAAATTAAATGCTCAGTAAAATCAAAAACAAAGTTATTAACGGACATTACTAGTTGTTTTTCAAAAAGCACAAACACGAAGACAACAACAACAATTCAAAATGCATGACCTATCTGACCGTAGGTGAGTATTTACAGGTCACCTCTTCGCGATGTCAAGGGCAGGTCCGAGGTCACAGTTCAATAGCGAATTATCAAAATTTCTTTAAATAAAACTGTTAATATGATAATTCTAAATTACATCTGTAGTTCTGATATATTAATTTGGATATAAACAGCAGTAAAGAAAACCAAAAATTATTTTGTTACAAGACCGAAAGACCACCGCCAAACAGGCAATATAAGGATGTTACGCAAGAAATAGGAACCAGCAACGATAGGATAAATTGGAAGAACAAAGAAGGGGGAGGGGGTGGGTATATATATATATTTGTATTAATTAATCCATTGAAAAAGAGCTATAACGCCCGAAACATGTATGGACAGACAATAAATTAAATGTGAGATTCTAAACAAGGAATTTTTTTCTGTTCAGACTTGTAAATTGTCCAATTATAACTGATAAATAAATATATATATATATATATATATATATATATATATATATATATATATATAGACAATCTATAATTTTTCTAATTAAATATATACAACCGGAATATGCTTAATTCCTGACACCATGTATGTGTTTTCATCAAATAGAGATAGATAAACTGCAATATGCACAAACACCAAAAATAAATAGTTCTTCTTACTTGAAGAAAAATCAATAAGCAAACAACAAATAAAAAATTATAAAATATTTAACGTCCTACGACATATACACACGTACTGCTCGCAATCTGACATCGAAATAAGCGGCAATATTTAACGTTTGGTTACATGAAACAGAAAGTAACATGTCTGTTTTAGATACTAAATACAGCTTTACTTCGAAACACATTGTCAGGTAATTACGTATATTTTTTAAGAAAAAAGCATTTGTATTGTTTTTTGTCACTCTAAATTTTAATCTTATGTACTGTTTTTATACATTTTAGATATATTTTAAATTGTTATATTGTTTTTATCACTGTAAACTTAAATTTTACACATTGTTTTTCGTTATTATCTAACACAACCATTAATAAATGTTAATTATGTATTCTAGAACAACATTTGAAAAAGGCCCGCTAGGCCGAAACATGTAATGGAAAAAAATAATTGTTATAAAATAAAAACAATGGCATAACAACGCCTTTGTTTTATTCACAAGTCGACCTAAAAAACGCCAAAAAAAAAAAAAAAGAAGGAAACTATATATATATATACATATATATATATAAATATGAACATCTACGTGAGAAATTTCTTGAATTAGCGGCATATTAAATTAATTGATGACAATTACTTGCATTATTTAAATGTTAATGATTTTTAAGGAAAAGAAACACACCACCCCGAGGACTAACACATATGCATTAGTTTCGTTTAACCACCACAACGTGAACACTCGTCAGCTCGGCCTCTGTAATGTGTTCATTTTCCTATCTACCGAAATTTGTATATATAGTTTCGGGGACGATCTTTGCAAGCTTGAGAGATAATTTCCTATCATTCTCATTTAACGAAGGAACCATAATATCCAGAATGAAATTTGGATTTCTGTGTTCCAACACAGGTTGCACTGAATGTGCTTTAATATCGTAGAAGGAAAACATAGTAATTAATATGGTTCCTTCGTTAAATGAGAATGATAGGAAATTATCTCTCAAGCTTGCAAAGATCGTCCCCGAAACTATATATACAAATTTCGGTAGATAGGAAAATGAACACATTACAGAGGCCGAGCTGACGAGTGTTCACGTTGTAGTGGTTAAACGAAACTAATGCATATGTGTTAGTCCTCGGGGTGGTGTGTTTCTTTTCCTTAAAAATCATTAACATTTAAATAGTGGAAGTAATTGTCATCAATTAATTTAATATGGCGCTAATTCAAGAAATTTCTCACGTAGATGTTCATATTTAGATATATACGGTAAAGAAAATGGATTATATGTGTTTAATATATACATTAACCACATATAAAATATTAATTATATATATATATATATATATATTTGTATTAATTACCATGCTTATTGGTTATAGCTTTTTTTCAATGGATTAATTAATGAAAAAAAGCTATAACGCCCGAAACATTTATGGACAGACGATAAATTAAATGTGAGATTCTAAACAAGGAATTTTTTTCTGTTCAGACTTGTAAATTGCCCAATAGGAAAGAACCACAAACAATGCAATAAATAGGTCACAAAACAAAATAATTCATATACAGGCTGTTTTCAAGAAGAGTTATTTATTTTAACAAGTGGCACAACTCGTAAAGAGAAGTCAATTTACTAAAAATCATTTACATAAAAGTTGCAGAATAACAGAGTTAAAGTAGCCAGTTACAATAAAAATTGGAAAAATGCATTTTCACTGGTGCAGCAATGCATCCCATTTATTTTAGTTACGGACGAAGCCAAACTTACAAAAAATTAAGTTAATAATTCCCACAGGCATGTATAGGTAGCAGAAAATCAGCATGCTGTGACAAGAACCCACGTTTAGCAAACATTTTCAGTGAATATTTGAGCTGGCGTAGTTAATATCATGCTTATTGGGCTTCACTTTCTTCCAGCTCGTCTGACAGGTGAAATGTATTTACACTTTCTTCGACACACTCTGCCACTATTACTAGAAGATGTTTCATTAAATGTGATACAGAATATGTGGTATCTACATGATGAAGGTGCGCCTCATTTTAGACGAGGGGGTTCACGAACATTTAAATAATGAGTTTCTTAATGGATGGATGCGGCGCAATGGACTCACTTCTTGGCCTGCATGTGCCCCGGATCTAATGCCCAGCGATTTTTCCTTTGTGGGGATTTTGAAACAGTTAGTTTATCGCGATGGGGAACTAAATATTGTGGAGGAACTACTACAGCGTATCGAAAACGCTTGTGAAATTATTAGTGGATTTTAAATGATAATAGTGACAATTTTAAACAATTTTTGTAACAACCGGATGCATTTTTCTCATTTTTGTTGCAACTAGCCATTACAATTACTTTAACTCTGTTATTCTGCTACTTTTATTTAAATAATTTTTAGTAAACTAACTTCTCTTTACAGTTGTATGAAGGTGTAAATAATAACAGTTGTCATAATTTTAAAATTTAAAACTTAACTTTAACATGTAAATTATATGGTACCAACACAGACCAATGATAAACTGAGTTCATCATTGGTCTGTGTTCGTGCCACATTGAATTTTAATGTACTACATCTTACAAAATGTTTTATTTACATTAAATGCTAGTTCCATTTACTTCCAGGTAATTATCATTGAAGTAATTAATTGAAAAAAATAATTAAATATATAATTTTTTCCATTACATAGAATATAATATCAGTTTATTGAAATATACTATTGCTGTAGTATATATATTACGGTTCTCTTTCCTGAATGTCTTATATTTACATTTAAATTATACAGCTCTCTTATATCCCTTTCACATATTTGATATAAATTTAGATGAAAAATAGACTTATTAGTTATAATATTGCAATAATATGTTAATATAATATAATGGAAGGATATTTTGTCAATCTTCCAGATATTCCATGCTAAACAATCACATATATTTTTGGATTATTAGCTACCGAAGTCAATAAGAAAAAAAGACAATTTCGTACTAATAGGATGGCATTTCTATGCATAGTACAGGTATTCGCGTAGGTATGTAGATATACATTTTGCGCTTGCAATAAAACCGCGTATTTTATGCGTAAATAAACGAAACGCATGCAAATTTTCTCATTCCATCCGTGCGCTGGAAATGATGTCTTCAGATGTGTACACCAACGAGGACAGAGAGGAACGGCGTAATACTAAAGATAGAAAAATAACGAAGACCTCAAAAGGGAAAAAGCCATCCACTCATCCATAGTATAAAGTTTTTGTGACACAAATGAGCGTCTTTGTTTGCTTAATGTTAAGTTATTCCGGTCACATTTTAAAATATAATACATGCAAGGCAATGTTATTGACTTGAAATGACGCGCTTGCGTGTGTCGTTTCAGTTTTGTGCGCGCATCTTTAACCACTGCCTACTACAACAATGCTGGCTGGACGGTTACTTCTGTATCTGTGTATATGCGGACTGGCGGGTGTATCTACAGTTAGAATTTCTTATGTAGGTGAACTAGATATTTGCATATCATTACCCATCTTCGATAATTTTGTAGATAGAGAACCAGTTCTTATGTTATGCCTTTATTATTGAATATGCATTTTAGATGCGTGATAGACACAAATATTCCTATTTATTAGTTGAAACTTTGACTTGTATGACAAATTTCATACAACCATTACTTTGTTTTCAGTTAAATAAACCGCCGCAAAGTCTGCACTGTTTTGACGTTTGATTTCACTTGACTAGCTTTTTTGAAGTAAGGCCAAGTTGAAGTCTTCCATTGGCTTGATTACCGCTTCATTTCTGGGTCGGAACCATAGAACCACCATGATTCGTGACTTGTGATGACCTTGGAAAGAGGTTTGTATCATATCGGAAATCTTTAAAAAGACAGCATGGCGCCACGGGACCTTTTCTTGGTTCAGCAATCTGCAGTCGAGGCGCGGGCAGCCACTCTTTTCATCCTTAAATCTTCCGTTCAATTTTCCTGAAATACACTTTAAATAACTCCAGATAGCATCTAAACCTCATCAATAGTACATTGTCGATATTCCAGCATGATTTCGCAATTTTTTTCCACATTTTTATTGGTTCGAGTAGTGTTCACCCCTTTTGAAAAGCAAAATCACCCAAACTCTTGAGTTTTCCCAACGCCATCCTCATTGTAGGTTGTTGCAACATTTTCAAAGATTTTGTGTCAGTTCTTCCGAGCAAGAAACAACACTTTACGGCCCCGCGCCGTTCACGAGAGTCAGTCATTGCAAATACGATGAGCACACAAAACAAGTGCCGCTAAATAATTCACTCGAACTGAAAGGAATCTTCTATACCGTGCTTGACTTACTGGCTCGAGAATGTATATATACATATACATACATAATAGATAATTTTCAGTTTTTTTTACATCTGATTATACTTATATTAAAGAAACCTTATTAACTTTCCAATAAGTTGCTAGTAATGAAACGACATTACTGGTAAAGCAGTTGTAGAGATTGTTTTGTTTCTCTGAAGATCTTAATTCGTACAATTTTGCCTTTACAACAGCCGATTTGTGAGACAGTGAATTCTGTTGGTGAAAAGGCATTTTTACATGCTTTAAGCTTGGTCAATTTTGCTCCGTCTTTCCTTCATACATTGAAAT
Organism: Amphimallon solstitiale; assembly: GCA_963170755.1. Taxonomy (NCBI): domain Eukaryota; kingdom Metazoa; phylum Arthropoda; class Insecta; order Coleoptera; family Scarabaeidae; genus Amphimallon; species Amphimallon solstitiale. The sequence continues at coordinate 94,995,246 of OY720675.1, forward strand.
AATATAATCGACACTATTTACTGTAGTCGACCTGAATAACTGCTTGGAAACTCTAAAAAAGTAGATATTGCTACCGGATCTTCGTCGCATTAAGATAACGGGCTGAATTCGGAAATGAAACGGAGAGTCGCAATAGGGGTTGTCAAACAGGATAACGCAGGGCCGAGCTAACTCTGTCGCAGACGGCGTGACGGTTCAGGAAAACAAGAACATCTAATAGTAGAGCGTCGGTCGGCAACGACGCTAGCGACGATTGTCCGGGCACCAGGACACTATGCTATCTACAGATAACCTACCTGCGCCTCCTACGAACTACCACTGGCTGTGTCCCTCCAGTGGGTTACCTAATGAACACCCTGTATAGTTGTAGCACCTACTCTTAGGTACGTGCTTGTCACAATAAAATATGATATATGCAAAGGTAAAAGAAATAAAAGAACAGGTAGTTCGAAACGTAACAAAATTTAATTAAGTTGATGTGTTGAATGGTTATGTGTTTTAAATATAATTAAAATGGTGAAATTAGGTATTACAAAACACAGGCGTTGAATGTAAAGTTAATTTAAACAAAATAAATGAAGCTAGCCAATTGGTAAATAAAAAAAACAAAGCGTTAGGTGACAATTACAAAATTTTAAAGAAAAAAAAACAAGTCTTAAAGATTTAACAAATTCTCTGCGCTTCAGCAGAAGTTGGTCGGTTGCAGAAACGTTTCCTTCACCTCACATTAGGTGTACAAGAGTTTTCAAGGACACGCCACAACGGCAATGTCAATACAAAGCGGTAATTATATATATATAAATTAATAAGCGCATGAAAATTAATACGTCAGTAGAGAGACTTAGTCAAAATTGAGAAAAATTCGCTAAATTAAAAAAAAACGTCAGGTTTGCTTACATGAACTAAATTAAATTAATAGAAGGTTATTTATAGGCACAGTCAATAGTTAAAGGTAACATTAGAAACGAAATTTCATAAAATACAATAAAACCCTGAGCTCCGTGAACCAAAGGTTGCTTCTAAAAAAAAAAAAAAAAAAAATGAATTTATCTAGCTCAGGTAAATTAATTGATCAACGAAAGGCAAGAATTTACAATCTTACAGCAAGAAAAAAAACGTGCAAAACTATTAACAAATTTTAGATTTTTAAATGCAACACATCATATAACACACAATTATTGTATCGGAAGAGAAAACACTAGGTATATTACTAATTAAATAAAATCTACCCAAAAGATAAAGTGATAATTTTAAGAATTTACTTGAATTAGTTTTAATTAAATATTTGCCTCAACATAGGGCTACAGAAATACGGTAGTGACAAAACCAAAATTCTGGTCAATCTGATTATTACAAAATTAATGAAATAATAACGGTAATTTAATAAGGATTAAATTGTGACCTCGCAGTTGACTAAGAGGTGCGATAGTTAATAAACCACTCAAAATTCTTGGTCAAAACTAGGCAAACTGAAGTCTTGCTCACAGACGTAAAGACGTCGAAAATTGGACGTAAAATATATAAAAGGTAAAATTACAACCTTAGCTGGCAAGATGGTTGCCGGAAAGACGCTGCTGAAAACCAAAATGGCGGCGACCCCCTTGTTGGTAAAATTCCACTTAACAGGTGGGCTGGATGTTGGAAAAAAACCACTGATGTGGGCGATATCCCCAAAAATAAGACTTCGGAGGGCTTAAATGGCCGTCAAAGGAATCCTAACAGCTTCTGAGGGCTTTAGCGCCCGACATAAGAATCCTATTAAAATTTAGAGAGAAAAAAAAACCAAAGATAAAATCCCGAAAATTTAACACAGAGTTTTGAAAACTTACCCCAAGGTTGAACGATGGAGATTCCACGGTAAACGACTTCAAGTCACCTCAGGGTGCAAAATTTACATCAAAAGAGACCGGCACATGGCCATACGTGAATTTTTTTTTAGATAACGTTACGACGATAAAAATTCACGTCAAAACCCAAAATTAAGGTAGCGATAATTACTGCTTCCTCCAAATTAAGCCGCAAACGCGAAAAATCTCCACATGGATACTGTACATAAGTACTAAAGGAAGAGAAGCAATTTGCACACACTGTTCTTTTCGCAAGATGTGACCAACAAGTGTCGTCGAAAACCGCGAAAAATCTCCTCGTTCACACCCGCGCAATCGCTACACGCAGCCCTGTCCAAAACATAGAGACACGAAAATACCTCAAGATGGACATCGAAAGCATTCACATAAAATTACAAACACCAGTTTGAGTTTGACCGAAAAGGGGGTTAACACTGCGACTCTTAATTAATCGCAAACAAGAACATGACTTAAGCGAAACGAGAATAAGCGAAAAACCCGACAATAGTACGAAGAAAATTATAACGACGGCAGCACGAGGGAAAATTTTATGCTAAACGTTGGCAATCCCGTGTATAACAGATCTGTACTACATAGCCGATAGGTTTGACAGAAATAAACAAACAATCTTCCACACGTAGTTTCTATTTTATTAGGCGAAAGGACAGAATTTCTGCAGGTAAATAACGAAATACCAAAGCTTTAATATCAAAACGCTGCAAAAAGACGGTAGAGAGACCGATCTTAAACTTATGTTACAGAGAAATTACGATCCTAACCCCTACGATGGTTCTGGGGGGGGGGGACGAATTAACAGAAGTCCCTAATACTAGAATATCGAAGATAGAGCAACAAGTGATCGACAACAATTAATAGTATGCCCTACATTCCAAGCATTCCCTTAATTAATACTCCTTACATTTTTTTTAGACGGACGTCTGCGAAGGAAAAGGAAAATAACAATAATACTCGGGCCTGCTCGAGAACTGTGTTTGGCAATACGCAAAACATGTTAGACAGTTATCACAATAACTTGACTGTCGTCTCAAAACGTTTACAAACCACAATAAATGCATTAGGTAGGGATCGGACGTGATGAATAAGTAGATATTCTTTTAAGAAAACTTACGCAAGGCGTAAAAGTAATTGCAACTGCGGAAAATACGAAACTACAGGTAGGTTAGAATAAGCTAGAACTAAGATAATTAGAGTTAGTTACTCAGACATAGAGGCTTACACAAAAACAGGGTGTAAATGCCCGATCTTACACAAAATATATCTGTCATATTCGCGGTACATGGTTTAGAGCGGTGAGGGCTCAATAGTAGGTTTAATACCCACGGAAGCATACGGCAGGCAGTCTTAGTAACCGGTGCAATAGACAATATACAGGGTACGCTCAAAAAGTCACGATCTTTATACAAAATTCCACGTATTTAGACAAAGGCACCCAATCTTTCGAGAACTATAAACAAAGTAAATTTACAACGTAACAATATACAGTTTATAGTAGGGAACTAATGTTTCGCCCAGGTTTATTACTCGACGTAAAATATATAAGAATTAAGATAAAACAGAATCAAATGCTATATTGAAATGCTCATTTATTGATCAGTTGTGGGTATGAACAACATTAATGGTCTATTTATATTTTCGTATGCAACTTTTCGTGCAAAATATTGTTTATTTCGTTATTAAAAAATGAGACATAGGTAGTAATTTTATGCAAATTTATTCACGAACCTTCTACAATAATATCAAGGATATAACATACCTCAACTTCCAGAGAGCGCTTCATCTTGAATGGATATTCGGCCCCGTAGGATTAAGCCATTTGCGTTTTATAGCATATATATGTCATTACAACATGCAACTTTCTCTTATTTTTAAATTTAGGTAAAAAATATCAATCAAATACCAATTTTGTTTTAATTTTAATGCATAAAATGCAATTTTGAGAAAATGCTTTATATAACTCTATTAGTAAAACAATTTGGAGAAGGAAAGATTGAGACCCTTAAATATATTTTGGTGAACAATAAAACTCCAGTTTCATACCTTTAAAGTTTCCAAAACTGTAGTATAAAATAAATATAACAGTGCAGAATAGTTACTTATCCCTTTAGAAGAAAATGCTTAGATAGAAAAAAAAATTATGAGTAAGTGCAACATATATTTTTCATTTACTATACTGATTAACTAATTGATTTTCCAATTTTCACAATTTCTTTTTTAATACACGCACGTTTTTCTCAAATCCGAAATTTTCCATTTATATCGACCAGCACACAATTATAAATCTATGTTAGTTCCGCATCTTATTCAATCCATTAGGAGTTAATGGTGTGTTTACTCTAACGTTTCATGTTTCCAGAGCTCTCCCAGGCTCTTTGATTAGTTACCTTACGAGTATTGATTATTCATACTAGACGTACATATTTTTATACTTCTAGATGATATTAACATAACTCTGAAATATATATATAAGATTTAGACATTGTTGATGGGCGAAAGCAGAATAAATATATTTAAACTTTATTTATATTTTATTATCTTTGAAGGGGTTTAGGAAATAATTAAAAGATCATTACAATTATGAACAGCCTATGGGTAGTAAGTTCACAACATTTACTGATACAGGTAAATTTAAAAAATACTATCAAAGTGATTTATTACAAGTACATATACATATGATATCAATTTTTTGACATAGTTGATAGTTGACAACATTTACTTATTTTTTAAATTTCAGTTAATTATCTAATAATTCTTAAATTTCATATCCTAAACTATAGTTTAGTATATGAAATTTAAGATCTCATAGAAGCCGAACATTAACGTTTGCTTTCTAATTGAATATCTACTTTTATAAATTCCAACAGTTGGGAACAACTTTACATCAGGTACATACATATTTCTCGATGTACTTATTATAACTTAGACACATGTTCTTATCTTGATATATCATGGTCTACTATTTTCCTACAACTATATTATTATTCTATTTGCTTTTAATTAACCGTTTCTGAACATCACGGCTACTGCACGATAAAATACTACTCATTACTTTTCATGTGATGCGTACATGTTTAGTGAATTGCATTTCCACTTCAATCTTATTTTCCTGTTGCGGACGGGGAGGTACGCTTTAAAAACCTTGGTCCGTGCATCATATAGACATATAAACATGATACTCTAAATATAGGTGCTTTGAAATAAGCGCCTGCCTTTTGCAAAGATTATCAATGTGATAATGATAAAAGCCCTGTTTAATGTAAAAAATTGCAATGAGCAGATAATGTGATATTATTTTTCACAACATTTTCATTGACAACCTATCTCCGCAATAGTTTCTTAATATATTGCCATCTTTGGTTTAATATGTTCTATAACAAGTTATTACCAAGAAATCAATGTTTGAAAATTAATGTTTACGGGTAGATCTACACTAATAAAGCATTTTATGTGAATTTATTCAATTATCATTGGGTTTGTTTCCCCACGATTAATTATATAATTAATACTTAATATTCTCTTATTAAAAGTATTATTATCATTTCAGGAACATTTATTTTGTTTGATATGTAGTTATCAACGTTATTATCATGAATAAATTATTGTAAATTACATGTAGATACCATAGCCAATATAAATGTTTTCGTTCGTCGGATTAATTTCGAACTCTCAATAATATGAACTCCACATTAAGTACTATACAACGAGTTCTAATAGCACCATATCCACATTAACATGAAAACTCTTAAGTGATTCTTTTGACCAAGAAAACTATTCCATAATGTTCTAAAAAGTATATATAATGATTGGGAGCAGGCAGTCGGGGGTACATTTGCAGAATGTATATGTTATAAATAGTTAAATCACAACTAGTGATGATAATGTTTCCGGGTGTCTCCTTAGATTATACCGGTTGCCATAACTATATGTAAAGAATATTTAGAATTAGCATATATTGCTAAAATAATTAAACCTTACAAATACATATTGAATCAAAGAGTCAAGAAGAATTGAATGCATTGCATTTATATAATTTTTGTTGAATCACTGTTATTCGATTTAATTCCAAATCAGAGTCTAGAGAATGCTTGCCTCCATTACAATTATAATAAAAAAAAACAACGGCGGATGTATACATACGAATTTAATTTAATAGGATGGTTAATTCAATTAAACATAAACGTAAAAAATCAACGGTATTGACACCATTTAACATCCGATCTTTGAGTGAATACGTTTAAATTTTGACAATATCAACAATTTTTATTTGGGAAGAAGCCTAGCTATATTTTAAATATATTTAAGATATGAAAGACTTGCAAAATTTTAGGAAATCATGTAGCATGTAGTATAAACTTGAGGACAGAATGTTACTTCTTTATAAATATGCGATGAAGTTTGTATTATAAATGAATCAATTCATTAGATATTCTTTATCGTGATATATGTATATTGAACTAATCATTGCCGCTCAACTAGTTTATCATAAATAGCTGATGGCTTATTTAAAATTTCAGTTTTTCCATTGGGAAAGTTCAAATCCTGCAATAGAAATTAATGCAAATGTAGACTGCTTTGGGCAACTTGAAGAAAAATGAGTTTACATATACTTTATAAAATGAAAAACAGTGTTTATCAAAGCATACCAAAAACCATATAGCCATATTAATTTTGAGATTATTTTTCACCGGCTAATATAATTCTGTTCCAGAGTATACCATGCTCTTCTTTACCTCACTATAGCAAAAGAAAAACATGTTTATTATTGTAAGAATAAATAATTTTTTGTCTTACAAGTTTGTATTACAAATCTACTACTTTGATTGAAATACTGCCAAGTGTATGATGCAAATTAGATCAATATAATAAAACTGTAACCCACAAATTGATTTTTCCTCAGCTTTAATGAAGTAAAATGAATCATTAAATAAAGGCATAAATTTCGGCAATATAATAAGACATATATATCTTAACAGACATCCACAATATTCTAAATAGATAAATACCGTTTCATGGAAGAATTACTCAATGAATTTTACACCTTTATTAGGTGAAAACTGCAGCTGATAGAATTTAAATTAAAAATAGATATAAAACTTATTAGCAATTTTCATACAGTGGAGATAAAATATAAACACAAAAGATGCTAACGTTATCTCTTTAGAAATGAAGCTTATTTTTAGCAGTGTATAGAAGGAGGATTAGCTATCTTATTTATAAAAATGGATCTTTAGATAATCACTGTATGCAGCAAATGTGACATCATAATAAATTATATATTTTGACCTTATCAAAACTGTCCACTTAATATTATTTAGGTTAAAAAATAATGATTTAATCCAATTATTGGAAATATTGTATTTATTATGTATATGTTTAGTAAATTTTCTAGATATTAAGACATCAATTATTATTATTATTATTATTATAAAATGGAATATTTTGAAGTTTTCCCAACTTTATATAAAAACAAATAAACGTGTAAATTAAAAAATTATAATATCAAAGAAATTTTCGATTACAAAATTTGTTCTATTTACTTGTTCATTGTTAGAATACCCTTTTTCTCTTATTTTAAGATCATTATTACCTTAACAGAAGCTATTTGAATAATTAATTGATTTTACTTATTTTATACTAGATAATGTACTACATATCAATACATCAGGAACCATATAATAATAATAATTTAACTTAGTAATTAGTATCCCTCGAGATTTTAATTTGAGCTTTAGTACAATAAAGTATATTTGATATAGCATACATCAATAAAAGTTTCTAACGATTTCTTTTATATGCAAAGTATGTTCATTGATCTTCGTATGTGAATGCGAATAGGTGGCTTACATTTTAATATACTATGCTACTACTTTGGAAACACTCGGTCACTCTCATCGCCGACTGCTGCGAGCTCCGATTCAGGCATCTTCCTCCGTGTTTGTCTTGTATTTCGTAGTTTCAATGCAGTCGGCGTAGGCCGGGAAACTCGTTAAGAGAATAAGAGAGACCAGTAATTAAAGCAAGAGGACCACACCCTCTTCACGGAAATTGTCCAATCGCCGCCCTTGATTGTGTAATTAGAACAAGTCTCTATCTTGGTTCGGAGTCGGCAACGTCCAATCCCCTGTTCTGATTGTTGGCTTGCTACTGGTCTGCGTAACTTGCTTGATACATATTATTGGAGGAAATTCTTTAGATTCTCTGGAAAAATAAAGAAATCTAATTAAGTCGTCTATTTACGGTAACAGTTGGTATTTTCCTTGCAGCGAGAAGAATATTCGAAAGTAATTTCATGCCTGGAACTTATAACAATCTACAAATGAATTATTTCTAATAATAATTGTATTTAGTTCTCAGTGTCAAAAACAATCAAAAAATTGCAACTTAAGTTAATATTGTACAATATATGTATTCAGCAAATAACTATACACTTAAGAAGTAAAACATGAACACAGCATTATATTTCAATAATCAATAATAATAATACATGAGCGTATTACACAGAGTCTAGGATAAGAAGGGACCACTATAGTTAACTACTGTAGCAGTTTGACTTGTAGCTTTACCTTAGGCAAAGTATGTATAACGTCGAATCATCATAAAGTGCATACCCGTTTAATGATACTTGCCCTACAAATACTAATTTGCCAGTGACATATAACATACACAAATAATTAATCCATATAACAGAAATTAAGAATTACAATACCCCTGGCTTAATATTACCCAACAATAAAATTATTTGGAGCGTTATCGTTCGTGAGTTAGGATATTATCACCAGCATATTTTTATATTTTCTTTGAAAGTTTTACCTTATTAGTATATATGTCGTACTGAATTGGAAATTCGGGTAATAACCGAAATTTATAATAACAATGCGTTATGGACTTTGTAATATGCTCAGATCTCATTGTGGATAAATTTATTGGCATATTTTCTGCCACTGAGCAATGCGGATAACTCACAACGAGCTCAGGCAATTTAACAAAATTCGCTACACGATTTGACGACGGAAGTCCAGCATATATGCAGATTATCACTTTATGGTAATGCAGAGAAGCCACAAAGCGCAGCATCCTAATTTATTTTGTTCGGTATTAAAGTCTGAGTACATATAAAAGGTTTTCAAGAAAATTTTGAAGCTGGTTGAAATAAACTTTACCTACATAAATATACATTCGATAAATAGATCGACACTTCTTCTTTGGATGGTTGCTATAATTTATTAATAAGTGAAGATAAAGAAGCCCAAAGCATACGAGAGTCATGGAACTCACTCTCACCTAAACAATACCAAAGAAATATTGCATAGTTATAATACCATATTATGTAACCATACATGTTTTACATAATAAACAAACCTGCACGGTGAATTTTATTATGCTGCAATACAAATCCTTTTCCGTAAGTTGTATAGTGGATTTTGTATAGTTGACAAAGACTTGTTGTGAGTAGTGGGTACGTTTTAATCAGTGACCGAAAAAATGTTAACGAATACCTTGGCAGGTTTGACTGGAGTTTCATTTTGCCAAATCATACTAACTTTAATGAGGCGCTGCCGAATTTTACTACATTATGAACAACACTGTGGAATTCTTTGTACCTTAGTATTTCGTAGAATCTAGTAAGTTTTTGCCCTGGTTTACCAAAGACACTAAGCGTCTTATTACACTAAAAAATAAAGCAAACAAAAGATTTCGAAGGAACCAAGCCAGTACATATGCTCATGACAAATATTTGAAATCAAAATCCCAATCAAAACCCATGTGCTACGGTGATGTATTGGCAAATGTTACTGAGTCTATTAGTAACATGATTGCTGATTATTTTTAATCTGTCTATAAACAACATCCTACTAAGTCACAACATTTTCGATACAGCTATCATGATGGAATCCGCTCATTAAGTCGTATTCATCTTCATCCGGATTTGGAGTCTCCTAAGCTCAGTTCATTAAAACACTCTTTCTTTTCGGGACCGATAGGAATTCCATCATACTTTCTAAAATTATGTAGCTCTTTACTATCATGGCCTATCTCTTTCTTATATCAGAGTTCCCTAAATAGTGGGATTTTTCCTATAAAAAGGAAAAGATCGTATGTTCTGCCTCGATTAAGATCAGGATATTGGTTAGATATCACTAACTATCGCCCAATCTGTGTACTTCCAGTTATTGGTAATGTCCTGGACTCCATAATAGCTGACAATATATTGTCCACGTACTCCTCTATTATAATAGCAGAACAACATGAATTTCTATCTGAGCATAACACTGAAATTAACCTCCTTTACTTTAACCTTACCCACACCGAAATCTGAGCATATTGCAAAGTCCACAACTCGTTGTGGGTAAAAGTTTTGGTCATTGCCCAAATTCACCAATTTTTTTTATTATCTGTGATTATCCCATTAAATTATCTGTAGTGATACTAGCAATATTTTGACGACCGTGAATCTCTTTCCTTTATAAGTAAGCAAACTTAAAATCACTTGATATTTAAGTACTTTGGAAACAAACGTATTAACAAAAAACTGATAATACTCTAAAGAAATAAATTTCTGGTAACAGACAACAGTCAAAGTGCTAATGATTTAATAGTGTAAAGGCCTTCGAAATGGACTACGATTTCAATTAAATATACTTTTAAAAAAGACGTAAATGATCAGTCATAAAGTTGGTATTCATTGTGATGACAGCCCAGCACACCCCTAAATAAAGTCAAAATTCAGAAGCGTTCCAGCGATTTTTGTTCCAAAAAGCCTGAAATTCAAATTATAACCTAAATAAAACCACAGAAAACATTATCAATTTAAACTGTGATGTAAAGTATCTTTTGGTGAGGTATGTAAAATTAAATTACCATATTTTTGACAAAATTCCATAAGAAAATGAAACAGATATCATTGAAACTGATAAAGATGACAGTTATAAAGGATGTTTGAAACAATTCTTTTCGATTTACAATGACTAGAAAATATTCCGGATACCGTATAAAATTTGTGGAATATGTGTGTAACATGTTATAGATGCAACATACCCAACGGATAGTAAAGAGTAACCAACGTATTTTGTCCAACCTCAAGTTTCAATGTGGGGAAATTTTATTTTTTCCGGACTTCAAGATATCGTTGGAATATTGATAATTATCAAACATAAGAGATTTATTTTTTACCTAAACATGAATTGAGTAAAGGTCTATTTATGTAGAACATAATGCAGTATATTTTTGAAGAATATCAAACTCGGCGTATTGTTTTCCTTAATCTTTCAACATGATGTTTATTGGTGGGTAGTTCTTGCACTTAAAATAACACGCACTGCTATATTTTTTACCGTCAGTTAATTTTGTTTAGTTCAGTGTCAATGCGACCTCTCTGTTGTGTTATTAAAATTTATTTAGTTGTTTATAGTGTACAGTTTTACTATATATTTTTCAATTTGTAGACATTCTTCTTCTTTATAATTTTAGGGCTATTATAAATATTTGCATATTTTTGTTGTATAAAATTCAAATTATTAAAAAAAAATAACCTTAGTTATAGATTAATTTCTATTATTTATTAAATGATGTATACAGTCTGTCCACATTTCGATGCTCACAATTAGTATATCGGTTATTAGAAGAGATAAAGCAACGGTTAATAATAATAATAATAATAATCTTTATTCATTTCAAACAAAGTACAAAATACCCTGGAACACAGCAGTATTTGTACTGGAAATATGTCACAAAGAGAAAGAATAATGGAGTTACAATAAAATCATCAATCATAAAATATACATATATATCATAAATTAAAAAAATACTATTATATTATTAAAATATTTGAAAACTACACTAATTAAAATTTAGTATCACTGCGACATATATTCATTAATAGAATAACAAGACAACGTTAACAAATACGCCTTAACACTATATTTAAATTTACAATAAGTTTTACAAGATTTTATGCTGTTTGGCAGTTTATTATACAACTTACATTCCATGAAACCTAAGTTCTTTTGAAACAGAGTGGTTTTGTGGGTCGGAGGCAGCAAATAATCCGTTTGACGCATGTTGTAATTATGTGGAGTATCAGTCGAAAATCGACATTTAAATTTATAAACATAGCACAAGACTTCAAGGATATACACGTCATACACAGTAAGAATATTGTGTCTACCAAAGGTTGTTCTACAAGATTCACGAGAAGAAAGATTGAAAATGGTACGAATCGCGCGTTTCTGCAATATAAGAAGACGCTCCGTTCCAAGACCAGATCCCCAATGAATTATTCCAAACCTCAGCCTGGAATGGAAATTGGCGTAGTAATAAGTTTTAAGAACATGAGCACTGCAAGACCTTCTCAGGTTGTACAAAGCATAACATGTTCTAGATAGTTCATTACAGATATTATCTATATGGGTAATCCACCTAAGATCCTCATCAATGGTGACACCAAGAAGTCTGGCAGACCCGCCCAATTTCACATCATTCCCACCCAGAGAAAAACCATCCACATTAAATGGGGAATGTTTTGCAGAATTCTATGCTCGCAACAAATCTTATTTCAAATTCATTCGGAGTTTTTACAATTTTGAGATATTTTGAATAAAACAATATTTACCGACTTCGATCGCTTTTAAACTCTAACATTGTTGGTGTTAACAGTAAGCCCCGAGTCTCATTTGTTTCCAAGTTGTTATTATGGCGACCATATTGGATTTTCAATTAGTTAGATAGTACTTAAAAATAGCTTTTCAATAATGTACAACATGCTTAATAAATCTTTATTTATACGAGAGATATGAACATGTAAAACAAATTTTACTCTAATACGAAATTAAAAGTTCTGATTTACTTCAACAAACTGTTCAATATGGCGACCATTCTGTTCCACACACTTTTGGTACCTTGTTTTAACAGAGTTCCAAACTATACGTAGTGTGTTTTCGCTCGTTTTTAGTGGCACCCCATAAATAGAAGTCAAGGGGAATAAGGCCGGGTGATCTCGAAGATCTTGTAATGGTCCATTATTTGAAATAACTCTCATTGAAATGTTCTGTCAAAAAATGTTTTACGTCACAAGGATTATGGGCAGGGCAGCCGTCCTGCTCGAACCAGATGTTTTGTATTTTTTCAAGGTTAATAATTTGTCTTAAAGCAGGCATTATTTCGTTAGTTAGTAGCTCCAAATATCTAATAACAGTTAAATTGTATCAATGATGAAAGGATCTATTAAGTGATTATCTGAAAATGAAAAAACAAAAACTCGAAAAGCAAAAAAGATTTCAATAAAGGTTCGTACCAATCAAACCACACCAGAGATTAAAACCAAATCGAACTTGAAATTTTCTTTGATGGACCAAATGTCGATTTTCAGCTGACCAGTCATGATAGTTATGTCTATTGAACACTCCACAATTGGCAAACATTTTATAAAATATGATTTTGACATATATCAGCATTAATAACTTGCTAGTGAGATCTTTTTCGTTCGAAGCTTTCATAGTTCACTAAATGTTTGATTACTCTGTTAAAAATTGTCCGGTGTGGTTGTGGTCTTCCAGGAAAACGCTGAGCGTACTTTGTACTAGCTTTTTCAGAGTTTCTATTTGCTTTGAAATAAACTTCTAACATATCAACCTTTACTTTATTTTAAAATTATTAGTACTTATCTAATCTATTCTAATCTTAATGCTTAACGGTAATTACTTATCAATAATTACAACACAATGTTCTAAATATCCGTCGTAATTTAAACCTGACACGTCTGCTGTCTATTCATAACCAACTAATTTCGTGTTAGTGTGAAATTTTATTTAAATGTTCATATCGCTCGTATAAATAAAGATTTATTAGACATGTTGTACATTATTGAAAAGATATTTTTAAGGACAATCTAACTAATTAAGAATCGAATATGGCCGCCATAAGGAAAACAAGAGATAGCGGTAACAACTTTGAAACAAATGACAATCGGGGTTTCCTCTGTTAACACCTGAGCAGTAGTAAAGTTTGAAAGCGGTTGCATTAGGCGTTATCGAGCTACTGAGGAAAATTGAAATCGGCAAATATTGTTTTTTTCCAAAATATCTCAAAGTTGTAAAAATTCCGAATGAATTTGAAATGATATTTGTTGCGAGCTTTGAAATCTGCAAAACATTAGTGTAACAATAGTGGGTGTTTATTTTCCAGAAATATGCGAGTTTTCTCTTTTCCCTGGACCATGACCTCATATGTTCAACTATGTTGATTCCATATTTTTCCAAATTTCAATACAAAACCCAAATTATTCGAAAATTGATAGCATTTTGCAGTCAGTCTACCGAATAATGGTTAAGAAAACATGATGTTACTGCTAAAGACAACATTTATCATAGAGAGTGCAAGCATAGAATGTTGCAATTATTGCTGTGTCATCATACTATATATACAAACTACTAAAAACAGATCCTTCACATGCGTATTAGAGGAAAACTAGTAGGTACTAAAACAATAACCTTAGAATCACAAACTATATTCATGGCAACATTTATAAAATTCTGCACCCCCATGCATACATATATGACACTTCCAAAATACATGGTTATCCACATCGTTCTATTGTTCCTTGTGTTCAGAGTCATTCCACATATTTAAAAAAATTCATAGCCAACATTCTTGGAAAATCATTTACAAAATACAATGGATACAAAATGAAATACACCTTTACTTTTGCCAATACACGTGCGTGTTTCAAGATATGATGTATTTGTGTCACTGTTACAGATACATGAAATGTCAAAACGCTTAGCACCACAATCGCAAAATTAGAATTTCTTTCAGTTATGAATTGGATTTTTCACAGCCTGTACTTTATTTTTGTTGAATTTTAGGGCTAAATTGGAGATACACCCATAGATCTCCTCTTGTCTCCAAGTATAACCTACATAATAATGAAGTCCGCCATGAATAATGTCATACAGCTTTAAAATTAGTCTTACAGTAATTCTATAATCTGTAAATGCATGAAACAACCAACAATTTCAGTTCATGTGTAAAATCGAAAACAATTTCGCTCTAGCCTTCTTAGATTCATTAGTGACAAGAGATAACAACAAATCAACTAAAAATGGTACAGCAAACAACCAAATTCCAAATACATTTACGAATTAGAGGTTTAATTGTCCTAAAAACATACAGGCACGTGAGATATTGAGAGACATCCCGAATAGTGTACTTTAGCTTCCTATTTAAATAGCACCAATCAGGAGATTCATTATAACAATATAAAGGTTTAGTTTATTTGATTAATAGACTATTAACAATAGGAATAATTGCAACATTTATTCTGATCTAATTCCACACATTACACATAAAATTAATCTTTAAACATATTGGATATTAAACAGAAACAGAGATTTAAAAAAAACAAATACAATCTTAAAAAAATCTCCATATAAGCATTTAGCAATACACACAAAAGATATTTCATAATTCCCGATGTAGTATTTAAATATGTAACATTTCCGTTAATTTAATTATATGTATATATTAATATTTAAATGAGTTCGCCGTTCTGAACCATTCGAACACGTTTCTATTCCGTTAAGGAGTTAACCACACTCCAGAGCCTCGATGGATAATTGAAGAACCTAAAATACTTTAATAGAGCCCCTTTGTATCACATGACACCCAATGTAAATAGGCTTCTCCCGGATTTTTTTCTTATAATTTCTTACTTATTATTAGATTATTATTATTATTTATTATATAGTATCTAAAATATACGAAAGTGCCCTGGAGAAAAAACTAAGATCAGAAATAGAAAGGAAGTTAGAAGAAACCCAGAGTGGGTTCAGGAAGGGCAGAAGTGTACAAGATCACATCTTCACAATTAAACAATTAATAGAGAACGCTAAGGAAAAAACGAACCAATATACATGGCATTCATAGATATTGAGAAGGCCTTCGACCGAATACCGAAAAGCATATTCTGGAAGAGTTTAAAAGAAAGAGGCATCCAGGAGCATTTAAGCTACGTCAGGAAGAATAACATGGAGTCCGAAGAGTTCGAGACCCAAGATGGCTTGAGACAGGGTGGTGTCCTTAGCCCTCTGCTATTCATAACAGTGATGGACGACGTAATTAAAGCCACAAATGGCAAAACTAAGAAAGTAACCGTAGGATACAAACGACTGAGTCCAGTTACAATTTCGAATTGCGACGATATAATGTTATGTGCACCAAGCGGAAAAGACCTCAAGAAGAACATCACAATATGGCATGAGGAGTATCCAAAAGGAACATGAAAATAAACATAAATAAAACAAAAGTACTAGTCATCGGCAAGGATAACAAAGAAATTAATATAGAAATTCAAGAACAAAAAATAGAACAAGGAATATATTAAAATACTTGGGAGCCCAATAGAAAGGCATGGTGACATGGAACAGGAAGTAAATGAAAGAATATCCAGCGCGGCAGGAGTATACTTCTCACTTTCTGGTGGTTTCTGAGCAACAAGGAGATCAGTCGCAAAACAAAGATGGCAATATATAGAGCAGTGTTCAGACCAATATTAACATACGGCAGCGAGAGCTGGGTGACGACAGTCAGAATGAAGAGCAAAATACAGGCAATGGACATGAAATACCAAAGGAAAGTAAAACACGCAAAGGTCGGATAAGAAATGAAATCATAAGAGAAGAACTGGAAGTAGAACCAATATTGGGCAAGATTGAAGACCAACAACTAAGATGGTTTAGACATCTAAACAGGATGAGCAACAGCAGACAAGTGAAAAATGTATGGGATGCGAGGATAACCGGCAGGAGGAGCAGGGGCAGACCTAAGAAGACATGGAACGGGGAGATAGCAGCAATACTGGAGAAAAGGGGCAAAACGTGGAAAGAAGCACTGGAGCTGACAAGGGATAAAAAACAGTGGGTAAAGTTTATATATGAAAATAGAAAATAGACAAAGTAATAACCTACGCCTTCGGGTACTTGGGTTTTACGATTATATATATATATATATATATGAGAATGCAATTACGGGTTATATTGGTCAATAAAAGGCTATTATGTGCTCTTTTGTTTAATCCTCAATATTTCGTTATAAATCTAATAACATCTTCAGGAGGAAACTGTAATAAAGACTACTTAACATTTGAAACTAATATAAAAATTCACAATACTTACACACTAGAGACAGCACATTGGCAAAAAGTACATATAAGAAAATTGTATAATTTAAAATGACATTAACCAAAGTGTCAATATTAATTAATATGTCAGGTATAAGCAAGAAAGTGTTGATAGATTTAAAAATTAAGATATCTGTGTGCATTATATTTTAAATTTTAATTAACATAAACAGCTAAAACTTAAAAATAAATATAATGCACACAGATATCTTAATTTTTAAATCTATCAACACTTTCTTGCTTATACCTGACATATTAATTAATATTGACACTTTGGTCAATGTCATTTTAAATTATACAATTTTCTTATATGTACTTTTTGCCAATGTGCAGCAACCGTAGACACGTGTTTCTGACTCATTGGTCGTCATCGGTACGGTGTAGCCAAGGAATAAGGTGAGATAACCTTGGAGATGTATGCTATACGGAAGACCATCAGGAGACAGACCACAATTTGTAGCTTCAGTTAGAAGATCCCCAGTTTTGAGGACAACAACTAACGTCGCCACGAGGAAGACAATGTCAACCTGCGTGCCATCCGAGAACCCAGGAAAGATAAATAAAAGGAATATCGCGGATACATGAAATACAAGATATATATATATAAAAAATTAAAAGGAATCGTTAGGGGATCCAGCATAAAAAAACATCTACAGTTACAAAGTTCTCTATTTTTTGCCGATATTTCGCATTACATACTAATGCTTCTTCTGGGCTTAACTACAATATTAATATGAATTACAGTATTGAAATTTAAAGTAGTAATAAAATAATCTATTTAATATTAAAATTGACTCACAGTTTGAACTTTTTTGAGAGAGAATCGCATCTGACTATGAACTATGTTGTTTTACGCAAATCGTTTCAGATAACATATTAAAAAACTTTTTTAAAAAACTGGTACATATAAATTTAAAAAACAGATACATGTGTTAATAGAGTATTAAAACGGACAAGAACATGTTTACCCATTGACAGGTGACAAATCAATGAATTGATCTGTAAGGGACAACCGTATCCAGGCTGCCTGTATAACTGTAGAGCAACCGTAGACACGTGTTTCTGACTCATTGGTCGTCATCGGTACGGTGTAGCCAAGGAATAAGGTGGGATAACCTTGGAGATGTACCAATGAGTCAGAAACACGTGTCTACACTATGGCAAATAGTGCATATATATGTATAAAAGAACAGTCGTATCCTTCAAATTTTCTATTAATAGTACGCTGTCGTCGGTCTTAGGATAATTATAACAAAATAAAAACTGACAATTACATGTGCAACGTTTCGTTTATTCAATTAATAAATTTCTTCATAGCTAAAACATAGAATAAAAATACATATAATTCTGCCTACAAATTCTCTTAAGTTATCATTTACCTCTGTAATTTCTTTCTTATTGTTAAATACATAATATTATCAACAATTACATGGCACATTACATGAAAATGTGTTTTAATTATGTATAACCCATAATTCTGCCTTGAGCAGTAAGTTCATTATTGGTATTGAATAATAATGTAGGTAGCGAAAAATTTTCAATACAAAAATTGTAGATAATTTTGTTGTTATATTTCTGTCTTCTTCTTTTCTATCTCGTTCTTCCGAGCATATATCTCATAAGAAATCAGGAGGGCCAAATTAAGAATTAAAGAACACAAGAAATTGGTTTGCATAAGAGAAACTGAAAAATCCCAATTTACACAACACGTTTGGGAAGCAGGCCATCGAATCTAATGGACTCACATGGCAGCAGAAGGAAGATAAAAGAAGCGGCTACAGTAACTAATCCTATCAGTACACTAAGCCAGGAAATTACAGGGATCTGAATGCCAATTATTCGTGAGGGCATAATCACGTTATCTTGATATCAATAATCATTAATCCATATCCATATATGATGCAAAAAAGTAGGTAGGTATTTTTAAACAGTAAATTTTTATTATCTTTTACAGCAAGGTATATAGCCATTCCAATTTTTTTTCTTATTTTTAATATTTAGTGAATGGTATTTCAAAAAAGTGTGAATTGAAATGTCGAACGAAGCATTAAATTCACGTACTCGAATGGTATCTTTATTAATTCAGTCCATAATAGATCTTTCATTGTTACTCCTCAATAGATATTTTTCAAAAGTTGTACAATTTTCGACAAAAAACCACCATATCTTTATATAAAAAAGTTTCAAATGTACTTTTGAGTAGATTCAGTTTCCTAATTTGTTGAATCTTTGTTGTTGAGGAGATGTTGTTAAAATTTTATTTTTTCACTAAAGTAAATTATTTCTTTCAGCGTTGATTGAAGGAATACATAAAGATGCGCCACTACATAGCACTGAGCGTAGCCAAAACTGGGTCCGAGATCTATAGCGACTACATCAGTCGTTTGGATCCGAGATTCGAAACAGCCCGAGACAGCGATGATGTTTCTCGGCAAGGGGTTTGCGGGACGACTTAACGGAAAGACACGCTATTTTACTATAGCGTTGCGCATCTTTATATATTCCTTCAATCAACGCTTCCAGTCTACCGATTTTATCATCTGTTAAGAAGATAATTATACTCTTAAATTCGAGGTTTGGTATTGATCGATTTAGCAGTTCTTACTTTTATCTTGGCCACACACACACAGCAGAGGGAGAGAGAGAGATAGAGAGAGAGAGAGAGAGAGAGAGAGAGAGAGAGAGAGAGAGACTGGCATTTTTCAAAAACCACTTTTTTGGTATCAGGGGACGTCAAAACAAAGACATCTGCAAAAATGTCGAGCTCGAAAATTTTCGCAATACTTTCTTATACTTCGTAAAAAAGTAAATAAATAAAACTTCGTTGGTTCGTCGTTCCAGAACACTATAATGAAAATATTTGTATCTTGTGCATATAATTTTAGTTGTTATCTACATTATTAGATAGCGATAATGGATTTTGCCGGTTCATTAACTCACCCGTTATAACATAAATACAAAAAAATGTTTGATACCTACAAGTACCGAAAATACAGGCACATTCGCTATATGTAGTAATTCCAAGAAATATGATAATTACAAACCTCAGTTGTTAGGATTATACGTATTACGTATTTTAGACGAAGAGAATATAATTTAGCTACAACAGCAACCATATTTCTCGTACGTAATTATAGTTAAACGAACGAAGAATAACCTAAAACGAAAATTATATACCTATCCTATTACAAAGTGCGTAAACAATGGTCGAAGTATCCTGCTATTGCATAATTCATATCAGCTCCCGCTCTGTGTATAAATACATGCTGCGTTTGCGTCCGAAGCACTTGCATCATTACAATTTGAACAATAGTGCAATAATATCGCGCTCTACCACCGCAATAATATTGCAGTAAATATAAATCCGTTGTTTCGCCGCCGGTCTAATGCAATTTACCAAAAAGGTCTAACACCATCAATTACTAAAAAGGCAGTCACGTTTCGAGAAGAAGAAGCAATATTTTCTGGTATCGAAAACAAAAGCTCGTATAAGGACGTTTTCCCAGATACATTTTTCATGTAAATGGTGTCTCATATCGCATAAAGCAATCGTTTACAATACATAAATCCGCGGAAATCAAAGCTGGCGTTGGTTGGGCAGCGCTCGTTTAGTTAAGCTCACCTCGCAGGAGCCATCTGGCGGACGAGACCAAAAATACACGTATGCACAGAAATATATAAAAATAAAACACATAACCGACGCAACCCAGAACTCGCAATATCACCACGACAAAACTAATTTAGTACTTCTAAAATTTTTTATATGTACTGTAGGTTTCACGATGTGTTCATTCAATTATTAATGTAATAAAATATGTGATTATTATATGCAAATTAGTTTCTATGTAATTATTTTATACAACATTAACATTTTTAAAGATATTATTAGAAGTGAATGTACAAAATTAGAATATTTGAAAACAATTTACAAATCAAAGGATGAGTTTAATAATTATCACAGCTACATATTACGTTTCTTATAGCATTACCTGTACATACTACTTACTGAAATTAAAGTATTAATAAATTCTTCTGTAAGAATTAACGTTGCGTGCCTGAGTTATTTTTCAATTAGGAAAATCATTATTTATATACATAATTCTCAAACCCCTTTCTCTCTACAAACATGTGCAAATTAGAAAGTACAGCTCACAGACTGAGAGCTGACCGGTGAGATGCCCCTCCCACAAGATGCGCAGTGGATTCTTATAATGTTTGGATAAGCACGAGCAGTCTGGAAAAACTGTCAAACGTTAGACATCGAAGTGCAATATATTTCCTACATATTGCTGTGACTTCTTCTATATTGGTTGACCAAAATTGAATTAATAAATTAATATATTTTATTGATCTCAGGGTCTAAGTGTGAATTTATTATATTTTCATATCGGATGATGTGTCACAGTCTTATACTTATTGTGAGTTCTAGCTGTGATTGTGATGTTTACTTTCCTTAGATTCTCCTGGGATGGGTATAAATAAGTAGATATAGAATGTCAGCACAACTTATTTTATTTTATATACAAATATTTACAAAAACATTATTAAATATCATAACTATGCAATACAATACATTATTTAATTCATTGTCATATCCAGTCTCTTTCATCCGCGGTACAAGCACCTTGCAATCCTTAATTTTTACAAATTGTTAAAGATGAATAAAAATAAAATTTACTGCTCTAGTCCTTCATGTATGCTCATGTTTCGAAGATTACTGCTATCCTATAAAAGCGTTAGCACCTCGTTAAGTCGCTCTGAACCAAGATTCACACGTCAATCCAGAGCTTACTCAAAGAAGAGTTTGTTTTAAAATTGTTTATATAACGTTCAAAATTTCCATTGCCATCCGGAGAATTTACTACTACCTCGTTGAACCGTCTCGAGCCAAGATTCACACGTCGACCCAAGACATATTCAAAGAAGAATTTATTTTCTTAATTGTTTAAATAATATTCAAAATTTTTATTGCTATCCGGAGAGTTTATTAATACCTCGTTGAACCGTCTCGAGCCAAGATTCACACGTCGACCCAAGACATATTCAAAGAAGAATTTATTTTCTTAATTGTTTAAATAATATTCAAAATTTTTGTTGCTATCCGGAGAGTTTATTAATACCTCGTTGAACCGTCTCGAGCCAAGATTCACACGTCGACCCAAGACATATTCAAAGAAGAATTTATTTTCTTAATTGTTTAAATAATATTCAAAATTTTTATTGCTATCCGGAGAGTTTATTAATACGTCGTTGAACCGTCTCGAGCCAAGATTCACACGTCGACCCAAGACATATTCAAAGAAGAATCTATATTTAATTGTTTAAATAGTATTTATAAAATTTTTATTGCTATCCGGCGAAATTTACTAATATATGGAGCAGTCATGAAGGCTCTTTTATTTATTTACTTTAGAATTGCAAGATGGAGTTTATTTATTGTGCTTGTACTCACTTTTCTTCGTTATATAGCATCTCAAATTCCTCCTGGTACTTCAATCCCTCCATTTTTATTGAATTTATTATTGTGGGTTCTTTATGTGATCCAGTCGCGTTCCTTGGCGTCTCTTCGTGTATTTCGAGCGCACTTATCATTGTCGCCTCTTGCGACTACGGTGTTTGAATCTTAAGGCGTTTATGCCTTTAGACCCTTTATTTCTTCGGCGCACTGTTTTCACTATTTTCTTTTTAGTTTTAAGAGAATCCGGACCACTTATCGACTGACTGATTTTCGCTTCTGTCCCGCTTTTTATAACGAAAAACATTTGCCAAACGGCTCATTTTGTTTTTAAGTCGTGCGTTTCGTTTGAATTTTCGTCTGTCACGCCCTCCGTGTTAATTTCGGTAACTATCGAAATTATGCAATCACGTGACCTTGTTTCCACCATGTTTGTTGTTGTTATTATTTTTCATATCTTTTTATTTTTATTCCATGGACACCTTGAATGATTTTATTCTTTGGTAAGTATTCTTTTATTGTCTTTTATTATATTTTTACTAATGCTTTATTTATTTATTTTAGCCTGGAATGTCATTTGTACGTGAACAAAATTATGTACCATCGCACATTTAGATGTACATTCAACAATGTCTTTTTATTTTGTGAATATCAGTGAATTTGCATAGCCAGCATAATGTTTTATTTTCAATGATAAACTAGGCCTCAATATTTATATTCTGGATGCATTGATGTATATCGAAAACCGATAAATCATATACCTTTGCGTGCATTTCTTGTCCCATGCAAAAGAATATACAATTGATCTTGTGACCGTGAAATAAATGGTATATATTTATTTATTCATGTATATAGACCTTTGTTTAATATTGTATTTTTGGTTTTAGCTTGGTCTTTTCTTGAAATGTATTTGTGTAGAGAAGAAAATAAACAGATCGTGCCCCTTACGTACACTCAATAATATTTTGTACAGAAAATATAAGTGAAACGTGTATAGTGATACATAACATTTCTTCTTGACAATGTTAGTGGTCATAATATTGATATTCTTGGTGATTAATTCTCATTCTGAACCATTATTGCTGCTTAAAGAGTGTATTACTGGGTTGACCTACATTTTTATTAACCACTAATAATAATGCTTTAAATTCTTATATATCCTTTTTTATTAAACGGAGGTCAGTACTTGAATATTGTTCTATAGAATATTTAACATGATTTCGTGCACTAATTTATTTTAACATTGTTCTATATTTTCCACTTTTATTTTTAATTGTGAATGCTATTATTTTTACGGGTATGCAACCCACATTACATTCTTGTATATTCTATTGCATAGCCATGAAATTTTTAGTAAGCACTAAAATATAATTAAAACTACATACATTTATCCTAATTAGTGAGTTTATTCTGTATTTTATTTGTTAAAATATTTATTATATTGAAATATATAAAATTGTAATTTATATTGAATATGTAAAATTATTTTTACTTAAAATAAACATAATAATATTTTATTTTTGTTGATTTTTATTTGTTTGGTTTCTTTATTTTATTTATTCATTTATTTACAAGAAAATACCACAGCAATATGTATCTCTTTTCAATATATTACAATTTCTTATCTGCATTTACTCCTTCGTCCGGCTAATGTATGAGATGATGAACAAATGTTATCATTTCCTTTTCCGAAGACCTTCTCTGTCTCACACTGATCTATATGTCGCGCAGCGAGGACACCTCCCAGCGGTCAGCACTTGATCTGTGTACTGTACTAATTTATCTGCAGTAGCAGCGGTTAGACATATGACTATCAAATGCTGTGAAAATAATAAAATATTTTGCCAGTGTTCATCAAATCATGACGAGCGGCAAATAGTGCAAAACCGGTATTTGAGAATTAAGACAGATACGTAAAACAGACTCCTTCATTGCCATACCGTTTTGGATAAAATTGCTTTAATTAATATCAAGACTCTCTAAATATGTTCATAATTGCTCGAGATCTATTTGGAAATATGATATCTTGACTCAATCCTTGTTGATAAAAGATCTATAGAAATCAGATTGACAAGAACGTTATGCTTAAATAAAGTGCATCATCATTCTTTTAATTTTTGCCTTTTCTTAGATTATCCCGTGGCAACTTACATATACTATTTAACACTAAAATATATATTAAATATTACCACATAGCCTTAAAATGAATATCTCTCACCATCAATTTTAAAACATAGAAGATGATATTTACTGTAGTAGTGCCCGTGATATTTAACAATCATATTTCCCTTGAGAACTTATTGACGGAGAAGATTATGACCTTTCCCGAAGTTTGTTGTATTTAAGCTTTCTGAGAATTTTATTTAGAGTACGTATCAGGCTGAATATTTGTCTAATACTATATAGTAACAATCAACCATGATAGTTTCGAACAAATTTATTTATTATGGCTACAGATATCTAATTGTTACTGTTAAGTCAACGAAACACACAAAACCAAAGGTTAGTGTTAATCAGCTGTCCATATATTTCTACCACTTCCAAATATATCATTCGAACATGTAAGCAATTTTTATTCACAACATCGAGGACTAGATATAATTATCATCGCACTTGTCACCATTATTATTCAGAATCAAACTAAGAGTTGATTTAGTAAAATGTCAAGACCTTCAGCTATTTTGAAACGTTTAAAGTCATTTTTTCCATAGAATAGTAATAGGAAACATTACAATCAGAGAACTTTTATAAGTAATTACATAAGAACGGTTAGTAAAGTAACAGAAAAGTATTACACAAGCATAATGGATCTTCTAAAAAATTCTATTAAAATGAATTCATGTGGAAAATTAATGAAAGGTGTTTTTGCTCCTACATAACAATTCACCAATAAACAAGCCAAAACTTTCAAAAATTATCATAGGTGATCGTGTTTTAAGGAAAAGTTGGAGACACGATTTAAGTCTCAGCTAACCACTGTTATTATATATTATGAACATCTATAGATCGATAGATCTTAGGTAATACTACACAGCCTATTTTAATCCACACATATTTTTTAAATGAACACACATCTTTTAGTTATGCCACATATTTATATTTAACATATTTCAACATAATTTGTGTGTTGAAATTAGATGTTCGCTTAAGATAAATCTAATCCTTCTAATTGACCCACATGGATAGTATACGATAGTTCTACTCTTAGGTTTTACATTTACTCTTTTAATTATCACATTTGCGTCTATATTGTTTGTGTAGTTTGGTTAATTGCATTGTCTATGATTAATCTAGGCGTCTTAATAGAATTACATGGGTAGTAACGACTGTGACGTTTGTCGCGTAATTTGTTTAAGTTACACACATATAATTCAATCTAGTACGAAATGAATATATATGCAAGAAAGGCACTATATTGGTAATATATTTTTGTAGGTGCTTTAGAATTTTGTGTAATACAATATTATAATTGTATTTATTATATAATTACATATTTCAAATATAACTCTCATTACATTTTCTGCCTAAAACATTAAATTTGGTAAAAGTTTTTATTTCATCTAAATATATAAATGGATCTTGTCAATCCTGACATTTACATGTATAAACGAGTGGTTAGTTTTAGATTGTGGAAATGATACTATGCTATACGTAAAAGATTTGGAATGATTTGGCTATATAAGTGGAACCTTGTGCACACATTCCACATCTCTCCCCGTTAAACTAAATCCCCTGATATATAGCACGGGTTAAGCAAATGTCCGCTTCGTCGGTCACTTTACATATGTCATACATACAGATGTAACAACAAGAGCGACCAAACAACACGGGTCATTACCACTGCCTGGACGGTCGCTCCCGCTGATCCTCAAACTCTCCTCTACTCTTCAAACTGCCCATACTCCTTCTCGGCAATTCATCCCTTTTTCCCGCAGATGCGACAATCGCACGTCACTCGACGCGGTCACCGCTTCTGCAAACAGTATTGCTGATGTCTTTCATTAATTCCGTAGGATGGCGTTGATTTTAATTGATTACTTCGCGGTCACTTGCTAAATTGCGTATATTTGTTATAACGGATATTGTACGAAAGGATATGTCAAGATTGTAGCCGTTGTTGTTCAGCAAAAAACATTTGGTTTCCGCAATACTAATTTAATGTAATACTAATTTATGATACTGGCGAATTAATCAATATATCTATGTCAAGAATTTACTATAACATAAGGAACGTTAATATAAATTAGTATTATATTGGTAAAAACGCGCAATACGTATTGTAATGAGATAAGGCACTTAGTTGCATACCATTTATTAGTAGTAAGATAAAACAAAATTGCTCATTAATGTGCTTATCTATATAAATAAAAATGAAATGAGAACGCTAGACCGATTTACTCCGAATAGGATTTATAAGGAAAGAAAAATTGGAAAATTGGAAAATTCGGAAAAAACTGAAAGTGCTTTTACTTTCTTATACGTAGTATAAGGAAGTATTGTGATGATGAAAATTTTCGACCTCGAGATTTTTGCAGATGTCCACGTTTTGAAGTCCCTTGATACCAAAAAAGTGGTTCTTAAAAAATGTCTTTGTGTCTCTCTGTGTGTGTCTGTGTGTGTGTGACCACGATAGCGGTCAAACCGCTGCAGATATCAATTCCAAATTTTGTATTTACGAATATAATCTCCCTCTTGAGAACTGATTAGATTTTGAGCAAAATCAGCAGACCGGAAGTAGTAGTTTACTTCAGTGAAAAAATCGAATTTTGCAAATATTTCGTGAATTACTAAGTTTAAACAAATTTATAAAGAATTCATATGTACTTAAAATTGAAATTGTGAACAATTTTATTAAAAAGGCTTTTCGAAATTCCTATCGGAAGTAGGTCTTTTACTCTTATCGAAAATCAGTTTCTTGCAAATATTTTGCAAGTCATGCTTTTTAGACAGGTACGCTACGAATATAAAAGTATTTAGAACTTAATTTCTAATATCTTTTGTATAAAAAAAATTTCAAAATTCGGACCGGAAGTATCACTTTTACTCTTAGCGAATAACGATTTTTTGCAAATATGTCGTAAATTATGCATTCTATATATATTTATGAAGAGAACAAAAGTATTTAGAGTTGCATTTGGAATACTTTTTGTATAAATGAAATTTCAAAATTCGGACCGGAAGTAACACCTTCATACGTATAAGGAAGTCGTGTGGTGGCCACACCTAATTTTTTTCTATAGAATTTTTGTAGGAACTCAAGACCGTAACTCCCGATTCTAACGATGGATATGCGTAATTCTTCTTTTTGTTTTTTTCGTTATGGTCCTGGTTTTTTGTTTCAGGTAAGAAATTCCTGATAAGAACAAAAGAAAGTCGGAAAATTCGGACAAACTACAAAAATCATAATTTTGTGTGCACTCTCGATCATAACTAACGATAGTAACAACATATTTGATTGATTCTTTTTCTGTTTTGTTCGTTATGCTTCCGGGATGGAAATAACTCAATTAAATGTTTTCAATTGAAAAAAATTTTGGAAGATCTGGAAAAACGAATTCCAACCTAAATTGGTGCGTCTGTTAGTGATCATGTAACATCTGAACGACTTGACCGATTGAGCTCACATTAATGCAATATATTTGTGTTGTCAAGACGATGGTTTATAGCAATTCTAGGATCCGATGGGGGGCGCTGTAGTCATGTTATTATCAAATTTTTATTTGTTGACCAAAATGACTTATATTCATTATATACAGGGTGTAACAAAATAAGTGTAAAACATTTCAGGGAGTGATTCCTTAGCGAAAAAGAGATAGGGTCTTTCATATAAAAAAACTTCAATGGAGCATCCCTTGTTAAGATACAGCCCCATAAAGGAGGTACATAAAATTTGTTTTACAGTTTTTCTCACAAACACTAAAAATGTAATTTATTTCCAATGTGACTTTTTGTCTGATTATTTGTTTACTATTTAAAAATCTATTTCCAATACCTTGTACTTAATTTGGTTGAAGAACAACCTACTAGCAGTACTAGAAAGATTGCTTTCGAGTTAAATGTTGATCATATGACGGTATTTCGAATTTTAAAGGAACAACTCTTATACCCTTACCATCTGCAACGAGTACAGGCACTGTTACAGCGAGATTTTCCGAACCGTCTTGAATTTTCCAATTGGATGCTGGAAATGATTAGAAGAAAGCCTGACTTTCTGAAGACGATCGAATTCACAGACGAATGTACTTTTTCTCGGGACAAGATAATTAATTTTCATAATAACCACATGGTGAAAACCCTCACGCTATTGTACAAGCTAACCATCAAGAACACTTTTCTCTTAACGTGTGGCTCGGAGTTATTGGGGATTATTTAATTGGCCCTCATTTTCTACCTCCTCGATTAAATGGTGAGGCATACACTCAATTTTTAAGAGAAGTGCATCCAGTACTGCTGGAGCAAGTTCCTTTGGGCGTCAGAAGGGATATGTTTTTTATGCATGATGGGGCTCCCGCCCATTTTAGTCAAGCAGCACGTCAGCATTTAACCCAACCATATCCAAATCATTGGATAGGTCGAGGAGGACCACAGAATTGGCCCGCTCGATCCCCGGATCTCAATCCTCTCGATTTCTCTACTTGGGGCCATTTACAGACTTTGGTTTATCCTACTCCTGTTCGCGATGTAGAGGACTTAAGAAACCGTATCATCGATGCGTGCAGGGTAATTAGAGAGAATCCAGGAATATTTGAGCGAATACGTGACTCAATGCGCCGACGTCTAGACGCATGTGTAATGACTGAAGGTGGACATATTGAACATTTTCTATGATTTCTACATGTTTTATGTTTTGTTATTAATAAATTAGTTTTGTTTATTCATCTTTAATCATATGTATTTTGATGCAGGTAGTACCTAACTACAAAATAACAATACTAATCCAGTTCGCATTTATGACGATGTATCTCTGTAGTTGTTCGTAAAATAATTTTTTGCTGCGAACTGATTACTTTTGGGCAAAAAATTCAAGAGACTTTTTTGTTTCGAATGAAACAAGGTATTGGAAATAGATTTTTAAATGGTAAACAAATAATCAGACAAAAAGTTACATTGGAAATAAATTACATTTTTAGTGTTTGTGAGAAAAATTGTAAAACAAATTTTATGTACCCCCTTTATGGGGCTGTATCTTAACAAGGGATGCTCCATTGAAGTTTTTTTATATGAAAGAACCTATCTCTTTTTCGCTAAGGAATCACCCCCTGAAATGTTTTACACTTATTTTGTTACACCCTGTATATATATTGGTTTAGCGCCAAAAAAGAAAATCACAGAACCCGGATCTGATAGGTGGCGCTGTGGTCGTGTGGTTTTAATAAATTTTATATTTAGAAAACAACATAATTTATATATATACACAATATGTTCGCGTGGTCAACAAAATCGTTTTTGTAAATGATGCCGTCCGATAGATGGCGCTATTTTTTGGTAGAATACTTCTCTCGCCACCTACCGGAACAAGGTCTGCCAGGCCAACTAGTACATAATAAATGTAAATGTTTTCGTTATTTTACGTAGTCAGGTTGCATAAACACCAACCTGATGTGTTCTAACATTTTAAAACCAAACAGTCACGCTAAACGTAGGTTGCTGACATGGTGTACGCGTACAAACAAAATACAATTATAAATTTTGCGAAAGTGTTACTTAAATTAAACTTTTGAAAACAATTTGCCCGAAAAAGATTTTTCAGCATAACACCTTTTATTATAATCAAACAAGAACTAATAACAGCCATTAAGAAAGTAATATTTCTATTTAAAATAAGACCTAATCCAAGTAGACAAATTTAATTCAAACAAACGAATTGCCCTTTCTTTCAGTTCTTTCTTTTGGTGACATCTCTTTGTCAATATCCAGTACTTAAATTTATATTAAATTTGTAATAAAAATTAATCTGACAAAACTCGAGCTCGTCTCCGTTACTAAAATCCATCATGCCACCTGCTGCTCTTTTATCTATAAGGTCGTGGTCTATTAGTTGTTATAATCTCATCATGTGATTTCTGATATGGTGATTATAGTTTATAACCGTATTGCTTATTTATATTTCGTTAGTATAGTTTATTTGCAATCAAATTTTACATAGCATGTCATAAAATGTAGTTAATAAAAATAAGACAAATATAAAAGTTAATACAAAACATATTAAAAAGAACGTACACAGACGTAGAAATATGAAAAGGTATATAACTTATAATGAAACATGTAAATTATCAATACAAACATTCACACACTTTTATACATATACATATATTAACCCTTAGCTTTCGTTCGATCACTGACTTACATTATTATATTATCAACACTATCATCTAAAAACTCCTGAACTGAGTAATAGCATCTGGCTATGAAACATTTCTTAAGAAGTCTACGAAAATAATTCATGGACATATTCGTAATAGTTTGAGGCAACTTATTATAGTTCTTCATATCTTTTACTTTTAGTGTGTTTATACTGAGGCTCATTTAACTGATCTATGGATTGGATTACAATTATGTACGTCTCCGCGGGAGCTGTAACTATTGATGTTTTTCGTATATATATTAGCATTTGGTAAATATATACACATGGAAATGACATTATCTTTTTTGTGATGAAAACCTCGTTACATGAATAATTGTAGGGTAATTTGTAGATTATTTTGATGGTCCTCTTTTGTAGCATAAATATCCTTTTTGAATCAACGGAATTTCCCCATGCTATTATGCAGTAGGACATTACAGAATGGAACATAGAAAAGTATGATAATCTTGCCGCTTCCTCACTATGACAACTTACGTATAGCATACATAGTCTTTGATAATTTTATGTATAGTGAATCCACTTTTCAATTTAAACCATCCTCCAAAAGTAATCCCAGATATTTTATTGGCCCTTGGTGTGTGGACAATGTCATCGGCAAATAATATTGTTTGTGCGTGAATATTACCAGGTAAATCGTTTACGTATATCAGAAATAATAGCGGACCCAGTATAGAACCTTGGGGACACCGTGTTTAACTACTTGCACTTTACTAAGTTTAGAGTGTAGCTCAACCTGCTGAACCCTTTCGACCAAATAAGAATCCAGCAATTCCAAGGACTTACCACAGAATCCGCAAAATTCCAATTTTTCGAGCAAGACATTATGTGACACACGATCGAAGACCTTCGAGAGATCACAAAGCAGTGCATTCACAGTCTGGGGGGTTCTCAAAAACATCAGTAACATACTTTACAATGTGTAGCACTGCATCCAAGGAAGATACCCCTTTGCGAAACCCATATTGTTCATGTGATAAGATGTTATTTATTTCTAGGTAACTTAGGATTCTATTGAATAAGACCCTTTCAATAACTTTCCCTAGCACTGCTACAATTGCTATTGGTCTATAGTTTTCAGATTTGTTACGATTACCATCCTAGGAAAGAGTCCTTGCTCAAAACTACTGTTTACTATACAGATTCGGTCTGTTTTTACCTTGCATGGGAACTAAAGTCCATGTATTGAAATGAATGTTGTTGCCAGTATTTATACACATATGGGCAGTGGGCACGTATTGCAGGGGTTGTTATCTTCATTTTTGGGTACTATTCCCATTCGTAATATTCTTAAAAAAGTATCTTAAGAGGGGCGTTTACTAGCAAATAGAACCCTATGCAACTTATATTACTCGCGCGACGAGTAGACGCAAGGGGGTGTGAGTAGGTGGAGGTAGACGATATTCGGTTCTGTCACAGCGCTTCGGTTTTATTCACAGATTTTGTCATAGATAAAGGAATGCTATAGATGGGAAACATAATGTATAAAGAATGAGTACTTACGGAACTGTTGATGTTTTATAATAAGCCAATTTTCGCTTGCCCATAACTGTTATATTGTTATACACTCGAATATTATAGGTATATATGACATTTAAATGCGAGTGCCCGTTTGTAATGAAACTGACACTCGCATTTAAGTCTGCAATAGCCGACCGATTCCGATAGATTTTCGTCTTCGCTAGGACCGGTAGAGATACCGTAAAGTGGGGATAGACGACGCGATTAGCTTGGAAAAACCTCGTGTAAGATGTGTGTGACAATGTTTACTGTTTAATGTTTTTATCTTTAAAAATAATTACATAAATTTGATTTTTTCCTTATATCGTACATCAAATGTGCAGCTGGCGCGTAGGGGTCGTTTTTTTTCTTTTGTGTACCAGCCTTAGTTAGTAGACATTAATCAAATTCATGCATTTTTGTGGTTATTTCTAAAACACATAACTTTCTTAAGAAAATAAATTAGTACAGAGATTGACCTTGACATTATAAATGTATGCCTTTTGCATCACTAACCCAAATTTGAGATTCTAAAATTACAAAATAAGTTTAAAAAACACGAAACAGTGATGCCTTAATTTTAGGTAAACGCTCCTCTTAAGTTAATATTATAAGAATTCCTTCAGATTTATTATTTTTATAGTTGAACTTAATATGGTTTCGCTGAAGGTCTACCTGTCGGCTCGCGTATGTATATCTGTTAGGTAGGTACAGTTTGGCAACTCCTTATGTACGGAAATACGCATGCAAGATAATCGTAGGCCAAACCTGTATATGCCAAAACATCAGCTGTCGAGAAAATCATGTCTTTCAGTAAGCATGTGTTTATCCCAAATATATCTTTGCTGCCCTTTGATTTAATAGTATGATCAGTACTGTTTAGTTCATCACTGGTAACCTTTATTCTCGGGCATAGTCCGATCAGCCTGCAAGAATACTCATCTAGCTTTAAACGAACTTGCAGGCGATGAAATTAGTTTAATGTCTGGTAGTATATCGCTGCTTAAAATGTTATGACAAAACCTTAACAAATGCTGTGTGGTAATATAATTGCTATCGTTATATTAGCAAACGAAAACCCATGCACAATCAAGCAAGACCAAAATGCTTACAAAGTAAATGAACTCATACATGGTATGTACGTGAATTATAACACTTTACTAAGACGTTGAAGAGTTGAAAAATAATTAATACAGCATGCACTTGAGTACTGGATATCAAGACTATCACCACGGGCAAAGCCCGGTTGCTTCAAAAATCGTATAAACGAGATCCCAAAATCTTCATAACATCGCTGCACCAATTTCCACTACAGGCCACCCATTAGAGATTAAGAAACTTGGAATAATAGGATAATTAGGCGTCTGGCGTCAATAAGGGAGTTTTTCTATTTAACTAAAACATTTAATATAGTCATCGGCAAAATACGCAGCTACTTCTTTATTTATATACACATTTTCATAGAAGACAAATGGTGTAATAAAAGTTCAAAAAAATATAAAATTACTAAAAATTAAAAAGTAATATGATTATAATGCAACACGTAAACATTCTTCTTCTTCTTCTTCTTCTTGTTTTAGACCTATTGGTCTGTTAATTTCTGAATTTGTCGCTTATGTGGCCTTCCCGGTGCTCGATCCCTTGCCGGCTTTCCCTTTAGTGCTACGCGTGGCAATCTGTTCTCGTCCATTCTCTTAACGTGATCGTCCTATCCTCTCCTTTTCTGTCTCCCCCATCTCACCACGTCCACTATCCCGCACTGTTCTCTGATATCGGTGTTTCTTATACGGTCTTTTCTGGTTTTGCCAAGGATAGTTCGTAGTGTTTTCATTTCAGCAACTCTTAGCATGTTCTTTGTTTTGCTTGTCTCTTCGTGCGCTTCTATACCACAAGTCATGACGGGCCTTATACAGGTTTTGTAGATCCTTATCTTGCTGTCTGTTCGCATGTATTGATTCGACCAAACTATCTCTCTTAAACATCCTGATGGCGATGTCGCTTTATTAATCTGGTTCCTTAGGTCTTTGGCTGGGTCATGACCACTGAAGATGTCAAGTCCGATGTACCTGAACTGATTGACTTGCTCGATGGGTTTATCTTCCACCACAAGTTTACATCCAATAGGTTCTTTAGCGATTGTCGTGGCTTTTGTTTTGTTGGTGGATATAATTAGATTCAGCTCTTGGCTTGTTTGATAAAATTTAAAGAGCTGTTTCTGTTGATCGTCTTCTGTTTCCGCTAGGATTGCTGCATCGGCCGCGTAGCACACCATACTGACTCTGTTCATTCTCATTCTATAGCCCAAATTCAACAACACGACCTCCCGTATAATTTCGTCCATTAATAGGTTAAACAAGAATGGGCTCAGGCTGTCCCCCTGTCTCATTCCGCCCGTCGGCGTCGTTGGGATATTGGCAGTTGTGTGCTCGCCTTCTTTAATTTTTGTTGTGTTGCCCGTGTTTAATAGTCGGATTATTTTTACAATATTCGATGGCGTTCTCTTGTTAATTAGTAATCTCGATGGCGTT
Organism: Amphimallon solstitiale; assembly: GCA_963170755.1. Taxonomy (NCBI): domain Eukaryota; kingdom Metazoa; phylum Arthropoda; class Insecta; order Coleoptera; family Scarabaeidae; genus Amphimallon; species Amphimallon solstitiale. The sequence goes on from OY720675.1 coordinate 95,030,128, forward strand.
CTCTTGTTAATTAGTAATCTAACTATATCTTCCAGGCGTACTTTGTCAATGGCTTTTGTCAAGTCGACGAAGCAGATGTAGACGGGTTTGTTGAATTCCATTGACTTTTCTTTTAGCTGCTTGATGATGAATAGCGCGCCAGTCTTTGATCTATTTTTTTCTAAATCCTTGTTGTTCTTCTCTGGTTTAGATATGCGATTCTAGTTTCTCCTTGAGGACGCTTGTGAGTAATTTCATTGTTGTATTTAGCAGCGTTATTCCCCTATAGTTTCCGGGACAGGTCTTTTGTCCCTTTTTAAAAATAGGTATTGTAATGCTACTGTGCCATTCCTCTGGTATTTGTTGTGAGCTCAGGAATAGGTTGAAGAAGATTGTAAGTTTTGCGAGGTGTGTCTTGCCTCCGTATTTCAATAACTCGTTAGTTATGTTGTCAACTCCCGCTATTTTTCTGCTTTTTAGTTTCTTCAACTTTACCTCCAGCTCTTTTTCGCTGATTGTGCTCTCCTCCGTTGTTTCATATACCTCCAATTCCAATGCTTCCTCCGCTCTGTATAGTTGTCGGAAGTATTTCTCCCATGTTTCTGGTGGGATGCCTTTTATTTGCACGTATTCATTTACGGGCTTTTTCTGTTTTTAAGCATTTTCCATATTTTTCTTTGTGCTCCGTACAGGCCCATGTCGCTGGTAAATCTGCTCCAGTGGTCTCTTTTAATGGTCTTGATTCTTGGGTTAACGCTGTTCCTGATTTCCAAATATTTGGTGGGTTCATCTTCTGTTGGTGAGCTTTTGTAGGTTAAATAACTTTTCCCTTTTCTATCTGCCAGTTCTCTAATTCTTCACAAAACCACGGTTTGGTATGGTTTATGTACCAAACGTAAACATATACTGCATATATATACAGTATAGGTATATACCTCATGGTAATCTTTTGTTACCTATATATATTTTATTTAAACAAAAGCTCACAATCAAGCAAGTACAAAATGCTCACAAACTAATATGGAATATATTTCTTGAATTATCACATTTTAACGAGAAGCTGCAGGAATAAATAAATCAATTATCGCCCATCAATTGAATTTTTGGTATTTTAACCCTTAGATCTCATCGCCATTACTATTGAGCAATTCCTTCAAGTTATATCAACAAACACGGAATAACTTTGGGAGAATTCTCCCTATTGTTCAACAACGCGAACTATTTACTTGAGTCTTTCTCAAAATGGAATACCTATGAAATGCGATTCATTATCCAACAGACTTCCAACATCCAACAACAAATGAATAAAAGTCTATTGTCGAACATGTTAAAAGTGACAATCAAAGTGATAACATAAGTGATTAGGTACTATGATTTTGCTAGATGGTTCAGACAAAAGAAAGAATTGCCCGCATGTTTTTCAGCTTGTCTTTCTGGTAACTTTAGTTTGTATATATCGATTGCTTTTTTTTTGGATTTTCGTTTTACCTAAATATTGTTCATCTAGAGTGAACTTTTAGTAACTAATGATATGAATAACGTCAGTGCTCGCTCCTCTTCGCGACTAAAATCCACCATGCCACTTGCTGACCTTTTATTTATTAAGTCGTGGTCTATTTGGTTAGTTGTTGTAATCTCGTCTGGCTATTTGTGATTTGGTGACAGTTTGGAAATAGACATGTATCGGTGTTAGATATATTCTTAATAACAAATATTAATTTAATTGGAATTTAACTATGTCATTGTTCATTTCATTAAAAAAAAGATATTTAATAGTATTAATTTTAATAATTTGTTTGGGCACATATAAAAATTAAGTTTTGTTTGCATATAATTATGTTACCTATTACAGTCAAAATATTGCACCCGGATCAATTTTCTGAGCCATTGTTTAAGTATGTATCTGTATTCTGGTATTATACGTACATATAGTTGACGTTAGTGGTAAGTTTGGTGTTACGTTAGTGACATGCGATACAATGCTGGGTCATCCATTCTAAATCAGATCCAAGGTGAATGGATACAGATTTTCTGTATGTGAGTGAACAAATTATATACAACCACAAAATCGGTATATTGGTTAGACATTGGAAGCACATTGTTAAAGATATATATAAGTACGTTATTTGATTTAGAGCAAGCAAAAGACGACAACTGTGTTTGTTTGTGTTTCCGAATTCTGACGCACATGAAGGATATAATGTAGGTATTCCTTATTTAGTTGACTACTACGACAATTGCGCGAATTATTAAAATCTTATTACTGAAAATGTTTCAATTATAAAATGTCAATGTGCATTTCAAAATTAACTGATGTCTTAACATATGGTAATTCACAACGAAAAGGCACGACAGAAGAATATCGTATGATGCCCACACCTCACTTTTTCACAGACGTATCAGAATATGTATGTGCGTTCCAAATTGTGTATACAGAAGTTGTTTTAAATTAAGTTTTAAATCTGTATTTTCTTAATAAAATAGACTTATGAGTAAAATTGTTACTTCCGGCACGTATTTTGAAAATTTTTTTATTCAAAAATTATATCAAATTCAGCTCAAAATGTTTTTACTCTCTTAAGAATCTCTAGAGAATGCGTAATTTGAGAAATATTTACAAAAAAAATCTATTGATAAGAGAAATAGCACTTCTGGTCCGAATTTTAAAATTTCTTTTTTACAAAAATTATTCCAAATCTACCTCTAAATACTTTCGCACTTGTAATAAAGCTATATAAAATGCATAATTTTGCAAGATTTAGGTACGCGGAAAGCTACTATTCGAGAAGAGTAAAAGTGATACCGAATTTTTAAATTTTTATGTAATTTTTTTTTTTAACTAGCTGTAAATATTTTTATATTCCAGACAAATCTGTATAGAATTAATAATATGCGAGATATTTGGCAAAAAAAAAAACTAGTTTAGGATAAGATCTACTTCCGGTAGGAATTTTGAAAAACTTCTTCTATAAAATCTTTCATTCACTAGTTTTGTATTTTATAAAAATGTATCTAAAGTTAGTAGTTGAAGAGATTTTAGTAAAGTAGTTGATTACTGAAGTAATCAACAACTTTTGTCTGAAAATCGAGAGAAAGAAAGATATATCCAAAAACCACATTTTCAGTATCAGGGGCTTTAAATCGTGGACATTTGCAATAAACTCAAGGTCGAAAATTTTCACCACATCACTCACTATTTGCATGATTTGTTCTTATCTTTATTAGTTTTAGATGAAACACGAAATTCGATCGATGTAGTAAGCACTGGGTAAGAACTACATAAATATGAATAACTATAAGGCAAGCACAATTGTACTAGGTACAAAGTCGGACAAGTAGCTTTCTAGGAAAGAGGATATCCTTAATAATAATAATAATAATAATAATATTAATAAAGAAGTAAGATGACATATATTTCAGTAAGTAAAAACACAAGTGGCTATCCATGGTGCTGCACATGCACACAAATATCAATAACAGAATAATTATATTTAAAATCAGCAGAAGTTTGGACACATTAAAAAAGGAATTTGCGTTCATGTTTAAAACAAAATCTGGGAGAACTTAACCAAGAGATTGGAGATAACATATGTCCAGCCAAACAACGTACATACGTATAATATATGGAGACAAATGTAGAGACGGTCACTAGGATATGACTCAATACTTTACACCCACAGGAATACGTATCTGAAAAATTGAATTAAATCTCAGTTTTAGAAGGTTTGATCTTATACACATTTAGACTTCATTAACATAAATCTGGTTATTACCTACATAGTTCTCCAAACGTAGGTATGTAGGTATAATATATGATACGCTGGCTAGATTTTTATGATAGAGAAGCACATGTGTAGAAAGATTGATCAGAAATCTCATGAAGACAACATCGCCAGATAAGATACATATCATTAGGAGAATTTATCTTTGATAAATTTTTATATATTATTTCAATTACTTTTACTTCTTTCTATTTGAAATATATAATTCTGTAATTGGTATTAAACGATTTGGCAATAAACTATATTATTAATAACCCTAGTGAACTTAAAGATTTGCATTCAAAGAGCCTTACTATCTATAGTATTAAAATTAAAACTACAATATACAACTTGAGGAATTAATTGAACAAAAATAATATTATTTTTGCATGTCAATCTATTTTTAAACCTTTGCACAACTCCAGTAACGCTGTCTTAAATATGGTGTGAAAGTGATAGAGAAATAGTGTCTTATTTAGCATTGTTGAATTTCAGCGAAGAGCTGTCCATACGATTTATCACAATATTGTCTTATTAATTCTGAATTGCATTGGCTTGTCTGTCACAGTGGTTGAACTCATTAAATACTACATTTCTGAAAGGTTCGAGAGAGTAAAGTTTGATGTGCCGTACTTCATGGGTTAAATTTGGGCCCCATTTTTTTCACCAATTACACATAATCTTCATGTATAAGCTTGCACACTACAAGTTAATGCTGATGATACACAAGTTGTTTTGTACAAGTGATCATGAATTATCTGTGTCACTAAAAAAAACTAAGACATCGATAGAGTTCTATGTAAATCTAACTGAGCCTTATTTTGTATTGTATGAAACCCATAAATTTTGTCTTTTCATTATTAACAAACCAAGTCGCTGTCGTTCAGTTTCAGAAATATTTGAAATACAAAATACAAAGCTATTTTGAAAATTTTCAGAAAATTTGCAAAATCATTAATAAAAATCACGTAGATAGGACTCTGCGGAACAGCACCACGAATTCCGTACCACTCCAGTTGATCAAACAAAATGTCATGATCAACACAGTCAAAGGTACGGCTTAAATCACAAAAAAATTCTATTGAATGTTTTGCAGAGTCCGAAGTTTTAATAATGTATTCATACAGAGCATGAATTCCTGTTAAAATTGAGTGATTGGCATGTTAATCACGTTGTTAACTTGTTAAAATTTTATTTTTATATTAATATGCGAGTAATCTATATAACATAGCATATTCAAAGGCTTTAGAGCAGCGATGCACATATCGCGGCCCACTGTCGATATTTATGCGGCCCCACAACGAATTCTAAAAATTGTTCGAAAAACTACAAAAGTAGGTAAAAACTTTTTATTTTATTCTAACTTTTGTAATTGTTAGTAAGATATGCATCTTTAAGTACCTACTACTTTCTTGTTCAAGTTTACTACTTAGGACAGGTATGCTCCTCGTCGTTCCAAGCATATTGTTACGAGACTAGAAATATGTCGAACCAACTAGATTACTCGACGATTCGCAAAACACGCCGATATTATCTCCGAACAATGTGGAAGGTTCTCGATGTTAGGTAACTCGTATAAATACAAAGCATCGCCCGCTATCGGGGCAGTTAATTTTTAACTACGATATTGTTTGAATTGTAATCTGTGAAGAATAAATGTTTCGTCGTTCGAACTTGGCATCTACCTACGTAACAATATAATATCAATTTAATATGGATAAACCAGGTCCCAGTAAGAAACGTAGTCGTATGGTTGAAGATGAAAATCGACAATTTCAAGAAATTTGGACCGAAAAATACTTTTTTGTTTCATCGCATAACAAAACTGTCTGTTTAATATGCAAGAGTAGTGTTTCTATTCCATAGGAATATAATGTGAAAAGGCACTATGAAACCCAGCATCAAACTTTTACCAAATTAACCAGCGAAAATCGAACGCAAACAATTTACACTTTAAAACTGGAACTAATAAGCAAGCAAGCCACGTTTATAAAACTAATTCAAGATGCTGAAACAGCTACTGAAGTTAACTATGAAATATCTCGAATAATAGCAAAAACTTGTCGGCCTTTTAAAGATGGTGAATTTGTTAAGTAGTGTTTAGATATCGCCGCAAAAAAAAATGTGTCCGAAAGATGCAAAGAAGTTTTAGAAAATTCAACTAAATCGGATGACTGTTCAAAGAAGAATTACCACATTAGCAGCTAATATAGAAGAGCAATTAGCTACCAATTCGAAAAGTTTTAAGTATTTTTCTATAGCACTCGACGAATCTACAGATATAACTTCCACTGCTCAACTCTCAATATTTTTACGGGGTGTAACGCAAAATTTTCAAGTGAGTGAAGAACTGATTGGTTTGAGTTGACAACTCAAACCAAGGGGAGTGACATGCTCAAAGCTCTTCTGGAAAAATTTTCTATAATGGATTTGGATTTAACGAAATTATCTGGTATTACGACTGACGGAGCACCTTCAATGATTGGTAGTAAATCTGGGATAATAACTATGTTAAAAGAATATTTACAAACTAAAAACATAGATACCAAGGAATTAATGGAGTTTCATTGCATTATACATCTGTTCAACATTATTGGGATTTGAAAATGTGATGAAAGTTGTTGTACCTACCATTGCATTTAACGGAATGTTCATAACATTCCTAATTATAGTTCCACCATTAGTAATAAACTTTTGTTTATACTGCGAATCAGACGACGCAACCTATTATTTTCTTTCATGTCCTTCTTTTTCTTTCTCTTTTCTTAAGGATTAATTTTGTTTTTTCTACTCTTGATTTCGTTCATCCTCCTGGGTAGCAGATGTCCAGTTCTCGTTCCATCTTTTGGGAGGTCGACCGGGGGGTGTCCTTGTACTCGGTATTTTTTCCTTTGCCCAATTTGCCCATCCATCCTCTGTCATTTTGTCGACGTGGTCTCTCCAACATCGTCGTCTCGATCTCGTAAAGTGCACCACATCTTGAATTTTGAAATCTGCTTTTATATCGATGCTTCTTATCTGCATATGTGAGTCTCACGGATGTTTTATATATGCGGACTTTGCTTTCAGTGGACATGTATTTATTCCTCCATATGAGGTCCCTCAGGTAGCCAGAATTTCTTGAGGATTTGTTCACTTGAGTCATTGTAAATCGTCTCCGTTATCCGCCATTAAAATTGTGTCGTCAGCGTAGCATAGTATCTCTATCGATTCTTGGCCCATTCTGTATTCGCGATCAACTTCTATTACACTATTAATTATTTTATCCATAATGAAGTTGAACAAGATTGGGCTCAAGTATCTCCCTGGCGGATTCCAGTTAGTAGTGGTACTTGTTCTGTAAATCTCTGTGATATTTTAATCTTTGTGGTGTTATTTTTATTCAGCTCTTTTATTACGTTAATGCAAGGTAAGAGTATCCATTCATCAGAAAATTTAACTTTTGTTCCAATAAATTTATTCACTCGCACTATCTTAAAAGACCCGTTCAATCCAACATCTTAAAATTATAATTTAAATTATTTATATGGTCAGAGTTTAAAATCCTTCTCAAGCAAAAAACACTTTCACTCTTTTCACCAGTAAAAACAGCTTGGCGCTTTTGCAGTTCTATACGTAGCTCACACAATTTTAAATCCTTTACAGATATATTAGCCATATTTAAAAATAAATCAATACAACTTACAACACAAAAGAGCAACTGTAAAGAATACGTCAATCCCTAGAGTACTAGTTTTACCGTTCTTTCTCTACCTATACACCGTAAATATCAATAAATAATTCTATTTCTGTAACAGGTAAATTCACACGCACCACATTGCAAATCGCCAGATTGGCATGATTACTGATTAGTCTCTCAAAATGTGTAATAATATGGACCAGAAAGTATATGAACTTTCTTGAGCAATTCCAGAGAAATTTAGTAAAACAAAAACATGGGAATTACTTTTAGTCGCGATACTAAGTATTTGGACCTAGTCGTAGAAAGCGATTTCAAAGCACGTTGATGCAGCCTACCAACATTTGGGAGTGACCTATCCTCTCAGGCATTATATCTCTCTCTAACGAAAGAAATTGCTATATGATTTATTTAGTTAGATTCATTTTTCTATTAATCAACAAGATCTAAGATAGTAGTATATTTGGTGAAGGACCTAGGAGTCACCTTTGACGCAACACTATCTTTCAATACGCACATTAATAATATCTGCTCAAGTGATTCTAAATCGCTAGGATTTATTATTAGAGGTCTAGGTACTTCAATGGTATTAATCTGCTAAAGTCATGGTATTTTGCGTTTGTGGTCTTTAAGTTGGAATATGCCTCAATTATGTGTTTTTCTTACTGTGTGCATCACAAGCAATTTCCATTGTCCTATAACGTACTCGTCTTTTAAATAACTTGATTACAAACAGGATTGATTTTCCTAAACTTGTGGGGGTAGTTAGATTCAATGTCTTTCAAGCGATGTTACGACATTGTCTTAGATTCATCGTACCAACACCTAGGACGAACTTTCTGATAAGATTGTCTTTTTATCACATGACTAGGAGTACAGAGATCTGTAGTGACGTATTCATTGGTGAATTTGTGGAGAATTTTGTCTTATTACTGGGATGAAGTTCCGCTGGATTTTAAAAATCTTATTAGCACTAGCAGTAGTAGTAAGAGTATTGTCACATGAAGTCACATGACTTTTCTCTGACACGATCTCACAAAATATTAAATTGATAATTTGTTAATATGATGAATGATGATGATATGATGAATTTGTTAATACTTATTATATTAAGCTTAGCACTGACTCTTATTTAGTATTACCTGGGTTTGATGGTAGAGCAGAACCAACTCTAAGCTGTGTTGTGAATTAGATTCTGAGAAGATCATACCTTCACTTTTCTCCTTTTTTTTTGATTTCTTTGCATGTTTTTTATTATTTTATTATTTATTTATACAGGGTGTCCAGAAACTCTCCTGCCAAACGAAGACCGGAGATTCCTCAGATAATTTTAAGACAATGTAACCCAATTCACCCTAGTCGGAAAATGCTTCCTAAGGGAGCTAGAGCTCTTTGAAGATGGCGCCTTGTAATTAGTTTTTCTTTTAATATCTCCCGAACGCTTCTACTTAGAAAAACAAAAACTGGTATGGTTATTTATCCTCCAGAGATGAATCGATTCCATTAATTGCGAATTTCTAGTACCGGTCATAGGCGTCCGTTTTGGGTAGGTAAACGGTTATTTTAACGCATAACTTTTTTGTGTTTAACTTTTAAGCATTTGTGACACTAGATTATTAAATTTTCAGGTATTCTAGTACTAAAAGGTACTCTTACTTTAAGTCGGTAGGATACACCGTTTTCTAGAAAAATCGATTTTAAAATTTTTCGTTTTTTCGTCATTAAAATTCAATTTATTATTTTTTGCACTAGTTCGCTCTGAACTGCCGACAGAAATAAAACCTACGTTTTTAATTGTCAAATTGTTGTCAGTTCGCGAAGTTTATCTTTTAATTTTTTACTTTGTAGCATTCAAACACAACGATTTCAATTTAAAAAAAAATGGTTTTTACTAACGAACAATACGCCGATATCCACTTAGTTTATGGAGAAATGAGGTTTAACGCTCGAGCAGCGCAACGTAGATACGCTGAAAAATTTCCCAATCGTCAGCATCCCACTCACTCGACATTTACAGCTCTTCATCAACGATTAAGAGAAACAGGTTCAGTGGTCCCAAAAAAAAATGAAACAGGGAGACATAATGATGTAACAGCAGAACATGAAGATGTTATTTTAAGGGAAGTTGAGGAAAATCCAGAAATTAGCGATCGAAGACTATCTGCCATGTACCCCACAATTTCAAAATCTGCCGTAGGAAATATCTTACACAAGGAAAATTTATATCCTTTTCATTTTACAAAGGTGCAAGCACTGCTAGAAGGAGATTTTCCTGCTCGTGTAGAATTCGCAAGATGGTTACAAAATCAGATAAATCAAGATGAAGATATTTTCAGGTACATTTTGTTTGGTGACGAAGCTTCATTCTCAAAAAATGGAATTTTTAATGTACCTAATGCACACTATTATTCGTACGTTGGTGACAATCCCCACGTTGTTCAAGAATTTAAGCATCAGCATAGGTTTAGCATAAACGTCTGGATTGGAGTAGTTGACGATTATCTACTTGGACATGTGGAATTACCTGCTCGTTTAAATGGTGTTGATTACTTACATTTCCTGCAAAATATTTTACCTGATTTGTTAGATGAGGTGTGTTTAAATATTCGGCAAAACTTATGGTTTCTACAGGACGGCTGTCCGGCCCACTTTAGCAGGAATGTACGAGACTTTCTAGATAATAACTACGAAGACCATTGGATTGGAAGAGGCGGTCCAGTTGCTTGGCCAGCAAGGTCGCCGGATTTGAATCCTTGCGATTATTGTGTTTGGGGATACATAAAAGCATTTGTTTATTCCGTTCCGATACAAAATCGTGCACAACTCTGGCCAAGGATACAAGATGCTGGCAACGAATTTAGAAATAACTATGGAATTTTTGCAAGAATTCGGCGTTCTCAACGCAAAAGTGTAAATTTATGCATAGAGACTAATGGTCATCACATCGAGCATATTTTGTAAGTATCTACCTTTGATACTTGTCCTTTTTTTGTTAGTTTCGTTCCATTGTAATAAATACTTTGTTTTTAAAAACCTTCAGCTAAAATTTTGTTTCAAATTGATTTTTGCTTCTTTTCCCAAACTTTTTTTTACGAATTGTGTGCTGCATTTATTGGAACAAAAGATGATTTATTAAATTAATTTTCATCCATGCCTTGATAGTCCTAGCCAACTTCGTCGCTAAAAATAAGAAGGTACATAATAAATTGAATTTTAATGACGAAAAAACGAAAAATTTTCAAATCGATTTTTCTAGAAAACGGTGTATCCTACCGACTTAAAGTAAGAGTACCTTTCAGTACTAGAATACCTGAAAATTTAATAATCTAGTGTCACAAATGCTTAAAAGTTAAAGACAAAAAAGTTATGAGTTAAAATAACCGTTTACCTACCCAAAACGGACGCCTATGACCGGTACTAGAAATTCGCAATTGATGGAATCGATTCATCTCTGGACGATAAATAAGCATACCAATTTTTGTTTTTCTAAATAGAAGCGTTCGGGAGATATTAAAAAAAAATTATTACAAGGCGCCATCTTCAAAGAGCTCTAGCTCCCTTAGGAAGCATTTTCAGACTAGGATGAATTGGGTTAAATTGTCTTAAAATTATCTGAGGGATCTCCGGTCTTCGTTTGTCCGGAGAGTTTTTGGACACCCTGTATATTTTATTATAACGAGTCAAATGAAATGATAATCAAATCTGGTGACCCATATCTATCCGAATATGCATCTGTCATGACCAAGCAAATCTTTTAAAGCTCACTATGTTTTGTCGTACTAATTATATAGAATTCTAGAAGTCATGATTTATTTTATTATATTAGGGCTGCTTTGTCTTCAACGTTGCCCACTTTATTCCTAAGAACATGTTTTTGATAACAATATGACCAGCAATCATCAATGATTTTCAACGACATTTAATTAGCATCATTCGTAAATAGTGGACTTCGAAAGACAATTATTACATTATTCAGATAATATTTCAAGAATATAATTTTTTTCTTCTTTTCTATGGGCGCTACTATAATGGGTTTGTATTAAATTTTATTGATTTTAATTAACTAACAATGCCCCGCAATACAAACTAGGTCACGAAAATTAGTAGCAAATGTTACAATTCTGTTATAAATTAGCACAACAGCTATCAAAGTATATGTGATTGGAAAAAGACAGTGGAAAACTATATTAGTCATAAGTACACGTCATGAAGATACTTATCTGATGTGTAGTAAAGTAAGTCTATAATAATAGTGTTACATATATTTAGTTTATTACACACATTAATGCATTCCATAAGAAGAAAGGGATGTGTTCTAGAATTATATACTTTTTGAGTGTTTTTTTTTAATATTTCTACTGAATTCGTTTCTACGTATGTGCGTGTGTGTGCATGTGATTGCCTCACGACGTCTGCGAGGACATCTATTGGATCGATTGGAAGGCACAACATTCCAACGAAGCTCGTCCGCTCCAAATGTTAATATATTCTGAAGAGTTTAATTTAGCACATAGCTGTAGGGGGCGGAGGTGGACCCGGGGGCCTTAAGAGGAAAAGGGAAAGAGGTATGAAGGGTGTAGCAGCGGCGGCAAAGTGAAGAGGAGATGCAGTGCGGCGAAGGGATGTGTATATATATATATACTTATATATATGTATATGTATGTGTAGATCTGTATGTGCACACGTGTGTGAGTATATGTGTGTTTCACCCCGCCCCCCGCACATTCGTCTTCTTCGTTTCTTCCATCCGATATTCTGATCGCGTTTACTCCGGGCATTGTGGACACAGGAATATATTAAAAGTGGATACGGATTGTTGACGTTTGCACAGTCAGATTGCACACGAACGGACTCTGCGACTCATCCGACGCTAGGACTTCAAAGATATCGGTTTCCGAGACGACATGTGACTCGAGGTCCCTCTGAAAAGTAGCATTCATTGATGGGTCGGTTGGCTGGTTGCTTCGTTGGTGCCCACACTGATTGTGAAGCTGCCGACTTCGGTTGATGGTGTTTGCCATCGATGCTACCAGTTTTAGATAACTCATCCTTTCTCCTTTTTAAATCGATAACAATGAGGAGACTCTTTCGTATTTATGAGATGGTTTTACGCGTTTCTGTTATTCGAGAATGACAATGAAAGCGTCCGTCAAGGAATCGAATTATGCTAAATGGATTTCATTGTTTCTGAGACGAAAATATACGTTTCAAAGTAGTACAGTTTACGTAAATTAGCTTAAACTCAAGACGTTCTTTATAAATTTAAAATCTCTTTGATTTTAGATTAAATATTCTGACTATAAATTAAACAAATGTTCTCCTATTCAGAGAATACATGAAAAAGTATAGGTATTTATTTGTCTTCATTTACAATTAAACACTCGAAATTGCATGTAGTATATAAATCAGAGAAATGTTACTGTGAAAATATGTTTTGCAATTTAATTCATATATACAGTGTGATCCATATATGTTAGGTTGCTATTATATATTGTTTAAAATGCTTCAACAGTTAACCATTTATTACCTATAGTTATAATGTATATTTCATTTATTACTTGACTACTGTTATTATATACAAAAGATTTGATATATAGGAAATAAAACAGTACACGAGAAGAAATTATTTTCCGTACTCTTCGCGGAGGTATTAGGTGATATTGGTGTCTTTATAATGCATCTGTTTACGTCGAGTACACACCCATATCACTTATATCTCCTCGAGCTAACCAAAAATTTATTTCTCTTAGTGTACCTATATAAGTACTTTGCTGTACTTTCAGAGAAGGTTTTCGTCAACATTATTGTCGGGGATATCGTTAACTAATATTATCTCAGAAAAGACTCTTCTCGATCAATTGTATCTCAGTAATTAAACCGTACCTTAAAATAAGGTATGTTCAATTAAAATAATGGATAATTTGATTCAAAATGATGTAATTTTATATATTTTTGTTATTTCTATGAATATTATTTCTTAATAAATTCTTTCAGTAAGATTAGATAGTATTGGTTTTACCCCTGTCTTTTTTCGGTACTTATACACAAACTCAGAAAATTCAAGGATTTTTAATATTTCAAGATTTAAAGATTCTTACAGAACGAAAATAATTTAAAACTAATTCATAAAGAATAAAAATGAAGCTATGTAATAGTGATAGTATGTTTGTGCCAAAATAATACTGCGTACTGCGTAGATATTTCGGGGAAAATTTCTAAAAAGTCTTTAATTTGCTCATAATCCAAAACAGATAAATGTTCGATATTATATTATATACTTACCTATATATCGATAACTTAATCTATAAGAATTCATTTTTGGTAGTTTATACGCCTTCATGAGTCGATTGACATGCTAAAAACTTAATTCAAGTCTGGACGAATGTTAATGCAGTTTTATAGAAAAAAGTACATATACAAATCCATATTATAATAGTCTTGAAATCCACATACCTGAATGAGTACTTACTTCAGGTTGCATTCACACGTGCTAATGAACTAACCGACAAGTACTATAGCCTGACAAATAAAGTATCTAACTATTATGGAAATAATGAAGTAAAAAATAATAGAAAGGATGTATTTTATGTACTTTAAACCTCTTATGATGACATATCTTACTATATGATATATTTGGATTATAATTGAATTATAAAAATAATGATAATAAGACTTTATTTCAGTAAAGCATTACAATATTGAGAAGGTAAAAGAACAATTGAAAAAAAGTAACATTAGTAGCTTGTTTAAAAAATTGTATTTGTTAATATATAGATCTGTATCTACATTTTATTTATTACTGTTTACGAATATATGTAAGATGTTATTTGGAATTATATTCTAAGAAGTCCTTGAAGTAAATGGTTTCATAACTAAAACTTAATGTAAATGTATATGTATAGATTGTTCATACATCCATAGATCTCGTATTGAAATCATGAAAATCATGGTTAATGTTATAACTACCTTTACAATTGTGTACATTGTTTGCCTATTTGTGTATAAGGTTGCAAAATAAAGTCCTGATATAAGGATAAATAAATAAAAAAAGGATTTCGCAGTGTCTTGAGGCTTTATACCAGCTATCGACCTTCTTCTTCTTTCAAAATATAAAAGTGTAACTTGCTAAAACCACATACATTCTAAAGACAGAAAAAATCTGGTGCGGAATTTGACGCAAATTAACTGAGAACCCAGCGCATGAAAGAAAAGGAAAGGATTAGACTGAGGAATAGATGATGCGAGGAACACTGAGATAAAGAAAGAACGAATAAAGGGAAAAAGATGCTAAACACAAAATAACAAGAAAAAGAAGAGCATAGAAGTATTTCTCTCTTGAAGAAGAACAAAATGGTTTATAAGCCTTTCTAAATATATAAAATTATATACAAGTAAATGTATATGCATGTGTATGGGATTCCATTTCTCATTATCCAGTAGTTATGCATTGTGATGATAGAGGGGAAAGGAAATTTAAATCCATACATATTTGTAAGTACGAAGGACCTACATATGTACATATCAGATGTCTTATATTTTTACATATGTACATATCAGATGTCTTATATTCTTCTCTCATATAAGTACATCGAGACGCAGAGAGGTGCGAAGACTGAAATTGTTCCCGTTGAGTTTTCTACCCAACCCAACCAACTTCCATGTTCTCAGATTATATCGTTGTGATGGTGTTCAAATTATGCTGTTCTGCGAAACTTGTTTACAATATGCCATATGGTTCAAAACAAGTGGTCTCACTTGTTATATATACTAACTCAATCTGTATATAAAGATGAATGAAAATTGATGCTAAAGATAAAACATAAAAGTTGTTCCTTGGGTAAGTAGGTACCTATCTAGCTACTATTGTCAACCACATTTTTTGGCACATATTTGAAAAGGAGGTAAAGTAAATTGCAAACATGTTCAGTCTTTGTAGAAAAGACAAGCTCTTGCTATAGGTATCATTAAAACACAATTTTGATTGTTAATTTAAGTTAATTATAATATCAACTCCCACAGTAAATTACAGCCAAAGTACAAAAAGCGTTTAACTATTTACATCCCATTTAACGTGGAAAAGAATTGCAAGTCTAGTTATATTATATTTTTGGTGTGTAGGTACATATTTACGTATTATTTTCATATTCTATATCTTTTATGTTAAATATGTTAATTAAAAAAACTTAGGTAGGTATATACAATAAACCTTATATTCTGAGAGTTTAAACAACGTCTATGCAAAACCAATAGAAGTAAAACGTAATGCAATTATTATTCTATTTGTAACAAATACGAGAATGAGAAAGAACTCAGATCGCGAAAGCGGAGACGAACCCATCAGAGGACAGAGGAACGTAATCGAATCTCTCTGTCTCATCCACCACGAATAAGAAAAAGAAGAAACACATACACAGTTACGTGTGTATAAAAGAAAGGACATTTAATATAACAAAAAGCTCGCCTTCTTCTTCGGAATTCCGATATTCTCCAAATTTCTTTCCCGCTGCCGCACAAAACCGATTCTTTCGCGCGATCCATTAAAATTATTCTAGAGAGAGGCCCTTCCAGGCATCTACGCGACTATATGTGTGATATACATAGTAGAAAAGAGTGCTCTGCATACATTAGTATATTAGCAAGAGCGAGACAAATATAAGGCGGGGCCTGTCGGGCGGGGGCGTATACAATATGGCGGATAACATCCCCCCACTATATCCCTTCCATCGTCTGTATCATGCACTAAGAATTATAATTGCATATAATATGTATGTGTATGTATGAATGAGTGTGCAAGGGAGAAAGAAAAATAAAATACCGAGAGGAGAGAGCAGAGGATATACATCCATATTTCACATAGCGCCCCCCTGTACTGGACCCCAGCAAAACGTAATGGAAAAGTCGAGGAAGAGCAGTTCGCGAACGTGTCTCATCTCGATATGAAGCAAGCTTTTTTCCGCAAATTTCTAGCAACCCCTGTGGACATACATATCGTATTAATTATCATCAAATTATCTTTTATTTATGAGGGAGTTATTTAAAATATCTCCTACTCTCTACGTAAGATATGAAAAATAGCTTGCTTACATGCATACCCACATAGAAAAAGGCATCATTAGTAATCAATAGTTAAAGTTTTAGCATAAATCTATTATACAATTCCATAGAAAGTACCTACATACATAGCACAGGATTAAAACTTGTTTGGCAAATTTTCGGTGAAACGAAGATGTAATGAAAGTGAAAAGAATACGTTAGGTATTCTTATGATTTCAAAATCTCCGACAAGTTTCTAGATGTATTTTAATTATTGGGCTTATATAGAATTCTTCGATTTATTTCATTCAAACACTTTTTATCCAGATCTTTGCATCCTACAGATGAATATGCCTGTCCCGAAAGTATTGAGTCAGGTAGAATATTTCTCTCTACTATTTCTATACTCATAAAATACTATAAACCTATCTGATAATCTTCTCTAAATATAAATTGTTAGTAAGGGATCCAAATTCAGCCTGAACTCGTTGTTTAATACAAATTTCGCTGTTCTAGTTGCTTGATTGCTGCTGATGCCAGAATAAGTTTGCTGTTATTGGAAATATCTTTCCCATCGAATCCAAAAGTACCTAACTAGACTATGTTTTGCTGGAATTTTGCCAAAAGCTTTATCACCAGCACATTGAATGGAGCTAGAAACAGGTATGTCATTGTATACATTGCGTCATCTTGAAAAGAATAGACCATATAGTCTATAAACACTACCTAAGCAGTGTTTCTACTTGTTCCTAAGGCCACTTCCAAACAAAACTGACTTACTTCAAATTTATCGCAAAATATATAAAAAGAACGTATATGGGTTCGAACTACTACATTAGTGCGATACTATCGCAAATGATCTACTTTTTTTGGCATATGCCACATTAATAACGCACTAATTTTAATTAATTCCATCCCCAAAATTTCTTGCTGTGTTGGCTTAAATGCAAAAATTGAGTTCAAAGAAGGTGGTGGTAATATTCTGTTTTCGACAACTACTTCTAAAAGGATTGCCCAAACTTCAAATTAATTTCTCCAAGAAGATTTATTACTTCGAAATATACCTGAGCATAATTTTGATTTCTATACGATTTTTGTAATTCTGTACCTACTACAGTAAAGTTATTTATTTGTGGTGCAAATATAGTTGTTCTTTAGGGGTACAACTATAAAAGCACCATAAATTATCATTTCACTATTAATTGATACTCGTAAGACAGCGAAAGTGTATTCATACATTTTCTTAATTTAAGTAATTATCAAAGTATTTTAATTAATAAACTTTCTATTATAATTAAATTATTTGAGCAATTTGCGCTGGTCGTAAACTTCATTTGTTATGTTCTACAATAATCTACCACCAACGCTATCAGTACTGCTGTGTTGAATATGTATGGTGAAACAATTAAGCATATTTTGTAGATAACTCTGTTGTAGAAATACGGGGAAAAAATACGAAATTTACTCAGACTGAGAGTTGCATATTTCAAAATTATTTTTAATATGGCGACTTACGCAAACTTTTGTACCTCTGGTGTATATTATGTAAGTTTCAGTATTTCGTTTATTTCATTTCGAACTTCTTTTGAAAAGCACAAATAATTTACAAAAAAAGAAAAACAACTTCCCTGCTCGAAAATAGGTACCTATTAAAGTATTAATAAAATGAATCATTTATTCAATGAAACAAATTGAAAACCTGAACGCATGAAAAAATTTCTCTTTGCCAATTTCAGTTTTTAGGTTTTAAGATATTGATGGGTCTTGTTTGTATTGTATTTAACTGTAACGGTTATGACATTATTATTAATTAATAATTATAATACATAATCATATATTTAAGAATCTCATGCACACCAAAGAAAGAAAGTTGAAATTAATGATTGACTATTAAATAGGAGGTTGTACCCACACTAGCAAGCACAGAACATATGCGAAGCCATTATAGTGGGCCAAACACAACTAATTAATCAAAGACTAAAGGAACACAGACAAAAAGAACGTAAATCTAGCCATCATCAAACAATACAATCACCCAAAACAAGCGTAAACCACACAAACTGAGTCAACTAAGATCATAATGTTCTTGTAATATACACGTAACAAGAGACAAAACAGATGATTTCATGCAACGAGCGGAAGCAATAAGAGAAATATGGCATACGGGAAGTCATACCAAAGTATTTTCTCCACTAACTTGCACTTCATGCATACAACTACAAATATCTTGCATACGAAATGCTTGCACCGTAATTCGAAAAATCTTAAGCAACACAGGTAGGTAACAACTCAAAAGATGCATAATAGGCACTATGATTATCAATTCCGCACGGTTCTGTGAAACCTGAAGTGAAAAAGTTTGAGAGACAAAAAACAATAATAATAATAATTTATTAACATCGTCCAACAGCTTGATGCCAATTATAAGGAACCATGGTCACTTTGAGCCATTGCGTGGTATGATTAAAAGTATTTGCTTTAACATAAAGTGGAAGCCTTTACTTCCAAATATTTGAGGAGTACAATCTTTTACATAAAGTATTGATGATAGTATTGAAGCAAGTACTATAAGAACGCTGAAAATGAAGAAGAGAATAGATCTTCAGATGGCATTTGTTCTTCTGTTGGAAGATTTTAAAATACTTCTTGATAAGCCGCAAACTCCAGCAATAAAAGCAAAAAAAGAAAAATCGGAGAAGTCACTCCCTGATGCCTACAGCAAGAATACAATGAAGTAATAACTATAACAGGTTATGAAGAAAATGAAATGAAAATAGAGGAGTAACAAGTAAATTATTCTTATAGAAAAAGTTCAAGGAGCAAATCCAGTGTGTAGTAAAAGACCAGATAATCTTATTTATACTTCATTCATTAATACTCTATGTAGTCACAATAATAAATGATAACGGTGCTGTAACCTCCGGCTATGCGACTGTTCTACTAGTAAGTCAAGTGGTTCAACAATACTGTCGCCTTCTGAAAAAAGAAAAAAGTCACACTTAGGCAAATAAAAAGTGAATCGGAAGAGTTTCATGGATATTTTGTGCAACAACTGCAAAGAACATGCTTAATTCAACAAATTTAGGCCGCTCGAGCTCAAGAAAGTGAAGGAATAATATCAAACGAAGACCATCCAAGAGAACTCGTTAATACTATATTCTGAACCTTTACACAATAATATCAGTCATAATTGTGAAGAGGTCTGATCTTTTCTATATTTGATTAATTATAATGCGTTACCTAAGAAAAAAATGAGGTGTGGCCACCACACGACTTTCTTATACGTGTGAGCGTTTCAAACTATAGAGTTTCAAAAATTTTTCTTGTAAAAATTATTTAGAATCCTATTATAAGTACGTCTATTCTCTTAATAAATCTCTATAGAATGCATACTTTGCGAGATATTCGAAAGAAAGTGCTACTCGCTAAGAGTAAAAGTATTACTTCCGTTCCGAATTTTGAAATTTTATTTATACAAAAAATATTTCAAAACCAACTCTAAATAGTTTTGTACTGTTGACAAATATTTATAGAATGCATAATTTACGACATATTGGCAAAAAATCGTTATTCGATAAGAGTAAAAGTGATACTTCCGGTCCGAATTTTGAAATTTTTTTTATACAAAAGATATTGAAAATTAAGTTGTAAATACTTTTATAATCGTAGCGTACCTGTCTAAAAAGCAAAATATTTGCAAAAAACTGATTTTTGATAAGAGTGAAAGACCTATTTCCGGTATCAATTTCGAAAAACTTTCATAATAAAATTCTTCTCAAATTCAATTTTGAGTACATATGAATTCTTTATAAATTTGTTTAAACTTAGTAGTTGACAAAATATTGGCAAAATTAGATTTTTTCACTGAAGTAAACTACTGCTTCCGGTCTGCCGATTTTACTGAAAATCTAATCAGATCTCAAGAGGGAGATTATATTTGTAAATATAAAATTTGGACTTGATACCTATAGCGGTTTGACCGCTATCGTGGTCACACACACACGCACACACACACACTGACACACAGACATTTTTTAAAAACCACTTTTTCGGTATCAGGGGACTTCAAAACGTGGACATCTGCAAAAATCTTGAGGTCGAAAATTTTCATCATCATAATACTTCCTCATACTACGTATAAGAAAGTAAGAATATCGAAATAAATGTTTTGCATTTAAATGAAGTATTGCTGTTCAGTTTACATTATTCATTCTACCTACATATAAATAAAACTCACCCCTATTCTGCAAGAACTTGTTGAACAACAACCTCCGGATGTTGCTGGCTCGCACGACGGACCCATGACGCGCCGTCACCTTGCGACGCTTGACAAATAGGTGGATCGTCATCAATAACGTCAAAATCTTCATAAGGATCCTACAAACATTTAGCAACATTGTGAAGTATGAATCTTGCTACTATAAAGGTACACAATCCTTCAGTTTTCAGTCGCAGAATATGATGAAGCATTGGGTAACGTCTTTTCAACTCCCAAGGCAGCCTTCAATTTGAACTCGGTTGTTACAATGCACCTTATTATACGTAATTTGAGTTGCAGTCGAAGGGTTTTTATAAGGTACCAATAACCACGCAGCGATACCATATCCTTCGTCCCATAGCAAGCCCTACTCATTATTATTTCCGGGAAAAAAATGAGGAGTGGCCACCACACGACTTTCTTATACGTATGAGCGTTTCAAATTACAGAATTTTAAGAATTTTTTTATACAAAAATTATTCAAAATCCTATTCTAAGTACTTCTATTCTCTTAATAAATCTCTATAGAATGCATACTTTGCAAGATATTATCAAAAAAGTGCTGTTCGCTAAGAGTAAAAGTGCTACTTCCGGTCCGAATTTTGAAATTTCATATATACAAAAAATATTGCAAATCCAGTTCTAATTACTTTTGTACTCTTGATAAATATATATAGAATGCATAACTTACGACATATTTGCAAAAAATCGTTATTCGATAAGAGTAAAAGTGGTACTTCCGGTCTGAATTTTGAAATTTCTTTTATACAAAAGATATTGAAAATTATGTTTTAAATACTTTTATACCCGTAACGTACTTGTCTAAAAAGCATGACTTGCGAAATATTCGCAAAAAACTGATTTTCGATAAGAGTAAAAGACCTACTTCCGGTAGGAATTTCGAAAAACTTTTTAAATAAAATTATTTTCAATTTCAATTTTAAGTATATATGAATTCTTTATAAATTTGTTTAAACCTAGTAGTTGACGAAATATTGTCAAAATTCGATTTTTTCCGCTGAAGTAAACTGCTACTTCCGGTCTACCGATTTTACTGAAAACTAATCAGATCTCAAGAGGGAGTTTATACACGTAAATACAAAATTTGGAATTGATATCTACAGCGGTTTGACCGCTATCGTGGTCATACAGAGAGAGAGAGAGAGAGAGAGAGAGAGAGAGAGAGAGAGAGATTTTTTAAAAACCACTTCTTTGGTATCAGGGGACTTCAAAACGTGGACATCTGCAAAAATCTCGAGGTCGAAAATTTTCATTATCACAATAATACTTCCTTATACTACAATCTATCGCTCTTATTGCCCCAGGTATCGTCCAACCCTCTTTCGCTAATTCAATTTCGCGGGCATTGTGAGGAAAAGACATCTAAATGTTTTTCTTTTCAACACAAACTTATGAAACTTCGATTTACTATGTTTGAATGTTGTTGAAACCCAGGATCACCTAGAGTACTTAAACATTTATCAATTTTCGCTACTCCTCTCGCTTCAGTATGATTTCCTAAGCATTTTTTAAGTGAAAACTTCTATGGGCGCGTTGATGCATTGATTGTTGGGCACTGAACGAGACTGAGCCGTCACGCTCGGAATGAAACGCTAGTTCGGGAAAAGTCGGCTCGACTCTCGGCTTTGTATTACAATACTAACTAGCGGTATTTAATTTCAATTAAATTGAAATTTAGAATAAATACGCGAAATATTGTATTTTTATTTTCCGAAAAATTCTTGTCCGCGTGCAGATTCGATCCCGAGCCGCCCGGGTATACAGCAGGCACGTTACCATTAGACCAGTGCGGGTACTCGCATGAGAATTATAAAATTTGTATATATACATGAGTACGTATGAATTTTTGAAGTGAAAACTTGATCAGACCGAGCGAAATGTACTAGAATAATGTATACACAATAATAACAAATATATATTTTTTAAATGTAATATAGAACGAAAATGGAAAATGTAAATGTAAATGAATATAGAACGAAAAAAAAAGTTGTACCAATTTCGTATTATTAACCTCGCCTTGTTGAAGTTTTCACTTCTGCCGTGTGGTCTAAACCACACCCAAAACTTTTTTATATATCATTTACTGGTTAATGTAAAAGAAAATTTTTATTTCTTATCACTACCATGATTAAAATACCAAAAACACTTATTAGAATTTCCACGTTACAGATTGAAGTTTAGTGAGAAAAATCCTCATTTCCTAGCTATTAAAGCATTTAATAAAATACCTAAGAATTACAAATATAGTGAAACTTCCCATAGGCGGACACTGTTCGTTCCGACAAAACTGCCCGGTCAAGAGAAGTGCCCGTTTATCAGAAGACAGAAAAAATTAAGTAAAAACGCAAAGCTAAACTTTTATTTTTAACACACAGTGTAAAATTATATAGCTCACTAAGCATACCAAACGCTTGTACATCATCTTTTTCAAAACAAAATTGTTTAGTTGTTTTTTAATTTTTCCATTAGCGTACACATTTGAGCCACTTTAGATAACGGAATTTTCAAGATCAAATTGATCACTTTCAAACTGCTTATTTACTTCTCGAAATCATGTTTTCTTGAAACAATTTTTAATTTATCAGATGAGTCATCGTCCCATGCTTTTTTATTAAAATAAATCGCTTCTAATACGCTCATAGGATTGGTTAAATTATGTACCGAATCAGAACTCTCAAACTGCGATAAGATGTGTTTTAGTATTAAATGTCGGTACCAAGTTTTGAACATTTTGATAATGCCTTGATCTAGCGGTTGGCAGTAAGCTGTCGTATTTGGAGGTTTCAGGCTAATTCACGTGAACTGAGCTAGTTTTTCTTATTATATTCCATGATCCAAATCTTTTCTTTCAGAGTTAAAGTGTTACTTTTTTTATATTGTTTTCTACAATAATTAAAATACGTACATAGTTCATATGAATTATGCCATGAAAACAATTTAAAACTTCTACAAAGAATGTAACAAGTATGTATTCTAATACATATTACACACAAGACATCCAGACGAAGTTGATTTGCGAGCTAAACAAATATCTATACTGTTCAAATGAAATCATCGACGAAGGTAGAGGATTTACCGGAAATAATTACTAATTCTCGATTCTCGCGTCCGTTTAATGGAAACTTTGCGGTCAAAAAGCAGATAAATAACTGTCAGCGCCCGTTCAAGGGAGTGTCTGCATAAGAGAAAACAATTTATTAGGGATTCCCTACCGGATAAAATGTCCGTTTAAGGGAAGTGTCCGTTAAGGGAAGTTTCACTGTACTTACTATTAGATAATAATAATAATAATAATAATATGTCTTTATTATCCAACAGAATACTCCATTTACAGGATAATTATTGCAAAATAATTTGGAGCAGCTGCTCTGTACAATGTAGAAATACAAATAAAAATGTGCTGAAGAAAACAATAACAAAAAAGTCTGTCATATGTCAGTCAGAGTTCAGTGCAAGTTGCAACAAAGTATCAAGAAATCCAATCACACTAATATATTTCAGGAAACATCTTTGCACTCGCTCCAAACTTATTTCTTGGTGTAAATAGTGTGGATACCAAATGATAGCACCGTACTCCAGTCTACTTCGAACGAAAGAGTAATATATCGACCTCACAGCCAGTAAACCATTGAAATTCCTGTATGAACGGATAAAGAAACCCAATGATTTAGTAGCCGCACTGCAAACTGAAAAAATATGATCCGTAAATCGGAGAGCAGAGTCGAAGAGTAGGAGTCCTTTTCAACTCTCCTCTCCGATTTACGAACCATATTTTAGTGAAATGCGTATGCCTGGGTATTGCTATTCGATTCACGTGGTAATCAAAGAAGACAGGGTTAGAGACTTTAGTGTACGTGACTATTGCTCATTTTTCTATATTTAAGAATATTTCATTTTGCAGACACCAATCATAAACTATCTGCAAATTGTCCTGAAGTAAATGACAGTTTTAACACTTCTAGTTTCCATGAAGATCTTCAGGTCATCGTCATATGCTAGGACAGAGCAATTCAGATAATTTAAGAGATCATTAATAAATATATTGAATAGCAAGGGACCAAGGTTTGATCCCTGCGGAACATTTGAAGTCGGTGTAAAGTGGAAGATTGGAATCCGTTGTAGATACGTAACAGGACCGATGACAAAGATATGAAGAGAAGAGCTTGAGCAAACCAATCGAAAAACCGAAGGCATCAAGTTTTTGGAGAAGCAACAAATACTCAATGCTATCAAAGGCTTTTGCAAAGTAAGTGCAAATAACATCAACTTGAAGGCGTTGATCCTAAACTATGCTTATATATTGTGTTATTTCAGCGAGATTAGTCATAGTAAATCGTGCAGGCACGAAGCCGTGTTGTCGGAGTGAAAGTAACGATTTAGATTCAGTAATTATCTCCTGATACATGACAAACTCAAATAACTTGGCAAAGTTAGTTAAAATACTAATGGGCCTATAATTAGTGGTATCACATCGGTTACCCTTTTTGTAAATTGGCATAATTCGACTAATTTTCCAAACGTCAGGAAAGGTACAAGTTTTAATGATCAAATTAAACAGAGTTTTTAACGGTTCACATAGCACAGACCCGCAGTCCCGCACGAAGAAACTAGTCAGACCCTCATGTCCAGTTGTTAGATTGGGTTTGAGTTCCTTGATAGAACGTAAAACATCATTAGAGGTGACGGAGCAGATTGAAATTGAATGCATACTACCGGCATCTAGCGAATAAAATGTTGAGCTAGGTTGGAAGAAGTTGGAAAATGCACTGGCAAAAGCATCAACTATAGATTGAAGAGTACAGCACTCATCATTGTTGTACGACATATATCCCGGAAAACTAGTACTGCCACTGTTACTCCTAACCAATCTCCAAAAGGTAGCAGGATCTGTTGTGGTTTGAGATTCCATATAAGATTGAAAGTTGTTGTGAGCTATAGACGCTTCATTCTTGATTTTGAATCTTAATCTATAAAATTCATTTCGATCCTATGGAAGCCCGCTGCTTTTCCATTTCTTGAAATAGTATTCTTTTGTCTTAATAAGTTGCTTGATCGTGGCGTTATACCACGGTGGAAAGTGACGTGTAGAGGACCGAAACTTCGGCACGGTATAATCTATGGTGGAATACAATTTAGCGTAGAACGCAGAAACAGCAACGTTTACATCTGTATAAGACTCGAGGAACATCCATTCTGCACTGATAATTTCATTATATAATTTTATACTAGAAAGAGATAGATTTATACTAGAAATAAAGAATTTGTTGAGAGCAAAGTCTTGTTATTTCTCAGAGAATTTATATATGATCACCAACCTAGTCAAGTTGTGGTAGATGTTACGATTCAGGTTTTCGTTTTTTTCCTTTTTGTATTGAGCTAATGGATTTCAAGTATATAGTATTGTCAGGTATCCTATTCTCTGTTGTAGTCAAAATGATTAACAGGTAGTATTAAAGTACACATCTGTGAGGCTTACTAAAATCGTTAGTCAAACATTACACACTTTATAATTATTACATTTTGTATAGTTGATTCTAAAATTGAAAAAGAAATATCAAACACTTTAAAAAAATCTGTAATAATATATAAGCTAAGATGTGGGTACTAACAGAATGACAGTTGTTCTAATATATCAATTGTGGTTAATAGTACTACTGATATATTAGAACAAGTACATTACACCATAGTTTATTACTGAACATTAACAATACCGTTTGAGTGTTTTTCTATATGGACGAAATTAGCATATATTTTATTCATTAAAGAAACACAAAAGTAACCCCCTACAAAGATAAATAAAAATAGTCGAACATAAATTAAGTTGTAACAAAGCAAGTGACAAAACCAGCAGGAAACTTTTTTTCTTATTTTCCCCCAACTTTATAATCTCAAGAACAGTGGAGAAGGAACTCGGTCTCCGACCAGGACTAAATTACGAACTCCGGATGCAATTAAGTGCTTTATATCTAATTTCGTGTAATTTAATTATCATTATGCATAATTTGGTCACAAACAATTGAGCACACTTAACTTGTAAATTATGCAAGCTATTACGTGTCCATTCCTTTAAAAAAAACGTCGGGAACAATTATGTATAAGCATGTAAATTGAATTCACCCGTTCCAATTGTTACTAATTGAACTAAAATTTATGGCCGGCATAAAATATACCGTCATGGCCGTTTGAAAACACAGTGAAAATTAAACGGTAATAAAAGTGTAATTATATGAATAGATGTAAATCTGATATAATGATGCATTGTAATATCTAAGTATATTCAATTATGTATTCTTTAATTCATTAATATTTATTTAATTAAGTATTTCATAGAGCATGTGCCACATTTCTTTTTTAATATAATGAAAATGATAGTCCATCAAATTAACAAGATAGTTTGCATTTACGAAAAGAGCCAACCACTACTCTGTTCGCAATTTGAAACATTCTTCAATAGATGGCAGCAGAGAATTGAACGGCGAACACATTTTAAATTTCAAGTTTTTAAAGAAATGCTGCTTATTCTGGCGTTTGTGAACACCGTTAGTTTTATATATCGTAAGCTATAATAGGTTATATACCATTAAATTTAAATATAATTGATGAATTTGAATTACATTCATTGAATAAATGACCGATAAATTATTACTCTGCATCAATATTGTCCACTAATTGCAGGTTTACTTTTAAGACATTTAGTTTTTATTTATTTTGTCAATATAAAACAAATTTTAAAAATGCTCACTCGAAAATCACGATTTTTACAAGTATACAGAGTGCTAAAAGTTAAAAAATCTGTAAAGCTACAGTCTGTATTACTATAAACTATCTATAGAAGAAACACTTTTCAACAAAGCTTAATGAGTAATTTTTGCCATAATTTCATGATACATTTTTATGTTTTGTGATGTTCTATACTAAGGCGATGACCTCATTTTCTTTTAAATGACAACTAATATTTTCTTCAAAAATTAATTATACCTTGTATCAGAATAAGAAGGCGTGATTCAAATATCGCGCCAAAATGGCGTATATTTTTTAAGTATTTTATTGGTTCTTGCGTGGGCAAGTTTAACATGGGTAAATAAATTTGACAAAACGTCATTTTATGTTTATAGCCAACCCATAACCTAGTCTCTTACATTTTTACTTTGGTTTATTATACTTTAGTGTGTTATTAAATAAAATCCGTACTTTTATGTACAAAATGAGCATGCGTTGATCAGACGGCTTAACACCTAAGGAACAAGTGATCATGCATTTGAAACCTTGAATTTGATGAATCTGTCAAAAATACTGTACGTCAGTGCAAAAATCAAACATTCAACAATTAATATCATTGCAAAAATAACTATAGATGAGTTAATACCATAAATGAACTGGACAACTCACACATATTCTAGAATTGACTCATTAATTTCAAGTAAGTGTTAATTAAATACTAATTATATTACCACATATTCATATACATGTTATATTTCAGATATGTCAAACGTAAAGAAACCTGTACTAATAGAAAAAGGTGAAAATATCTGGTGGAGGATATGGGAAAAGGTTTGGATTGCCACAAGTATAATGAGTGCACGACAAGCTTTGTTGAAAACCTGTAGGATTAAATAGCCATACCGATAAAGATAGGCAATTAAGAATACTTCATATAGGATCCTAAATTGATACATAAGATGAAGTTGCTTCAAAGAAATCCTCTTTCAGAATATAACTTATATGAGAACTTTTTCCAGAAGCAATTACAAATGTTACAATAAGTATTTGGAAAAATTGTGCCGACCATGTAAATTTTTAATCTTTTTAACATGATGTGAACACTAAATTATAGTTAATTTCCAATATATAGTAGAAATAAGTATTTGTTATACTTTATATATTTTCCTAATAAATAAATTTTAATAGGGGATAATAATTAGTAATGTGTAGGTATGTGTAATTATCTTTGCAGTTCGTGTAAACAACTTCAGCCGATGTACATTTTTCTATTTATTACTGTTGTATGTAAGATACACATTTCCAAGACTACTTGCTTGAATTTACCTCCTCAAGGTTTGTAGCAGTAATACGAATCATTTATGACTCTGTATAAGTTCTTTATTGATATTTAAAATAGAAACTAATACCTAAGCAAAACCTTTTCTGCAAGTTCTTAAGGACATTTTGATAAAAGATAAAAGGTTTGATTCATTCTTGCTCTCTGATACAAATATTTAATAATAAATAGACTTGATTCACAATTTTCATGTTGATTAGCACATTCACTAAAATGTGCAGTAATTATATATTTATAACGGCAATCCTCCTCAAACGTTCCGAACAATGTCTATGCTTTCATTTGTAAATTGGGCTTATATCTTTATCCACAGATTCTTCTAATTTTCTTTGTAAAACTAGAATTGAATGTTAAGAGATTTGTATTCATCAAGTTATAGATGTATGCACCTACTTGTGTTTATAACTTTACTCTCCTGTTTCCAATTGCCGTGCGCTCCTATTGCTGTTTCGACTGGTAGAATGAAAAGCGGCACATCCATCTATTTTAACGAAAGTAGTAAATGAAACACAAAACAGCTAAATCCTTAGTTAGAATTAATACAGTTCTTCTAACCTCAATTGTCATGAAGTCATGTCAAATTGTCTACTAAATTTTAAGCTATGTGTTCCATGTTTTGGCGGGATATTAGAATCACTCCTTCTTATTCTGAGACAGGGTATTTTTGTTTCTCCTTACGATCATATAAAAATATCATGAGCTCATAAAATGTTCATATAAATCACTTTCAACATTTTAGTCTAAAATACTTTATTAAAATAATTACAAAGATAGTAAAAATAACTTGTCAGAGATGATGACCTCAGATGTATATCAACTGAAGAAACTCTGTTACATGTTTGAATTGGTAATCGACTGCTTGTATAGTCTCCAATTGCTTTTTATCTCCAAGAATATCCAGCTTATACTGCACTGATGATAACCAATGAGTCAAAAACACGTGTTTGTAGTTGCTCTTTAACTGAATTGCCCAATACTTATTTTTCTGTATTATTCAATGATCATCAGTAGCTTTAAATGAATATAAATGTAGGTATACAGGAATTGAAAATGATTATATAAATAAACCCACACTAGACCCTTCGACGGAATGTATTTAATACCTTGCTTAGAAATACTTCGAATTAAAAAACACAAAAATTGGCAGAAGAACACAATGTATCGACCAGTGATACTTCATTCATACAGTAAAGTTTTTTTTTAAGTTGCTAAAAAAATATTTGTATGCGTACTATAAAAAACCCACTTTTATGGATAAATTCTAAAAAACTTTTGCTAAGATAATATGCAGAATGATTGTTTTTTGACACAGCCATGAATACTAAATTTACGCCTGTTGAGATTGTTGTACTAGTAACATGCAAAACTATGCAAAATATAAAAACCACAGGACACGATTTCTTGGAGGAGTATAAAGCTCAATAGATTATTATTTATCCATAATAGTTATAGGTGTGTATGAAAGTGACAACTTCTGTGAGACAACTTGCTGACCGCGGGTCACTTCTTCTATGCTTAATGCCTTGAAGAATTCTAGAACTTTGAAAACCACACACATTCCCAATAATTCGAAATAAAGAAATGAGGTGTGGCCACCACACGACTTTCTTATACGTATGAGCGTTTCAAATTATAGAATTTTAAGAATTTTTTTTATAAAAATTCTTCAAAATCCTATTCTAAGAACTTCTATTCTCTTAATAAGTCTCTATAGAATACATACTTTGCAAGATATTATCAAAAAGTGCTCCTCGCTAAGAGTAAAAGTGCTACTTCCGGTCCGAATTTTGAAATGTTATATATACAAAAAATATTGCAAACCCAGTTTTAAATACTTTTGTATTCTTCATAAATTTATATAGAATGCATAACTTACGACATATTTGCAAAAAATCGCAATTCGATAAGAGTAAAAGTGGTACTTCCGGTCTGAATCTTTTTTTTATACAAAAGATATTGAAAATTATGTTTTAAATACTTTTATACCCGTAACGTACTTGTCTAAAAAGCATGACTTGCGAAATATTCGCAAAAAACTGATTTTCGATAAGAGTAAAAGACTTACTTCCGGTAGGAATTTCGGAAAACTTTTTAGATAAAATTATTCTCAATTTTAATTTTAAGTATGTATGAATTCTTTATAAATTTCTTTAAACTTAGTAGTTGACGAAATATTGGCAAAATTCGATTTTTTCGCTGAAGTAAACTGCTACTTCCGGTCCACCGATTTTACTGAAAAACTAATCAGATCTCAAGAGGGAGATTATACACGTAAATACAAAATTTGGAATTGATATGTACAGCGGTTTGACCGCTATCGTGGTCACACACACACACACACGGACACACAGACACACACAGAGACACACAGACATTTTTTAAAAACCACTTTTTCGGTATCAGGGGACTTCAAAACGTGGACATCTGCTAAAATGTAGTATTAATAAAGCTTCGTTTCTACCCAGTATATTATGTTAAGGTAAATTAGTCGGTATGATTTTCCTAAAGACTTTGTTTTTTAATATTATTGACCTTACACATGAGGTGTTATTGGGTAATCTAGTTGAGTTTAATTGAATTATTATTTTTCTACGAATGTGAATTGTTACTATATTTTCTATACTAATATAATTATGACAATTGTATTTTAGCCGATTAACTCTTTCAGAGAAAATTAATAATAGAGCATCCTCAAAATTTGTAATATAAGTAGTGTAATAGTTCATAATCTTGCACAGTACATAAATCTAAATGTATAGATTATTTTTACTTTCTAATACGTAGTATAAGGAAGTATTGTGATGATGAAAATTTTCGACCTCGAGATTTTTGCAGATGTCCACGTTTTGAGGTCCCCTGATACCAAAAAAGTGGTTGTTAAAAAATGTGTGTGTGTGTGTCTCGTCTGTCTGTCTGGCTGTGTGTGTGTGTGTGACCACGATAGCGCTCAAACCGCTATAGATATCAATTCCAAATTTTATATTTATGAATATAATCTCCCTCTTGAGAAATGATTAGATTTTGAGCAAAATCGGCATACCGGAACTAGTAGTTTACTTCAGTGAA
This sequence comes from Amphimallon solstitiale, assembly GCA_963170755.1. NCBI lineage: Eukaryota > Metazoa > Arthropoda > Insecta > Coleoptera > Scarabaeidae > Amphimallon > Amphimallon solstitiale. The sequence goes on from OY720675.1 coordinate 95,061,984, forward strand.
AAAATCGAATTTTGCAAATATTTCGTCAATTACTAAGTTTAAACAAATTTATAAAGAATTCAAATGTACTTAAAATTAAATTTGAGAAAAATTGTATTGATAAAGTTTTTCGAAATTCCGACCGGAAGTAGGTCTTTTACTCTTATAGAAAATCAGTTTTTTGCAAATATCTCGCAAGTCATGCTTTCTAGGCAGGTACATTACCAGTACAAAAGTATTTAGAACGTACTTATAAATATCTCTTGTATAAAAAAAATTTCAAAATTCGGACCGGAAGTAACACTTTTACTCTTACCGAATAACGATTTTTTGTAAATATGTCGTAAATTATGCATTCTATATATATTTATGAAGAGTACAAAAGTATTTAGAGTTGGATTTGGAATATTTTTTGTATAAATGAAATTTCAAAATTCGGACCGGAAGTAACACTTTCATACGTATAAGAAAGTCGTGTGGTGGCCACACCTCATTTTTTGACTAAGTATAATTCTAAATTTAAGTTTGCTTGTAAATTGTCGAGAATACTGTTTATTTCTTCTACGCATTCTTCTAAAATTGTATATTTTTAAATTTAAATACTTTTATATCATACTTAAGCGTAATTTAAATCTTATCTACCTTAATTATATATATTTTAAGCGGCCAAATGTTTCCTTGTATCATGGCTATGGAACCTCATTAGATTATGAAAGGAAACGTTTATTATGACTAAAGCCTTATAATACACTAGGATTATAGCATGGCTACTAAGTCACAGTAACACAAGTTCTTGGTCGTTGTACTTACGTTGTAAGGTAGGTGACAAGCAGCTTGAACAAATACTAATTTGAGATATCGGGTTAGTCTCATTTAGCTCGTATTTGTTTATCATCATAAAAGGATAGTTGAATTTTTCATGAATTTTAACTACGTACTACCTACTACGTACTGTCCCTTACATACAATAACAACATACGGACTGAAAATGTAAGAAAATGCCGCATAATGAACAACAAAATTTAGGTCATTGTTACGTTATTTCTGAACAGGTCTGTATATTCCGGAATTTTGTTTCTTTTGTTTATTTCGAACCCGAAAACGCAACAATACAACACTTCATTTAAACAGAAAATAATTTTGAAGGCAATAGTTCCCTTCAATAAAATATTTGATAAATTAAATCAAATAGTGTATCAAAAGGATTTACATTATTGATATTTAAACTACATAATAAATTAAAAATGTATGAATAATTTTTTATTTTGCATAACAAAATACACTTAACAAAAACAATAATCGATCGTAATACTCGCAGGTATGTGACCAGGTGAGATTGAACCAACTTATAAATTTCTCTATACATTCTGTCTATTCAAACAATCACGCAATTCCCCTCTTTCCACTATTAATTCATTTTTGTATAACCGAGCTTTTATGAAAAAAATCATAATTTAAAACAAATGAACGTTGCGCGTGGATGAACGTCATTACGTTTGCTTTTAAACACAAATAACCATATTAGATCTACCTTTGGTAAGTTATTTTTCTAAATTTCAACGTAAATAATCATCATATTGTGGATATAATATTACTGCCTCTATGATTTCTTATCACATTCATTTACCATTAGGTAACCTAATGCGTATTTTGTTTTAATCATTAGGTAAGAGAAGTATTGGATACATATAACATTTAATGTATTTCCATAGACAGAGTTTTTTTTTTTTAATGTGGTTCTTAATGCCCTTACAAACGCAGTTTGGAAATATAGCATTTCATCCAACTCAGGAAATTTTTCCTTCAGATACATCAAACCTATAATATAATTAATTTCTGCTGATATTGATTTACATCCATTGCGTAAAGGAATAACAATTTTGAATTAATATTTGCTTTACAAGCACGCCTATGATGACACAATTTTCAAAGAAATATTTCTTATTATGTTGAACTAAACATTTCTCGTGCATAATAGCACATAGTCTTGTATTTATACTTTTATTACTTTCATTGCAAAGAGAAAATTGTTTTAAAATCTAGTTTTGAGAGAATCATTTGATGTGCGTAGCATAGGCAACCAATATTACATAAATTTACTATCAAATAATTAATATTAATTAATAAATTTTGATAATTCTTGTTTATTATTTAAGGAAACTGTTACATATATACAGGTATATATTTAATATATCTATAATTAACGTAATTTTTATTTTTCTTATTTTATGTATATGAAATTAGTGGAGGCCTCATATTTTTATTTAACGAATCAACTCAATCAAGGACTTCTGATGCACAAGTTTGCACTATATTGTTTTAAGATACTTATTCAGATTAATTTAGATCATAAATAAATAATTCTTTAATTGAAGTGTCTTCTCTTGTATTGGAACATTCTGCTCAAAAACTACGCTTGCTGGATCTATTGAAATGATCTAGTGTAGTTGTATAATTATTTTTCGTAATATCACTTAAATTTGACAAGAATCCGTTCAACGAATTTTCATTTGTCTTTGAATTTCTCTTATCGGTTTCATGAAAAATCCTTGTAACGTCTGCGTTTCCTAACAATTCTTTGACGGAGGTAGTGCGATTCATCGTTCATAAGGGATTCTTTATATTTCAAAACAGTTATTATCCCGAAGGTCCTACTCGACACTAGGCTTGATACGCTACTCGCCCTACAAGAAAATCCACATCGAACATTCCGAGAATTTTCTGGACAACGGAGTATGTCAAAGACCTTAGGTAAAATATTTATAGATTGAAAAACGGCATCCATATAAGCTTAGTCTGGTCCACGAATTAAGTGACGATGATCTAAATTACAGCTTAGAGTTCTGCGAAACAATGATGGAAGTGTACAATCCAAATCACGGTTAAACGCCCAGAATATTTTTTCGGATGAAGCAACATTTACCTTAAGGCTCCGGACTACTCATTTTAATATTGCGATTTTAAGTAATACGGGTTGCATAGCATATACTGAATTAAAAGTGTGAAAATGTCCCCCGTAACTTCCCCTCTTCAATACTTCTCCTATAAGGGCGTGGCCTACACTTAGGAGACTGCAACGGAATAATTTTTAGAGAATATCTGATAATCATATGTATATGTAATGGGACTGTAAGGAAGACATACAAGTGGGGGGGCTCGGGGTGTTTGTTTGACGAAATACACATATGTTTCGGAATGAATATTCTCTTATTGAATAAAAAGTTGGTTACACAATTTTTGTGTTTTCTTACATATACATATCTGAAATACACCCGTCTAATAGAAGATTTCTATATTGTTTTCTCATTTATTCATTGTTCTGTTATTATAGATCAAAACCATACTTTCTAAAAATTCAAGACATATAATTGATAATGTCCAATGCTTTTTACTGATCTTGTTTACCACACTGATAAATGAGTGGTTTTTATTTTTCGGTCAGACATACCAAGTTATTTTCTTATTATTGATTTTCGATTTCTTGATAGTTCTTTCATATGACATTTTATTTTAATATGGTGTTCAAAATAATTAATTTATATATTATTTATTATATAATATTTTAAATAATGTGTAACAGGTATAACCATATTAAAATATTAAGTAAGTAAAAGAAAATGGATTTTATATTAATTTAGTACCTAAATGAATCAAGGGAATAGGTACACAAATATTATTAATTTACAAAGTACATAAATATAAGATTAATAATAAAATATATCAGTTTTAGTGAAAAATTAAAGCGACAGTGCTAGTTAGTAGAAAATTATTTCCTACATATACAACAGGAAATTAATTTTTTGTTTTCTAACTTATTCTAGATATTTGACAAAATTTTGTTTCTATGTTGTTTTTTTTTGTTACTTTAAAGCAATCAATTATTAATTTACTAAAAACAAAAGTGTACATACTGTGTGTCCAAAAAGTCTGGAAACACCCAAATAAAATCGAAACGGATGATTTTTGAGAAAAATGCAAAAACAGGTCAATTAGTATATTCAAAAAATTACTGGCTGATGCTGTTTGGAATTTTCGATGATCTTGAAAAAAATTAAATGGCAACGTCGCATTTTTAATTTTATTTTTGATAGATCTTTTAATTGTCTAAACGACAGTCAAAAAATTTTTCATTCTGCTTAAGAAAAATTTTGAAAAAAAAATCATTATAGAAAACAAAGAAAATTTTAATCGTAGAAATCAGCAAAAACTCTTACAATAAATATTCAAAATGTTGTCCTTGAGCATCTTGGCAATACCCTAAACGATAATAAAATTCATTTTGAACGTTTTCTATCATTTCAGGAGTGATCCTTCGTACTTCAATCTCAATCCGTTGACGCAAGCCTTCCAAATTTTCAGGTTTAGTTGCGTATACCTTATTTTTTAGGTAACCCCCCAAAAAATAATCAATAGGCGTTAGATCTGGCGACCTAGCAGGCCACTCGATACCCCCCCTCCTGCCAATCCATCTGTTTGGGAAGGTATTCTCGAGATAATGCCGAGCATTTCCCGCATAGTGGGACGGAGCCCCATCTTGTTGAAACCAAATTCTTTGGCTGGGCAAATTAGGATCTTCATGGTTCGGAAATATTTCTGCTAATGATGGAATTAAATAATTTTGTAAAAAATCCAAATACATATCCGCCGTCAGGTTACCGTTGAAGAAAAAAGGCCCTATAATTCTGTTACCAATTAAACCAGCCCATACATTTAATTTCTGAGGATACTGAGTTCGTACCTCTCTCATCCAGCGTGGATTTTGGCGTGCCCAGTACCTGCAGTTTTGTCTATTAACAGTCCCATGTAATGTGAACGTAGCTTCATCTGAGAATAAGATATTTCTGATAAAAAACGGATCAATATCACACATAGGCATCAGTTGTTCGCAAAACTGTACACGCCTGTCGAAGTCGTCTTCAGACAGTTCATGAACCAAACAGATTTTGTAGGGATGATACTTAGTTTTCCGGAAAATATTACCAATTGTACTCTTCGACACGTTAAACTCCCGCGCAAGCTGCCGTGTACTAGAATTTGGAGTTTCCTCTACTGACAATAATACGTCGAGTTGCGTATCTTCTGCGATCTTTGGACGACCACTTCTAGGGCGATCTCGAACATGGCCTTCTTCTTGAAATTTTTTGTGAATCTTACTCAGTACAGAAATACTAATTGGGGCACGCTCCGGATGTTCTGTATTAAATAAGTCGCAAACTTCTCTAACTGAACGAGCCCTATCCCCAAAACCAATATCCCCAATACCAATATTTGAATACGTTCCCTCTCACTTAAAACCATTTTTAAACAGATTTTTTTTAACTTACGCACAATTCGTATTTGACAGAATGTCACAAATAAAACAAAATGTGTTTGAAAAATAATCGACTTTAAACCAACTATGTTTCTTTTTTAAAGACAAACTTTTCCATTTTCGAAGAAGTAATTAAATTTTTCTCGGTCATTTTCTTAAGTAAAATGAAAATTTTTTTACAGTCATTTAGACAATTAAAAGATCTATCAAAAATAAAATTAAAAATGCGACGTTGCCATTTAATTTTTTTTTGATGACAAATCATAACTTTTTCAAGGTCATCAAAAATTCCAAACAGATACCATCAGCCAGTAGTTTTTTGAAAATACTAATTGACCTGTTTTTGCATTTTTCTCAAAAATCATCCGTTTCGATTTTACTTGGGTGTTTCCAGACTTTTTGGACACACAGTATAGTTTACATAAGCGTCCCTAGTTGTAGTCTTTTGTTCTAGCCTGTAAATACCTTGGTAAACCCAGCCCCCATTTTTTCGAAAATTGAAATTCTAAAGGGTGTTCCAGGTTGTTTTAGTTGTTCTAAACATTGTTCAAAAGAATCTCCGGACAAAAATCAAAATTGTCAGAGATAATCGGAAAAAACGAGCTTTTTCCGGCCCCCCTTTCTTAAAAATTGTAATTCTGACGGTTGTTCCAGGTTGCTCTAAGTTTGTTCTCAACTGTTCCAAAGTATTTCAAAAATAAATAATAATTGGCCGAAAAAATGGCAAAAAGCAATTTTTCGCCAATGCCTCTATTTTCGAAAATCGAAATTCTGACGGTTATGTTCGGTTGTTCTAGGTTTGTTTTAATTTGTTTCAAAGTATTTCAAAGAAAAAAATCATAATTTGCCGAGATAATAGGAAAACACGATTTTCTCACAGTTCCCTTTTGTGAACATTGAAAGTCTGAGGGTTATTTTAGGTTTGTTCTAGACATTATTCTAATACTTCAGAACCGTATATATCAAAAGATATTACAAAAATACGACATCCAAAAGTGAGAAGTTAGCCCCCCTTTTTTTGAAAATCTAAATTCTGACGGTTGTTCCAGGTTTGCTGTATGTTCTAAATTGTTGTAAAGTATTTGAAAGAAAAAATCGAAATTGACCAAGATTTATAATAAGTATCTAATATAAGTAGTAAATATATATTTTCCCAAGAGATTAAGGGGGACTGTTAGAAAACCGTTTTTTCTATTAATTCGGTCAATTATGATTTTATCTTTGAAATACTATGGAACAATTTAAAACAAACCTAGAACAACCGTCAGAATTTAGATTTTCGAAAAAAGGGGGATAACTTCACACTTTTGGGTTTGTTTCTTTTTTTTGCAATATCTTTTTATATATAAGAGATACGGTTTTGACGTATTCGAACAATGTTTAGAACAAATCTAGAACAACCGTCAAAATTTTAGTTTTTGCAAAAACTGGGTCTGACTTCATACTTTTAGCTCTCATTTCCCCCCATTTTCTCGTCTGATTATGATTTTTTCTATGAAATACTTTGGAATAATTTAGAACAAACCTAGAGCAACCTAGAAAAATCGTCAAAATTTAAATTTTCAAGAAAAGGGGGACTGGCAAAATCTCGTTTTTTCCGATTATCTCGGCCAGTTTTGATTTTTTCCCGAGATTCTTTGGAACAATGTGTAGAACAACTAGAACAACCTGGAAAAACCTTCAAAATTTCAATTTTCGAAAAAATAAGGGCTTTAATTATCTCGGCCAAATTTGACATTTCTTTTAAAATACTTTAGAACAATTTAGAACAAACCTAGAACAACCTGGAACAACTGTCAGATATCCGATATTCGAAAAAAAGGGGGGCTCTTCACACCCTCGAAAAAGACACATGTTAATAAATGTCGAAACACTCAAGAAAATGTAGTTTTATTTATGGTATTTATGGCCGCTATTTGCCAAGAAAAGAAAAAATTGTTTTAATTTAGGAACATTATCAATACGAACAGGGCGGCAAAAATAAGTTCTTCTTATTTTTATTTTCATATTATATACGTATATATATGTGTGTGTCTATTTCTAACAAAAAAATAGGTAAACAAATTGCGAGAAGCAATATTCACACTCTAAGTACAAACAGTGTTTTTATGACGCACCTGTTATTTACCGCCTTTTATTCTGCATTGCTGTATAACTTGTGTTAGCAAAGTATGCCGGAGAGTTCAGACAAAAAATAATGTGCATACTACGCCTACAGTTTGTGTAATTAGGAATTGATCAACTAAAAAAACACATTTAGCAGAAGATTTGTAGTACATATAAATATAAAAAAATTCGTTAGCGGTAGGTAGAAGGATATACATTTTGAAAAAGAATTAAATTCCCATCTTACGAATCAAAAACAAATTGTGTGTTCTATTTGCAAAAGAAATATTTTCAGCGTCAAAAAGAAGTGGAGGTATATCTTTCAAAGAACCAGCATAAAATACCATAAATATATTGGAAATTATAACTCATTTTTTTTTAGGGAGACACGAACACTTTTCGTAAAAGTGCCCAGATTATATATCTACTACAATATCCAAGAGAATAAAAATTCATTTATCCCCGAATATTTACACATTTGTACCCGCCCTCCAGACAAACTGTTGGTCGGAAATCTATCCCTACCTTCTGCCTGTTCCCTTGAGTGTAATGTGGGCTGCCTAATTTTAATTTCTTTTATATCAAATATCTAAGAAAATATCAATTTTGAAAAAAAAAGGACTTCATAGCGAGCAAGAGTTTTAAACGCTCTATTAAACAAAAAAAAATTATTCTTCTATGTTAAGAAATAAAGGAAGAAAAAGAAAAAAATGGTTCGACGTTTTATTTTTTTTTAAACACATTTAAAGACTATTTTGAAAAAAGGGCGTCATAGATACATTGCATTCATTCATACGTATATAAGAAAAAATAGTGCATTGCTTCATGTTACCAAATAAGCAAGTAAAAAGAAAAAAACGGTTACATGTAATAGCATATACCTATAATTTGGGTAGCCCGGAGCCTTAATAGAGAAGTGAATCGCCAAAAATTCGCAATAGATGCTAAATCATAATTAAAAGATCAACGTTTGGACGGGAATAGCAAAAGGCCAAATTTTAGGTCCATATCTTTTGGAAGGTATCCTAACAAGAGAAATATATTTAAACTTTTTGAGGGAGGAGTCACTACCCGAATTTGCTCAATTATACCCAAATCCAGTAGATATAGCTCGTGATTATCTATAATTTGCGTATTAAAAAAAATGTCACTATCTACTTTGTTAGATGCCAGTATAGGACTAAGTTTACAAACTAAATAAAACTAAATTATATTTTTTGGTAATAGTACGGTATTTGTATAAAATGTCGTTTTATTCACTATCGGTGTCTCGTACTTAAAGAAAAATGATTTTTTGAAAAAGGGTGCAAAAATAAGTTATAATAGAGGAAAGCAAAAGGTTTATGCTAAATATTATCAAAATATGTTAAGCCATCTCGCCCATCTAAATTACATTGCAAACATGTTGCGAACATATTGCACCAGAAACCGTTAGTAAGCCACAAAATTACAAAAAAAAAAATACGAGCATAATCTACAAACTTATCTCCAGGGGACTAGGTGGTTTTAATAAGGGAAGTTTGTTCGATTAATGTGGAAAAAAATGTTAAAAAACAGGAAGTTTTTATACCAAAAATCTGCTAGTTTATTCCGTAATTTCTTGGAATATATAGATAATTGCCAGATATTAGATAGCTTACCCCCTGGAGAAATAAATTCTCTTTCTTTTGATGCTTGATACAAAGCAATTAAGCGTATTTTATAGCTGTCTTGTGCTTTTAAATGTTTTCACCCATAAATTCCGATTGATTTGTATCTAAGAGATATTCTTATGGGAAAAGTAGATTTCGTTTATTATAATCACTGTGGTAGGTCAGCAATTCTTAAACAGAGGGCGCTGCCAACGATCGGTTATTGTTAGGCATGTTGAGTGTTGCAAAATTTGAATGTCTACGGCAAATATAGACTCGACATACTGTAAATTGCTTACTCCGTCATACTCAGTTACGTTATATATGTGTTTGTCAGGCATGAAAAGAGTATCTTTAAAGAAAAAAAGGTTACAAACAACATGCTCTTCAATTACAAAAAATCGAAAATAGAACTCAGGCGTCTTGGATTCTCATTTAATAATAAATCTACTGAAAATATCGGGCCAACAGAGTATTTCAAGTACCTATTGTTCAACCATATTTTACGAAAATATTTATGTATTGATGATTATGTACAGTGTATCTCAAAATACATGCTAATCTGAAAATACCTTCTGTATGTTGTAATATACAGGGTGAGTCATTAGTAGCCGTTTCTTTGATTGCTCCTTTATGTTTTAAATAAAAAAAAAAACAATTAGAGAAAGTTTCATGGTTGCTTAAGGCGCATATTCTAAAAATACATTAAGCCCTGACGCACTTCCGGTTTCACCGGAAATGCATGGAATTTATTTTTTTAAATGACACTCTATAAATTTTTGGATTTTTTAGTACTGTTTAAAATTGTCTATTCAGCTGTTTTTCCTTTTCAAAATTAGGGCAATAGTTTTTGAGTTATTAATTTTTTTTTTAATTTTTTGACCAAAACACGTCAAAAAAAAAACATTTTGTCATTGTTTTTAATTACATTTTTGTCAATGGGCAGCAGATAAATTAGCCTGACTTTCCCAATTTTTTGTTGTTTACCGACGAAGCTACCTTCTATTAAAATGGATACGTTAATCGTCACAATTTTCGTTATTATAACACATAAAAACCTTCACTTTATCACACCTGCAAACTTTCAAAATTGTTGGTCTTTCAGTGGTAGTTATTGGTAGTTACATAATTGGACCTTATGTCTTTGATGAAAATGTTAATGAAGGAGAGTGTCTTCGTTTTCTACGGACGGATTTTCAAATCTTGTTGAAGACATGAACATTATAATCAGAGAAGAGTTTATAAGAATATGTAAAAGTTTTATACAACATTAGTACTTCTTTGGAAAACAGAATACTCACGTGCATTGCACAAACTTGTGGTTATGTTGAACATATTCGTTAATGAAATTTGTTTTTCTTACTTTTGATTGTTGTTACGTTGCACAATAGTTGTAGGTTATTTAAATTGCGTTATTTTGTTGCAAAATTTATTTCTATTAAAGTTGTAGGACATCAATTTATAATTTTGAAAAACTACAGGCATCTGTTATGAACAGCTTCAACAATAAAAGTTTGTTCTCAACTGTTCCAAAGTATTTCAAAAATAAATAATAATTGGCCGAAAAAATGGCAAAAAGCAATTTTTCGCCAATGCCTCTATTTTCGAAAATCGAAATTCTGACGGTTATGTTCGGTTGTTCTAGGTTTGTTTTAATTTGTTTCAAAGTATTTCAAAGAAAAAAATCATAATTTGCCGAGATAATAGGAAAACACGATTTTCTCACAGTTCCCTTTTGTGAACATTGAAAGTCTGAGGGTTATTTTAGGTTTGTTCTAGACATTATTCTAATACTTCAGAACCGTATATATCAAAAGATATTACAAAAATACGACATCCAAAAGTGAGAAGTTAGCCCCCCTTTTTTTGAAAATCTAAATTCTGACGGTTGTTCCAGGTTTGCTGTATGTTCTAAATTGTTGTAAAGTATTTGAAAGAAAAAATCGAAATTGACCAAGATTTATAATAAGTATCTAATATAAGTAGTAAATATATATTTTCCCAAGAGATTAAGGGGGACTGTTAGAAAACCGTTTTTTCTATTAATTCGGTCAATTATGATTTTATCTTTGAAATACTATGGAACAATTTAAAACAAACCTAGAACAACCGTCAGAATTTAGATTTTCGAAAAAAGGGGGATAACTTCACACTTTTGGGTTTGTTTCTTTTTTTTGCAATATCTTTTTATATATAAGAGATACGGTTTTGACGTATTCGAACAATGTTTAGAACAAATCTAGAACAACCGTCAAAATTTTAGTTTTTGCAAAAACTGGGTCTGACTTCATACTTTTAGCTCTCATTTCCCCCCATTTTCTCGTCTGATTATGATTTTTTCTATGAAATACTTTGGAATAATTTAGAACAAACCTAGAGCAACCTAGAAAAATCGTCAAAATTTAAATTTTCAAGAAAAGGGGGACTGGCAAAATCTCGTTTTTTCCGATTATCTCGGCCAGTTTTGATTTTTTCCCGAGATTCTTTGGAACAATGTGTAGAACAACTAGAACAACCTGGAAAAACCTTCAAAATTTCAATTTTCGAAAAAATAAGGGCTTTAATTATCTCGGCCAAATTTGACATTTCTTTTAAAATACTTTAGAACAATTTAGAACAAACCTAGAACAACCTGGAACAACTGTCAGATATCCGATATTCGAAAAAAAGGGGGGCTCTTCACACCCTCGAAAAAGACACATGTTAATAAATGTCGAAACACTCAAGAAAATGTAGTTTTATTTATGGTATTTATGGCCGCTATTTGCCAAGAAAAGAAAAAATTGTTTTAATTTAGGAACATTATCAATACGAACAGGGCGGCAAAAATAAGTTCTTCTTATTTTTATTTTCATATTATATACGTATATATATGTGTGTGTCTATTTCTAACAAAAAAATAGGTAAACAAATTGCGAGAAGCAATATTCACACTCTAAGTACAAACAGTGTTTTTATGACGCACCTGTTATTTACCGCCTTTTATTCTGCATTGCTGTATAACTTGTGTTAGCAAAGTATGCCGGAGAGTTCAGACAAAAAATAATGTGCATACTACGCCTACAGTTTGTGTAATTAGGAATTGATCAACTAAAAAAACACATTTAGCAGAAGATTTGTAGTACATATAAATATAAAAAAATTCGTTAGCGGTAGGTAGAAGGATATACATTTTGAAAAAGAATTAAATTCCCATCTTACGAATCAAAAACAAATTGTGTGTTCTATTTGCAAAAGAAATATTTTCAGCGTCAAAAAGAAGTGGAGGTATATCTTTCAAAGAACCAGCATAAAATACCATAAATATATTGGAAATTATAACTCATTTTTTTTTAGGGAGACACGAACACTTTTCGTAAAAGTGCCCAGATTATATATCTACTACAATATCCAAGAGAATAAAAATTCATTTATCCCCGAATATTTACACATTTGTACCCGCCCTCCAGACAAACTGTTGGTCGGAAATCTATCCCTACCTTCTGCCTGTTCCCTTGAGTGTAATGTGGGCTGCCTAATTTTAATTTCTTTTATATCAAATATCTAAGAAAATATCAATTTTGAAAAAAAAAGGACTTCATAGCGAGCAAGAGTTTTAAACGCTCTATTAAACAAAAAAAAATTATTCTTCTATGTTAAGAAATAAAAGAAGAAAAAGAAAAAAATGGTTCGACGTTTTATTTTTTTTTAAACACATTTAAAGACTATTTTGAAAAAAGGGCGTCATAGATACATTGCATTCATTCATACGTATATAAGAAAAAATAGTGCATTGCTTCATGTTACCAAATAAGCAAGTAAAAAGAAAAAAACGGTTACATGTAATAGCATATACCTATAATTTGGGTAGCCCGGAGCCTTAATAGAGAAGTGAATCGCCAAAAATTCGCAATAGATGCTAAATCATAATTAAAAGATCAACGTTTGGACGGGAATAGCAAAAGGCCAAATTTTAGGTCCATATCTTTTGGAAGGTATCCTAACAAGAGAAATATATTTAAACTTTTTGAGGGAGGAGTCACTACCCGAATTTGCTCAATTATACCCAAATCCAGTAGATATAGCTCGTGATTATCTATAATTTGCGTATTAAAAAAAATGTCACTATCTACTTTGTTAGATGCCAGTATAGGACTAAGTTTACAAACTAAATAAAACTAAATTATATTTTTTGGTAATAGTACGGTATTTGTATAAAATGTCGTTTTATTCACTATCGGTGTCTCGTACTTAAAGAAAAATGATTTTTTGAAAAAGGGTGCAAAAATAAGTTATAATAGAGGAAAGCAAAAGGTTTATGCTAAATATTATCAAAATATGTTAAGGTGGCCATCTCGCCCATCTAAATTACATTGCAAACATGTTGCGAACATATTGCACCAGAAACCGTTAGTAAGCCACAAAATTACAAAAAAAAAAAATACGAGCATAATCTACAAACTTATCTCCAGGGGACTAGGTGGTTTTAATAAGGGAAGTTTGTTCGATTAATGTGGAAAAAAATGTTAAAAAACAGGAAGTTTTTATACCAAAAATCTGCTAGTTTATTCCGTAATTTCTTGGAATATATAGATAATTGCCAGATATTAGATAGCTTACCCCCTGGAGAAATAAATTCTCTTTCTTTTGATGCTTGATACAAAGCAATTAAGCGTATTTTATAGCTGCCTTGTGCTTTTAAATGTTTTCACCCATAAATTCCGATTGATTTGTATCTAAGAGATATTCTTATGGGAAAAGTAGATTTCGTTTATTATAATCACTGTGGTAGGTCAGCAATTCTTAAACAGAGGGCGCTGCCAACGATCGGTTATTGTTAGGCATGTTGAGTGTTGCAAAATTTGAATGTCTACGGCAAATATAGACTCGACATACTGTAAATTGCTTACTCCGTCATACTCAGTTACGTTATATATGTGTTTGTCAGGCATGAAAAGAGTATCTTTAAAGAAAAAAAGGTTACAAACAACATGCTCTTCAATTACAAAAAATCGAAAATAGAACTCAGGCGTCTTGGATTCTCATTTAATAATAAATCTACTGAAAATATCGGGCCAACAGAGTATTTCAAGTACCTATTGTTCAACCATATTTTACGAAAATATTTATGTATTGATGATTATGTACAGTGTATCTCAAAATACATGCTAATCTGAAAATACCTTCTGTATGTTGTAATATACAGGGTGAGTCATTAGTAGCCGTTTCTTTGATTGCTCCTTTATGTTTTAAATAAAAAAAAAAACAATTAGAGAAAGTTTCATGGTTGCTTAAGGCGCATATTCTAAAAATACATTAAGCCCTGACGCACTTCCGGTTTCACCGGAAATGCATGGAATTTATTTTTTTAAATGACACTCTATAAATTTTTGGATTTTTTAGTACTGTTTAAAATTGTCTATTCAGCTGTTTTTCCTTTTCAAAATTAGGGCAATAGTTTTTGAGTTATTAATTTTTTTTTTAATTTTTTGACCAAAACACGTCAAAAAAAAAAACATTTTGTCATTGTTTTTAATTACATTTTTGTCAATGGGCAGCAGATAAATTAGCCTGACTTTCCCAATTTTTTGTTGTTTACCGACGAAGCTACCTTCTATTAAAATGGATACGTTAATCGTCACAATTTTCGTTATTATAACACATAAAAACCTTCACTTTATCACACCTGCAAACTTTCAAAATTGTTGGTCTTTCAGTGGTAGTTATTGGTAGTTACATAATTGGACCTTATGTCTTTGATGAAAATGTTAATGAAGGAGAGTGTCTTCGTTTTCTACGGACGGATTTTCAAATCTTGTTGAAGACATGAACATTATAATCAGAGAAGAGTTTATAAGAATATGTAAAAGTTTTATACAACATTAGTACTTCTTTGGAAAACAGAATACTCACGTGCATTGCACAAACTTGTGGTTATGTTGAACATATTCGTTAATGAAATTTGTTTTTCTTACTTTTGATTGTTGTTACGTTGCACAATAGTTGTAGGTTATTTAAATTGCGTTATTTTGTTGCAAAATTTATTTCTATTAAAGTTGTAGGACATCAATTTATAATTTTGAAAAACTACAGGCATCTGTTATGAACAGCTTCAACAATAAAAGAATACGAGCAATTAAGCAAATTAAATTGAAGATAGCAGCGTTGTTTCATACACCTTTTAGAGAGGCGGCATCTTCAAATATGTCAGTAAACTTATGCTTTATTATATTTGGTTGTTAACCAATAGTTTAAGAAATGAAATACTGCAACTGGATATTGCCGAATTTAAAAAAAACTGAAACGCGATGCCCTTCATTCTGTAAAATTATTACTTTTGGGATAGTGGATTTAACGTTTACTTTGTTTGACAGTTGAATAAAGAGGTCGGGCACCATTCCAGCCTTCCATTGGTTGAACGAATATTTCGGCACATAGAACAACAACGCTCGTAGTTTTTATTAGACCGCTAATTGCTCCTATAGTGATTATCTCAGAAACTACAAAAGATAGGTACAGGACATTGTTAACAAAAATTAAAGAGAAAAAAAAAGAAACAAAATGCCACAATAAAATACTTCCATTAAAAAAAAAATTAGTTTTTGGTATATCAAAATTAGTAGAAGTAGGCTTTGAAAAAACGTTTTTGAGGTATTGTCGAGTCAACTTATACCAAATGATGCAGAATTTTCTTGGCTACAAGCACCACCAAAGTTTATGTTTTTACTTTTAAAAACAATGTGAAAATGATTTTTTTCTGAACACGTGTTTTGGTCAAATATTTTCAAAAAAATATTAAAATTGAGAATGACATATTATTTAAAGAAAGTATTCTAAAATTATACGATGAAATGATGTAAGTTAAATTATTTGAAGATTAGAGAAAGTGTAGAAATGGTGTATTATAATTAAACAATTTTTTTTAAATATATATATATTTTCAAATATATATAAATCGTTGGTACGTTTGTGTGCGATCTTGTAGCTTCTAAACGACTTGACCGATTGAGGTCATATTCACGCAATATATTTATTTTGTCGAGATGATGGTTCATAGCTAGGCAAGGATCCGATAAATGGTGCTGTAGTCAAGTTACTTAAGAAATTTATATAAAAAGCAAATTTGCGAGATATTTCAAAAAACTGCTATTCGATAAGAGTGAAAGTCAGTTGCAGTCTGATGAGTTCGTTTAGGTGAAGCAATTACATAGACAAGACTGATTCGTTTATTATTGCTGATATACTCCCAGTAGCCGAACATATCACCGATAATAAACGAATCAGTCTTGTCTATCTAATTGCTTCTCTAAAACAGCCGTCACTGGCGAAAGTGTTATTTCCGGTCCGAATTTTGAATATTTTTTTTACAAAAATATTCCAAATCCATGTTTAAATACTTTTATACTGTATAAAATGCATAATTTTCGTGATATTTTCAAAAAATTGATATTCGATTAGAATAAAATTGCTAGGTACTTTCAGTTCGAATTTTGGAAATTTCTTATTACAAAAATATTCAAAATTGAGCTTTCAATATTTTTATACACTCGATATGTTTGTCTAGAATGCATGACTTGCGATATATTCGCAAAAACCTGTTTTACGATCAGAGTAAACACCTAATTCCGGTAGGAATTCTTTTATAAAATTGTTTTCTAATTTACTCTTGATCACATTGTTATACTAGAGATATTTGCCTAAAATTAGTAATTGACGAGATATTGCTATTATTTGTTTTCTTCACTGATATGAAGTACTACTCCCGATTTATCGATTTCACTGAAAATATAATCAGATTTCCGAGGGAGATTATATTCCTAAATATACACTTCGGTATTGATGGCTTTTGCCGTTTGGCCGCTATCATGGTCAAACAGTGAGAGAAATTTTTTTTTTGCAAACAAATACATTAATTAATTAACTCGAAAATTAATTCATAATGACGTATTTCTACACGCTCGCAGCTGACGTAATAGAAAATTGAAAAAAATTGTATGCAATGGTTATAGAAGTATATTTTTTGACAAAAGAACCTCAATAACTCAAACTTAAAAATTTAATGAATTGAGATCAAATTTCGGCCACTGGTCGACCACTAGTATTAATTATAAGGCAAGTTATTTAGGTACCTATACAAAATTTTTAATCTATTTTCTTCAATCCTATAATAAAAATTACTTACATACGTAAGAAATTTAATTCAATATTCTGCAGATCTCGTTTTTAATTATATTTTAGTAAATTATTATGAACGTGGGAAATCCACACTGTCGGATAAATTTTAGGGTGGTCTTTCAAATTTTTTTCCAACTGAATCGGGCATTCTAATAGCTGATACGGTATCAAAAGTAATACAAAGAGGGCATTTTATAATATCCAAAACTACTTTCTGAGCACACATGTAGATTTAACCTATTTAATTAGAGTGTTATAGGTATGTGAAATAGGTATATTGATTGTTTCTCTTTTTCTTACTTTTACACACACAATAGGCCTTGTGTTTCTTACATTGACAGGTTCACTACTTATGGGTTTTCTTAAATAAACAGTTCATTTTTTAGTCAAATTTGAATAAATACTTGGCGAAATACTTCTATAAAAAAACTATTTATTATTTATAATTATGAATTTTGCATGGGATATATAGTGGTACTCACATGGTCGTACATAGCTTTATGTAGTAAAACCAACTATGAGGAACCCTCCGTGGGGCCAATCATAACAAGCTGTATTTGTTCACATGTAAGAAGTTTTACATACATTTCTATTTTTTAGTTTTATCTCATTTATTTCTCGCCATGCTGACGGCGTTGTAGAAGAGGAGTTTATATTAAATTTAACCAACTCCATTCAAACGCAAAATCAGCTCAGCTCACTTAAAATTCAATTACGAAGAAGATGGCCGGTTTTTTTTTTTCGGTTGTATGTAGACTATTAAAACTTCTCAAATTTTATTAATGATTTTGACAACAATATTTTTGCCTATCTTTGAAGGTATTTTTTAAGTGGTGTTACAAAATTTCATTATTCTTTGAATTACCGAGGAAAATTATTGATATGTATTAATATTTATTATTATGACTTATTAAAGTTGAAAGGCAAACTATTTAAAAATTTGCCAATAAGAATACCATGTAGCCTGCTATTTTGATAATTATAACTGTATTCTAATTTCTGACCACAGTTGTACAGTATGAATGTGTTCCAAGTTCATGTGAAAGCAATGCTCGTTTCACCTTGCCTTACATTATTATACATATATACATAAAGAATATTACTACGAAAATACATGCTTTTGTTAAAATCATCGCTCTAGAAAAAAGCACTTCTCAATTTCTGCTCTGGCTCTCTCTATAGTCCATAGAAATGAAGTAACGGTATATTATTAACAGAGTCGTTTCTTCAAAAAACTTTAGTTCTGAGGAAACTCCAGATCATTTAAATATGTAATAGAAATTAGAAAACAACCCAAATATAATAAAAAAATATTGTTATTGAACGTTATCAGCAATTACAGTTACAAAATAAACATATGATCACAATTATCTCCATATGTTTGTACTATATTGAGCTCTCCCTTTCGAAAATAAAATGCATTTTGCTCGATATATCTAGCTAGGTTCACCTTAAAATCAATTACCGCAAGATATGAACCATTTTGATCTATAAGGTACAATGGAAAACAAGTGTTTATATAAAAAAAACCGAAGCTTCTATATCAGTATTTTATAATGTTTTCTTGGAACACTTAAATTCCTCAAAAAGAAAATTGCCCAAATATAAACGCCTAATTTTAAAATTTTGAAATTATGAATAACTTAAGCCGGGTTTGGGGTTGAGTTTCATTAGATGTATGCTTCTTGAGTTCTTAAAAAAAACTATAAAAAAAAGAAATTAAAAACAATCTGTTTTGTTGCTTTTTAAAATATTCAATTCTTGAAACAGTTTTTCCACTTTGTATTTTCTCGAAAACATACTTTTTGAAGACTTCAACGGCAGCCTGAGGAGATGAAAATTGTTGACCATGTGTTTTTTTGTTTGATAGTCGGGAACACAAAGAAGTCGTTAGACTATAAATCAACTTATAAATTTGTTTAAATTTAGTACCGCGAGATAAAAAATTATATTGATAAATATTTGCCGTGGAATGTAAAACGTCTTAAGTTAAATCATTATGTGTCATACTGTCAGCAATATTAATGACAGTATGACACTCTTTTTTTCTCCAGGCCTGTCTGACTAACGTCTCCAGTTTGCACCGCAGCCAATAAGGCTTATTGTGCTTAACCTGTGTTGTCTGTGTTATCCACCCCAGCAATGTTGTATCCTGTACAAGTCAGTACAGGTCCTTTACTGGGTGTCTCTTGAGCATCTCTGGTTCCCCAAAGATGCGTTGCCTCCTGTGATCTAGTGCCTCACAGTTTACCAGGATATGCCCGACTGTTTCATTTTCTCTTTTGTTTTATGGTTGGCCAATAAATTACTTGCCATGATTTTGTCCTGGAATTGTTGCCCAGTGATGCTTATGTTCTTCATAAACCCAGTCTTTAACGTGGCTTAGGGTCATACTTTTGGGTACCCCCAGAGCCGGTTCTGGGCCTATTGATCTTGCTTTTGATCCTCTCCTAGCGAGTTCATCATTATTTTATGAGGAGTTGCTATTACAAGTCTCTTGGTATGCAGTTGGGTTGAGAGGTGGCATAATGAAAACAATTAATAAGCTTTTTGTTAGTGATATAAAGTATCACAAACTTCAGCCCATATAACAATCATTAGGTAAGATTATACCGCGTCAATTAGTCTCCAAATAAGAATTTGCTACATTATTTGAAATTGTAAATGATTCCTAAATGCTTGTAGTCTTGGTTACCTTTCTTCATCTTAGCGAAGTTAAACAATAAAAATACATTAGATCATTACAACTCATAAAAATATTTTAATAGTATTCTCTTGAAACACTTTTTTGAAAATATGTGGAATGTTTTCATAATTAAACTTAAAATTTCCAGATTATCTACATAATAGATATATGTACATATATACGGACAGCTTCGAACTGGTGGGTTTTAGGTCGGCTGATATATTTAAATTGATTCCGATATTTTATCGCCTCGAATAATTTTCACACACACATGCGCAAATCTACAACAGGGCACAAACTCCTTTGGTGGAATTCTCTTTTCCATTTTCCTCATTCACCATGTAAAGGAATCGATCCATTAAACGCTCTAAATTATTTTCTGTGCTGTTTATTCTCGCTTCGAGGAGGCTATCTGCAGAGATATTACAATTCCTTTGTCTATATCATCATATATGCAAGACTTGTTCAAATTGTCTGTCTCACTCACGAGGACGTTCAATTAATTCGGCTGTCCCGCTCTGTCTCGCGGGAATCATATGCTGCCGCCCTTCATACAATACCAGGTCTCACTCGCCCATCGCCTACTTCGTATTCTTTCATTTCTACCCGTCTTTTTCTTACTCTTTATTTCCGTACCGTTCCCACTCCAGAGAATTATAAATATTTTTTCTCTCTATCGTGCCGTACCGTAAAAATTAGTTTTTTTCGCCTGCTGCTCCTGCTGCTGGTATTTCGTTGTGTTCGTTCTCGCTTTCGAGGACGAGCTTTCGAAGTTTTATTCTTATATTTAGAATATATCAGTGTACGTATGTATATACCTAATGCCTTTCTGTCGCTGTGTTATTCTTACTCATGGTTTCAATATCTTTTACATTTGAAATAAATTTACGCTATATGTACTTTCAAGGGAGATAATAACAACAGATTGTAATGTGAATAGAAAAAAATTAAATAACAGTTTCCACAATTTTACTATAAATTAATAAAACAATACCACTTGTATATATCTAGAATACAATTTGTTTGTTGGCTTATAAACTATTGTTTCAGCTAAAATATTTGTGTACGTTTTGATAGCAATATATACGTGTTGTTCTATTTTTATTTACTAACGGGGTAATTTTCAATTTTGATTCAATTTTTCAATGTCTTCACTTTCATATACGTAAATCACGAAATCTCTTAAGGCTATATTACATTATCAATTTCTTCACCAAGTTATTGACCATGAACTTAATCAAGTGAAAATTGAGGTCAAGTCGACTTGATTAATTTCTTGACCAAGACCTTGTTAACTTAGAACATGTTCTATTTTTCTTCTTCAACTTGATCAAGTTTTTAGTGATTTCTGGTAAAATACATGGTTTGAAGTTTTTTTCCAGCTGCGTACAATGTAAATACAAATTTCATTTTAGAGTCTTGTTAAAAATAAAAAATAAGCCTATTAAATGGTTTAATTGACGATATCGTGAAGCCATTTATCATTTCAACTGCAAGTGATCCGTGGAATTAAAAAATAGTATATAGTGCAGTGGCCATACCACAGTTTTTAATTAAACAGTCGTTTATTGCATTGTTAGTATTTTAGATTGTCATTTAGTGTTTGCAGAGAACTTTAATCTATGGAAATAAATGAAGTAGACTACACCTGTTTCAAAAATCTTTACAAAAATAAGATATGATCTGAAATTTATCCTGAACAAATATTTACTATATATAGAACTTCCTTTGAAGTGAATCATTTACCTATATTTAAATATGGTCAAGAATAGTTCGGATCCTCTAAAACTAAACAAATCTTTAGTCACAATGGATATACGATTGAGGAATACCCTTCTATGAGATTTACCTAGTTACATGAACTACGGTTTTCAGAATTCAATATGAATAACTTGGAATGATAAGGGTTAGTACATTGTGGGTATTCCAAATGCTTTGAACGCGTCAAATGCGTGTTCATTCAGGGGTTTGGAAACAATTTTGTTGAAATAAATTTAATTAAATTGAGAATAGGCTTCGCACATTATTTTTCAATATTATTCAGCATTGATGCAGGAAATGATGCGGGAGCAAGGTAAGGCCTTTTCCTTCTCAACAAGTTTCTACGGTATAAATAAGGAATATAATATTTTGAGTGCATCAAAAAATCTCGCTGATTATATGCAGAAAGTAAGTACGGGAACAAGAGGATATTATGTTAATGTTTTATTGCTGTTCTAGGCCTTCGCTTTCACGCCTTTCCTACATTTACTTTGGCGCAGCAGGACATATTTGCTCACTTGCAATGCATCTTCCTTCTCAGCTATATATTTTTCCAAGAGTGTCTTTGTAAACCGACCTACATTTCACAATGAGTTTCATATTCACCAGTTCAACTACTTATTTTCGTCGCGGTGTTCCCTACAATAAAGTGTTTATACTTAAGCCAAAGCCATTACGGTTATGCTATATTTGTTTAAACTGAGAGTGTTTTTCTATTTTTTTTGTCGTTTTTCCTTTAATTGTAGTTTGATCAGCAAATTTATATCTAATTACAGATCAGAAGTTATATCAAGATATAGCAGACACATCGCCAATTTAGAAGAAATCTGATGACACTAAATGATTTATAAATGAAAGTGAAGAAAAAAATGCATGTTGCAAACATAAAATACAAATATATAATTATTAATAAATTAGTATATCCTAACATAAGCTCGGAGATTCAACTGTAGCAACCACAGTTGTAAATATCAGTGGATAAAAATTTGTTAAAAAGCATTTAAAAACAATCAAAGTCAGCTTCAGCTTTATTTATATTCGACCAAAGCATATTTATATTCACTAAACGCTATTGTGTGCTGAGTGATAAAGCTCAGAGTTTTTTGAACTTGAGATGTGCAATCGCTGATTTCATATGATCCAGTGGGTATATCTATCACATGATTATCATAATAAAAAATTTTGTGTCCCTTGTATAGATTTGGAATTGTATTGTAGGTATGTAAGCTGACAAGCCCCATTGCATAATCGTTTTGTTCATATAATTGAATTGGAGGATAGTAATCTACAGAGAGTACATTACTCTTGCTCATAAGCGTGAATGTGCTCGACATGATGCATGCAGAGATGAGAATGTCATTTCTCATCTCTACACACGGCTATATAGGAATTTTAGACACAAATGTCCACAATTTTTCTCATTAAAATTTTGAAAGCGCGAATGATTGTAGATAATTTAACAGTTTTTCAAGTATTCTATCAATTCCAAAGGTGGTGTATGATTTCTTTTACAATATGCGACCCAATGGGTTCCCTGTCCGGATATCGAATCAAGATCAACGACTGCACACTCACTGTTCCTCGGTTTATTAGGCAAATTGTCTCTCATAAAGACACCTCGAAAATTATGTATGTTTTCTCCAAACTTCAAAATATCTTTATCTGTGAGAGCTCTTCGTGGCAGTCTGCTTAGTAGTTTTTTGACTGCGGTTTTAAATATAGTCCCAATCCTTTCCTGTATGGTTTCAAATACAGACCTCAACCATTTTTCCCCAATGCAACAGCCTCCATTGCTTTATTATATCGTTGTGTTTTCAGCCAGTAATTTTTGGGATGTCTTAGCTTTATTCACCGCTTGTGTAATTCCAGCAGCTCCTCCAGCAAGAGAGCCCAACGCGCCCAAACCGGCAAATAGTGGTATAGGGGTATAAAACCACCAGAGTTTGGTATCTGTATAATTCTAGGTGTTCTGATATTTTTTCTACATCCACTGTTTCTAACCGCAATTTTTGCAGAGGCGAGCGATATTTTTGCTTGCTTTCCAAAATCTATAATTTTTGAGTTAGTCAGAGCTGATTTCACTTTTGCTACAACGCCCTTTCTGAAGGGAACCTTTCTCTTAATACCAGCTCCTCTCATTCGCTTTCTACTACCCTTTATCTTCAATTGTGTATTAAGTTTAAAACACATTCCCATTTTTCTTTTTCCTTTCATGCTATTAGTAACTAAGCAAGCAGTCGCTTTTCACCAAGGTTAGCGTCTTTTAATTTAACGCGATTCCAAGCTTTTTCTTCAAGAATTGTGACATTCTTTAATATTCTTATTTCTAGAGTATGCAATGTCGTGCTCTTTACAAGCGGCGTCGAGTGGGTTTATTCCAGGATCCCCTCGAGTTAAACGCTCCTTTACATTCGTCCCTGTCCCGCACCACTGGTATTGGGGCAAGTGCAGCTCTACAGGAAGATTGTTAATAAGTGTGTTTAGGACACCACCTCCTGCTTTGAACGCTAGCATTTGGGTGAATGATATATGATTGGATGAACTCCCTAAATACACTTAGTATTGCACCATGCGTCTTGTTAAACAGAAGCTTAACCTCCAAGTGAAAAATTTGGATAATGAATTACTGCCTGAAAATTTATATCGCAGACATAATTTATTACTGCCCAATACAATTCGATGTATAATATGCGGACCGTCCAATTGTGGAAAAACAAATGCTTTAATAAGTCTGACTATTGAAGAAAACGGCCTTAAATTTCACAATATCTGTGTACTCCAAGTCGCTCTACCAACCGAAATATCAATTCTTAGAGAAAGTGATTAATAATGTTAAAGGCGTAAAGTATTTCAAGTACACTGGAAACGATGATATTATAGATCCTAATAGAGCATTAGAAAACTATATTTATTTTCGATGATGTTGCTTGTGATAGACAAGACAAAATTAGTCATATTTTAGTATGGGGCGACATAAGGCCATCGATTCTTTCTACTTATGTCAAACCTATATGCGTACACCTAAACATTGAATTCGAGACAATGGAAATTTTATTATTTTATCTAAACAACATATCAACATATATATGACGATCACGTGGGCACTGAAATTACTTTCGATTAGTTCAAGTGTGTTTGTGCAGAGTATTGGAAAAATAAATATAACTTTCTCACAATTGATAAGGATAGTAATATAAATGAGGGTCGTTATCGAAATATATTTGATTGCTTTATATATTTGTAAACGAATATAAATTTGTTGATCAAGTATTGTTACTCAATCGTGTTAGATGTGCGAACATGAAAGAAGAACCGACAGAAGATATGTGTATTGGATGTTGTGATATATGTTGTTTATTCTGTGAATATATTACAACAATTCTAATTAATATTTTCTCGTAGTTATTAAGTGTAAGTAAAAGTGGTAACATCAAATTTTTACTTTGAAAATTATGCAGAGCTCTTCAAAGCTGTTTAAAGTTGTTCGAAGCTCATTGTAAGCTATTCGAAAGCTGTTCGAAATACTTTAGAAGCCGTTCAGAGCTGTTCATAGCACTTGGGTAGCGGTTCAAACCTCATCAGAGCTGTATATTACCTGTTTCGAAGCACTTGGGTTGCAGTTCAAAGCCGTTTGAAAGATGTTCAAAACACTTCTGAAGCTGTTCAGTGCTGTTCGAAGCACTTCAGAAGCTGTTCAAAGCTGTTCAAAACACTTGGGTAGCGGTTCAAACCTCATCAGAAATGTATATTAGCTGTTTCGAAACATTTGAGATGCAGTTCAAAGCTGCTTGAAAGCCGTTCGAAGCACTTCAGAAGCTCTTAAACATCATTAAATTATGGCCGCACAGATACTTAAAAGAAATAATAGTGATAGCATTACATCTGAAATTATACGCGCTACGAAGTCTATTAGAAGGAAACATTTGGCATTAAAATCAGGTCGTTCTGATTATAATAAGTAAATAACAGAACACTTTAAACCTGCTACCGAACCCCTTCGGAAGGTATTGAAAGATGTCGTTATACCAACAGTTAAAAGTGAAACTAAGATGGAACCAAATGATTCATGAGGATGGTGAAATAATAAAGACATCCCCAATAAAACTTCGAGTGGAAAAACCGACAGCACCTAAAAAGAGGGTTAGCATAACCCATGATCGTGCAATTCAAGTACAGCCCGCCGGTATCAACAAAGGTGTACAACATGATGATAGTGTATTTGATCTTGATACAACACTAGTGGAAGTGGATCCTGAGAAGTCATTTGAACAATATCATACTCAATATAATAATAATAAGTATTTTTCATCATAATAAGCATTACAATAATCGTCACAAACTACAGGAACAACATGTACAGTACATGAAGAATATTTACATATTTGTATAATACATAGATAATTTAAACAAGCACACATTTAATTAAAATTTAAATTTACATTTACATTTACAATGTCACAATTTAAAAAATCCTGCACAGAATAGAACGGATTGTTCAAGAGGTACTTCTTTAAATCAGTTGAGAATCGGTTGGAAGAAAGGCACCACATGGTTTCAGGAAGTTTATTGATAATTTGGCACCCCAGAAGTCTGCAAATCTCTGCGTCGTCTGCAATCTATGGTATGGTATTTTCAGGGCATTTCTCATTCTTGTGTTGTGATTGTCCGTGTCACCATTCCTCCACACATGAGTTCCACCCCTGTGCACATGTTTAGCGACTGTCAGTATGTAAGCACATGGAATAGTAAGTATTTCTTCCTTGATGAATGCCTGCTTTCATATCTGTTCTTGTTTTAGATTGCACAGGCCTCTCACCGCCAGTTTTTGAAGGAGAAAAATTCGATCAGCGCCCGAAGCCATTCCCCAGAAGTGCAAGCCATAACTAGCTACGCTACGGAAGTTGGCAAAATATGTCTGCCTTGCAGCATGGTAAGTCGAAACATTCATAATTCTTCTAATGCTATAAATTGCAATTGACAATTTGTTTGCCAGTTCATCCAGAAGTGCATCTCAGCCCAACCTGCCATCAACGTTAATACCCAACACCCTGATGGAATTATTATTTACTTTTTTGTCTAAACAAAAATCTAGGTGTTGTGTCTTATCTCCGTTTAGTTTTAGTTTATTCGTTGAAAACCAATCTTCTGCGTCCGACATTACAATTTTGGCTTTCCTTGATTTTCCATCTCTAGTTTTATCTGTGACTACAAACGATGTGTCATCAGCATATAGGCAGATTCCATCTGCAGGCAAATTGAACACCAGATCATTTATATAAATTACAAACAAGAGGGGTGCCAGTATCGATCCTTGTGAAACACCCCTTTTCAACAGTCTTCATGCTAGATCTTTTGTTATTGATATCAACATATTGTTGTCTATTAGTCAAATACGATGCTATCAAGTTGTGTACGTTTTCCCTTATACCATAATAATACAGTTTCTCCATTAGTATCCTATGATCGACTTTATCGAAGGCCCTGCTCAAATCGCAGTAAGTTAGTTGGACATATTCCTGTTGGTCCAAAGCCGCCTGCACAACATCCATTATGTTCGTTAAGGCAGTTACTGTGGATTTATTTTTACGAAATCTGTGCTGAGCTATCGACAAGTAGTTGTTTTTGTCAAAGTAGTTAATTAATCTATTCGCAATTATTTTCTCAAACACCTTCGAAAACGCTGGTAAAATTGATATTGGGCGGTAGTTAGTTGGATCGTTTATATCACCAAGCTTATGTAGGCTTATGAGGCCATCAGTAAAACCACTACATCCGATGTAGTGGTTTTGACAATGAGGTCGCAGCAATTGTAGAAGAGCTGAGAGAGGCTAATGTTATTTAATATAATTAAAGCGATTAGCAATCAATATGTCAGTATACATAATTTTGAATGGTGTAGCGGATAGTATCGATAAATTTGGTCGACATTTGACCACATCTAAAATTAAAAAATCTATACATACAGATAATCTTTATCCAGCATTGGAAACTGATGCAGAAGGACATTACAATTTTAAAAAAAGACGACTGTGTAATATTGAATCACCAATACAGCTCACTGATTGTGCAACTAAGAGTTATGTAGACAAACAGTATAGAGATGTTGATGAAGTTATTAAAAAGTCCAAGTCCTCATATGTGGACAAAATTATAGAATTTATCAAAATGCAGACTGATATTGATGAATTGAAACGCTCTAAAACCGATGTAACCAATGAAACTGCAAAATTAATAGAGAGCGTCCGTCAACTAAATGAATCGTTTGAAACTTATAAAAATAAAGTAGATATGCTGGCGGATTTGGACTCCAAGTTCAGATTTGAATTGGATGGTGTTGATACTAAATTGAGAAAAAAAGATTCTTCTTTCAAAACTTGGAAACAAAGATCGATAACAAAATTAAGAAGTTAAAGATTAATGAGTAAAGTTAAACAAGACAGACAGATCTGATGGAATTTGTACCATATGCTAGAGAGAACAGAGGTTATAAATACATACTCATGGTAATTGATTGCTTCTCGAAATTTCTATGGCCACAACCTGTAAAAAGTAAAACAGGTGCAGATGTGATGAATGCAATGGAAAAAGTTTTACAAGGTTTACGTCAACCAATAAATTTACAATCAGATTACGGTCGTGAATATTATAATGCTCAATTTCAAAAACTTATGAAACGATTTGGTATAAATCATTATTCAACATATAGTACCATGAAGGTCTCCATTGGTGTTCGTGTAATTCAAACGATTAAGGGAAAATTGTATAAGATGTTCAGTATGGTTGGTAAATATAGATGGATCGATATATTGCCAGAAGTAACCGACACCTATAGTGGGACTAAACATAGCACTATTAAAATGGGACCTCGTGATGTTAACAAGAAAAATGAAAAACAATTGTTAAACAGTGTCTATAATCATATAAAAATTAGTGGGCTTCGAAAATTTCATGTGGGGGATGTAGTACGTATAAGTAAATATAAAAGTGTATTTGAAAAGGGGTACATACCCTCCTGCTCCACAAAATTATTCAAAATAGTTATAGCTAATATTACAAATCCTGCAACCTATATGAACGGTCAACCCATATTGGGAAGTTTTTATGAACAATAATTACAAAAGGCTAAACATGCAGACATGTTGAGAAAGTAATAAGACGCAAAAGTAATAAAGTGTATGTGAAGTGGTAGGGCCTATCAAATTCAAATAATTCTTGGATAGATAAACATGATATATTGTAATATTATTGAAATTGTATATATTTCTTTTTACTAAACAATAAAACAAAGATTAAACTGCTACATATATTTTTATTTATAAATATTAAAATAATTATTGTCTAATCTACAATAGCTACAATTTCTTCGAGCTGGTGCTGCGCTATCTATCTGCTCATCTTGCCAGGAGAGATTGTAGTGAAGATAGCACGGTAAGTATTCTATGAGAGCTTCCCTTTTCTCTATGGGAATAGTGTGCCAGTTTTATTTCAGAGATTCAGCTTTCACCATAGTTTGTAGAATGGATAATGGGATCTTACGAATTGTTGCTTTATTTATTTCATCAAGTGTGCCAAAATTATTATTAATTTGTTTAATAGCTCGATCCACCTTGTCTTGTTGATTTCCCATTTTAGAGTTTTATTTTTCTAATATTCAATGTTATATTGTAAATTTCAATATCGAATCCTAGTTTTCTTAATTTTGATTTGTATTTCTCAATTCTATTCCCTAAAAATTTAATTTTCAATCTTAGTATTCTCCGCTTACATATATCACACATTGTTGATTGATGACAAATGGTTAATATCTATCTTAATCTTATTGACATGCATAAATAACCCAACCTCCTCCATTATCAATAACATCAATAACAATTTTGGATGGATATACTGTGGATACCATAGCAGTAGTTCCTTCGGTTTTTCCTTTCGTAAATTTAAGACACTGTTACTTTCAATGTCAAAAACACAAATCTTCCATCGATAGTGCAAATCTGGTTTAATAAGTAACTCGAATTGTTCATTCATTAATCTCTCCGCCTCAGCATTTATATGTTGATTACAATGCTGTAATAGATTTACAAACTCATCAATATCAAAATAATTTTGATTTTGATAAACGAATGCTGTAACCAGTTCCTATCTAAATATCCAATCGCGAATTTTAGCTAGCAAATCAACGTCTATTTCACTTAAGAATTCTTGATACTTTTTTAATCAAAGTGCCAACACTTTAAAAAATATTAGTGTAGTGTAAGATATCACAATTATTATGAAAATTGTCTAAGTAACAATATTATTTGTATGCCAATATATATGCTAATAGTGCGTGTTAATACATGCGCATATATGACAATAATGTTGCATCACTCGATAATTCTAGAAATTACTTCGTTTGCATAAATAAACATATTATCTTCAAACTTAGAAAAAATCTATACATAATAACTTTAAGTAATGATTGTATATAATTAATTTAACCTTTGACAAATAAAAATGTTTATCTTGAAGAAGATTCTAGTACTGCAGTTATTTGAACTAAAATAATTTTATTATAGCATTGTGTGTAGTGTCGTGCAGCTGCTTAATGCGGTAAATAGACTAATTAAAAATTCATATTTTTTAAAAAGGCGATTAAAAGTAAACCCTCATTTTGGCCTTTGAAACCTTGCAAAATTTCACCCAACCCGTGCCTCTCTACCATGACGTAAGAAGGTCATGCACGCGAAAATAAGATAAGCCGCAATCCAACCTTGATGAGATAATAGTCCCCGCGGCTATTTTTGGCCAATGCAAGATGTAATTCGATGAGTGTGCACTTTTCCAATGCTTCGTGAGTATAACGGTAGATGTCTCTAATTACCTTATTTTTGTGTTACATTTACCAGTCACATGCAGTTGTCGTGATTGCAATTGACGTCATACGATATCAAACATGTTATGTATTTATTTTAAATTTATCGCCCCAACTACATCTAGCTTCAGCCATATTCATTACGTCATATGTTTTTCTGGTGGTGGCCATCTTTCATCAGCCATCTTGGTTTCGCCATCTTACTTTTCTAAATCTTTACTTTTGAAACAGCCTGTATATTCATATTTTATTATTACGTGGCCAGGTACCATACTGTATATGTATTTATTTTATAATTTTGAGACACCCTGTATATTCATATTTTATTACCACGTCACCAAGTATCATACTGTACATGTATTTATTTTGTAATTTTGAGACAGCCTGTATGTTAATTTAATTTTGAATTGCGCGCCGACTTCAGCGCCATCTCTAAAACCTCGGTGGTGGCGTTTGAAGCTAAAAATTGGTGGGGGTAAAAACCAGCGATTTTGCAGTCGGGACCTCGTGAGGAAAGAGGATCTAGTACTCTCTTATTTATACTACTGAGGTTTTTATGAGATTTGTTACCCTTATTTTCAGTGAAAAAACGAATTTTTAAAATAATGCTTTTAACACTACTTCCAATGTTAATCAGAGACTTTAAGTGCTTTATGTAGGAAGATAAGAAGAAGCTAGCGAAGGCAAAACCAACATCCTGAGGAATATGCATGCATCAATAAATTTCGTTTTTTTCGACCTCCTGCCTCGAAACTCAGGGAAAACAAACAATTAGTAAAAAATAATTACGAAATTAAAATCTTTCACCAAAATGCCCAGTCAACAGGGAACTGTATCAATTTAATAGAAGCCGTAATAAACGAAAATAATGCAGAGTTAGTTGCAATTACCGAACATTGGAAATCCTCAGAACAGTTGGAGGCCTACCAATTAAAAAATTATAGCTATGCAGCGAGCTTTTGTAGAAATCGGGGCAGACATGGTGGAGTGGCAATATACACCAAAAGAGGAATATGAACCAAGAAAAATGAGCAAATACAACGTCTTGGAGAAACATGTGTCTTTGAATGTGCGGCTGTTGAAGTAAAAATTCGCAAATAAGTGCATCCTTGTAGTTTTGTACAGGACTCCGGACTCAGAGGTAACTCTGTTTTTTAGCAAGTTGAATCAGTTGTTATATGATTTAACAGTAACCAGTCAATTGTTCATTATTGCTGGTGATTTTAATATTGATCTTCAAAGTAATTCAAACATAGCGCAACTATTTGTGTCGTTATTAGAATCCTATAATGTTAAAATAACTATCGGTACTTATACTAGAGTGACTGTTAATTCCAAATCCGGTTTGGATAATATTTTAACTAATATAAACTATGAATTTTCAACAAAAATACTTGAAACCCATATATCTGACCACTATGGTCAGTTGTTGAAGTAGAAGCTCAAAACGTCCAAAATTATAGATATACAAGAGTAAATGATGGAGACAGTACCGAATTATTTATACAATCACTAAATGAGGTCGATTGGGACATTGTGGGCGGTTGTGAAATAGATAATGTAAATGCTCAATGGAACCTCTTCGTTGATATCTTCTTGGGTATATTTAATAACTGTTTTCCATTTAGAAAATTTCTAATTAAGTCTAAGAAATTTTCAACCAATTTCTCCAGAGATAACAAATTGTAGAAAAATCTTATTACTTTATCAACTTTCTCGAAATATACAAACACTTTTCAGGACCAGTACAATAGTGAAAAAGCACGTTTAAAACAACTTTTAATTGACTCTACAAAAGATTATTTTAAAAAATTACAACGTTCTGAAAATCTCTGAAAATTTATTTGGCATGTTGCCAGCTCTATGGCGGGCGGTTTAAAACAGAGAACAAGTAACAGTTTTAACATAGACGGTAACCCACAAGAGGTCGCAAATTCAGTTAAAAATTTTTTTGTAAACATACATTTTAATCCTGACTTATCATATACCCCCGAAAGTCTGCAATTGGGCATGATAGACGAACCTCAAATCATAAATATAATTAATGGCTTGAAAAGTAACAGGTGACGATGGGGTTGTAGTCTCGGTTATAAAAGCATCCGTTCATGTCATAGCCAAGTCTCTCGTAAAAATAATAAATAATTCCCTAGCATTTAGTATTTTCCCAGATCGTTTGAAACTGGCAATAGTAACTCCTATTTTGAAGGGCGGTGATGACAATCTGATCAAAAACTACAGACACACTAGTGTACTTTCATGTTTTGCTAAAATCTTTGAAAAAGTAATGAGTGATAAGATTATAACTTTCATTGGCAAACATAAACTGTTCGGTAATAATCAACATGGTTTTTTGAAGGAAAAGTCAACCGAAACAGGACTATTTGAATATATAAACAATATTTATCGTGCCCTCGAGGATGATAACTTGGCGCTAGGAGTGTTTCTGGATTTCTCGAAAGCTTACGACTGCATTAGTCATTGTAAGTTATTGCTGAAACTGCAGTGCTGCGGCATTAGATGCACTGCCTTGAAGTGGGTACAATCATATTTACAGGACAGAAAACAAATAGTAAAAATCATTGCCAATAGAAACATTGTGAAAACAGATCCGGAAGTCACAATAAGGGGCTTGCCTCAGGGGAGTGCCCTTAGTCCTCTGTTATATAATATTTATATTACAGACCTGTGTAAATTGCTCGTGAGCGCCCCACATACGCATATTAATTACACTGATAATAATTCACTGTTAATAGTTGCTAAAAATTTCTCTGCCGTACAATATGAGGCTGAAAAGGTTTTACACCGAATTTAACTTTGGACAATGCAAAACGGCCAAGTCCATAACACAGACAAAACCGCAGTCGTTCTTTTCAAAACAAAAAAATCGATTTTAGTATTGTATAATAAAACTATTGATAACACCTTTTCAGTCACGAATTACATTTGTGACTGTTTGAAATGAAATAAATTATTATTATTATTGACAGTGTATTGTGGTTGCTAAGTCAGGTGTATTTTATTTCCGTTACCGTTTCAATGGAAATTTAAATCTATGTCTTGAGTATTAGATGCTCTACTTCTTCTTCTTCTTTGACAAAAATGCGTTGTACAGTTTCGGATGAAATGGAGTATTAACCCATATTTAAAGATAATTGTCAGTTTTTGTTTGCTTTCGGTTATTGAATTGTTGCGGCATGTTTTCTCTTGTATATTCCTCTCTACATCTATTTCTAGTTGTTGTGGATATCAGTTTTTTAAAGTATTTTATTGATAGTATGGGTTAAATATTTTTTATTCCCTAAGTAAATCTATGTAATTTGTACATAAATAATTTTCTGATATTTACAAAAGAAAAGTATTTGTCAATGAGAATCAAAGTGATATCTAGTTCTGGTTCACACTTTGAAAATTCTATATACAAAAGTTGTTCTAAATAAAAATCTGAATATCTTCGTATTCTTTATAAACTTTTATGAACTTGACTATTGACTAAATATTCGTAAGCAGAACTAAGTCCTACATTCAGTTTATTGATTTGGTTCCTAACATTATTAAAATGTACCATATGAATTACAAGCCCTTGTTTTAGGATTTAGGGTATCCCATAGATACATTTGTCGCAACTCTCTATGCCCAAAATTTGTTCTACCAATTTGATCACATGCACATCGTGTTGCAGTGAAATGCAGTATCATTTAGGATTTGAAAGTCTTCAGAGAAGATTTTCCAAATATTGATTTATTAATACAGCGGGAAATATGCCCATCTCTGAATTAGCTACAACATGCTACTTGTTATCAATTGCTCTCTACTGGAATAAATATAATTAATGTCCAGTTTTAAATAAATTAGTAAACGGTGATGAGTAGTAAGCGTGCCTCATTGTCACTTGGTTCGAATCTATGCTCAAAGAAAATATTTTTTCTATCGTAGGTGGTCTACCACTCCCGTGCCTCTAAACTGTTAAGAATGCAATTGAACGCTTAGTTCACTCTAGCGACAAAAACAGAAAGGCGAAAAGTTATTGGACTGTTTGCACATATTCTAGTTAAAAATAAAATTGTCAGGCATTAGGATACCAGATATATTTTCAATACAAGCCTAACTAGAATTCAAAGGTTTAAAAACGTACAGCGTATATAACAAGGAACTTATAATTATTACTTCCGTGTTTTATAATTATTCTATAAATATTTCAGAAACAAATTTTTCATAAATAAAGCATAGTAATGCAAAACTAGAGGCGCGCAAAAACCCACGCACACACGGAAAAAGAAACGAAAACGAAGGAGAAGGGATTCAAAGAAAAGCTGCTTGTATAGCATCAATTGGTATTCACCACTCCATCTCTTCAAATTCGATTCCCACACACACGAAAATGAGATGCAGAGAAAATCATCAAAGGCACAAAGCTTAATAATACCTGCCCGGATATTAGGCAAGCGGCAAAAGATCTCTGCGAGTAGTGCGGGGACCCGGTCGCGTATGTAAGTCGCAGACGCTCGTCAAAAACGCGAGTCAGACTAAAATAAACATGGGATATAGGGTGTACAAGACGATATTCTGCGAGAGAGAAGAAATTTAAAAATCAATTTCGCGTAGACACAGGACCTCACACCGCTTATCATACATCTCTGCACATTAATAAAATTTCATGTGTTTGTGTTTAGTTTGCTGCGTTCGCGAGGAAAATTTCAAATGATGTTTGAACATTTTCATTTTTTCAATAAACTTATGAAAATGTGTTTCCGAAGTTTTATAAAAGAAGAACCATACTTTCGTATTTCATATGTGATAAATTAATGTAATAGGCATATACATACTATATATAATAAATTTATTGTGGTAAATTAAGATATAACTGAAACATTTGCTGTCTTTAAGTACTATCAAAGACACAATATAATTCACATAACCGCCATTGAGACTGGTGAATTCAAGAAACCCAATTTTATGTTACCCAGAATACTATAAGCTGTGCCCCATCAATATTTCCTTTCATATTTTAAATAATTTTAAAATTACATTTACTCAGTGCTAATAAGTTAAATATCAACGCCAACCAAAATATAATAAAGAGAATTTCTTTCCAGTTTTGTTAGATAATCTAGCACTTATTGCACCTTCGATAGTTAAATTATAGGTGAATCTATAATTTGTCTAAGAAATGATGATACCGTCAGCAATATGAGTATAGTTCATACTCCCATATTTCCTGAAAATATGCTCTATCCATCACGTAAAATGGATTGCAAAAGCTTTATACACTCCTGGAAAAATGTCTTTTAAGAAATTCTTCACAATGTCACTTACTCAGAGAGTAACAAAAAGTGACTGGTGAAATTGTTAGAATTAATAGTAGAGATTATGGGCATCGTATTTAGAAATATGAATTCAAAGCTAGTTGCTGATGGATACTGAATAATATGCTATGGGTAATCACTAAATATGTAGTAATAAAATGCAACATTCTCCAAAGTGTATTATAATGGTTTTATATAAGATATTACATTTTTATAAAACTTGATAATTTACATAGTTTCCCAAAATCATCTCCAGTTCAGAACGACGGTGCTCCATAATATTTGAACCACATCTCATTTCCCCCAATTTTGGTCACCGATTCGGCGACTGAGTGCAATTGGCGTTCGCTATGAAAGTGTTTTCTCCTAAATAAAATGTGCCATAAGTTGATTATCAAAGGGTTACTTTTAAGAAACGTACAGAAAGATGATAATGTTAAACACACTTTTAAAAGTGTTGATTTGTAAGATTTGAATTGGCAAGTTACGGATTGGTCAAGAAAGGACGCCGAAATAAACTATTGGAACGGATGATTAATATGAAGTAAAAGGCCGATAGCGTGACGTGGGTATTAAAAATATATCGTGAAAAAGAATTTCGCGTTTAAGAATGATTAATTATTAAGACGTCGATAACGTGATTATTGAATGAGATAACGCAAAGAGAATTCTGCAATTTTAAAAGTGAAATACAAAATGTGTGAAAGTTACGTGAAAATTAAAATATCTTATAATTAAAATAACTATTATCAACGAAAATAGTATTTATAGTATATTATTCAAAGAGGAGTAGATCTTAGGAGTTAAACAAAAGATAGTGTAATCTGTTAAACCAGCAGTATCCCTTCCGATGTCAAAAAGAGGGTGTTCGAATTCGTACTAACCATCAATTTTATCAGGATCAGGATACATCGTTTAGAACAGAAAGATTTATCAAAATATGTACTGTAGCAAGACTTTCATACTATAAATGTCTTTTACGTGTTTAATAATTCACATCATATGTGATATTTCTATTCCTATAAATCATATATTTACTATATAAGATGCGAAAGGATGTTTTAATTTCACAGGTTTGAATATAACCCTCACATTAGCCATTTATTTGATTTTACGTTAAAATAATAGTAATCGTATGAAATCAGCCATTAATTGATTCTCATCATAACAAAATGTCCAGCATTTTTAATAGTGACCAAAAAAGGCATTTCTTTATCATCTAATATCAAAAATATGTAAAATTTACATCTTGTCAGTGTCAATTTTAAGTTTCTATTTTACTAGTTATTTTTATGTTTTAA
Source organism: Amphimallon solstitiale (assembly GCA_963170755.1). Classification (NCBI taxonomy): domain Eukaryota; kingdom Metazoa; phylum Arthropoda; class Insecta; order Coleoptera; family Scarabaeidae; genus Amphimallon; species Amphimallon solstitiale. The sequence goes on from OY720675.1 coordinate 95,099,067, forward strand.
TCAATATTTCCTTAATTTAATTTGATTTTCGTCGATGGTAACCATCTTTACGATGGTCCAAAATGGAGAATATAATGTTGTCCATAATAGCCATCACTTGGAAGACTGTACAAGATCCTAAGATCCTCACGGTCATATGACAGGTATCATTTTTCAAGTTTAAATTCATATTATATTTCTTTTAGGAATATTGGTCCAATTGTTAAGATTTGTCAACTTAATATCGAAGGTATATCCAAAGACAAATGAAATTCATGCAGCATCAGTGGATTGACTGGTTTCAAGAGGAGAATGGTATGTTTTTCAAGTGGAATATGATCGTGGGTCCAGCTTGTGGTTGCGGAGCTGAGATTGAAACTGTTATGCATATTCTTGAAGAATGTCTCTTGCTAAGTTTGAATTTGGATACACGGACTTACATAATTTAACTCAGAGGTTGTTGCTTGGATCTTAACAATTAAAGACCTTTAGTTTTGTGGCACTGTGATGTAGGTTTTTTATTCTGCAGGTTTTTTCCTACATCCTAAACCAAATGGTGCAGTGTTTTAGAGGGCCCCCTGCAGTTATGGCTCTTCTAAATATATTTCTACTTATGTAATATAATTTATATATGTTTCTTTTCTTGTACCTGTCATGTAGTTTCGTACGAATATATATATATATATATAATATCAGAAAAGAAAATTAGTTGAAATAGAAAGAATATACTTCTCTATTACACATATAGTATTTAAAATTCAAAATATTACATTAATGAATTCAAATTACCGCCTGGAGATTAAGAATTATAATATTTAATTATTATAAACAGTAAGTATAATGCGTTTTAATTTTTAACTTTTATTAGGCAGATAAGTAACATCAATCTGACACATGGGTATCGCACGCATGTAACAGACTTGTAGATATGGCGACAAATCGCCTGCTAACGTCACGCTTTAGTTGAGGGTTATTATATTTACAAGACCATATTAGCTTGCTCTACTATAACTTGATCCCTCAATAAATATTGAATTACCATTTGGTATATCAAATTCATTAGAAAATAAATTATTTAGAGTCTCATTTTCGTATAATTTATACATTATTATTATCAAAATTCACATAATTAGTCATTTCTTAAATATCGTAACTATATATTGTACAAATTTGTCTCGTAATGTCACTTCTATATCCCAAAAGAAACTGCAAGTGCAAACGAATATTGAAAATACGAACCGTTTTAAAATTGCGGGATAGGAACAGCGGCAAGAACCTGGATATGTGATATGATGCATGTGCTTGGAATAATAATTGATTGTACGCCTTCAAATTGTTATTATTAACTGTCATCAGATTATGACTTACATTTTGTACTTTCTTAAACTTTCTCAGCAGAATATATATTGCAAAATATTTTTACTTTCAGTTTGATGACTTCTCAACATTGCAGAGAGTAATCGAAATAAATCACATGCTTTTATGGCCGTTTGCACCGTTGTTGTTAAACTAAGTTTAACGCTAAACTGTAGTTAAAGTGGAAATTTCCCTTGCGCCGTAGCCAAAACTAGGATTAAATTAGTATAAACGAGGTTTAAATTAAACGGTCAATTTTGGCGGCTTAATTTTTATTTCTAACCTAATTTTGTTGTATTATTGTGACCAGTTGTGACTTTTGCTTGAATTTTGACATTTTTGTGGCTTGAAATTTGTAATTCTGTACCCAAAAATCATACAAAAATGGACATAGAAGAGGACTATGATATTTTTGAGGACGATTTAGATATCTTGGGAATTATAGAGTATGGGTTTCCTCTTGTACTGTCTGCAAAAAAAACATTAAGAGTTAAATTTTTTCTTTGCATTTGCTTCGAAAAATATTGAAGAACTGCTTTCTGGCTGCATAAACATACCTCCAAGCTATTTTCATTCAAGCTTACCAATACTTCTTTTTCTTGGGCCACCTGCAAAAAGTATATTATTAATTTAAAAAACTCATGTATTATAAACAAATAAATACATACTGTATTAACCTCAGTATTATCACTGCTATAATCTTCAATAGTGTTATTTTTGTATTCAAATACTAGATTGCCTGTGATTTGATTTTATGAAGATTTGTTAAGGTATATTCCATCTCCATGTAATCCACCATTGTCTAATCCAAATACTGATTTGGTGTTCATAATGGATAGCACCACATTATTTTATGTAAGCCACCTCCGGTACGAAATGTTTCCTTTTTTTCTTCGGCTGCAATTTTTCTAACTTCTTTTTTTTATTCTCATAGAATCGTCGCAAATAATCCAACAAAATTCAATTCAGCTGTACCATTCGGTACAGCTGAATTGAATTTTTTGGCAATATCTAGCCACGCATTCGCCTTCTCCTTTGATGTAACCTGGTCGGTCCTTTTATTTTCAATTACATGCTTGTATTCCAAGCAAATATTTGCGATCAACATTTTTTCATCACTTGAAAAATTAGATGACCTACTCCTTTTTTTTTTTGTTCGTTATGGACTTGATCCATTTTGTTTCAAGCCCAAAATAGAGGGAATATGAAGGATGAAGGAAATCACAAATCGAGCGGGTGACGTTGGGTGACGGATTATTCAGAAAAATAAAACAAGAATAACCTTAAAAAAACATATTTACATCGCATGTGAAGTTAGTTGCGAATTTTTTTAGGGAGTTGCCAAATGTTGCTTTTCTTTAATCTTGGTTTACTTAACTGGCGAAAAATATTATACGGTGCAAATCAATCGAAACTTAATCCTAGCGTAAATTTAAAAAGGGATTAGTTACACGCCGTTTAAATTATAAACGGCACAAATGGCCCTTAGTCCATTGAAAACATAACATTTCTTTGTATGTAGTGAACATTAGACAGTAATCAGTGCAACAGAAAATGAAAACAGAAACTGCGGCCCAGACCTTGAGAAGTATTCAAAATTAAAGGAATATATTATGCATTTATTGATGTTGACAGGATTAACGGCTTTAAGGGCCATTTGTGCCGTTTATAATTTAAACGGCGTGTAACTAATCCCTGTTTAAATTTACGCTAGGATTAAGTTTCGATTGATTTGCACCGTATAATATTTTTCGCCAGTTAAGTAAACCAAGATTAAAGAAAAGCAACATTTGGCAACGCCTTAAAAAAAATTCGCAACTAACTTCACATGCGATGTAAATATGTTTTTTTAAGGTTATTTTTGTTTTATTTTTCTGAATAATCCGTCACCCAACGTCACCCGCCCGATTTGTGATTTTCTTCATCCATCATATTCCCTCTATTTTGGGCTTGAAACAAAATGGATCAAGTCCATAACGAAAAAAAAAAAAGTAGGTCATCTAATTTTTCAAGTGATGAAAATTGTTGATCGCAAATATTTGCTTGGAATACAAGCATGTAATTGAAAATAAAAGGACCGATCAGGTTACATCAAAGGAGAAGGCGAATGCGTGGCTAGATATTGCCAAAAAATTCAATTCAGCTGTACCGAATGGTACATATAGAGCGGCGGATTATTTGCGACGATTCTATGAGAATTAAAAAAAAGAAGTTAGAAAAATTGCAGGCGAAGGAAGAAAGGAAACATTTCGTACCGGAGGTGGCTTACCTAAAATAATAAAAAAGGATCCATGTCATGATATGGTGTTATCCATTATGAACACCAAATCAGTATTTGGATTAGACAATGGTGGATTAGATGGTGATGGAATATACCTTAACAAATCTTCACAAAATTAAACCACAAGCAATGTAGTATTTGAATACAAAGATAACACTATTGAAGATTATAGCAATGATAATATTGAGGTTAATACAGTATGTATTTATTTGTTTATAATACATAAGTTTTTTAAATTAATACAACAAAATTAGGTTAGAAATAAAAATTAAGCCGCCAAAATTGACCGTTTAATTTAAACCTCGTTTATACTAATTTAATCCTAGTTTTGGCTGCGGCGCAAGGGAAATTTACACTTTAAATACAGTTTAGCGTTAAACTTAGTTTAACAACAACGGTGCAAACGGCGATAATAAAAGTAAATGAAATCAATGAAAAGTAGACGTATGATATATGTCACACTATTATTTAAAAGCGTTTGATAAAAATTTTGAATGAAAATGGTGATTTAGAACTATAAGGAAACTGCATTGAGGAAATATTTCTTAAAACTAATATTATTTCAAAAGATAATAGTATATTACATACCGAGCGGGGAAGTGAACAGACGCGAGGCTGGAATGAGTTCTCCCGAGGTATGTATACGATTTTACTCACAATCTACTATTAGTAATTCTATATAAGTTTTATTTTAAATAATAATAATAATAATAATACATGAGTATCGGTATTAATTTTTATGATAATTTGATAAACTATTTTATGGAAGATACTTGTAAAATCGTTGCTAGGCAATATAATAAGTTTGTTGAATCTGACAGTTAGGTAATTATTTTTCCAGTTACAAAACATAGAGGTACGGCATTTTTAATAATAAAAAATCTTTATACGAGTATATTACGAAATATGTCCGACAGTGAACTTGAATGCACCCCACCAGAACTGCGAGTAGCTGCAGAAAAAGCTACCGAAGGCATGATTCCGGAAAAAAGCAGGGAGAGGTACGAGAAGACTTACGAAGCATATAGTAAATGGTGCGTGATTAAGGGTGTACAGCATACCTCTGAAACGGTACTCCTTGCTTATTTTGCTGAATTAAGTAAACAAAATAAAGTTTCCACATTATGGTCAAGGTATTCGATGTTGCGAGTAGTTCTTAATATTAGGCAAAATGTTGATATCAGTAATTATGCAAAATTGCGAGCATACCTAAAAAGGCAGAATGTGGGATACAAAGCTAAAAAGTCAAGTGTTCTGTCCAAAGCAGACATTGATAATTTTCTCAACAAGGCTCCGATAGAATATCTTCCTCAAAAGGTAACATTCTAATTTCTTCAGTGCGTATTAAATTTATGTTAAATTACATATTTCTTTTAGGTTGCTTTAATTATTGGCATCTCAGGAGCCTGTACATGCGATGAACTTTTAAAAATGAAAATAAGTGATCTGGATATTTTAGAAAACCGAATTATAATAGTAATTCCTGTAACGAAAACCAACTCCTCCCGTACATTCGTAATCACAAAACCGGAATGGATGAAAGTAATAAAGCAGTACTACGACCTTCACAACAACATTGAATCTGAAAGATTTTTTTTACAAATGAGGTATGGCAAAGTTACACGACAGCCTTTTGGGCATAACTCTAACGGAAATTTTCCCAAAAAAATAGGCACTTACTTAAAACTGGAAAGCGTTAATGGGTTTACAGGACATTGTTTCAGACGTACTTCAGCGACATTACTAGCAAATACAGGTGGAGACATTCTACAGTTGAAAAGATTAGGGGGGTGGAAATCCAGTACCGTTGCTGAAGGATATGTGGAGAACTCATTACATGGACAAGTAAAAATTGCTAATATGTTGTCAAATGTAGAACAATCAGGATCGTCGATTTCTAAAAATGAACAGTATAATTTTAAGCAACAACATGGTCTTTCTTTAACAGTTAACAGTAATGATAATTCTAATGTAACCATTAATATTTACAACTCTAAATAGGTTTATTATTGTTTCTTTACTAAATAAATACAGAGTTTGATTCCAATTTATTCTTAAAAACATGTTTTAATGCCAAAATGACAATGATGTCATATTTGTGACTAATGAACTGACACTTGCTAGCTGGGAAAACATTTTTCCGGCTATAGCTGGGAAAGTGAAGTAGGTAAGCAATAAGTCGCTTCCCGACTGTTTCGAAGGGTACAAATCTACAGATTACTAACCGATTGTGAGTAAAGAAAATTTCAAAATAATTTCCCAAAAAAAAGAGTAGATAATATAAAGAAAAACCTAAAAAAACATGCAAAATAGAAAAACTTCTTATAGAAAGTAATCAGTTGTTTGTGAAACAAAAGTCAAAAGAATATAAATGAACACGAAAGCTATATTATCAAATGATATGAAGTTGATTATCATTCAGGAAAAGTGTTAAAGAAGAATGCCGAATTTAAAACTGAAAATAGATTTAGGCAGCCAAATATCCCACGGTGTAATATTACAAGAAAGATGACACTGGAAACAATACATTAATTATCGAAGAGTGTTAATAGTAAAGGCATATATAAAGTAGGTACCTATAATTGAAGAGGTTTTGGGTGTTTTTGATTTAAGTTATTTAACTTTCTTTCTTTTAGATTATTTGTTTTTGTAACTATTATTAATAATGTACAAACAAACAATTAAATATTCAAATTCTCAAACATGTTATGACCTCCTACCTAAAAACCACAAACAGCAGCAATTTATTATTATATATGCAGTAAAAGAATCAGCCACTAACGCATTAGTTTTTTTAATATAATTTTGTTAACAGTATCTTTACCAAAAATAGTTTTTAATGACTTGCATAATGACATATAATACAGAATCTATCAAAAAAATTTTTAAATGCTAGTATTTATACTATTATTTATATAGGCATTTGAATGGTTTTCGTTCCTTTAGTTAATAATTACTGGTGAGTTTACCTTACCTCTTCAACTTTAATGTAATTTAATTTTCGAACAATAATACACGTAATGATAATTCATAGCTTAACAACTTCCATCAACTTTACGCCAATATAGTGGACATGATTGCTTGAGGCAAGCATTTATATGGAACCTCTTCGCATTCTTCGACAAATGATGAAAGAGTAGAAAATTTATACTTATAAAGCACAGATAAAGAGTCGAAATAGTGCTTCTAATATAATTAAATAGAAATTCATTTTCTTTGTCTTTTTACACTTATATCATCCGCCATTACGCCTTGCAGTTTGTTTTGCATTTTTTTTCCGTACATTCAAATTTCCCTTAGTAATAAAAGATTTAATTTCCGTAAAGCTAACTTTTCAAAGTTGTATTCTGATCTATTACTGTTGAGCATATATCTATGAGGGATATGCACAGTGTAGAGGCAAATAAAAAACACGTGTTAATCTAGAATGTGCTCACATCCAACTAACTTTATTTCTCCCTATACAGAACATGTCCGATAGGTGGCGACACATATATTAGTTTATTTGATATATTTGAACACCCCCACTTATCAACTAAACTACATTTTATAAATTTAAGCCCGGCAGTTTTAATAATTTCTGATGCCTCTCTGCACCTAAAGTTTTTATTAAGATATCTGCCGGCATAATTTCTGATGTCAAGTATTCTATTCTTATAACTTCCCTTGAAACTAATTTCCTTATACATGCCGTATGTTAATATGTTTACTGCGTTTGTGATAAACAGGATTACTAGCTAAACTTATTGCACTTTGATTATCATTATATAAACTAACACAACTATCATCTCCTGTTAATTCTAATAGCATGCTTTTTAATTATACAACTTCTTTAACAGCCTCTGAAACTGCCATGTACTCAGCTTCAGTAGTTGATAGAGCAACTGTTTTCTGTTTGGAACTCTTCCTTGATATTGCAGACCCACCAAAATTGAAAACATAACCAGTATAGGATTTCCAATCTATACTATTGCTACCCCAATCGGTATCTACAAAACCTTGTAAATTCATCTCATTTTTTGAAAAATTTAAACAATAATTAACAGTCCCTTTCAAATATCTTAAAATTCATTTAGCATATTTCCAATGATTTCCCATAATTGTTGAACTGGCTTAGAAAACTCACACTGTAAGATATGCCAGGTCTAGTCAAAACCGCTAAGTACATAAGACTGCCAATTAAATTTTGATAAGGACACTGAATTCTTACTGCATTTTTATCGCTCCTTAAGTCCAATTTCATTTCCATTGGCGTTTTGACTGTCTTGGCTTCTAGCATATTGAATTTGTCAAGTAGTTTAATAATAGAATTCTTTTGACTTAAAGTTATAACATTATTTTCTTTTACAAACCCTACTTCCATGCCTAAACATTCTTTAATTCTACCTAAGTCCTTTATTTTAAATTTAGAGCTTAAACTTTGTTTAACACCATCGGTCTCATTCATAATTATCATTAGAAAAGATAAAAAAATCGTCAACATAAACAGCAACAATTGTAATCTTATCCCCCTTTTTCTTTATATAAATACATGGTTCATGCTTAGACCTTTCATAATTTAACTTTAAGAAGGTATTATTTACTCTATCATTCCATGCTCTGGATGATTGTTTGAGCCCATATATAGCTTTATTTAATTTTAAACATTTGTTTTCATTCCTATAGTTCACACCCTCTGGCATTGTCATGAAAACATTTTCTTTTAAAAAAACCATTTAAGAAGGCTGTTTTTACATCTAGAGATCTAATATCTAAACCTAATTTAACAGATAATGCAAATAATAATCTTAAACTTGAGAACCTTATTACAGGAGAAAAAGTTTCATTATAATCCACTCCTTCTTTCTGTGAGAACCCTTTTGCAACCAACCTAGCACGATACTTCACTTCAACTTCACAGTTATCTTTTTCTTGAATACCCACTTGCACTTCACCAACGTAGCTGATGAATCTGGTGGCCGATTCACTATTTTCCACGCATTATTCTCTTCAAAACTTTCTATTCCTCAGACATAGCCTTTTGCCACATTTCTGAATCAGGTCTTGAGAGTGCTTCCTCCACGGTAATAGGATCATCCATCTTGAGATCTGTAACACACATGTAACTAATGAAGTCTTTAAATTCTTTGGGTTTCAGTTGTCGTGTTGTCCTTCTGATCTGTTGCACTGGAACCACTTCAGTCTTCGTAATATATTCTTCATCCACTTGTGTTTATATTATTTGTATCTTCACATAATGATTCATGTTCAGTTTCTTCAACAAAAGTGTTTATTTCAGCATTCCTTTCTTCTGTATAATCCCCCACTGAATTAACTTCCTCTGGAATGTTATTTATTATTAATATATCATCTACAATTTCTTCCATTATCTGTACATCTCTGGATATTATTATGTTATTGATCTCTGGGTCATACAGTCTGTATCCTTTGGTGGTTTCACTATAGCCTACAAGAATTGTTTTCTTTGATTTCTTTTCGAATTTATTCCTATTGTTTTTTTTTATTCCTATCACTTTGCTACCAAATATTCTTAAGTTACTGATGTCAGGTTTTTTTCTATTCCATTTTTCCAGTGGTGTTACATTTTCTAATCCTGATACTGTACTTCTGTTATGTAAATATGCAGCAGTGTTAACTACCTCAGCCCAAAATTTCTGATCGAGCTTGGCGTCGAACAACATACATCTTGCTTTTTCAACAATAGTTCTGTTTAAACGCTCTGCAGAACCATTTTGTTCTGGAGTATAAGTGTTTGTTGTCTGATGCACTATACCGTTTTCTTTAAGAAAATTCTGAAATGCTTTTCCTGTGTACACTGTGCCATTATCACTCCTAAAAATCTTAATTTTCTTTTCAATTTGGTTTTCTACCATGTATTTAAATTGTTTAAAATATTCAAATACCTCATCCTTAGTTTTTAAGAAATATACGAAAACCATTTTACTACAACCGTCTCTGAATGTAAGAAAGTATTTGGCACCTCCAATAGATTTCTCTTCCATTGGCCCACATAATCAGAGTGAACTATTTCTAGTAACTGACTAGCCCGAGACCCTTTCCCTGGAAACGGCAACCTGCTCTGTTTTCCTTCATTACATGTCTCACAATTGTGCTTGTTAATTCTATTTTCATCTTTATATGACATACCTGTAACTGCTTCTTTTGCCATTTTTTTATGTCATTTCCATTAATATGTCCTAGTCGACGATGCCAAGTTTTCACAGGCATTGGATTTCCTGTTGCTAAAAAACATTGCTTAGATTCTTTTATATCCAGTTTGTACATGTTGTTAACTAACTTTGCTGCACCAACCAACTGACCATTTCTGTTGTAAATATGACATCCCTCATCGCAAAAAATTACTTTATTGCCATTCCTTATAAGCTGACTTACAGATTCAAGATTTGTGGCTATTTGTGGAAAGTAAAGAACATCTTTGACTAACACTTCAAAGTTTTTACCTTTTATCACTGTAGTAATGTTTATGTTACCACTACCTTCCACTTCCATTTTTGATTTATCAGCGAGAATTATTTCGTTTAGCTTCTGTGTTTCTTTAACCTTATTTAACCAGTGTTTATTTGCGGTTATATGTACACTTGCTCCGGAGTCCATATACCAATCGTTTTTACTAAATGCATGTCCGCTTAGAAATACTGCACTAAACACACTTCCTGTTTCGGAGCTGCTATTATTCGATTTTAAACTAGGACAGTTACTTTTAAAATGTCCAATCTGTTTACACCGATAACAACGAATTTCTTCCTTGGTAATTGTACCTGTCTTTTTCGTTATATTTGAAGTTGGCTTTTTGCTGCCAACCTTACTTCCTCTATAGTCACTAGTTCTTCTATGATTCCCACTCTGCTGATAAACGCGTTACCTTCTTTTTTCGTCCTCTATTTCTAATAACTTTGTTTTTATTGCATCTCTTGTAATTTCTATTCCACTATGCTCTATGGTCATTATCATTGGGGAATATTTTTCTGGTAGTCCTGCCAGAAGTAAAGATCCTACCCATTCTTCGTCTATTTTAAAACCCGTACTGCGCAATCTCTGTGATGTATCTATCACGTGATTGACATAGGACGCCATATCTTCCATATTCTCTAGACGAGCCGAAATCAATGACCCTAGTAAAGTTTTTTTCCTTGTGAAGCCGGAGTCATCATATAGCACTGTAACTATTGCGCGCCAGAATTTGTCCAATTTTAAGAAGGGTGACAAGACCAAGGTTGAATATTATCGACCAATATCTATTCTCTGCAACTAAACTTTTACAGTCGAATTTGACAAGCAGATTCAAATATGTTTTTTACAGTGGTATCGGATCTCGTGTGTTCTGTCCCTCTTCAGGTGTCCCGCAAGGATCCAATCAAGAACCACTGCTTTTTCATTTATTTCTATACGGTTCGCTTGGACCCTTGTCGTGTCCTGTACTTGCGTATGTCGATGACCTCAAAATCTACAATCCTATAATATCTATGAGTACCCTGCCTTCCACAAAACTTACATACTTTGTCAGACTGATGTTCCAGGTACAAATTGCATTTAAATATAATAATGATGTTTTATATCATTTACAGGTAGAGTAGACCATCATAATTCTACTTACTTCATAGAGAGTGTGTTGTTGGAAAATGTAGACACTTGCCGGGATCTGGAGTTCCTTTTCGATAGTAGATTCAGTTTTTCCAACCATACAAATCATGTTTGTGCATCGGCCTCAAGATCTTTGGGTTTTATTATGCGTTCGTCTAGGATCTTTAGCAACCCATTAATTTTGAAGACGTTATATTTTACTTTTGTCAGTAAGATGGAGTATGCTTCACAAGTGTTGTCTCCGCAATATATTTACTTGCACCTCTCCATTGAAAAGGTTCAGCGGCGATTTCTGAAATATCTCTCGTTCAGGATTACCGTGACTTATCCTCCCGAGGTGTTGTCTACTCGTTGCTAATGGAGACTCATGACCTTCATCCATGGAGCGCGATTTATTAGAAAGTTGTGCAACGGATGGGTGGACTGCCCAAATCTCCTCTCCTCTCTGAATTTTCTCACTCCCAAACTATCCTCTCGTTCTTCTTCCACTTTCCTAATTCCCTTCGCGAGAACGAATTTACTGCAAGGGTCTCTGTTTCGTCAGGATGTGTCGCTTTTCAAACTTCCACAACGATGACATTTTCTGCACCAATGGCTAATTATATCATGTTTTCTTTTTAATTTTTCTAAATAACATGTATGTACACTTAATACTGTTGTCCTTTAAACATAAAGCATTGAACAAATAAGGTTATTATTATTATTATTATTATTAAACATTAGATATGTAAAATGAACTGAATAAAGTTATTATTATTATTATTATTATATCAATAAATTTCTCGGAAACACGTAATCAATTAATTTTGAATCATTACTTGGCCATAATAAATTTAGATAACAGATTTAAGATAGTTTCTATTTTTGATAAATAAAAAAGAACTGATATAACAAATAACATTGGTAACACATAAATTGAATTGTTTCTTTAATGTATTTGTAAGCAAATTACAGGCTAATTTATGAACCAGGAGAAAGCTATATCGATATTTTATTGATAGGTACATTATTTATTTATTTGTATATATACAAATAAATAAAATCTATTTGTAATGGGGCGGGCATAATCTGTGAATTATCTTAATTATAGAATAGTCATGCAAATGATGCTTTCAGGTTTTTTAGAGGCTTTTAAATCTATGTGAACAGCCGATATATTGGAGTTATAAAACGAGAAAATATCTATATGCGCACCAACTAAATTTACATTATACGGTCATATTTTATGGGCCTTTAATCTGAATTTTATATGTATATCTTCGATAAACAGTACACTTTTACCCTCTGCATATGCACATATAGAAACATCTATACACGTACTATATACGTTTATATCTAGCGTGTGTCGTATCAACGTTAAAAAATTGTCAGATACCCGATCACATCATTGGTAATACATTTTTCAATTTGTAAAATTGGCTTGTGCGTATGATATGTATCTAGGTATGTATGTGTGCGTATATATGTATGTACCGGTTACCGAATGTCTTTTTGCTTCACAGATGCCCGAAGAAACATCAATGCCTCTAAATGCCATGTGTGTCGTTCGTATATATTTGTATGTAAATACGCTTAGGCTGAGAGACACAGGTGTGAGATATGTCAACCACAAGATATAGGGGTGGTTTTATGTGACCGCATTAGACAGGCAGGATATTAGCTGAGCAACAAGGGCTGTCTACCTGTATATGTGAATATGCTCGTTTATGTGAGCAAGGAGACCGAGATACGCCGCGGCGGTAGTGTATATCCGTGTTAAGCGGAATCACTTTTAAAATAATTAGATTTCGCCGAACGGGAAAACGGAAGAGCAGATACAACTTCTTGCACTTTAACGAAAGAGGATATCTGCTGTAAAATGATCGAAATATATATATATAGTCATGGCTTTATATAAAAAAATATAAACAGTTTTTTTCTTTCTGAAAGTGTGTTATTTATATATGTATAATTGTGCATATTGCCGAAAATAACAAACACGAAAATGGGTGTGCTTAAAACCACACAGCAAAAGTGTAAACTTCATCAAGGCGAGGTTAATAATACGAAATACAACTTTTTTTTCGTTCTATATTATATTTAAATAATCGTCCGCGAAGTTACCAATTCGAACGCAACACAGTTCGCGAAATACAATTTCGCGGCCGTTGCTATGGCAGCGGCCGTTAAAGTAAATACACATTTTGACACATGTTAATCACACATTCTACGACTTATTTTGACAACTATCAAGTATTTGTAGTTTATTATGTTCGTCTCATTTCCATGGTAACGCATGTAAAGCAAGTAAAACACTTTAATTTACCACCTTTAGAACTAAATTAAATTAAATTATGTCTCAATTTAATATAAGTAAGTAATAACAAAAAACACACTTGGTATTGTTTCACAAATAAATATAATTAAATACTCGATGTACATTTCGCCTTGCGGCATCATCAGGAGTTCTCGAGAAACTAAAGTAAAATTTAATATACTGTAACTACCTACTTCTAACAAAAATGTAAATAAAATTGTACAAAAATAGAAAATTATGAAAAGGTCATGGCTTATCTGGAAAGACCGTTTTTACAAGGCTAGGGTTTATTATCGGAGAATTTATGAGTTCTGTTTGTTCATTAAGAACATTGCCTGGTTGTAAAAGTAAACTTTCTTTTATAAAATAACCTTCTAGAACATTCATTTTTTTTTACTTTTATTTAAACTATACAGTACTTCTAAATTGTCTATTGAAAATTGATGTCCCGTGTCTAAAACATGGTTAGCTACACTTGAATTTTCATAATTTAATTTAACGGCTCGCATGTGTTCTGAGAATCTTAATTTGAAATTTCGCCCTGTTTGACCTATATAAAATTTACTACAATCACTACAATTAATTCTGTAAATTCCTGATTTGTTTAGTTTAGGATTCGCTGTTTTATTATTTGTTAATTGACTTTTTAAAGTGTTATTATTATAGAAGGCTATTTTAAAATCCAGTTTCTTTAAAACATTACTAATTTTCATACTTATACATGCGAGCCGTTAAATTAAATTATGAAAATTCAAGTGTAGCTAACCATGTTTTAGACACGGGACATCAATTTTCAATAGACAATTTAGAAGTACTGTATAGTTTAAATAAAAGTAAAAAAAATGAATGTTCTAGAAGGTTATTTTATAAAAGAAAGTTTACTTTTACAACCAGGCAATGTTCTTAATGAACAAACAGAACTCATAAATTCTCCGATAATAAACCCTAGCCTTGTAAAAACGGTCTTTCCAGATAAGCCATGACCTTTTCATAATTTTCTATTTTTGTACAATTTTATTTACATTTTTGTTAGAAGTAGGTAGTTACAGTATATTAAATTTTACTTTAGTTTCTCCAGAACTCCTGATGATGCCGCAAGGCGAAATGTACATCGAGTATTTAATTATATTTATTTGTGAAACAATACCAAGTGTGTTTTTTGTTATTACTTACTTATATTTCGACATGTTTCACCAAGAGATTTCCATCACTTCATTTAATTATTTGTCTCAATTTAAATTAAATCGATTGAAAAATTTAACGGTTGCGCAAAAAATTGTGTGTATATCTTGTCCGCGAAAAACTTTAACGTACTCGAGATTGTCTTGCCTCGGCCGCAAGCATTATTAAGGAGATTTTCGGACGCATGTATATATATAAATAGACCATATGAATACTGGCTTCCGACTGCCGCTCTTGGTCTAATGGTTAAGTGCTGGCCTCTCACCCAGGCGGCTCCGGTTCACATCTGCTCTGGGACCTGAATTTATTTATTCATTTAAATTTCAATTTAATTGAAATTAAATACCTCTATATGATATATTTATTTATCTTCTTCCCTTAGCCGACTTTACCCGAAGAGCGTTACATATCCGAGCGTTGCCGGTCAGTGTTGTTCACTGCCTACAATCAGCACAACGCGCCTAAAGAAGTTTACACTTCAAAAACTACGTTTTAAAATGTTGATGTTCATAACCATACACTTGTGACTGAAGACATGATAAAATATAGGGTATATATACGTATGAACGTTTCAAACTATACAATTTTAAGAATTTTTTTATAGAAAAATTATTCAAATCTAAGTACTTCCATACTCTTAATAAATCGCTTTGCAGGATATTCGAAAAAAAGTGCTACTCCCTAAGAGTAAAGGTGTTACTTTCGGTTTGAATTTTGAAATTTCATGTATACAAAAAATATTGCAAATCTAGTTCTAATTACTTTTGTTAAATAAATAAATACTCTTGATAAATATATATAGAATGCATAATTTACGACATATTTGCAAAAAATCGCTATTCGGTAACAGTAAAAGTGGTACTTCCGGTCTGAATTTTGAAAATTTTTTTATAGAAAAGATGTTGAAAATTTAGTTCTAAATACTTTTATACCCATAACGTACCTGTCTAAAAAGCATGACTTGCGAAATATTCGCAAATAACTGATTTTTGATAAGAGTAAAAGACCACATCCGGTAGGAATTTCGAAAAACTTTTTAAATAAAATTGTTCTCAATTTTAATTTTAAGTATATATGAATACTTTATAAATTTGTTTAAACTTGGTAGTTGACGAAATATTGGCAAAATTTGATTTTTTCGCTGAAGTAAACTGCTACTTCCGGTCTACCGATTTTACTGAAAAACTAATCAGATCTCAAGAGGGAGATTATACACGTAAATACAATATTTTGGTTTCGTGGTCACACACACACACACACACACACACACAGAGAGAGAGAGAGAGAGAGAGAGAGAGAGAGAGAGAGAGAGAGAGAGAGAGAGAGAGAGAGAGAGAGAGAGAGAGAGAGAGAGAGAGAGTCAGAGAGAGAGAGAGAGAGAGACGTTTTTTAAAAACCACTTTTTCGATATCAGGGGACTTCAAAACGTGGACATCTGCAAAAATCTCGAGGTCGACAATTTTAATCATCAATACTTCCTTATACTATACGTATAAGAAACTAAAAGATACTCTGAGATCCACATTCTTTAAAATATGCATAAATTATGTATATTGAAGATTTTTATAGATTAAAGTTTTTCATTGTCAAATATTAGATAATTTTTCTTTATTTATTTTTACTCCCAATTCATCGTTCAACGTTGGCCGATTGTGTATCCTCGTTTTTTTGGGATTGTTTTGTTATTATTTATTTCTCAATTTTGAAATATCTGAGAAAAAAGCTATAGAATTGTGGATTAAGTAAAAAAACAATAACTCAGCAATCATACTTTAGTTAAAAATAACATGACATTCTAAACTAAAAACAATTAAAGGACTTTAGGTCTTTCACAAATTCAATGTCTAAATGTGCCATTTTTAATCAATTACCTAAGATTTGACATCAATATTTCTTTAACATTTATCATTCAATTGAGTATATACTCTATTATATTAATTTATGTGAGCCGATACCGCCTAATTCGGACACTCGGAAAAGGCAAAAATATCTTCAAAACAAATTAATGATTTTAATAATGGGAAGGTGTCAACGTTAGAATTTCTTAAGTTAACTTTGCATTATTATAGTTCCACTATGTAATATTAAAATATGCTTTGAATTTGTATATATTTTGTGTATTGTTTTTAGGATTATATTAAATAAAGTTTTATGATGTCATATGTATTTGTGGTTTTATTTAACAAAATTAGTATAAAGTGTAGAGGTAAACTCGGCCGCTTTAGATAAGTGTGCTAATCGCCTCAAATTATATGCCTGGACTATCAGGCCGAGTTTACCTATACAGATTAAAACTTATTTTGACCGCGGAGGAGTAAAATATCTAAAGCGGCCGAGTTTATCTCTGACCTTAAGAATAGAATCATTTCGCAGGTAAGAAGTATTATATATTATGCAATACTTCAGTACTGAGTTTAGTAGATGGAATTATCAAGATATATTTTCGCAAACGCTGAATATGTGACGAGAAACTTGATATTTTTTGTTTGTGACTTCTTTTAATTATTTTATTATAAAAAGTATTTGCTAATATTATCCAAAAATATTTGGTTCTTAAAAATTATATAAAATAGAATTTTTGCAGGAATAATAAACTTATTTCGTATGTCAAAACTGGTGGTGCTATATGCAGAAACAAGCTTACGTATTAATGTTGTCGTTACGAACGCATTTTTATCTGAGATAGTATTTATGAAAAGCAGATCTTGCTGTATAAATATACAAATACCTATTACTACATGAATATTAATATGCCAAACTATCAGACACAGTTTTTTTGAACTTCTGCTATTAACAAACTCTTTGACAGAACAATTTTATATTTTAAATCTTGAGAACCAACACATGAAGCGTTAACACTACGAATATTATTTTAAATACCAATGCCATCTATTGGAAAGTTAATTAGTTACATCATTCCACTCTTGATCTTTCATAAAATGTTATTTAAAAAATTTGATATTATATTTACACAATTTATTGAAATTTTTTATTAATATCAAGCAAACAATAAATCTTATAATGTATTTTTGATATTATTTTCACTAACAACCACGAAGAATCTCATTGTTAAGAAACGTTAACAATTAGATTTCCAACATTTTTATTTGAAAATGATTTTCTCTCAATCTCGCTGTAACATAGTTTAATAAAATGTGTAGGGTAGAAAAATTACAGGCGACTCATCATTTCATCTTCTTCAATCGCCCCGTCTTTGCTTAATAACGCACATGCTGACACAACAAAAAATACATAATTTAATTTTTACACTTTTTCCATGTGCACGGCAGCGCTACAGGATTACGTGTAGGAACTTTCTAGCTTTTTTAAATGAACAGGACATTCGTCCCATTTATAAAAGCGAGCCGGGTGTCTAGGGATAGTCGCGCTTCACGGCTGCTCCAACTGTCTAACGGGGTGTATTTTCATGGAAACGTGAATTGAATCTTAGTAGCACCGTTGCTACTACTACTACTACTACTACCACTACTCCAGCCACCTCCACAACTACTAGCTATTACAACTACCTGCTCCTGTACTACGACCGACGGTTTTTTGTCCCCGTGTGTTTTTCATCGTCGACGCCGTCTTTTGGTCCACTTCAATTTATCAGTATTCGGTGTCTCCCTCTTTCAGCACTTGTCATCCGCTGCTAGAACATCGCGTTCGATCATATTTTATACTGCGCTGAAAATGTGAACACTAGTGGACATTATATCGTTGGTTATATGCGTGATCTATACATCAGTTTGTGTAATCATAATGTTCATGCTATGTCAATAAATGCTTAATAACTTCGATTTTTATTATAACATAAAATTATGTAAATATGAATATATTATTATAGGAAAAATAAAATTATACGAAATCTCCCCTAAGTTTATTGCTAATTCGCAAAAATTGTGAAAACATCTTCATAAAATGAAAATGTTGAATAAATGTCAATTTTTCAACGCATTACTTGTGATATGAATATAGATTTTGCTGCTAGGTCTGATAATATATTTTTTAGTGATATACTCCTCTTTGTTTTGAAAATTCCTTCAGAAATGCGTGACATTCTTATATTAATTTAGGTACGTAACATACATAAGTATATATTTATTGATTAATGTGTACTTCGTACATCCCCGTTCAATTAATACAATATTAAAACAACAAAACTATTTTCACAGCTCTTTAAAGCAGAATGTCTTTATCAGATTTCTGCTGTCGAAATGCTATATAATTTTAGTACTGTGTGTCTCGTTAATTAACCCTCATCCATTACTTTATATTCAAACTGCACAACTCTATCTCTTTTAATGTTAAACGAGAACGATTTAAGGGAACCTGAGACTTGAATTACGAGAACGATTTTTTTTTATTTCGCTCCATTCCCCTTTAACATTAATACACTTAGATTATTCCTTGCATGTTACTAGTTTTATAATCATCAGCTCGTTAAGTTAATTTTCTGGAATAAGTAGATGCCCAACTAGTATGAAGACCCATTGGTCTGATTAATAGCACTATGTTGCAAGCCATTGGGGTCTTTTTGCGACAATGGAAGCGTTTGATTATTCTAAATGTCAGTTTAATATAACTCGTTAATAGTTCTACTCTTTGCGTGATCGCTGATAAAAAGTATCCCCTTGAAACCCAAAATATCGTCGCCAATACCGTTCTAGCCGACGAAAACATCTTAGCCTTCTTTGGGGAAAACTGTCACGATGCCTCCTTTGCTGAGAAATGCATTTTCATTCTGGCCCAGTTTCATCGAGTGTAAGAAAGGAACACAAAAAAATCTTCTGGGTTAATGTTAAAGAGCATCAAATTGTCGTTGGAAAATTGCACTCTTTTACGTATTTTATCTGCGTTTACTAAATGCATAACCCGCCTGGCAGAAAGTTTAAATGTGCCTTCTTGCAAAATATAGTAGTAGGGTACTTACGCCGATTCTGGGACCACCCCCCCCACTCCTACTACCCCCCCCTCCCCCCCTCCCCGCAAGATAGGTAGAACCCTCTACCAACCCAACTGATATGGCGCCCCCTCGCAGTCGCCAACCCAACTAAAAATTGCAGATTTCATCATTACCAACCCAACTAAAATTGCAGATTTCATCATTACCAACCCAACTAAAAATTGCAGATTTCATCATTACCAACCCAACTAAAAATTGCAGATTTCATCATTACCAACCCAACTAAAAATTTCAGATTTCATCATTACCAACCCAATGTGGCGCCCTCTGACGGCCACTAACAAAACTAAGAAATGGCATATTTCATCATTACCAACCCAATGTGACGCCCTCTCACAGCCACTAACCAAGAAATGGCATCTCTCATGATTACCATAATGCAGCATCCTCTCACGGTCACTAGCCAAACTAAGGTGACGTCAGACAAATGGCGGACCATCAAGATGGTCTTTGTTTCTAGAGAATTCCTGAATAAATTACCAGGCTTGCTATCGCGCTTCTCAATGTACTTCAAACAGGTCTAAACATGTTTCCAGCGGAAACCGCAACGGCTGTCTGCTTCTGTGATAGCCGCATGCTTGAAATGTATATCTCACTTATAAAATAAAATAAAACAAACAATATATTTTTAAGAAAACAATTTATTTATTATTATTCATAAATTAACAATATTATTTTAAATTAACATTATCTACAAGTTTCATGACCTCAAAGTCATAGTAAAGCGAATTATAGCTAATATGTAGCACTTCCATCATAAGGAAAGCGTTAAATGAATTACAATGATCAACAAGTAATTTTGATACATTCGTATATAAATCTCCAGTTAATACCATGCAGGCGGTTAAGATCATTTTATAAAATGTTATGAAATTACTATTTACTAAAAATTCTAATTTACTCTTAATGAGCAGTCGCAAATTAAACAAATTGCTATAGGTATCGGAGGACAATACCAGTTGCTGATTGCGACTGCTTAATACAATTACGCTAGTATCTCTAAATGTTGACGTTCGAATTTGATGATTCGGACTGCAACCCTCCGTCTTACAAAATTCTTCCCACTCGTCCAATGTGAAGAATACGCAGCTTGCAGGCGATCGAATCTGGATGATGGGCACGAATCCAGCAGCCGGACTAAGGCCGATATTCACCCATTTCGAACCGCATTTGTTGAGGAAGTATGATGACTGCCCAATCAGTTGTTTTTCCTTAACGATATTATCGTCAATCATTTTAAGTGAATCGTCAATAAATTCATTATAAGTTTCTGAAAAGAATTAAAAAATATATAGATATAAGTTTATGCACATAATAATTTTGTATTCTTACTAGCTTCCATTTTAATCTTAGAGGTTAAAGAATATGTGTGAACTCGAATGCAAACAAACTAATACTGATTTAGTGGGAGAAAATTACAGTGAGAAGCAAACAAAAAAGGGTGGGGGGTACTTACACAATTTGAGGCGGTAGAGCAGCTGCACCCGAGGCATGTGCAGCGACCATCTAAGGAGCTGGTGAGTCGATTTTATAATGCCCCCAGGCGAGAGTATGAATGCCATCCTCATCAATCCGACGTTTATCATCGTGAGGTGATAGGCTCAATTTATTTTGCTTGACGGTATAAATCTCATGTAGTTTGATTTGAAAAAGATTTTGCTCTCTTAATAAAATATCATTGTTCAATAAACAGTGCTTGTAATCTGCCAGACTAATCTCATCCCGTACAACGTTCTTTTTAACACCCTTAACCTTTTTAATCTCCCTACCCTCAACCTCTAAGGCATACATTTTTGCGCGCAATCCGACAAATTCACTCATTATATTACCCGCATTTTCGTCTTTAAATAAACCTAAAACAGCCTTGTTTTGAGGTGCTATGCTGTAGACATTATTTGCCGAAAAGTTCGATGTATCGAATTTTGATATATTTTTTTTCATGTCGCTGTATATATCATCTGTCTCTACTTTTAGGATAAAACTATCCGTATCCATATAACACAGACGGACCTTTTCTGCATACACGCGTCTCAAAAAATTGTGGAAAAAGTCATACATCAGGTGCTTTGATAGCTCCAAGACGGAGAAGCCTATATAAATAGGTTTATTATATACGACTTTCAGCTTCCCCATCTGGACAGCCACAAAGTTTTCGGAAAAAATACTAATACTTTTAAAATTCGGTTTCGCGATTAAACTACCAGCCCCGCGACTTTTGCCATGGTCCTCCCAACGTGTGACCAATTTGACTTCTACTCGCTTGTCAACATTCTCCATGGTTTTACCATATACGGAGTTGTTCATAAGCTTATAGAAGTCCTTTTCAAAATCGTTCCTAGCATGCTGACGTAGGCTGGTGTTTAGGTCGATATAAGTTTGAAGCCAGTGCGCGGTGAATTTTGGTGATTTTAAGGCCGAAATGTAATGCTTGCTTTAACGTTTGATAGTGTATGACATATTTCTCTTTGTTCTGTAAATTCGCGATCAACTTTTTATACTGAAATTTAGACGTGGGAGGCACCATGTTTTCGGGCAGAAAAGGAAGGTCGTTATGCTCATCGTGCAAAGTTACAGGGTACGTGACATCTACCTCCAAAAAATAGCCAATCGGCGAATCATCAGCGACCCCAGATATATTTAGATTGTCAATTTCATCCTGACTAGCCCAACTGAACCCACCGAATGGTAGATACTGCGACATTGCCCACCCGTACAAATTGTTCGCGTCCCAATAAGCTAAATACGAGCTAGGAGCACTCGCATCATAATTAGGCATATACTTATTATTTGCCGTAGCGTGCCGCAATGATACTTGACACAACCCACCCCTGATACTCTGCTTAACAAAATGATGCATGTCGATGTCTATGAGTAGCTCTAGCTCAATTTTGGTATGCTTCAACATAGCATCCCAAGACAAGCCCGGGCTGGTGTAATATTGAGCCGGATCCAGACTGTATGTATCCCGACAAATTTTCCTGAAATTTTCAAAAATATCTGCCAAAAGTAAAACGTCTGATTTTAAATATAAGTTTGAGTACTCTAATAAATTTTGACATCCAAACGTATTCCATACAGTTTGCGCATGTTGATATTCAACATCCGAAATATCAACATTCGTTAATGAATTAAAAAAATCGCGTTTTGTCGGTAAGGTCGATTCGTTCAATCGCCCAAAGGTATCTATGTATTGATAGGGGAATACACCCTTCTTTCTAATTAAATGGAAATGTGAATCTAGTGGGAACGCCCGCCTAACATTGACAAAGTCTTGCGGGCTCAAATTTTGTGCAAGCTTATCGATAGAAGACGCCATGAATCGAAAACTATCTAAAAACCGTAGTTTTATATAAATATTTTTTTTCTCGCCCGATTTTTTATCTGTGTAGTCACCAACCAAAACTTTCGCGCTGAAACTGATATATCTTTCTTTATTAATAGGAATTACGTCAATATCTAAATTTTGTTGTGCCAAATCTCTTAAAAATAGATGGCTATCATACCCGCTCAAATTGTGAAAATAGATAGGGACAAATTTCGGAATTTTGAAGTTTAGATTACAATTAGAATGAGCGGCCCCTCGAAACGCTCCCGTAATGTGGCAGTGATCTCTCACTCTATCTCCGTTGAGAGACAGCTCACAAATGTGGCAAATCACGGCCTCATTATATAATTTTCGCTCGCTATTATTTAAAGTTTTCATCGGCACGATAGTCTTTAAATAGTTTTCATAGATTAGCTTAACATCTTCTATCAATTTTTGGACAAACACCGTTGAGCAATCTAAACCGGCATACGTGACAAATTTATTCAACTTTGCATCAAACGAACATACAATTTGATATGCAAAACTATATGGAACGTGTTTGAATGTTTTATTTGTATACGAACTAGCTGGATCACGGCTGCATGTGTGAATCGGTTGGAGAATACTTTCAAAATCCGCATAAACGACGAACGGAACGGACATTTTCTTATGGTGACTATCGAAACGTAAAATATTTTCGGGCAGCATATCGCCAAATTTTGTTTTACGCGCGTCGGTTGAGGGTAGTACCGTATACACATGGTTGCAATCGTGTTGTTGATGAGCGTTTAATTTTTCGATGGTGCTGAAATTAATTAAACACCCATCGCAGATGTGAGCTTCATGACCATGTTTATTGATTTGAGATGAGACTAGCCTGGACAGATTTTTAATTAAAACATAATGGGCTCTTTTTCCATCATCAATTAGGAGTAAATTGATGTGGATATCTTTTCTGTTTTTCGTGAAATGAATTGGCCCCACCACCTCATGATTTTTTGTTTCATCATTAATAGCCAAACCGTAAACGTTAATACTTAAATTGTTCATATTCTCAATTTTTGAAATATCTTTAATTTTAACCGGGAATTGAATACCTTCTAAATTTAGGACGCTGGAGTAATGAGGATAACTACTAACTCTCTCTGCATGTATGTTTGCCGGGTGGAGTGCTGCTATAATCGACCAACACAAGCATGCATCGTCCGAGTTCTGAATATTGATGCATGCTTTCCTGCTTCGAATAGAGGGAGGTAGTTCCAAATAAGATGATCCCCCAAGAGGTTGGTAGCTGTTGATGTTAACCTCTAAATGCGAGACCATCTTAAGTGTCCAATTGCTCCCCCTATCCGAAAACTCTTCAGCTTTCGATTTTATGATGGCAGCAGCCTGATCAAAAACGTCCTCTAAGTCTGAAGACCCGGTGACAATGACGTACCGAGTATTGAAGGACTTTAAGTCGACTATTTCCTCATCAGCTACGGTTTTAGCATAATGAGCAAATAGCTCTAACTGTACCTTAATACCCGATACGACCTTGGCTAGAACATCGTTAATCAGGCCGCACACTTTCATTTTCAAATTCGATAAAAAATTTGTGATGTCAGCACTCTCATCACCTAAAATTTTGTAACTCGCGACCCGGCTTTTAAATGAGGAATTAATTTTGAACACTCCATCCGGCAGCATAAATGTATTATTATTCAAATGCTGCTGTGTGCGAAGATGCCCCCTATACAGAGAATTATTAGGGAACATCAACCCACAACAGCTTCTCTGAGGCGCATCTCGACTGGTAGATGGCGCAGCATCCACAGGTCTATTAGAACTTGTGGATGGTGTAACATCTACTTTAACCCTCTTCTTAGACGGTCCAGCAGCATGCTCACATGTATCCGCACCCTCTCCACAAATACCGCAAACAAAATTGCGGTGGAGGGTATTCACATGCCGCTTCAAACTATCCCGCCGGCTGAAGGATTTTCCGCAAATGATGCAATTCATTCTATGAAAAACAAATTAAAAATAATTAATATAATAAATTTAAAAGAATAAAAAGCTATTGAAACCTAATTTTTAATATATCTAAATTGCTAATTTATTTGAAAAGCTCCTCGCATATGAATTGATATAAAATACTAATTATAGACCTACATATATAAAAATAATATTTTAATACATAAACTTTGACTGATACCCGTATATTTAACTAAAAATACTCTTATTGTTCAGAATTTATTTAAATTATTGAGAAAAACCTTTAAAGAACCGTATGAAATAATCAACTTAATTATATAAATTTACACACTTAAACATTAAAAAAAAGAAAAACAAAACAATATAAAGAAGCTACTAAATACAAATAAAATACTTTGAAGCACCCTGGATAATTGTATATAAAAATAATATTCAATAAAATATTAATAAAATATACACCATTAAATTATTAAAAACAGCCTTATAATTGATAAAAACAATTTTTAAAAAGTCCTATAAAATTTTAGAGTAGTAGAAAAACTATGATCAGCGTATATTTAACTAAAAAATACTTGTATTATTGAAAATTTATTGATAAAACCCTTTAAAACCTTATAAAATAATCAATTTAATAATATAAATTTACGCACCTAAAAATTAAAAAAAGAAAGAAAAACAATATAAAGAAGCTACTAAATGCGTATAAAATACTTTGAAGCACCCTGGATTAATTGTATATAAAAATAATATTCAATAAAATATTAATAAAATATACACCATTAAATTATTTAAAAAATAACCTTATAATTGAGAAAAAACAATTTTTAAAAGTCCTATAAAATTTTAGAGTAGTAGAAAAACTATGATCAGCGTATATTTAGCTAAAAAATACTTGTATTATTGAAAATTTATTGATAAAACCCTTTAAAACCTTATAAAAATTAAAAAAAAAAGAAAGAAAAACAATATAAAGAAGCTACTAAATGCGTATAAAATACTTTGAAGCACCCTGGATTAATTGTATATAAAAATAATATTCAATAAAATATTAATAAAATATATACCATTAAATTATTTAAAAAATAACCTTATAATTGAGAAAAAACAATTTTTAAAAGTCCCATAAAATTTTAGAGTAGTAGAAAAACTATGATCAGCGTATATTTAACTAAAAAAATACTTGTATTATTGAAAATTTATTGATAAAACCCTTTAAAACCTTATAAAAATTAAAAAAAGAAAGAAAAACAATATAAAGAAGCTACTAAATGCGTATAAAATACTTTGAAGCACCCTGGATTAATTGTATATAAAAATAAAATATTAATAAAATATTAATAAAATATATACCATTAAATTATTTAAAAAATAACCTTATAATTGAGAAAAAACAATTTTTAAAAAGTCCTATAAAATTTTAAAACTAATGTAAAATATTGCAAGTTAATATTATATAAATTAGGCTTTCTAAATACCTTGTAGTAAAACACAAACAAGCACTAAAAACGATGTTGACTGTTCGAAGATACTGATTATAATGAAATTAAAGATGCCGATCTACGTATATATAGATACACATCTGCGTCAGATTCCCACGCAAATGGAGTGATGCATAAAGAGAAAGACCTTTTTTTCCCGCGCATACATATATATACATATATACGTATGCGGCCAGATGCAATTAGCGGCGGGCACATTCCGATCCCACGCTCGAGCCGTGTTCTAAGGAATGCACTTAAATTTTTCGGTCTCATACCTGCATCGAATGGAGGTCGTCCGGGTGATCCTTTTTTAGGGCAGGCGATGGTTAATTAATGTAAATGTATAAAAAAATCTCTCGCTTACATACCTACCTCGGATTGGTGCCGTCTCGGCGGGCCTTTTATACATGTATAGACATGTTCATACGTATACTATTTTGCTATAATATTATTATTAATATGTATAGGTGGATTGAAATAAAAATAATAAGGTTAAAATAATTCTTTATTTTTTAGATAATTGCATAGAGTTATAATATTATTTTGCGTGCATATACATTCTTCATTAGTTTTATTATTATGATAAAAACAATGATTGACATTTTTAATAAGCTTTGGTACATCATTAAAATATTCCAAGTTAATTATGTCAATATCAACATATTGCTTAAGTAGCTCCTTTTTTTGATGTCCTTTAACATACACTCTATTATATGAGTTACAGATATTTTTTAACAAGTTAATAATGTCCTTAAAATAAACATAACCAGTAGAGTATTCTATATTTAAATAATTATTTTCAAGCCATCGAACGGTCCTCTGGTCTTTCTTCGATAATAGATGGAATTCAATGCTAGGTTTAAATAAAAAATGGATGCTCCTTTCTCCGTCACTTATGCTCATCTCTTTTGGATCGAAATGTTGAATCGCATAACCTTGTATGTCTATAATAAGGAATGATTGAAGTTGATCTCGAGTGTCAATTGCACCTCTTTTAGCCATGAGGTCTCGCGATTGACTGAATGTTATATAATTTTCTTAACAGTGCCTGACAGTGCACTATATTCAACGACACAATCTTGTAAAATTAACAATAAACAAGAGGTGTCCTCGCTAAACGTCTCCTGGCACTGCATCTCAAGCTTAACATCGACGGTGGATGATTTTAAGCTCTCATTCTGCTTCGAACAATCTATTACGTAAAGTGCTGATTCGTGGAACTTCTCGTAGCTCATGAGAGGTCCCCGAGTGCTTCCATAATAGCTCGATTGAAATTTTGTGTACATTAGATATGCTTGGGCATATAGTTTTTTACTCATATCTATATTCATATCGCTATATGGGTAATATTCTGAATTTAAATGCAATTTAATATTTGTGATTGAAGCGTGATCAAAGCCTGATGCATCTTGCTGAAAATTATCTTTTCTGTTGCGTTGAAACGCTATAATAGCATATCTGGGCTTCTCTAGATTAGTGCTAGTTTTAACAGGCCAAATGTCAGTTTTCGTTGCACGCAAAGCTGGAAGTTCATATAATTCCCATTTACGAAATGTTAGATATATCGGTTTATTGGTTTTAAGGGTGTTTAAGAACTTTAAGCGTGTCTGATCATTTACGCTTACATGTGGCACCCGCCATTCAATCTTTTCAATCTCGATTGAGGCCTTTTTTGTACCATCAGCGGTCTTGTTTTGATAGCAGTTTTCATCCGTTTTACTTCTAATTAGGACTAATTCTTGACTGACGTTAATAATAACCCTCCTGTAATCGGAACAGAAGCCTAAAAGCATGCTCAATGGAAGGCATGCGTTGAACTTGTTATTGGAGAGTGTTGCTTGCCGCTGTGCGAATGGTCCCCACCCAGCAATCGACAACATTCGACTTTCATCTTCATTATATGAAACTAATGCTTTCATCGTAGAACTGATTCCTGGCTTCATTGCGCGATCGATTTCTACACCATTAAGCTCATATCGAACCTGATCAAACAAAAAAGCGTATGCATTGTTTGTTAATTCAGGTAGACCCGTACCATTATCATCAGGTTTAAATTTCCCCTCTATGTATATATAACTCTCGGAAGGTAGTGTGTATATATCTTGATTTTGAATACTTATGCGAACTTCATCATTTAAGTTGAAATTGTGTGTTCTCGGATAATATGTGTGATACTCTTCTTTCGTTATAACTTCGTCAAAATGCACACCTTCAAATATTGATAGCTTTTCCTCCATTTTTTACTCGAAAGCCTAACGATTGTAAAAATATTATATTGGCCGATGTTAACTGCTTGAGTTTAGATGTTGAAGTGATCTTCCGTTGTGGGGGTGAGGAAGTTATATAACGTTTACGAAATGAAAGGCCCATTATGAAACTCTTTTTAATTCTAATCTAACAATGATTTGCTCGCCTCTAAAGTTTACGGCATCACCATCTTGATCGAGCAGTGTTAATGTGATATTATCGATACGCTTAGAATTAATTGGTAGATATATTATATGCTCGGGCGCTATATTAATCGAAAACCCAGCTTCAACTTGTGGAGAAAATTCGTAGAGCGTGTGGGATAAACGACTATCGTTGTAGGCTGATGTTGTGATATTGCACTCAATTCTTATTGTCGACACTTTTATAATATTGACAGGTAAATCCGATTCATGTTTTTGATCGGCTGGTAATAGCTTCCCACTAAAACCTAATATGCTTCCTATAGAGTCTCTAGGTCCAAAATTTATTTCATATTTGCTTTTAATTTCACACTTTATTGTATTGTTGTTTGGTTTGAGGGATATTGCACCTCTAGGCATCGCATTCATCAAGAAATCGGCGATATCACTTATCTCATAAGATCCTGTGGGAATTGTAATAACTTTGTCATTATCATAATAAAATTTGTTACAGCCCTCTACAATGTTGGGAATCGAATTGTAGCTATTAAATCCTATTAGACCCAGAACATATTCATAGTGGGGATTCAATTCAATAGGCGGATAATAATCAACAGAAAGCACTGATTTTGTGCCCTTCAGGGTGAAAGTGTACGACATGACTAATATATTGATATATGAACATACGATTATATATTATTTAGTAGGAATTCTAAGCATAAGTGACCACAATTGAATGTATTGAAATTTTGGTATCGTTTATGATTATACATTATTTTATTAGGTCCCTTTCTATTAAAATATTCTATCAATTCCGGTGGAGGCTTTAAATTGCCAAACGAATCATAATAGTATATATTAGAACCTCTCTTCTTATAACAGACCCAATGTGTTCCCGATCCTTTAATGCTATCCAAATTAACGACTGCGCTTTCATTTTTGTTGGGTGATTTTGGTAGAGTATCCCTCATAAATACACCTCTAAAATGGTGAATATATTTCGCATATTTCAAAATATCATGATCGGTTAATGCTCTTTGAGGCAGTCGACTTATTAGTTTTTTGATGGTTTTAGATATAAACCTAAGCCTCGCTTATATGGCTTCAGATATAATCCTTTACCTTTTAATGCGATAGCTTCCATAGTTTTATTATGCCTTTCAGCTTCCCGTAATTGACTTCGAGCCGCTTTCGCTTTGAGTACTGCTTGTGTTATACCACTTACACCGCCTGCCAGTGAGCCGAGAGCGCTTAGCCCGGCGAATATTGGTATGAGTGGCAATACGCCTCCAACTTTCGGTATGGGGATTATTCTGGGGGTTTTAATATGTTTTCGACCTCCAGCCTCTTTGATTGCAACCTTAGCTGCTGCCAATGATGATTTAGCACCCTGTTTAATATCACCCCCGAATCGCTTAAGAGTCTTCTTAACATTGGTGCACACTATTTTTTTAAAAGTTTTTTTCTTTAAGCCCATACCAAATTTTCTTTTGGCCTTCATTGCGTTAGTCACCAACCAGGCTGCTGTCTTTTCACCAACACTTGCGTCTGCTGACTTTACACGATTCCAAGCTTTTTCTTGCAATATCAAATCTGCCTCGTGTCTATCTTTTAAATCTTTATATTGTGAATATGCGATATCGTGTTCCCGACAAGCCGCATCCAATGGATTAATGCCGGGATCACCTCGTGCTAAACGTTTCTGGAGCTTTGTACCAGGACCACAATACATGTACCCACCTGGCAGGTGAAGCTCTATAGGCAACTTGTTGATTATCGAGTTCACGACACCTCCGCCCTCTTTAAAAGTTAGCATCGAAATGAATTAGCTTTATAAACATCCAACAATTTATATATAATTCATTCACCATGAGACTTGTGAAGCAGAAGGATGCACTTGAAATAATCAACTTGGATTTGGATGTTGATGAAAAGGGTAAATTTCGGAAACATAGCAGCCTACTACCGAACTCCATTAGAGCGCTACTTTGTGGTGCATCAAACTCTGGGAAAACAAATCTCATGCTATCGTTATTATTCAATGAAAATGGTCTCAAGTTCGAAAACGTATACATTTATTCCAAGTCTTTATATCAAGCTAAATATAAGCTGTTGGAGAATGTTTTAAATAATGTTAAAGATGTGAAATATTTTCCTTGTAAGGAGAATGATGATATAATAGACCCCATGGAGGCTGAGAGAAATTCGATATTCATTTTTGACGATGTGGCGTGCGACAAGCAAAACAATATTAGAAAATATTTTTGTATGGGTAGACATAAGTGTGTTGATAGCTTTTATTTATGTCAAACTTATACTAGTATTCCGAAACAGCTAGTTAGGGATAATGCTAATTTTTTGGTATTATTTAAGCAGGATAATACAAATCTACAACATATTTACAACGATCATGTTGGAGTTGACATGTCATTTGAGCGGTTTAAATCGGTTTGTGGTGAGTGTTGGAAAGATAAATACGGATTCCTGGTGATAGACAAGGATAGTGATTTGCATAATGCTCGTTATAGGAAGGGTTTTGATCGCTATATATGCTGGTGAATTATTCATTTTATTCAGTTAATATATATCTGTCTGCAAATAATCATGCGCAGGCAGGCAGTTAATAGTAGAAAAATGGATTATGAGAAATTGAAGCGTGATATTATTAAGGCAAGTAAAGTTATTAGGAATAAGTATATGCAATTGAAGCTTAATCGTTCCGATGAAGATTATTTAATACGAAAAATGTTTAGGCCCATTACTGAGAACCTAGAAGGTTTGAACACAACAATAAAACAGGAAACACAAACAATTAAGGAGCCCATAATGAATATTACAAACACTTTGAAAAATAGAGGAAAGCTGATAAAAAAACAGGAGATAGAAAAGAGCTCTTCGATTAATCCATTCGATGAGCAGTCTAATCCATTGGTGGAAGAGGATCCGCATTCACATAACACGTTTTATGGAGATCTTAATCCTTTACCGAGAGAGTTTGTGCGAGGTCTTTTTCAAGATACAAGCAATGTATATGATACAACGTATGGTGTTACATTCGAACCCGAAACAAATAGATTGAAATTGGGTGGGCATACATTATATCTAGATGGTAAAGACATAATAATCAATAATAAGCTGTTTACGGGTTCTCGTGGTCTTTATGAATTAATATTTAAAACTAGCCCAAGTAGATATGATGAGGAGGATTTATCACATTACTATGACATTTTACACGAAACTAATGTGCATCGCAAACTGTTCCAACCCAAAAATAACTTGAGGGGGACTAGAGGCCACAAATGGCGTGAAATAATAAAACCTCTTCTTGCTAAATATTCCAGTTCGACTTCAGAAACATGGTCTGGCGGACATATAGGCAGCATGCTTGTTTCCAACACCAATGATAGATATCAATATGTCTATTGGGACGACATAAACGAGCTCGTGGATCGTCTTAAACTTTTGAAGGCCTCTCGGGATTCTGGCAATGAAAGTACCCATAATGAAATGCAGTCGATCATCGAGGAGCTTAAAGAATGCGGCGTAATTGAATAAATATTTAATACTATCATTCTTTTCCTCAGTATCGTCATGAGTGTAGACAAATTTGGCCGATATCTTAGCAGCGGTAAAGCTAGCGTTAAACGTCAAAAGCCATCTCTGCCATTAACAGAGGAAGGTGATGTTGATATTGGCGGTAAACGTATTTGTCGTGTAGCAGATCCTATACACGATCAGGATTCTGTTAATAAGCGTCACCTATCTAGAATACTTGGCGTAATAGATCTAAGGATTGATAATGTGGTGAGTGATATTCAAATAAAAATAGACGCCTCGAATTCCAAAGTGGCTGAGGATATTAGTGATATCATACAACATATGCAAACTGCTGTTGAGAATAGAATCGAAAATGAACTAGACAATTTAAGGAACAATCTCGCAACAAACACCTGGGTTAGTGACAAGATCGATAAAATTAAGAGGGAATTGGATGAGAACTTGAATGCATTTAAAACTAATTTAAATAAAACTGTTAATTTGGATATATTTAAGGGTATTGCTAATGTTAGTGTAAATAATGTGCAACAGTCGATTAATGGGAAATTAAACCAGATGCAAGCTAGTGTTGAGAAGAAGATTGATGCTAAATTTGATGTTTTAAGAAAAAACCATGCTACAAATTCTGAAGTTAGTAAGAAGATTGAAAAAATTAAGAAGGATTTGGATGGTGAAATACTTGCACTGAAAAATAATTTAAATGAGGGCGTTAACTTGGATACAATCAAAGGGATTGTCGAAGTTAGTGCAAATACTCTACAAGCTGAAACTAATCAAAAGCTGTATCGAATGGAAAAAAGTGTTGAGAGTAGAATTGAAACTAAACTCAATGCTAAACTAGAAGCTATAAGAAAAAAACTTGAAAAGAAATCAGGGAATTCCCCACCCCCACAACCACCACCACCACCCCGACCGCTCGCAAGACCATAGAGACGAGACATAATTTTAATTCATTTACCATCGCATTGTTCTACCTACATGATGTATTAACACGCTGAACAATAATTGTTAATTATGAATAGTATTAAGCGTCATTTAGTTGATGAGCTGCATAGACCGGCTCGTAGATTCTTTCCCAGACGTCGCTTCATTATTAGAGGGTTTGACGATGTTTGGCAGATTGACTTGGCCGAATTTATACCTCATGCACGAGAGAATGGCGGGTATAGATATATACTTGTGGTTATAGACTGTTTCTCGAAATTTTTATGGACTCAACCCCTTAAATCGAAAACCGGTCTGGATGTATGTAATGCTATGGAAGGCATTCTACAAGACACTCGACAGCCGAAAAATATACAGTCCGACAATGGTAAAGAGTTTTATAATACTCGATTTCAAAATCTCATGAAGAAATATGGTATAAACCATTATTCAACATATAGTACAATGAAAGCGTCTATTGCCGAACGTGTTATTCGTACGCTAAAGGGTAGATTATATAAGGAATTTACAATGAGAGGTAGCTATAAGTGGATAGATATTTTACCCTCCGTGACTGATACGTATAATAAAACAAAGCATCGAACAATTAAAATGCGACCTTGCGATGTGACTAAAAAGAATGAGAAGCTCCTGCTTTCTACTATCTACAATGATGTGCAAACAGCTGTGAAGCGGAAATATAAAGTTGGTGACATCGTGCGGATAAGTAAATTCAAAAGTGTTTTCTCGAAAGGCTATCTCAGGAACTGGGGTAGTGAATTGTTCAAGATTATTAAAGCTAATGCTACAAATCCGCCAACATATATGCTGGAGGATATGAATGGAGATCCTATTTTGGGTTGTTTCTACGAACATGAATTGCAGAAAACTAAACATAAAGATGTATATCTGATTGAAAAAGTATTACGTGTAAAGGACGGAAAAGCTTATGTAAAATGGTTAGGGTTCGATAATTCACATAATAGCTGGATTGAGGAGGATAATGTTTTGTAATTTTATTAAAACTGTATATTATGATTATATAAAAATAAAAAAAGTATTAATTCTATACATGCACGCATTTTTATTTAAGGTGAATTACATATCTGTATCCTAACATCCTGTATAAAGCAATATAGGAAGTTTTTAATCGTGAGAAGGTATAAACGTTCAGCTGCAAAACATTATTCTTATATACTCACATTAAAAATATGACTTCTATGTCTACGCATTTCTTTAAGTGAGATGCACTTTATATATATCTAAAAGGGGTATTTTAAGGAAAAAATGTTGGATGTTATATTCTCTTTATTTAATAATGTATATTACATATATTTATTTATAAAATTATATAAAGTGTACAACAAAAGACCTAATCATATATTTTTCCATATTCTCCATTTTATAGCTTTATTTTACTAATATTTGTTACCAACGCATACATTTCTAAATCAGATTTGATTTTTTCAATTTCGGATATAAACCTCATAATTCTAATGTTCAACAAGTCTTTCTTCTGTCTAAGAACCCTCCGCCTGCTTTCAACGGACATTGTCGACTGATGTATTTCCAGCAAGTCTAGACATGTTTAGGCGGGTCTGTACATGTTAGCTACTTGCGAAACACTTCTGACTGGCAAATATTATATATCCACCACCAGTCGCGGCAAGCTCGTCATTATAGTCCAATTCAGGATGATTATATTGAGGATACCAACTCATTAACATCTTCGGTATATTCTTGTGTAAAGTCAATACAGTCGATGTTTCTATGTCGAATACGCAAATTTCTGCATGAAGATCTAAATCAGGTTCACATATATATTCATACTCACTATAAATGTACCACTTCTTAAGTTGGCTCATATTTGGGTTACAATATTCCAAAACGTTCATTAATTCATCGATATCAAAATATTGCATGTTTTGATATGCGAATGCCGCTATGAATAAACACTCGCTTTGCGTTAATTCCGAAGATAGTAACCAATCTCGCACTATGATAGGTATTTCAATACCATTAGCAGACAAAAAGTTATCAAATTTCTCGTATTGCACCGCCATTATACTATATAGAAGGTGCTACACTGCTTTGCAATTGATTCTGATGATATTACATTCGAAATTCTTATATATTTAATATTTAGTTGGGCTAGTATCCATCAGGGGGTGCTTTTTATATTTTCTGCGCATGCGGCTATCACAGAAGCAGACAGCCGTTGCGGTTTCCGCTGGAAACATGTTTAGACCTGTTTGAAGTACATTGAGAAGCGCGATAGCAAGCCTGGTAATTTATTCAGGAATTCTCTAGAAACAAAGACCATCTTGATGGTCCGCCATTTTGTCTGACGTCACCTTAGTTTGGCTAGTGACCGTGAGAGGATGCTGCATTATGGTAATCATGAGAGATGCCATTTCTTGGTTAGTGGCTGTGAGAGGGCGTCACATTGGGTTGGTGATGATGAAATCTGCCATTTCTTAGTTTGGTTAGTGGCCGTCAGAGGGCGCCACATTGGGTTGGTAATGATGAAATCTGCAATTTTTAGTTGGGTTGGTAATGATGAAATCTGCAATTTTTAGTTGGGTTGGTAATGATGAAATCTGCAATTTTTAGTTGGGTTGGTAATGATGAAATCTGCAATTTTAGTTGGGTTGGTAATGATGAAATCTGCAATTTTTAGTTGGGTTGGCGACTGCGAGGGGGCGCCATATCAGTTGGGTTGGTAGAGGGTTCTACCTATCTTGCGGGGAGGGGGGGAGGGGGGGGTAGTAGGAGTGGGGGGGGTCCCAGAATCGGCGTAAGTACCCTACTTATGGTGTAGACGTTCGGTAGAGATTTCCTTAATCTTTCCAACATTCTCCACTTTAATTCTTTGGACAAGAACACGGTTCAATGGACCAGAAAGTTTTAACCATCAAGACTTATGTCTTAATCTTTAAAGTGAACAATCCATTAGCAAATCTTGGTTCGACGGTAGATTGGTGCCCAATGTTTGTTGCATATCAGTCAAAATCTCCGTTGAGTTCATCTTCTTAGAAAGCTAAAGTGCGCCATGAAATCTTTCATGTACAAAAAGAATTATTTTTAAGTTCGTTTATATTTTTGTGTGGTTTCGTATTATTGGTTGGAATATTACTGAGGAAAAAAGGTAAGGAATTGTCGAAACGTTTAGAAATGTGTTTTATTTTAATCTTTAACGAGTATATTACATAAAAGGTTGCTAATGTCAAGAATTAATTACATTTATATATATTGACATATTGACATATGTAGACTGTCATTAGACCTTAATGTACGCAGATGATATATCCTTCCTTTTGCGAAACAAAGGTACTAGTTTAACGTAGATGCAGAAAATGTTCTGGCGGAAGCTGGGGATTGGTTTGTCGCAAATAAGGTCAGTATCAATGCGCAAAAGACCCAAGTTTGGTCTTTTCCACGGACAACAACCAAAAAGGATCAACGAAATTCTTAGGAATTTTCTTCGATTCAAGGTTAACATATTAAAGCCTCGCAGGTATGAAAATAAGTACATACCTGTGAGGCTTTAATATGTACAAAACCTTTAATTTATTTAAGAATTTTATACTGTATTTTAATATGTCGTTGTGTGTAACTCTGGTATACTAATTTTAAAATGTGTTCCTTGTTTGCTTGGTTTTTTGTAGCAGTGCTGTGTTAGTGTAAGTTGATAATTGACGTATTTTTGGACAAATGTGTATATCTTTGTTTCTCTTATTAAAGGTCTGATGAAGTTTGTAAAAAACAATTGAAACGTCATATTACATACATAAAACTGTGTATTAAGTACTTATTAGCAAAACCCATAATTCTGTGTTAAGCTGTAAAAGGAAAACGTGTTTTTAATACATTAGTCTGTTGACTAAACTCCATTTGATATCTATATATATTTCCTTCCTCGTATATATATATATATATATATATATATATAAATTCTCGGCCTAACAGGCTTATACAGGTTCAAACCTGTTCAAACTCCGTCACGCATGCATGCACATACGCGAGGTGTACACTATAAATATGACGATTCGAAGGCTAGTGGTTTTTAGTAACCAGCCAACGAACGTTACTGGCGCACGAAAATGTCTGAAGTAACGAAAATTGAGTACCGCGCGGTTATTAAATTTTTAACAAAAGAAGGGCATACACCATATCACATTAAACAACGTTTAGACGGTGTTTACGGTTATTCATCTCCTTCGTATTCAACTGTAAAGAAGTGGGCAAAATGTTTCCGTTTGGGACAAGAATTCCTGGAACATGCTGATCGGTCGAGTCGACCAATTGACGTGATAACGCTTCAATAAATTTCAATTATTGAACATTTAGTGCTAAAAGATCGCCGTTTGATAGTGAAGGAATTAGCAGTGATAACAAGGACTTCCGAAACAAGTGTTTGCCGAATTCTCCATGACCATTTGGGTATGAATAAAATTAGTACTTGATGGGTACCGCGACTTCCTTCTGCTCTCCAACGCGAACGTCGAGTCGAATGTGCGCAGTCGATTTTAAACATGTGTGGAGACGACCCAAAACCAATATTGGAGTCCATTGTCACAGGGGATGAAACAACGGTTCTGTTTTACGATCCTCTATCGAAAAGAGAGTGGCATGGAATGGCGGCGACCTGATGAACCTCGTGCCAGAAAGGCGAAAATCGTTCAATCAACGAAAAAGATGATGGCCACAATATTCTGGGATTGTGAGGGCATTTTGCTAATTGACTTTAAAGAGCGCGATATAAATGTGAACTCACTGTCGTCCTTAAAACTACGTCCTCTGAGGTCTTTTTTTTAATTAGAAAACAATTTTATTATGCGTCTTTGTTGCATAAATTAAGGGACAGTATTCGTGCAAAACGTCGTGGAAAATTGACAAAAGGTGTGTGATTATTGCACGACAATGCTCCCTTCGTACTGCCGCCATTTCACAAGCTGCCATCCGCGAATGCGGCTTTCAAGAATTGGCACATTCAGCGTATAGTCCGTGGCTTCTTGTGATTTTTTGTTTGTTTTCTAATTTAAAAAAAGACCTCAGAGGACGTAGTTTTAAGGACGACAGTGAGTTGCAAGCAGCTGTTATAGCACATTTTGACGAAAAAACTTCAGATTATTTTTACAAGGGTATCGAATTATTAATTAATCGTTGCAATAAATGTATAGAAGTTAGGGGAGATTACATTAAAAAATAAAAATTCTTATATTGTCCCAAGTTTCTTTTTTGTATATCAGGCCGAGAATTTATGGCGCCTACCTCAAATATATATGTATATATATATATATATAGGAAATCGAAGAATTGATTACTATTAATCTGGGACTTATAGAAGAGATATTAAACCATCTGCCCTTTCAGTAAACATGAAAAGTTAATAGACTATTAGTTTTGTTTACTGCCCTTTTTATGTTCTGGTTTTTCGTCATTTTATTTCAGTTAATGGTCATTCAGTAAATAAATAAAATTTTTCTTCCATAGCTATTGGTTTTCAATAGTAATTATGTAAAAAATACTTTCGTAGGTATAAATGGTCAAATATTTAGGTGAAATAGTACACATACGTTGGTAAATAATGTCTATACTCTAAATAAATTATAGGTACATATATCACCACTTTGAATTCTACTGGTCGCTCATCTGCAATCAACTGTAATTATTTTAGCGGTATGTCGCACGTGAAGAATTTTTATTGACAAATTGAACAAAGAACTTTTACACTATTGCAAAGTAGCGGCTTTTGACCATATTTCAAAATGTAAATGTGTTAAAATTTGGTACAGTGAGTGAAGCGGTAATTAATTTTCGAATTTTAAATCATATTGGAATTTTTGGTATTAAAAACAGAAATAGATGTGCACCTATTTTACTAAGAAAAACATTGAATTTTTGATTGATTTAATGTAATTTTGAATATTACGCAAATTATCTGTCTTCTTGTTTGGATCTTTGTAATCTGTGACAAGTGAAATTAATTATTATGATTATTACTAATAAAACTATAAATCTCAGCTTGTATCATGAAAAAGTAAATAATATTTATTGCGTTGTGTGCTTCGCAAGGTGCAAACGCGGGCCCACACTTCTTCAACATTTACATTAATGAACTACTTTCTATTCTCAGCTGTAGTGTCCTAAATTATGCTGATGACTTTAAGACTTTTTTCAAGAATCTCGTCATTCTACGATTCTTGTACAGGAACAAGATAAAAGTAAGTATTAATAAATATACGGTAGTTAAGTATACTACAAGAAATTGAACGGGCCTATACATCTTAAATGAAAGTGCCTAGGCAAACACAAATTAGAGATCTCGGAGTGCTATTTGGTTATTTGCAATTTTTTGATCATATATATTTGTATGCAACTCTAGCTCACGTACACTCAGCTTCGGTGTCATATCGTGCCGACAGTTCATGAATTTGGATATATTGAAAACACTGTTTTAAGCACAGGTGCGATCTAGGCTGGAGTAACCGTCTATACCATAATCTGGTACCCCTATTACGTTTCCAAAACCTACTAATTGTGAGAGTGCAGATAAGATTTTTGATGTACGTTTCGTACAGAGCACGTGGCACGTATCTCTAGAAAGTAGACTTTCGTAGTCGAGGTGTCGACTACGAAAGTCTACCACTGGGACATGACGTCCTTCTCTCATGAGTTGTGGATAAATCGCAAGTGCCAATCTCCTGATTAACAATAGAATTTATACCTCTAAACTATTTTTCGTAGTACGCTTTCAGATGATACTTTCGTGGTGGTTCGAGCCAACCCAAATGCCAAGGTATCCCAAGGTATCTTGAACTAGTACGGCCAGGAACGCCAACCAACTATGCACAGATCCTATTCACCTACCATTTATTCACATACCGCACTCAAACAACAAATAGCTAGATCTCTCGATTCAACTCAATTGTTCTTTTTCTTTTTTGGACTTCTTGCCTTGTATTTCATTTGCTCAGTAAATCTCTGTATTATTATTCTTTTTAAATTGTAATTCCAATGCATTCGCTCTGTATTAATGGTTAAATATTGGCCGCTATTGGTATAATGTGTTAAGCGCTATGATCCTTATTATTATTAATTAATATTATTATTACATCATCCACCAAGAGTATCTTTATGTATCAGACTTTAAATATTAGTTTTTCTATTTAAGTATTCTGTTTGCTTCCCTTTCGTATATCAGTTTCATATGTCATTTTGTAATAGGTAAGTTTCACATTAATGCGTATATTCAGCTAAGTTTGTTTTTCTGTTAGGTTGTTGCTTTGTATTTTGTTATAAAGGTATAAGAATTACTATCAACTGTAATTTGTTGTCCTGTAATTAGTTTTGTTGATCTTGGACAAATATTATTATTATTATTATATACTTTCCTGTTCAAAGATTTAAAGTCAGTCGATGTTTTAAGTCTTATGAGAGAATACAAACTAAATTCATACTAAATATTGCTTCATAAACTATTAACAAAGAATGATGATTAATTTTTGATGATAGCTGGTACTTCAAGTTAACTCTCCATCGATATCATTAACTATCATTTTAATATGAGCTTCCTAATCAAAGGCAATGAATTTACGTAAAATTGAATTACATGTTATCGGATATTTTTAATGTTGAAAATAAAATAGCAATGCATTACGATCTTTGTATCCAACTTCAAATCAATTTTCCTAGAAGATAATAACTTGAATTGATCTTAAATGTAAAACGTTCTTAGGAAGTCACAAATAGTAATCATTCTGGTTGTGAAGATAATTCGGTCATAATACTCTTTTTGAAAAGTGGAAATATATAGTGGAATACTATTAGATTGAATGATAAGCTTCTTCAAATAACCATGACTAATATCACAGCACTAATTCATGATATGATATTGAAAATAAGGCAAGCAAAATAAAACCGTCCAATTCCTTGGAAAAAATATAAATAAATGTAACTTAATCTATTTTTTTTTCACAAATATTATTTCCAGACATCACTGTGATTAAACCTGTACCTATACACAATGGCAATAAGAATTATGCAAACACTTGTAGGCCCTATATTTTAATGGCATCATTTTCATAAATTAAATCGTTAATAAACTGTGATAGTCAACATAGCATATTGAATACAAATATACAGTGTGCAGCGTTGTGTAATGGACACACGCATGACATTGCATGGTGGTATTGAAGGATCACTATGGATACAGGTTATATGATTTTTGCTTTGTAAGGAATAGATCTACATAATCGAATTTATTAGTTCCTTCTAGTTATATTTTTGATGTGGCGAGATGGATGTTATTTACACGCATCTCTAAGCCTTTTGGCTAGATAAATCATCATGTCCTTTTTTTAGAGCTACGTCAGTTTGACTTTTCTCGTGATTTCAATAGGGGTTTCCGTTATATCTGTGTAACAGAAAACAATTCGTATGTTACAAAGGTATATTATATAACGCATTAGTGCGCTTTAAATTGGAGCATGCCATAGCAACGGCCACGAAATTGTATTTCGCGGACTGTGTTGCGTTCGCTAATTGGTAACTTCGAGGACGGTTAACCAAAAAATTTGGTGTGTGTGTATGAGACATTATCTCTATAATAATATAATATAATATTTCGCGCTCAGGTAAGTTTTAGCATTTTTATTAAAATGATATGGATGACTCGGAAACTGATCAGTATATTCCGGGTGTTAAATAACGTCCACACGCACTTACTATAATTTGTATACCAATGCAAAACAGAAACGTTGAGAAGAGAGCATTGCTTTAATTGCTCATTATATACGAATTTATAAGCATTTAATTCTTTTCTGTTACACAGGATGGATGAAGAAAATCAAATCGATGACAAATTAAAACGAAAAAGGGAATTGTCTAATGCGCGCGTGAAGAAATATCGTCAAAAGAAGCACACTAAATCTCAGCAACTGAATTCGTCGATGCAGGATGACCCTAATGTAATATAGAACAAAAAAAAAAGTTGGATTTCGTATTATTGACCTCGCCTTGACGAAGTTTTCACTTCCGCCGTGTGGTTTTAAGCACACCCATTTTCTTGTTTTTTTTTTTATTTCAGGAGACACAAGTGCAATGCTTTTTTTGAGCCCTACAATAGTATACGACATGAATTTGGCTTACCATCGCTTAAACATTGACGTGAAGTCGCGATGCGATATACAAGGTTTTCAGCTATTAATTTGAAGAGCAACTTTATTACCTGTCGCATATAGCCTACTGTTGCAAATAAAATGTTTCGAGTGTTCAATTCCTACCATAACAGTGTTTAATGCCTACAAGAAGGTATTTTTTATGTCTGCTAGATCTGTCATCTACTACCATGATTAGTTATCTAGCCCTACGACTTAGTCTTATTAACTAATGTAATATGTATACCCATGTGATAAATGTTTAAATATGAGTGTCTTATACCTTCGTTCCATCTAATGCAAATAAATATTTCTTTTAGAATAATTGTCAAATTTGTTATAATTAGAATCGTTTTCCGTATAAACTTATTATTTAAATAAATAAATAAACTTGTAAAGGAATATTTATCGTATAGCAATATAGCGAAGATAATGTTTACTTTCATACTGTCTTTCCCATTTTCTATTTAAATTTTGTAGTACAATGAAACTTTTGCAAGAATCAATTTCGATTTTTCTCTCCCAACATTGGTAAGATTCTTAACTAGCATAAATACTCCCTGCATGTACATTTCGCCTTAGGGCATCCTCAGAACTTCAACTAGAACTAAAGTTCTAAAATTAACATCTATCATACAATTTTGCAATGAACAATTACCTAGTGGTACAGCTAGGGACGTAAAGAACACAACATTTAAATATAGGGTAATGCAACTTAACAATATAGAATGTATTAAAGGAGAATTTATTAGTTCTATCTAATTATTAAGAATATAACCTGGCTGCAAAAGTAAACCCTCTTCAATACAATAAGTTTCTAAATAATTAATTCATACCAGAAAAATCTTCCCAACAATTTATGAAACATGATTATTTATCGCTTTAACAGTTAATCCATACATTTCTTCAAGAGTGATCGTGTAGTATACATATACGCATGATGCTATTTTAGGCATTTCAAATCGAAAAGTGACGTAGTATGTCAGTTAGTGCCGGACTTCTTTATAAATGTAATGTTAATGCGATAAGTTAATATATTGTCAAATATTATTAAAGATAATGTATTTTATTGAAAATTATTATTGCAACCTACCTATTCAACATTCTGATTGAAATAATTTAAAAATTATTTTCAGAATCGTTATAGAAACTTGGATGTGGTGCATGCTAAGATTATATGTTAAACGTTTTCAACCAATATAAGCACTTATAACATCCATTAACGATTATCCAAATAATTGAATACGATGGTTTTCATAAACCCTTCAAAGCTTGGTAGAAACTTCGAGAAATTTCAACATTTCCAGATAGTATATACGGATAACAGAATGTAAATAAATGCAAAAATATTTCTTTTGTAATTTCTAATACATGATATTTTCATATTTCAAAATCTTTCGGTCAAATGAAATTTTATTTAGAAGAATAAATTAATGTCAGTCAGAAATTCGTATTATCAAAATTTATAAATAAATAAATTCTACCTATTGGACTGTTAATCAACGTCTTTTCTTGTTGAACATGTACTGGGGACTGGCAGTCTCTTCTATGTATAACGGAAACGGAATCAAATTAAGCTCGAATGGAGAACAATTTGCCGCCGAATCTCGACTGCTTTCTATCGAAAACGAATCAATATACGCACACATACGACGGAATACAAGAATTTAACTCTGTATCGATGATTGAGTTTAATTACATCTCTACGCATAGTTTTGATGAAGTAATTCATCTGCTCCCGTCAAAAGGGCTTGTCTATGGTAATTATCGGTAAAGGCTGAGAATTTTAACGGGATTTGAACAAGGAATTTTAATTTGCCAAAGCCTCTCGTCTGCTACATTTATTAGTCTTTGCGTCGTTTACTGAAACATCCGTCGAATGTAATTAATTTTGTAATAGTGATTTCATTTGACTTACAGGCTAATTACTGAAATGTTTTAATAATAATAATTGTAAATTTAGGTCATCCATGGTAAAAGGTGAAGTATGAAGTAAATAATTAAAACAAGAAGTCCTACTTTTCCTACTTTTCCTTTTATGAATTGTTTTTTTATGAAAAATGCTTTTTTATAAGATATAATGTATA
Organism: Amphimallon solstitiale; assembly: GCA_963170755.1. NCBI lineage: Eukaryota > Metazoa > Arthropoda > Insecta > Coleoptera > Scarabaeidae > Amphimallon > Amphimallon solstitiale. The sequence goes on from OY720675.1 coordinate 95,143,614, forward strand.
AAAAACAACGTTTCAGAAATGAAGATAGAAGTCAGTAAAGGCGAAAATATATGAGGATAGGTAGGTATAGGTAATCAGAGATTATTTAAATTTTATTACCAGTATATACAAAATTACGTGGAATGTTGTATGGACAAAGAACAACGTCTACATGCTTACAACACACTTCGTATAAACTGATGTTATAAGTATGGCTTGTTTCATATTTTGATATGATGAATAAGCTTACTATCAAAATCTTAAGTAACACCATAATTATAACGTCAGTTTATTTTCATGTAGTGTGGTGTAATCATGTAGACGTTCTTCCTTTTCTGTACAATATTCCATTTCTTGTAATTTTTTATGTAGTGAGAATAAAATTTAAACAATCCTTGACTATCACTATACTACAAATTTTTATGCCTTTACCTTTTCGAATCGGACATCATATCTTATACGAAGAAACAATTTGCCGGTGTACAATGCATGAAATTATTCTCCATTACTAACATTTTTGACAGTAAGAACATTATATTTCATAGATATTTGAGGAATGTTAATATTGAATGTATTCGTTACATAGATAGCTTAATGCTGAAACTAGTTCTTGACGAAATTTATGAAACTAACAAGGAAAAAGGCATTTTTTGTTATTTTAATTATGTAAGAATTTTATTTATGATAGTTTATATAATTACACTGTATATAACCTATTTAACATTCTTAAGTAATATAAGCAAATCGAAATAAATTTGATCTGCAAAATAATTCACTATACAAACATTTATTGATAGTTTGCAGAATTTTTAAAACAAAGGGAATAATACTGAAAAAAGTTCTTATCCTACTAGTATTTTTCACAAAATATCTTAATCATTTTTATTAATAATTTCAATATACGGGAAAATTCTCAAACTTATACTTAATCTTACCTCATGGGTAATGTTAGTTGCAATTTCTAATATTGCATTTTTGTTGAAGCATATTTTTATGTTTTAGTACAATAGTCAAAATATATAGCCTTGTACGACATCTAATGAAAATTTTTCAAACATTGTGCATTGATATCATTGCCTGTAAGAAATTTACATCTTATCAATCAAAGTTATAGCAATCTAAACATGTATTAACTTGAAATAATATGTATTTCTTTAGATCATATGTTAATATCATGTAAAATTACAATCTCGACTTCTCGAATGCGATTTAGTTAAAGAGACATGTCGTTACTAGCTTAATTTAGACTGCTATAATCATTCGTTTAGATTTGCAGTTGGAAAATTCTTATTCAAGGATCTGCTTTGATTTTGTAATGATCTTAATTCTCGTAATTTTGAATACTTTAATGTGGAAAGTTTTCCTGCGGTACGTTCAGGAATTATACCTATATAGTTGTGGATTTATTTGAAATTTTAAATATTTTCTTGTTTGGCCACCCATTGTTAAATACCGCAAAATTCTTATGTATGTAATCTTCTCTTGTATCATAAATACTACACTATTAAGTTATATTTACTTATTTCTTTTTAATTACGTTTAACACTAATTTCATACAAATATACGCCAACATTATATATGTATTACAAAATCAAAAAGGCAATTTAAAAATATTTGTATATGATATAAAATGATATATTTTGAGTTTCAGATGTCTATCTGTTAAATATATACTCTTTTATAAATGCTAATTTTTTTCTCATAAAACATAATTAAAAGTGAAATATTGTATTTATTTTCTATTATATGCAGTTTGAAGTACTTTATTGCTAAGTGTGTTCAAATAACTTTTAATCATGGACATTGTTACTTTTACCTACAATAAATATTTAGGGGTAAAAATCATTCATCAAATATTGAGAAAATAAAAATATTATAAAAAGTTAATAATTGATGACGTAGGGAACTCCTTGAGATGATGTGCATCCATCTAAATTAAATGCACATAATTTTAAATGTTATGTACATAAATTAAACATTTTATATTCAAAAATGAAAAGTGTGAACACATGGATGTTAAAACTAACATCAAGCAGTAAATAATTACTGTGTCTTACATATATACCTTTATACGTAAAACGTATATGTGCATGTGTTTGAGATACACACATACATTAAGTGCCATTGTCGATAATCGAACGCACAGACACCGGTGTTTCGACCTATGAGGTCTCATCAGTGCACGTGGAGATTCTCGACAATAGCTTCAAGACTTAAATCGCTGCCTATATCATTTTCGGATGTTAAATGTAGTGAGAGTATTACAGCGACATCTAACACCCAAAAGATGACACGGAAAAAGCGATGGCTTCTGACAGCATGTTCTGCTATACAGAGGCCTGTATGTTAATAGTGTATCTCGTATAATAGAGCCTTAGGTGGCGTCACCAATCAAAACGAAAATGAAAAGTGTGAACACATGGATGTTAATACTAACATCAAGCAGTAAATAATTACTGTGTCTTACATATATACCTTTATACGTAAAACGTATATGTATATATGCATGTGTTTGAGATACACACATACATTAAGTGCCATTGTCGATAATCGAACGCACAGACACCGGTGTTTCGACCTATGAGGTCTCATCAGTGCACGTGGAGATTCTCGATAATAGCTTCAAGACTTAAATGGCTGCCTATGTCATTTTCGCAAGTTAAATGTAGTGAGAGTATCACAGCGACATCTAACACCCACAAGATGACACGGAAAAAGCGATGGCTTCTGACAGCATGTTCTGCTATACAGAGGCCTGTATGTTAATAGTGTATCTCGTATAATAGAGCCTTAGGTGGCGTCACCAATCAAAACGAAAATGAAAAGTGTGAACACATGGATGTTAAAACTAACATCAAGCAGTAAATAATTGCTGTGTCTTACATACAGTGTGCTTACCGACGTCCTGCGTATAGGGCTTACTGTGAGATAAAACGACGACACCGAGAGTTTGTATGAGTTAGTACGAAAAAGCAATATACAAACTGCTCCTTGGTCGAGTGTAGTGTTGGAAAAGAGGGGATTCGAGTAGATTTACGCTGAGGCTAGAACGGGTTAGGCTGAGTCTCCGTTTAAGCAGGGCAACGAGGATAGATAGCGCAGCTGTACTGCAGTTTGTATATTGCTTTCTCGTACTAACTCATACAAACTCTCGGTGTCGTCGTTTTATCTTACAGTAAGCCCTATACGCAGGTCGCCTGCAAGCACATGGTATATACCTTTATACGTAAAACGTATATGTATATATGCATGTGTTTGAGATACACACATACATTAAGTGCCATTGTCGATAATCGAACGCACAGACACCGGTGTTTCGACCTATGAGGTCTCATCAGTGCACGTGGAGATTCTCGACAATAGCTTCAAGACTTAAATCGCTGCCTATGTCATTTTCGCATGTTAAATGTAGTGAGAGTATCACAGCGACATCTAACACTCAAAAGATGACACGGAAAAAGCGATGGCTTCTGACAGCATGTTCTGCTATACAGAGGCCTTTCATTTTCGTTTTGATTGGTGACGCCACCTAAGGCTATATTATACGAGATACACTATTAACATACAGGCCTCTGTATAGCAGAACGTTACATTGGAAATAAATTACATTTTTAGTGTTTGTGAGAAAAATTGTAAAACAAATTTTATGTACCCCCTTTATGGTTTTTTTTTTATATGAAAGACCCTATCTCTTTTTCGCTAAGGAATCACCCCCTGAAATGTTTTACACTTATTTTGTTAAATGGTAAACAAATAATCAGACAAAAAGTTACATTGGAAATAAATTACATTTTCAGTGTTTGTGAGAAAAATTGTAAAACAAATTTTATGTACCCCCTTTATGGGGCTGTATCTTAACAAGGGATGCTCTATTGAAGTTTTTTTATATGAAAGACCCTATCTCTTTTTCGCTAAGGAATCACCCCTGAAATGTTTTACACTTATTTTGTTACACCCTGTATAAGTGTCAATAAATGAATCCATCAATCCATCAAAAGTTATCAACTCCGTCAAGAAAGTTCAAATGTTTTTTTAAATAAGCTTTATGTATACAGCGCAAAATATTCGTATTAAGGCGTTTACGAATATCAGTCAAATACTAAAGCTGGAAATACCACATTTATAAATACACATATCCTTCCATTTCAATTACGGTCGCCATTATTGAATCAAAGTTAATAAACCAAACGCTGAGGTCATATCCAAACTCAAAGAAGGAAAGAGAAATCCCCAATACTTTCTCTTATTATTTATTAATATCGAAATGAAGAAAATCGATAGATTGGTAAAATATAAAAGGCGGTTTTTTCCTCGACCAAAGGGGGCCCATTTAATTAAATTTGGAAACTAATTTATAGAAGAGAGACGCCGCATCGTTCCGGTGGATGTTCGGAGAATGTAAAGTCCGGAGCTACCGGAGCTCAGATCGGAGAACTTCAAGAGTTGTAACAGTGAGTGTACCGGACGCGGGCCACTCGACTGGACACGCTAAAACAGATTGCCTAATCAATTCCTTGTGTCCGAAGCCGACTCTGATCAATCTAAATTAATCCCCGCTGCCCATTTCGGGCGCCGTGAACTCTCCCCCTTCTACCTTTTCGTCTCCCTTTTATTTCTAAACGTCGCCGTTAAAAAAGCTCCGATTCTCTTCTATTTTCTCCCCAGAGTGAAACAACAGAGCAGTCTAAAGACATTTGAAATAATTGCAATAGAAGTTCGATTTAATGATTTGAGGTTTATCGAGAAAAAATACACGTCTATTAGTTCTTACGATGGATACACCAACTTTAAAGATGGCTATCCTGGAAGTCTTTATTAGATAAGGAAATTAGTAGATTACATGCATTTATTTTTTTTATATTGTAGTTCCAAAGTATTATAAAATAAATAGGAATATATGTTTTACATTATCAATATTTTATTCAAAAATATAGCGTTCAGCTGAAAAAAAATTAACTAATTTTATATTCACGTGTAATGTAGTTTCGAATCTAAATATTGCTAAATTGAAGCTGTTTAATAAACCTAGTCGTATTGGATTTATATATGTTTGGTTGAATGAGTTTAGGAAAGCATAGATATCGCCAACATTTGTGAATGATTCTGTGCTTCAACAATATTACAGCAAAACATTATATGTGTAACACGTGAAATATACTAGTATAGAATTGTTAATTATCTTAATAACACTGCAATGGTAGATTTTATAAAAGTCCAAAATATTTGTTCTATGCTGGATGAAACCATTATTTATTCCAATTATATCTCATAGTTCAGCAGGTGGAATAAGTCAAAATTGAGCATAACTGTCTGCTTCTGCTTCTTGTTACTCGTAAAGTGAAACAAGAAGCAGAAGCAGACAGTTATCGCAGGCCAGAAGATGGCAAGTGTGATTTTGCTGAAACGCCGTCCAGAAACCAGCACCGATAATTTCGCTAAATTTCTTTTTTTCTTACGTTGGTTTCTGCACAAGTATGTACACATGTTCTTTTATGATATTATGTATATTTCTAACGCTTAATTTTCTCTCTGAATAACCGATTTTGTTATATCGTCTTTGCACAGAATTCTTTCGAAGAAGACAATACATAACGCGATCTACGCTTAATTATGGTGATGAAATGGTATTTGTTTACATGTACTATGAATTCAATTATACGATGCACTCAAAAATTCATATTACTATTCCAGGATATAATTGTTTATTTTCTATGACATTTAGTATTTATAATAATTTATAACAATTCCTTGTTTGTACAATAATGTAAACAATAATTAATAAATACTCTAAGATTAATACAATAATATTTTCAATAAAATTATAATTTTAAATAAAATTTTTCAAATGTTAGGAACACAACAAAATTCTGATGTATGCAATCACCATGATATATGAATATCTTTTATTACATGGCATATTCAATATGTGAGAGTAGGTTCCATTCATTATAAATACAACAAAAGTAACTATTAGTTTCAATAAAATAATGGGACATGGCAGATAGTAACAAATCAACATTTCCGCCGCCATTATTAACGTGCATTGCTGCTAGTGGGAGATGTCAACAACAAAGGCATCGATAGAAACAACAATTATACTTTCAAACTGTCATGTTTTCGAGGTTTTGAACTAATTTTGCAAATGAAAAAAGTATTACATATAAAACTGTATTATAACAAAATTGTATTGTAATTTGAGTTATGAAGAAATTAGCTATGTATGATGTAGTTTTCGATAACAGTAGTAATACGATCACATTCCTTTTTATCAAATACGATGTAGGCGCCATAAATTTTCGGCCTGACAGGCTTATACAGATTCAAACGTGTTCAAACTCCGTCACGTCATGCATGCACTTACGCGAGGCGTACACTATAAATATGACGGTTCAAAGACTAGTAGTTTTTAGTAACCACCCAACCAACGTCACGCACGAAAATGTTGGAAGTAACGAGTTCATGCGGTCATTAAATTTCTAACAAAAGAAGGGCATACCCCTTATCACATTAAACAACGTTTAGACGGCGTTTACGGTGATTCATCTCTTTCGTATTCAACTGTAAAAGTGGCGAAAATGTTTCCGTTTGGGACAAGAATCTCTGGAAGATGCTGATCCGTCGGGTCGACCAATTGAAGTGATAACGCCTCAACAAATTTCAATTATTGAACATTTAGTGCTAGAAGATCGCCGTTTGAAAGTGAAGGAATTAGCACTGATAACAAACATATCCGAAGCAAGTGTTCGCCGAATTCTCCATGACAATTTGGGTATGAATAAAATTAGTGCTAGATGGGTACCGCGACTTCTTCCTGCTCTCCAACGTGAACGTCGAGTCGAATGTGCGCAGTCATTTTTAAACATGTGTGGAGACGGCCCAAAACCAATTTTGAAGTCCATTGTCACAGGGGATAAAACAATGGTTCCGTTTTACGATCCTCTATCGAAAAGGGAGTCCACGGAATGGCGGCGACCTGATGAACCTCGTCCCAGAAAGACGAAAGTCGTTCAATCAACGAAACATGTGATGGGCACAATATTCTGGGATTGTGCGGGCATTTTGCTAATTGACTTTAAAGAGCACAATACAAGCGGTGAACGGCACATATTATGCGTCTTTTTTACATAAATTAAGGGACAGTATTCGTGCAAAACGTCGTGGAAAATTGACCAAAAGTGTGCGATTATTGCACGACAATGCACCCGTCCATACTGCCGCCTTTCACAAGCTGCCATCCGCGAATGCGGCCTTCAATAATTGGAACATTCACCGTATAGTCCGAATATGGCTATTTGTAACTTTTTTTTGTTTTCTAATTTTAAAAAGACCTTAGGGGATGTAGTTTTAAGGACGACAGTGAGTTGCAAGCAGCTGTTATGGAACATTTTGACATAAAAGCTTCAGATTATTTTTACAAGGTTATCGAATTATTAATTAATCTTTGTAATAAATATTTAGAAGTTAGGGGAGACTACATTGAAAAATAAAAGTTCTTATATTATTCCAAGTTTCTTTTTTGTATATCAGGCCGAGAATTTATGCCGCCTACCTCGTAACTCACTAATTTCAAGATTACATAAAATTTAGTAATAGTTAGACAACTTTAGGACATGGATGGATTAATGAGAATTTTTAATTTTTATGTACAAATATCTATGTATTTATTATAATAATATTGAACCGCATTACGTAGAAACACCGAAAATCAAACCGCAAGAAATAATTTGGACAAGATAGGGAGGAAGACCTGTAAAAAAAACTTACACGGGTGTAATGTTTAAGGATGGAGGGTCGCGAGCAAGAGACCAGTTTACGACCACCAAGACCCAAGGGATGAATGAAGAGCTATAGGGATAGACTACGAATTGCCGGACCATTTTTGCTTAGTTTTTTCTTCGGTCCCAGAATAGGGTCGAAATAATATGTGCAGCACCTTTATACTGTCCACGTATAATGACAATACGGAAATAGGGTGAGTGGGAGTCTGTATATATGTATGTATGTATTTATGGTAGGTATGGGCTAACATCATGTACTTTATCTTGATACGCATGCGAAACTACGCTGCATCGAAATGTGTATACGCTTGTTTTATTTTCCTCCGTGAGTGGGGTCCATTATCGATATTTATAATGCCCCTCCCTTTACGTACACATAAGGTGCAATTTAGTAACATAATCGTTTAATTTCAAAAACTCATTTTTTGTTACTAAACGCACAAAAGAATTTAAAATGACAGGAATGCAACTCAGATATTCTTAAGATAGATAGTTTTTGTTTATGAATTCAAAGCATAATTAAAGTTCATATTTTAAAATAAGAAATGTTGTTTCTTTTTAGGGAATTATGATCAACTACATGGGTACTGCTATGGGTTATTCATTCAATTTAATATCCATTTAATTTGAACAATAATTCTATAGCAATCTAGAGGTTGGTTAATATGTCTCTGGTATGTTTTTTAATATTACGCGAGTTTGATAGTTTAAATAATATACTGGGGTGTCTCTAAAAGGTGCGGAAAAAACGCTACCACACATTTCTGAGGGCAAAATATGACGATCTAACCCAACTTACCTCAGTCCAAAAGTGGATGCTTTCGGAGATACAGAGTGTCAAAAGTTCAATTTGGTTTTAGTTTTTTATAAATAATTTCTGTAATAATTGGTATATTGTCACAATATTTGGGTAGGGGGGGGGGGTTCGTGGGGTAAAAAATTTAAATCTGTTCTCATTTTCATTGCAAAATGTAGAGGGCGCCACCTGCGGCATATTGTATCCATTTAAAACGTAATAACTTTTTTGAGACACACTGTATTTAACTTTTAAATAAAATTTCTTATTCTCCAATGTTTTTTACCTAGAAAAGGTATACCTGGTAGGAGTTGATTGGAGCAGCCGTTTATGAGTAATCTGGATATAAAAAATTCCTTCCGTATATGGACACATATGCTTCTGTAATTTGGGTGTTATTCTTGTGGCAATTCAATGCAATGGTGCATCCACTTTTGGACTGAGGTAAGTTGGGTTAGATCGCCCTCAGAAAAGCGTTTTTTCCACACCTTTTAGAGACACCCTGTATAATAATATTGGTTATTTATGTGTGTAATTAATTGTTGTACATATTTCGTATTTCTTTAGTAAATAAAAGCACAAAATCAATAAGTAGGTAATGTCAGTGAACAGGTATAATTTAAAATCAAAAGAGTTATATGACAATACTTGTGTTGTTATGTTAAAGGAATTTAAATATTCCCATGGATACACTTCTGATGAAATTCTAGCGTTAGTTAGTATTTGAATTTTGCTTATTAAATAGGCCAAACCACTTTTACTTAAAAATAATATATTATACAACGGTCATCATGGCTTTATTTGTATCGCCCTTAGTACTTTCTATAACTATATTGCAATTTCATTGTTGTAATATGTCTAAATTTAAGTATGGATTTTAACCGCGTGGATCACATTTCCTGCTAGGTAGAAAAAATATGTAGGATGTATGTATTATCTATCATAATTCTAATAGGACATTTCTGGTGTGTATCAGGGCTTTTACCAGAACAAGTACTTTTTCTATTTTTTATAAATGACCTTTCGCAGAAAGTCGCAGAGACTTTTATTATGTTGATAATATTGCACTGGTGAGTACTCATTCTGATAACCGAATTATTTCAAAAAATTGGAATAATATAAGACTGTTTATGATTGATTTTGAATAATAAGGTCTTTCTGAACAATAACTGAAGAATTTTTGAGTTATTCTTATCAATTCCAGACAAATAAGGAGTTTCATTTAAATTTGAATGTGCAAAATCACAAGCTACTAAAAACCGAAGATGAGTTGATGAGTTGGAGATATCTATTGTTCGACAAAACTAACTTTGTTCTATTACTTGTTCTACTGTTAACCTTGATTTTCCTGTTAGCAGAAAGAGATCTTGGAATGATTTTGCAATTCTTAAATCTAAATTAATATCGGCTCTCTTCCCGTGTACTTGCTTTAAAAGTATATAGTAAATTATATTCAAATATAAAACATCTACAACCTAACCAGTTCAAGAACCAATTGCGTCAACTTTTAGAACGATTAATAGTAATAAGAATCTATTGACACTATAGTATAATATATACTACTTATAATATAATATATGTTTCAATTATATCCCAAAAATATTACGACCAAGTTACACGTTTTTATTTTTTATATGTATATCATATTATTTTCTTGTTTTCCCAAAAATATATGAAAAAAGAGACAGAAAATATACATTACGCATCTATTACCGTCAGTGGACCACAACCAAGCAGAAAAAACTACTATCTCGTTCAATGTCCCCTCGCGGCTGCCTCCTAAACTAACTACCCCATGCTCTCTCCCCGAGATTATTATAAGAAACGCCGGGACTAAATGGGTGTCTGGCCGTTCGGCAAACGTTACTCCACCAATGTTTACCCTCTCGCTCGTGTCTATTGATTTAATATATGCCACGTCGCAGTCACACTCATGTGTTTTATATATAAACGTGGTGGGGGGTCAATTGCTAAAAAACCTTTTTTCGTCTTTCATACAAAATTCAAGCCATTTCTCTCGATTATTGCCACTCCGTGTGGAGTAAGTTTAAACACACGTTTCCTCCTAGATAAAGAACATTTTTCAGTGTGTCACATAGTGACTGACTGTTCGGTTCTTCGAATTGCGATTTAATTGGATAGATATAACTTTTCTCATTATTGCATAGAATATAAGACTATCAAAAGATTAGATCAAACTTTATAATAACTTGTCCCTCCACACTGCGCGTTAGATATTGACGTTGTTTGAATATACATAAGTACATATATCATTCAATTGAATCAATAACATATTTTTATATAAATTATGGTCGTCAGAAGATAACAATTAATAACTGAAATATTTTGATTAAAAAAGTTTGTATTGAAGAACTGCGCTATTTATTTTATAAAATGATAGTATTTTACAATCTAAATGTAATAGTTTCAAGAAAAAACTATAAAATACACTGGCTGTCCATCAGTGCGTAAATATTTTGAGCTGGTATACCAATTCTTCGTTTTCCTTTCACTAATTAATGTTGAATATATCAATTCCTTTTAAATATTAATTTGTCTTTATGTATTATTTTCAGTGTAAAAGTCCACAATTTATTTCAAATATTAGCCCTAGTCCAAAGACGCCTTCCAATTTTATTTTCAGACGTGAACCATTCTTATTGCGTTTGATAATTTAGATCCTCATCCTAATTTCAGAAATACTTGTTCAGTACAGAATTACTTCGGTCATCATACAAAAGATTTTTAATATTTTGTATAGGTGCTAATAATATCATTCATTAATTAGTTCTTGGTTTCTAACTTGGAACCGTGTTGTCGTCTCTATTTCTACTGCCAACTTTCGTCCACTATCAGAAGTCTGTTTCAGACAATCGTAATATTATAAAATGCTCTTCAATGCTTCTTAAAATAATGACTGAAACGTCGGCAGCAAAAGTACACACGACAAGACGGTTTCATCCCAGAAACCGAGAAGTAATCAACGATAACCGTTAAAGTCTAATAATTAGATTCTATCCATTATTGTTTTTTACATAATATTCTTTTTATTTTACATATTAAAAATTTGTCTTCCTATACAAGTAATTTTCTAAGAATGTAGTCAATTTTTGGATGTACTCTGAAACCTCTCTATATGACTGTTGCTAAAATTTACTAATAATACATTATTGAGGAAATCTAATAAAATGAAATGTATGTGGTTCCAAAATGTGTATATAAAAGTTGTTACAAAGTCAGCTATACTTTTGCATTCTCAGTAAATCTGTATAGAATGCAAATATTTACGAGATATTTGCAACAAACTGCTATTTGATAAGAGTAGGTGTATTACTGATAAAAATCTCGAGGTTGAAAATTTTTGTCATCACAATATATTTTGTCATTGAGTTTTGTGTTTATACTTTTAATCTTTGTTTGAAAAACATTCAATTTACATTTTGTTAAAATTTGAACAATCTACAGATTGCAACTTTTATCAATAGAAAACAGAAAACTTTGTACAGAGACACTTCGTTCTTATTTTGTCTCTATGTATAACATACAAAGTTCAGAATCTGGAACGCCACTGTCACTATTTGACACATAGTCTTCATTATCAGTTACTTCACTGATTATTTTGTGTGCACTCAAATTGAGATTTTCGATCAAGGAATTGTCATCAGAAGATTTTTGTCTTCTTCATCAAAACCTTCTTGCTGGACATTTTCCAAAAATTCTGTCCTTGCAAAACATTTTGGAAATGTTGATTGCAAAACTTTCTTGGGGTATCCAAATTAAAGCGCAGGTAAAATGTTTTTGTCTGTACCTTTAAACGAACTTTCACCATTTGTGAATATTGAAAATCTTTTGATAAGAATTTGGTTGTCTGTCATCTTGAAGTTATGGATAATTCCCTGATCTAAAGGCTGGTAATGAGATTTTGTGTTAGGTGGTAGAAAAATAATCTTCACGTGTACAAGTTTCAATTGAGGTTCAGGCGCTGCATTATCCAGAAATAATAAAACTTTTCAATTTTGCTTTCTCAGGTCAAATTTGTTTAGCCACGAAGTCATGACCTTTGTTGACATCCAAGCTTTATTATTAGGCACCCATTCCAGTGGCAGTTTGTCGATATGCACAACACGGTTTTTGCATTTTTCAATGATTAACAAATTTTCCTTGTTATCTTCTATATTTCCGCAAAATAAAGTTGTCAATATTCTTTAGCAGTAACATTTATCACTTTTTAAATCGAATGTTTTTCTCGGCATTTCATGGTAAAAAAATGCCAGTTTTGCAGCGTTATAAACGTTTTTTGGTTAACCCTTGCAATAATATTTGAAGCTTCACCTTCCAAACATCGACAGTGGCCAGGAAAACATCAGCTTCCTCCCCGCAAATTGTTTTTAAACTTACACTATGGTGGTGTTTTTATTTCCAGCTTTACAAAGCCAATTGTAAAGTACTTGGTCAATCGCCGAACTTTTTATTCGAAGTTTATCTTCTGTACGTATTCGAAATTTATAATCAAGAGCCTCTTTTAGCCGGAAAACCTGAAAATTTCATTGTTACACGGTATAAAACTGAACGGGAATGAAATATGATTGCTTCACTCCAATATCTCCCTGTAGAAGATAACCTGCCTATTGCATGATATGTATGTATTTAATTGACATTTGCCGATACAATTATATATTGAGAAAATACACGGTAACACATTCCACCAGATTTAACTCATATCTTAATGGAAATTTTATTTGTAAATGTTCTAATTTAGGATGTTTGGTTCAATACAACGTTTCTGAGTTTATGGCTTATTTGCTTCAATAACAAAATACCTCTGTTCTATAAGGAGAAACAGTTTAGATATAGTCATTTCCGAAAGATTGCCACCAATTTGGAGGTTGATAGATGTATAATAGTAGTATGCATTGTATCTACAAACTAAGATTTTTGAAAATTCTAGATCATATTAGCTGGTATTTTATCACATTATGTTAACGATTGAAAAGGAAATATCAAATCAAGTTTTATAGCAAATATGGTTTCAGAGTTTTGTTTTATCGCTTCTTTATCTTAATTTAATTTGTAATTTTATGTTTTGCTGTTTTTTGGGTTTATACATGTTTTATCAGATTAACACGATACTACATACAATTAATTCTTTAGTAGCCATTAGGATAGAAATTCTATTGATTTACGTATAGAGAATAATACTCATAGAAATATTCAATAATCCGGTATTATACTAAATCTAAACAGTAGAGGATGACAGTTATATCATTATTTACTTCAAATTCATATTATTATAAGTTGAGCTTTATTGATTTCTGAAATTTTCGCATAATTAGCTTTAAGTTAGTTATCAATAATTGGACATGAAATCAACTAATCGAGATAATTGCTTTTCAAACTTATTCAAAATGATCGAGAATACGACAGTAATTCAATTTTTGACAATTTACAACTGCATATAACGTTCGTTACTCTATATAAGTTGAGACCTATAAACATTCGGATATGCTAAACAATTAAAAATATGGAAAATCTACCATAATGGGTAATCTAACTGATAGTTGTACTTCTTATGTTCTCTTGGAAGGCCAACTGAAAATTTAATAAATATTATTTTTCTACTCGAATACTTTAATTGTATTATTAGATATGCTGAACCTGTACTTTAATAACGTCCATTAAGATACAGATTTTCATTAAGATACAAGTTTATACCCAGTAGGAATACAGATTTTTCATTAAGATACAAGTTTATATCCAATAGGAATGCGACATTCCAATATTCATTAATATTCAATATGGCCACTTCATATCTGACAGATACAAAAATTAATTAAAGTTGACAGTTCTCTGCAATTTACTAGTAAGAAGTTAAAACTTGTGCTTTTTTGAAAATATAAACGGTAAAAATGAGGGATAATGACAGTGAAATGTAAATCTTGATTCCACCAGAAATTATATAACAAGCCTTAGTAGTTACGAACAATTTATTACCAGCTAAATTCGCAAAATCGAACGGAAATTTTACGCTCAATTTATGAAATGGAATGTTCAAAAAATATGTTTTATTATGGGGTCATAGAAAAAATAGTGAATGCAACTCGCATTTAATGGCTATTAAGACACTCGTATTCATTACAATACTCACCTTCGGCTCGTATCGTAATTTTCATTCTTGTGTGTTAATAGCCATAAATGTTCATTACATAATATACTATTCTATGTCCAACAAAATTCTATTACATTTCAAATACAGTGAAACTTCCCTTAACGGGCACTTCTATTAGCCGGGTACTCCCTCAAACGGGCATTTTATCCGGTCCCGAATTTATAAGTAGGGAATTCCTAATAAATTGCTTTCTCCTATGCGGACACTACCTTGAACAGGCGCGGACAGTTATTTAGCTGGTTTTTGATCGCTAAGTTTCCATTAAACGGACGAATATGTATTTGAATATATTCATTACCGCATGATATTTGGCGAAGCCGTTAGCGCAAATCAAGAAAATGTCGAAGCTTTCATAAACAGGTTGCCGTTAATAATTAAAGGGTACAAACCCTGCGATATTTATAATTTGAACGAAACAGGTGTATTTTTTCGGGCACTGCCAACAAAGACGATGGCATTAAGAGGCGAACAATTTGCGTGCGGCAAGTTATTGAAAGAAAGATTAACTATTCACTGCGTACATATGGCAGGAGAAAAAGAAGAAGGGAAGATAACTGTTGGTTATCGGAAAATCAGCACTTCTCCGCGCAATTAAAAATCTTATCTTTGCTCTTCTTCCAGTCCAATGGTATTCAAATAATAAGGCATAGATTAGTAATTCTATTATGACAGAATGGTTTGATTAGAGAATGATCGATCAAAACAGAAAAGTTTTATTATTTTTGGACAATGCAGCTGTCCATCCTAAGGACATGCAGTTGCAAAATGTTAAACGTGTTGTCTTATAGCCAAATATAACAGCTTAATGCCAATCGGTGGATCAAGACATTATAAAAATGTTCAAAACTTGGTACCGACATTTAATACTAAAAAACATTTTAGTTCTGATTCGGGACATACTTAATTTAACCAATTCTATTAGCGTATTAGATGCGATTTATTTTATTAAAAAGCTTGGGATGATGTATCATATGAATAATTGTTTCAAGAAAACAGGATTCCAAGAAGTAAATGAGGAGTTTGAAAGTGGTGAATTTGATCCTGAAGATTAAATTCTTTTATCTAAAGTGGGCTCAAATGTGTACGCTAATGAGAAAATTATGATATGATGTACAGGAATTTATAAATATTGATCCCAATTTGTATACAGAAGACGATAATCCAGATCATATTTTGCCCGATAATTTATAAAACGAAAGTCAAAACAATGATGATGAAGAACATGAAATAGAAATTCCTAGGACTGATGATTATGAAAACAGAATAGTATCGTATAGATGATCAACTGGAAATAAAATTTGAAAAAGATGATATGTACAAGCGTTAGGTGTGCTTAGTGAGCTATCAATAAATTTTGAGACAAAATTGGCTGTCATACACATAAACTTCCATTTTAGACTGTTTCGTAAGATAGTACATAAATTGTAAATGTACATACATATATATACACATATTGCGGTGATACCTATTTATCTTACTGATAAAAATATTGTAACACTTTCTTTATTAATTTGTTCGTATCAGCATAAATTTTAAATTTTATTCATGAGTTCAAGCAGTGGTTTACTTCTTAAACTCTGGTTTTTCTCTTATTTAGTGTTGTTTGGGATAAGGTGAAGAAATTAAACAAGGTATCCAGATTTCATATTAAAGGTATATTTATTTTTAAATAATGGTTGCTAATAATATCAACATTTCATAAACTTTTGTTTTACAATTGAACACATTTATACTCTCTTTAGAGTCGTAATATGTGCGTAATATCTAGATACAATCCCCCTAGAATGGATATTCACCCTGTTCGTTTAACTTGTAAAAATATTTTTATTCTTGTTAAATTTTATTAATACAATGCCGTCACTATTTTACTAAAACATACATTCTCACATAGTGCTTTAGTAACCTAGAATCTTGCTACTTGAATGCTTTGAAATTGGTTCATACTAACTGCTAGCTGCAAACATTCTCACATTGTACCTCTAGCCATTTAGCATTTGCCTATCAAAAACATCCTCGCATATTCGTATTAATTTGTTTAAATTGTTACTAAGTAATTATTCAATACTTAATAATGCCCAACAATCCACTAAAGGCAAATATTCTCACATAGTACCTTTAGCATGTTCAACACCATTAAATATATATTTATTATTTGGAATGACTAAACACATTTTATAATAAAGAGAATATTCATTTGATATCCAATAAACGAAAATACTTTTATATCATGACTTACTTCATTCGATCATGCAATCGATCAAATTCTATTTTATTGATGTCTTCCATCTTAATGTTAATAACGATAAAAGAAAATATATGAATAAATTCGTTTAAAAGGAAAATTAAACTAAAATTTAAATTCTAAATTTGAATTTAAGCTATGAAATTGTGAGTTAATAAGCAGTGCTTATATGCCCTATTCTCACTTTATTTTATTCTCTAGCAGTTTTGTTTTATAAACTTTACGTCTTTCTAATTCAAATTACGATAGTCAAATCTGCAGGTCTTATCATGTTTTTGCCCTTACATACTTAAACAAAAGACGATTGCCGCTTTAGCGCCTTCCTTATTCAATCAAATTTTAAGTTGGCATCTTTTTTAAAAGACATTCGTACTAAAATTTTTCTTGGTCCTTTTAAGTTGTCACTCCCACACCGATACACATAGACCATATTGACAGTTGTGCACAATGGCGAGGCTTCAAATTGTTTTTTTACGGCTGGCGTCCCGTACGCTGCACCGGACAATATTCACGTTGAAAACATGCTCACATTTTTTTGATAAAAAATGGAAACTATTAATTTAATTGTTATAAAAAGTACACAGTTATGTTAAGGAAACTTGATTCGAGGTCGTAGGGGGTTTTTAAATGTCTAATTGGGCTGTTTTTACACTATATACTGTGAATAAAATACCCCTTTTAGAGGTAAAAATAAATATTTTTTATCTGTAATTTTCAAATAAAGTATAGCATTCTTGCACCCCCCTGGACCTCAAAAAATTAGTTTGCATTGTAACAAAAAATACTGCAACGAAAATAATATCTACGTTTGTAAATGGTATCAAAAATAAAAATGCGTGGACATTATATGAAATTAGGGTTACAATTCAACTATAGTGCGGAGAAAAACCGTCAAGATGCAGAATTATCACGTCAGGAACTTGAATGTTAGTGTAGCTTCTGGGCATTAGGGGGCACTGGAAATTAGGCGTATTAATTAAAAATGTCTAAAGGATAGGTACTTTTATTTATGCAAAAGTACAATTGCTCACAATACTTCGTCTAATAATAATAACAGTTATATATTATTATTATTATACAGCGTTAGTAAAAAGTCCCGGAACGGTCGAATAACTTTGTTGTTTGAAAATTATGACTTCTGAAATTTGGTATGGGGGTATAGTTAATATAAATGCATTTTATGCAATACAGTTAATATTTTTTTCACTTCCGGTTTAATCGGCAATACGTCCAACTTTTTTTTTTAAATGGAACGCCCAGATTTTTTTAACACTTTTGAATGCAAAATAAAAAACTACGTTCAGGAAGTATTAAGATGTTTATTTTTATTCACAAGAAAACAGTTAAAAAATTAAAAAAGTGTCCTAATACAGAAAAATCAAGGTACCTTTGAAAAAAGTTGTTGTTTAGTGTTTGCATTCTTTTTGCCGTCACATTTGACAATTTTAAAAGTGTTTTAACTTTTGCATCGCTACAAATTTACTTATTTTAGACATTGACACATTTGAAAATGGCAGTAAAACTTACTGAATCAGAACGAATTGAGATATTAATGATGCGTGGGTACGGTGATCGTCAACGTTCTTTTGAAGAGGTTCGTATTTTGTTTAATACTGTTTATCCGGATCGTCACATTAGTAAAAGTACGGTATGCCGAACAATTCAAAAGTTTGAAGTCTTTCGTCAGGTGAAGGATTTACCTAGAAGGGGACGTCCATTAACAGCAACAGATGAAGAAACTAGTTTGAATGTGTTACTTACAGTGGAAGAAAATCATCACGTGTCCACAACAGAATTAGGTCAAATTCATGAGATCTCTCAAAAATCTGCTCATAATATTCTTAAATCAGCAAGAATGAAAGCCTATAAAATGTATCCCGTCCATGAGTTAACTGAAGATGATCCAGATCGTAGACTACAATTTTGCGAAACAATGACGGAATTGATCGAGCAGCAGCCTAATGTTTTAGATCACATCATTTTTTCAGATGAGGCAACGTTTTGTCTCAACGGCACTGTGAACAGATATAATTGTCGCTACTGGTCAATTGAAAATCCGCATTGGATTGAAGAAGTCCATACACAGCGTCCTCAAAAGGTGAATGTCTGGGCTGGTCTTGTTGGAAACAACATCATAGGACCATTTTTTATAAGAGGAAATTTAACTGGCAACGTCTACTTAAATTTATTGCGAAATTAGGTTGTTCCAGCACTTGCGGCCCTCTTTCCAAATGCAAACATAGATGATCACCCTAATGCACATTTTTGGTTTCAACTAGATGGAGCTCCCCCCCATTTTGCCCATAATGTCCGCGATTATTTGAATGAAAATTTTCCGGGACGTTGGATCGGACGTAGAGGAGCAATCGAATGGCCAGCACGTTCACCAGATCTCTCGCCATTAGATTTTTTCTTTTGGGGTCACTTGAAATGTCAAGTGTACAAAAATCGTCCCCATAATCTTGAACAATTGGAAGAGAGAATAGTTGAAGAATCCACTCGCATCACTCCAGAACAAATACAAAATTCAATAAGAAATTTTACTGACCGTTTACATTTTTGTCAAATTGTAAATGGAGAGCATTTTGAACAATTATTGTAATCGCAACCTGAATAGACAGGTATCTTGATTTTTTTGTATTAGGACACTTAATGTTTTCTTGGGAATAAAAATAAACATCTTAATACTTCCTGAACGTAGTTTTTTATTTTACATTCAAAAGTGTTAAAAAAATCTGGGCGTTCCATTTAAAAAAAAAAGTTGGACGTATTGCCGATTAAACCGGAAGTGAAAAAAATATTAACTGTATTGCATAAAATGCATTTATATTAACTATACCCCCATACCAAATTTCAGAAATCATAATTTTCAAATAACAAAGTTATTCGACTGTTCCGGGACTTTTTACTAACCTTGTATATTCAACAGTTTAACACTTTGCAGAATGTAATATAAAATATATACCTATAAAAAACAAAAACGATAATAAATTTGCTATAGGTATAATAATCTTACACATTGTTTACTTTCGAGCGATGTATATTTATAGCAATTTTTGAATGTTTGACATTATTTGAAATATGTATCCTGTGATAACTAGACGAAAAGGGAAAACCTTTCTTGATTTAATATATGATATAATTAACTTCTTATAATGTTATCTAATTACGATTACATGTGTATTTATAATTGTACTGAAATAAATAAAATCTGCAGTGGTACACCTTATATCTTGATAATCTCGAAGACTTAAACAATGCTTCTGCTCGTACTATTATCAGAATATAATATCCAAACAAACACATAAACATGGATAAACTAAAAGATGGTATACCAACTCTAGGTATATTTTATTTAGTCTACTTCAGAAAATTAAATAATTCTTGATGCACAAATTTATTGAATTCTGCGACTGGACTACAAAGGCATTTTGATACCTATAAATACATATAGGTACATTTTTTACTTATTCAATAAATTTTGAGATTTACCGGTGCTTAACGCAAATTATCATTGTATACATTACTCTAAATAAATACTAATTCATTTATTCATAGTGTATGATTAAATAATTAAAAAATATGTACCTATGTATTTATTAATAAGAGTCTATTTGAAATATGTAAATGTACAATAGCTTGAATTACATCAATAACTTACGAAAGTAATTTTTATATTATACACGTACACACAAACAAAGAAGCTGCAAGATTTACTATTGCAAAGCATACCAAATCTATATTATTCCTACTAATAATATTTATACGTCTAATTTGCTATGATTCCGATTGACAATTGGTAGAAAGGATTAAATATAATACCTATACACGATAAATATAACAAGCTTTTTTGAAAACTTTTTGGCTAATGAGCCGCCATCTGAAAAAACCGCTAAATTTTTGCACTATACCAGTTCTTACAAAATATCTTCCAAAGTATTCCAATACTTCCCGAGATAGACCTCTTTGAATTTAGAGATTTTTTCTTAGAAATGTAAAAATCACAGATTTTTGTTGGTTTTTGATCGATAGTAAGTATATAGTGAATCCTACGCAAAAGTTTGACACTGCATTTATAGTAGAGGTAAATAGCTAAAGTTCCGAAGCTCCAAATGTGGCTTGTCTTCCAGACACATTTTGTCTTATATAACAAAATATCACCATTTGGTTCTTATAATGTAAAGTTGTGGTATATCTGACACTTTCGTTGATGAAACTTATGTAGTATATAATTTATTTATAATTATTTATCAATTATTTATTTACTTACAAATTTATTGATATATAATTCACAGACCTACTGAATATATGAGATATACAAACTTAGCAATAAATGAACTTTTTTTTGTTTTTAATAAATAGATAGGTACATTGATTTTGTCAGTATTAAGTTATTGCGTAACGTGTCTTCCTAAAAAACTACAAAAATATTCAAAAGAGAGTATCATAGTCTAAACGAGCTAGAAGAATCAGTTTGATCTTAAACTTTAGCTACCTACCTCTACTATAAATGCTATGTCAGACTTTAGCGGAGAATACACCATTTACTTACTATCGAGCAAAAACCGATTATAAATCTTTATTTTGACATTTTTTAAAAAAAAATCTCTAATTTCAAAGAGGTCTATCTCGGGAAGTATTGAAGCTAAATATTTCGTTTTTGTATTAAATTGCAGAAAATTTTCTCTAGTTTAATAAGAACGTAAACGGCTTTTTGCTCAAACTAAACTTTAGGAGATATTTTGTAAAAAGAGGCTAAAAAATTTAGCGGTTTCTTCAAGATGGCGGCGTCTGCGGTAGTGGGGAAAATAAGAAAACTTGGGGCTTTGGAACAGTGTACCAATCCATACACCATATCAAAAAATCAAAAGTACCCTAATTAATGTAACCATGCGAGATATTTTGGTATAGTTTGACTGGGCTATATGTATATTCTCCAAGGATATTACATCGGTGGTGTTCTATCACAGAAAGTTAATATTGTAACGTTTTCGGGTTCGCAATAAACAACTCGTGCAATTTATTTATTTAAAACAGTCTGTATATTTATACACTTAAAATTATATAACAATATAAAAACATAAAACTAACGTATCACACTTAAACTACTACAATTTAAATTAACACTTGTATTTATTTATTTCTATTACTAATATGTCCGAATATTTATGTAACACTTCTATTTATATAACACGCACCACTATATTTATTTTATACTACTTATATTTATGTTTATTTTTCGGCTACCACTTCAAAGAACTTATATTCTATTTGTTTCTTATATTTCTACGCGCGTCGGCTACCTCTTACGGACTTTCTTATTCCGGAATTACTACTACATCGGTGACCCAGTCGCCTCATATACACCTGCATAAAAAGTTCTCGAAATGTACCAGTAAGTTCGGTAATATACCAGAGGAAATCTGGACTCTTCCTTGCTTACGCCGTACATCTGTGAGATGATATATTTACGACTTGTTTACATATCGTTTTTATACGTCGCGCCGAGATGATTTACAACCTCTGTTTTTGTCGTCGCCCAATCTCGGTTCGTTACAATATTCTACGTTTTATATATCTCTTGAAGGTACTAGATTTGGTAGACCATATAAAAATATGGCACAATAGGCTTAAATTATGTGTTCTGCATGTTCAACCATTTCGTCAGGTAGTTTCTTTTTCGGTGGTTTATACCAAAAATTCTTTATGTTGTCATTAATAGTGAAATATTAGGTAAGTCTATTAAAAGAATATAATAGTAGATATGTCATCTTTTTAAAATATGAAAAATCTAAACCTTATTTTGGCAAACTTACTTCAGTTCGGTAAAATTTATTTAGGTACGTTTAACAACTAAAATAATTACTTTCACTTCTGAATGTTGCGCATCTCCAATATTATTTAAGAAGATAATAAAATATGATTAATGTTAAGTACAGAAGCGCAGTTGATTTTTTGCCAAAAACACTAGTGTCACCTATAGACAACCTATAATTAAACAGATTTACTATGAAAATTAATTGTGGACTAAAATACAAACGTAAGTAATTAATACCTATTGATCTTTTCTGGTTACATTCTGAATCATATCTCCTAAACACACAGTTAAAGTTACGAAAATCACAATATAAGCTTTAGTTCATATGTTCAGAGACCGGATACGAGCGGCCGATGACTCATCACCCACGCGCACTATTGAAATTTTGTATTTTTAAAAAGTTTTTAATTTTATTTATATAATTGGATAACAAGTGGGAGGTGATCTATAAAATACAAAATACGTTATTATTTGTTTATATTGTAGTTCAAATCGAGTAAATTCTCCGTACTTTATTAATCTCACGAAATATAAGGTAGGTAAATAGAAGAAAGGAATTTAACATTAAAATCGACTTTTTTGCTGTCCGTTTTCTCGACGAACCCAGATGTTGCATCACCATACGAATAGTGCTATTCAATAACTGCGTGATGTTATACATTATTTCTTTTGTCCGTCGTAATTTCGGCCTCATACGTCCGGTCTACATTCATTACACAATGTTTAGAATAAAACTGCAGTCTATGGTCGACTGTTCTACTTTTTCTACCCTTTGTAACACATCACACAAAATGTCACTTATAAATATTTTATTTTCATTAGTTTTTAACAGTTTTTGTGCGGCAATAGAAGCTTGATGGCATTGTCCATCATTCTTTTTAGAATGACCCATGTTTTAAATCCAAAATTCATTAAACACATTACAAATTAAGCGAGAAAGAATACTTCAACCACCTAGTGAAAATGATGACGCATGGATTAGAAACTTCATGAGAATAGTTTTTGAATAATGAGTGGTGTCAGTCGACGAACACTCTGTAGAGATGCATTCATACGAATGCACATAATGACTACCCTGCATTTACTTATTTCAATTATTTTTATATACAAAGAAAAATGCAAACAAGCATACTAAATTGAGCAGCTTTCATACATAGAGTACACGGAATAACCTATTATTAGAGATACCACGGCCAAATGCGCTCTCAGTTAGATAAGTCCAATGTACGAGTCTATAAGAATCTGCAATAAATTATTACCAAACAAATATAAAATGATGCCATACAGAAGGTTTAGAAATGATAAAAAACTTCGGCTTTTAAAAGGTTACTACTCTTTGGATGAGTATCTCAATGACTCCTCCATGTAATCAAACAGTTTTTTTATATGTGCAACTATTATGCTGTTTTTTATGTATCCCATACCGAAAGGTGACTGGGATAAAATGTTTGTATTATTTAATTTTTATACATATATCCCTGACTTGTTTTTTATCATGTTTATAGTCACATGAATTACTAAATATTGTTATTATTATTACTTCAAAAAATGTTTTTTCCAAACATGAATCGTTTTATTCCTATTTATTTTATACTTTATACTTATTTGTACTTGAAATTTTATAAATTGCTATAAATGAATGCTTGTATTTATTGATGCTTAACTGTTGAGATTATTTCTATATAGTCACGTTCGTAATACTAGCATAAATTTAAAATACTATGTAAACTTAAACGTGTTGAAAGCGTTTCTTTAATAATTTTTTGTGCATGTTAGTTTTTTGTCTGTCTATGTTCGAGTTCATTTAAAAGCCCGAGATATAAATTTGTTGCCGTAATAGGTAGTAATCTACATTTCTATTGCTTCATCTCTCATCCTCAATTAAGTTCGACTATTTGCCAACATGAACCGCCACATTACCGACACCTAATTCTACCCCCCCCCCCCCACATTATATTCTTCATCACCACCAAACTGAAAACTAAACGCCAGCCTTAATTGAAGTTTACAAATTTGTTGCTTCTCATCTTAGGTAAGTGTATTTCTTTGTCTTCTCTTCCTCTTTAGTATTGTATATAAATGCATTGCCTTTTTCTGTTTGTTACATACTTCCTCTTGCCATCTATTAATTGTATTCTAATTTTGTTTTATTAGCCCATCGGTTTGGAAGCAAACGAAAGACGTTACACACAACGTGGATTTTCCTTGACAAGTCCTTGATGTGAAAAACTGCCGTCCTTGTCACTTTCTCCATGTCATCCAGCCACGCTCTTTTTTCAGGTAGTACATCTATTTGTACAATGCTATAAACAAATATTAATGCTGTATTTTTCTGTTGCAGGTGCCTCAATCATACATGACCTTTCCAGTGCCTTCGAAACACTTAGGCTACACATACAAGAACTAACGAGTGTCTCTTAAACTTATATTATTATTTGGAAAAGATGTTTTTATTCACGATTTAATATTTCTTACGAGAAATGTCACATTTATATCCTTTTTTTATAAAATGCAGCTATTTGCTGTAGGTATATTAAGTTTTATTACCAGCATCATGTTTATGAATTAGTACCATTATTCATGTTCACATTTAAATTTTTTTCCTTATTCAAGACTGTATCATATTCTCAAGCACGTCTTGTTTTGTTTACATTCGTATTGTGGCATTAATGTGTCTTTTTGACAAAATAAAGCCTATTGATTTATTTAGTATCTATATGAAACCTAATATATTTACATTTGTTTAACTAAAATATACCAACAATTTAATAAGGAGTTTGTCCTTAAATGTTACCAACCCATCCTACTTACATGTATATATTTTTGAACTTATAACCTAACTTTTCTGTCTTCTGATAAACGGGTAATTCTCTTAACCGGCAGTATGGTCGGAAGGAACAGTGTCCGCCTATGGGAAGTTTGACTGAATAATCTATTTGGAAACTTTGCGAATAACGATAGGTAATAATGTCGCAAAAGCTTTTTAATTAATTTAAATATAGTATTTTTTAGTAGAACAAACACATTATCTTTAAACACAAAATTAAAATTGTATGTATAGGTACGCTAAATTCGTAATAAAGTTATTAAAAAAACAACTACATATTGAATATCGGAGCTGGACATTTTATTTTGGAATACTGACCAAACTTCGTTTATCATGCTTTCCAAATTTAATTTTATGGAAACATTCAAAATCATAATATTCAAGAGTGATTAAAATACAATTTCAAGATAAGACCAAAAAATTACTTTGATCTCAACCAACTGTCACCTTAAAAACCTATTATATAACTAAATCTGAAGCAACATTATAAATAAATACCGATTCATTGTTGTCGTTTCTAATAATTTACTTCAACAGTATTAAAATCCTTTAAAAAGTTATAACTTTCAGTAATAAGAAATGCAGTCTGAGATGTTAGAAGTTGACCTCGTATATACAAACATTCATCTGAGGACTTGCAACAAATTTGACTTCTTATTAAAAACACACAATTTTCTAACTATTTTATATTAATAATATATTAATTTTCCAAGGAGTAAAGTAACCTAAAAACATACTAAATAATAACACGATAGTCATATAGTATGCTTATCTATATACCAAAATTTTGCGAAAATGAAAGTACAATAAATATATTTATGTGAGTAACAGAGGGAGATGAAAAATACGTAAGCCCTGCTATATTGTCCAAACTTGACTCGCACAATATCTTTCCTTCGCCCGCTCTTGTATTAGACAAGCTTAATTCTTCTACAAAACAAAGCCTCGGTAGATACATTTCTACCCCAGATTATGCTGTTATATATTTTCCCGCAAAGAAAAGCGTGTGTAGATATAATATATAGAGGTTGTCACGTGCATTATTTATATTACTACGTTATTTTCTACGAGCTCTGCCGTCTTAATGACATTGTTAACTTTTTTCTCGTTACTTTTTTCCTATCTTCCCATTCTGACGAAAACAATAATTATTGCCCCCCTCTATGTCCATTATTTTTCCTATTTGCAATATACTGAATACAGAATGTGCTATAAAGAATGATATGTTGTATAATAATCCACTATGAAATTGTTCTCATTATTTTCCCTTTTCTATTAATTTTCCATTAGTTTAACTCACATAGCAAATTTAGAGTATTTATTATGTATATGTATATACATAATAATATATAGTTATTAATTGATAACATTATCAGAATAATCACTTGACAAATGTAGGTAAAGAAAGTGGATATTTGTGGCTTATATGTGTGTTCCTTGTTTGTGTAACTCGAATGATTACTTAATCATCATTTGCGCTTATTTAGAAATATACACTTGTATATTTCTAAATAAGCAAAATTTGGCGAAATGTGAAAATTACAATAAATTGCTCAAGTACATATATTTATTTTTCAGTCATACGAATAGCAAACATCTAACCGTAAATATTATAGATGTACAGATAAGACCACAAAAGCGTTTTTGTACTCACCGCCTGTAAAGTGACATTTAGCGCTAGTGTAGCTCGACTGGGAAATACGTTTTCCCGGTTGAGCGACTGTAAAAATTGAAAAAAACACTGGCACTTTGGGATATTTAAAAAAAAAATCTAACTTGGTAGTAATAAAATTTAGTCTATAAAATACTACTTCCCTCCACTATTCTTCACTAAAAGTTGGGGAAATAGGAGTAATAATTAAAAATTCTTCCAAAAAAATTGTGGCGCCATCTATTTGACAACATTTTAAGCGACATCTTAAGCAAGATTCACGCGCCATCTATTTGAACCACATCGACATTCATATTGGCAGTTCGGAATTGTTTGTATCTAAACCAAAAAATGCAATAAATGTACTATAAATTTATAAATATAAGAATAAATACCTCATGTTTGCATTGTGTAAGAATATAATAACTTAATTTTAGGGAAAGGTGAGTAATAGTTACGTACATGAAATGCTTAAATTAATTAGGTAATCTATCTTAGGTTAGGTATGATACCAATGATATTAATCAATAATATTTTTTTAATTTAATGTTCGTACAAAAAATATTGTACAAACCACTTGCGTGAAGACATCTTCCACGCATTCGCGCAATTAAAAGCACTCGCTTCCTGCGGTCGCTCGTGCTTACAATGTGCGCTCATGCGGGAAAATAGTCTTCCCGCACTTGGTTCGTAAATAACTATTTTAACCTCTAGCTGAAAGTCGCTTAAATATTTTGAGTACTATGTGTGGCTTATTGTTTAATTCAACTGTTCAATGAAAATTACAATGACATTAGTTAAACTCTTGTATTGGAGGACGCGCTGTTGATTGTTCTGCAAATATATAAACGATTTATTTGTTTGTGTAACCTTTCTGTAACCGTATGTGCTTTCCAGAAGTTTAATTAATACTACTTCCATTTAGATCTGATTTATATTTCACTATCTCTCTTGTTGCACTTAATTCTTAGGATAATGAAGTCCTAAAATACAGTTACAAACATGATTGTACTATACGCTAGGGATAATTCATACGATTTACAGATTGACTCCAACATTAGAAAGAGATATGAGATAGAGTTAGCACTGGCAAAACATTCGTGTATTACCATGATATTTACCCTGTTCGTGGGTTTGTTTATACATTTTTAAATATTGACTTGACACAGAGACTTAGTTCATGATTTTTGATATTTATATAATATTTGTTTAAATTTTAGCAATATTTTTTTCCTTACCTTTTTATGATGCTAAAATTATTTTTTTAAGTATACAGTTAGCAATAAAATATTGTTAAAATTTAAAATATGTTCCAACTTTTTGATTTCATCTAATAAAATCCAGTATTTAAATATTATTATATATATTTATATTTGAAAAAATCTTGTTCATGAGTATTACCCATATAACACTCGAGGGTAACAATGAGATAAGTATATTACCTGCACGGTTGATTTAATTTCGATTTAACATATATTTTATGTAAGCAACAGTGCCTAGCTCTATTTCTCTCAGAATACCCCCTCCCTTCTCCCCCCCCCCTCTCTCTCTCTCTCTCTCTAGTTTGGAGTCTATCCTGTGCACTTTGATAAATACTATCCATACTCTCTCTCTCTCTCCCTCCCTCTCTCTCTCTCTCTCTCTCCCCCTCTCTATAGGTATATAAAGGGTTAAAAACAATTTATCAAATAAATATTGAACATGTGATATATAGACTAAAATGATTCATTTAAGTAATATAGGTTGCAGATACTATAAATATTCTATATATATACCACAACCAAACCAAATGTTATAAAAAATTGTAAAAATTTTGAAAATTGCTATGAAATAACGATTAAGGACGAAAGACTCATACATAACAATACATTTAAACTAAAGAAGGAGAAACAAACCTAATACATGTTCAAAAGTATCGCCTTCTTCTTCTGTTTACCTTTGAAATGGAACATTAAATGGCTCTTTCAAGTAAACTCATAAACAAAATACTAGGTTTTATCAATTTTTTTTGACAC
Source organism: Amphimallon solstitiale (assembly GCA_963170755.1). NCBI lineage: Eukaryota > Metazoa > Arthropoda > Insecta > Coleoptera > Scarabaeidae > Amphimallon > Amphimallon solstitiale. Next base: position 95,172,886 of record OY720675.1, read on the forward strand.
ACAGCGAGTGTGTGACTGTGTCAAGAGTGTCACTTATTACATTTTAAAAGTTTATGAAAATTACATATTTGTAAACAGAAAATATTATAAGCACCTTTTTTCGATTTCTTTATGGTAATCTATGTGTAACGCAGGTCATGGAAAATCTTTTTAAATAGTAAATTTTTAGTACTGTAGTAGCATGTAAATATACATAGAATATATACAGGGTTAGTTTTAAATAGCGTCATTAGAGAACGGGGTTGAAAAAAAGAGTAATGCCCGTACAAACAAAATCGCGGTCCAAAGTGCACACAGTGACGAGAAATTTGAATTTTCTTCCGTCGAGTCCGAACCTGTCGCAGTTAATATACAAACATAATAATTTTCATATAGACGAATTTAAGTTTCAAAATAATATACTTCTATTTAAAGAAAAAAAAAACATGGTAATGCACCGAGGTTTTCGACCTTCCCCACATATAGGCGTGCTATTCACAAAAAACACATCGCCATAGAAAATCTTTTCAATTGCCATTCATTCTCTAACAAAGGTTGTAACTATTTGCATTTTATCGTTTTTTTTTGGAAGAACTCTATACTGGAATTACTAGTGGTATTTACGTAAATGCGTATAGGATAAACATAGTAATGGACCGACTTTAACTACATTTTGGCCATACAAATTTAGAAATTTTTAATGAGTTACAAATAAATTTCTTTTGTGATTTCCAGTTAGGCATTTATACGTATTCTTCAGATTCGCATAGCCTAGTACCTATTTAGCGGTAACCCTATATATTATGTATATTACATTTTTATAACTGTTAGCTTTAGGGATTGGTTTGTAATTCTAAATAACACGCCTTAAAATGTCAAAATAAACATCAAATTCACTGAAATGATATCTTCACAGTTTGGCCCATAAAAGTTCTTTCATCGTTAATCGCTATTGCGAAGAAATTCCCATTTTCAGAAAACAGTTGAAAATCGACTAACACGCCAGTTTACTTAAGCAGCTCTTAAAAGCCTAACATGAAATAAAAAAACGACATTCTATTTAAGAAAACATATTTACAGCTAAAGCCAAAAAAATTGGGAATAGTATATTAAAATACAAGTAACAGAAGGCCTTTCATTCCAGCGCTGCGCGCTCGTGTCCGAAGGAAAGAATGCTGGAATGGCCTTCTGTTACGAGTATTTTACACTATTTTCTCTGTTTCGGATTGTATTTATATTATTTATTTATAGAAAAATTGTTAAAAATATTCATTAAGGGAAATTTTGATAACGTGACGTAGTCGATTGGTAGCAATGATTTACATTTATATTTGGCAGTTGACTTTTGTAAGAATTATTTGAATTGAAAAGTTTGCTTAAATTTGAAAAAAGTCTCATATTATCTGTGGGCGGAATGTCAGACGAAGAGCGTCAATCTGCGGCACTAGAATTGCGGGACGGGGCCTCCAATGCCATAAATAATTTACTACCAGGTAAATCGAAAAGCAAGTATGAAAAAGATTATGAAAAATTTATGCAACCAACCTATTTCTACTAAAATAAACAGTTACCAAAAATCGGTGTTAGAATGGAGTCCATTCTAACATCAAAATGGCTGCTAGAATAACGTTATTCTAACACCGAAACAGAGAAATGAAATTTATCCTATTTTAAATTAGGTTCTATTTGTCAACTGCCTACTTAACAATACCTGTCAAAAATATTTAAATCAATGTCATTAAAGTTATACCAATGCCTCAATTAAATGTAGTAGATAGATCCATAATCGTCTCTCACCTGGAAAGTGGTAAGACAATTCTGAATTAGTGATAGATTTTGGAGTGGGAAGAAGTAGTATCTGGAGAATTAAAAGAAAATGGGAAAACAAGAGGACTGTAAAACGAACGGTGGGTTCGGGTCGGCCTAAAACTACAAATGATCAAGAAGATGAGGACTTAGTTAATTTTTTTGAGAAAGGCTTCAAGCCATTGCTGTAGGAGCTAACGAATTTTTCAGCATCACAAAACACTGCACGTCGACGAATTTGTTCTACTGAATTGGACAACTATTATGCAGCCATGAAACCTTTTCTTACAGATTTTCATAAAGAACAGAGAGTAGGATTTGCTTTAGAATTTATTGACAGAGAAAATTTCTGGAATATGGTAGTATTTCCTGATGAAAAAACTTTCAAATTTAATAAAGACGGTAGAGTAAAAGTCTATAGACCCAGAAACACACGTTTTGAAGAAAAATATACTCAACAATGTAACTCTAAACGTTTTTCAGTTAATGTGTGGGGTTGGTTTAGTGCTCTAGGTCCGGGAGTACTATGTATAGTAGAAGAAAGACTTAATGCAAACATTTATGTTAACATTCTTCAAGATGTTATTTTACCATCAGTTGTTCCGTTCTTTCCTGACAATAATTTTATATTCCAACAGAACAATTGTCCAATGCACACATCAGAAGTTGCACAAAACCGGTTGAGAACAAATAATATTAATGTTTTGCCGTGGCCTTCGGGAAGCCCAGATGTTAACCCCATAGAATAGGATGCGCCGGACAAATGTTTGCCTCCAAAACAGGCAAGAGCTTATAAATAACATAAATCAGGAATGGCAAAATTTAACACAAGAGTATTGCCAAAACCTGATTGCGTCTATGCCTAGACGATTAACATCCCTCATAGAGAAGATCGGAGCGATGATTAAATACTGATTTGTTAAGTTTGTTCCTATTTCTAAAGTATTATTTGTTCAAATTTAACCTATTTATTTTTATATTGACATACCGTCAACGTATTTTAACCTATTTTTAATTAAACAAGTTCACACTATACAAAAATTGAAAAAACCTATCAATTCTTTTGACATTTCCCGTTTTCATTGGCTTTAGCTGTATGTTGGTTTTTCGTTGTTAAACAAATAACAAATAAATAAATAAATAAATGAAAATATTTTTAAATTGTGGAGATCGTGCTACAAATGTTGTACTTAATAATGTTCACTACGTAAATTATTAGATACCAAAAATGAACTTCACCGCTTCGCTGGGATACCTGGCATATAAAAAATCAATTACCACAATTACCAAAAAATATGCGGAACTACTTTTTATAATACTAGCCTAGTTTTAAAATATCTACATAGTCCACTAATAATTTAGAGACAGTTGTTATCCAAAAATTAGTGACACTATAGGCAGCATATTTTGAATACCTAATATAAATAATAAAAAAAGAATTAATTCAAAATTCCAAGGACACTAAATGTTTCCGAGAGTTACAAGAACACATTTTTTGCTGTATTAGACGTTTTAACAAAAGAAGAATAGAAAAAGTACAGCTGATGACATTGACATCGTACGTTACAAATTGAAGAGAGGTTTATCAATCTTTGGAATTCGAAAAGGCATTAACAGAATTATAAAAAATCATATTACATAAATTAAAACGGATTGTCATAAGAGGAAAGAGAGGTGGCGGTGTTCCTGTCTTATTCGAAGCTAATATCGTCGAATCAATTCTGCTATTAGTTACGAACTAATTTTGATCTCCACACTAATCAATATCTCCAAAAGAATATTTTCTTGTACCGCAGTGTTTTTACTTCTTTGTCGAATCCTAGGACGCACACTTCCTGTAGCTTTCAACTTAACCAAATTTTGTCTTGAAAATTCTGAACTAGGACGAAGTTTGTTGGGATGTCCAACCTGGAATTCAGTGCATGCTTTTCGCAAACTTAAACCACCAACACGCAAAAAAATTAATTTAATTTTCTCTTGAGGTGTAATACGATCTATTTTAATTCAAGATTACACAGAACTTATTGTCATGTTATGACAGCAGGGGCAAACGTAGCCTCCTTGTTATTCCTTTAACGTTGGAAAATGTATTAAAGTTTACGCACTACTAGCTCGTAAACCGCTACTCTAATCTAAAACTTGCATCCTCTTTGTTTTGTCTAGAATCTCAAGATGTATTAGAAATTGTTAAAAAAATCGGTGATGCCATTTAACAATATACGTTTTTCTGAAATAGCGCCCAATCTGGCAACAACGCGTTTATTTTTTCTACACATTTTTCTTATTTGAACTAATTCGTAAAACTTTGCTTCAGGACCATAAGTCTATCTTTTCAAATAAAAAAGTTAGCCTATGTCAAGGTTTAAAAAAATAACCCGGTATATAGCAAATGTTTTTTCGTGACTAAGTGTATATTGTAGAATCCGGAATGTTTCTTGAGTAAGGCAGTCAGAAGGAAAATCAAAACGTGAGTCTTTTCAAATATTCATAATTATATAAATGAAATAGCAGAAATACCGACAACAACTTAAAATAGAAATAAACATAGAAAAGAGCAGGGTAATGATTGAAAAGAAAACAGCAGGTCCAGGTAGTAATAGCCTATCAATAAAACCGCAAATGACAATGTATATCGAAAATGTTAAAAGGATTATATAAGATATTAGGGACTAAAACCAAATAAAAAGATGGAACAATGCAAGAACCAATAAAAGACCATGCATAGAATAAAGTCTAAGAAAATATCCCAAATCCGAATCCTGAAAAAGCAAATGAAAGGAAAATAATTAACTAAACGGGTGCTAATGTGAATATTATTAATAGGTTTTAATTATTTCTAGATAAAGTATGTCCCACCATAATAAAATATTCAATATAGGTACCAAGAGGTAACATAAATGTAAAGTGAACACAAACGTATGTGCTTACATAGTTCTATACAGTTACAGTATGTTATAAGAATACATTTTTCGAATAAAGGTATTGATTATTACGACGAAAAAAATATACCTACCTAACATAAAGTTTTCCTATTTAGAACTTTTATGACAACTTTTGCTATAAAACAAAATAATTATTAGGAAATTTGGGAAAAGTTAATTTAAAACATTTGCCAGAACTTTGACCTTCATATCGGTACTCGGCACCAATGCTCCATTTCACTCCCACGCCCCATCTCAATCTCATTTATTTCTCCTCGAGCAATAATAAAGTAAGAAACAAAGAAAAGAAATTACCGCTCCATATCCAATTATACGAGGAATGGGGGATGCGCGCGGCATGAGATGGAAGAGGAGAACAAAATTCATTTCTTACTTCTTTCACCTCGTCTTCGTCTTCTACTTGTTTAAAGTCTTGAATTTCGGCGTCGAAGGCGACCAGCCCCAGCATGCCGGTATGAGGCCTGTTTCTAAAACACGTTACCCCCGTGTGCCTCGGCAAAGTTTTAATGATGTTTGAAGGGGCTCCCGATTAACTGCGCATGGAAGTCCCATTTGATCTGCTTGGCACGGTGGCGCAGCAGTATCCATTTTGTAGAAGTAGGGAACGAAAATGTGCGAGAGGGTGAGAGGGGGGTTGCAAAGAAGGAGGTGTGACGTCAGGACGTCGTTGCTCACTGACTATGGTGGTGGATGTATGTGGGGGTGGCGGAGTGATAGCGAAACGGCGGCAACTGGACCGCCCCCCCATCTCCCGGCGCTAATCAGCGCGACACTTCGTCTATCGATTACATCTGCGCTCATCTTCCAATGTGTGGATGTGTGTAGAAATGTGTATGCGAATGTCTACGTATGTGAATAAAATATTAGTGCATATCCGGAAACTTTGCATATTCACAAAATTTAAATAGTAATTAGTGCCAAATATTGATCTTCTACTAATGAGTTAATTTAACTAATTTCAATTTTAATGTTGTATGTATGCCATGTATATATCATACTTTGTGATATAAAAGTAAAGTGTGCTGCTATTGAAATTGCATATTATTAACACTAAGTCAGCAAACATAAATATATTTGAACTACTAAATTTATTAAAACTTTGGAATTAATGCGTAAGTGTACTCTAAAATTGTGGAATTAATTGGAGAGATAGATTAATATTAAATGGTAAATGAATTTGCTTTAAAAGTTTGGGGTAGTATAAAATATGATTTAAACATCAAGGCCGCGATAATGAAACGTCTCATTTTAAAGTTAATTTATTTATAGTATTAGGAAAATACTGAGCAAAAGGAAAATGAAGAACCGTTGTTAACTCTTGTTCTGATCTAAAGATGTAATAAAAGAATACAAAAATAATGAATGTTTTGGAGAAAACAGACGACAAAGTGAAAGTATGATGGAGGAGAAAAACTTGTCTGCAAGGCGTGTAGAGGCGACATACATATAATATATAAACTGCCAATAGAAATATTGACAATTACTTTCTAGAAAACGGTATAGACCTTGCTTGCCACTTGCCTCCTGAATTTCGGTCTATTATGTGAAATCTTTCAAGATTAATTTAATAAAGCATTTTCCATATTTAAAGAAACAACCGAAATGAATAGCTCAAGATGTTAATTTTACTAATGAATATTTAGCAATTTCTACCATCACTTCGATGCCTCAATCAAGTTTAATTTTGTTCAAGTTAAACCTAAATATGAGTTACATAATTTTCTAAGATACGTTAAATAAGAAAGAGGATAGATATGGATTAGTTAAGTATAGTACGAGAAATATTGAATAAGATGATCATCAAACAAATTTGATTAGAATATAAAAATTAACATTAAATTTCAAACCTAATTTTAGGAATGAATTTTTTATTTTGTAAAAAAACATTAAAAATGAATTTATCGTTGAAAGACAAAGAATTATTTGAAGAATGGAATATGTATCACTAGATGATGTTAATAACAAAATTCTCATACCTTAATATTTTGCCAAATGTAAAAAGAAATTAAAATGCATACTACTGAGTTTTAAAATAATAGTAACTAAACTAAATGAAGATAATAATGACTTTATATATAAAACACGTGGAAAGTATACACTTTACATATTAAAAAAATAAGTGAAAAAGTATTTGTGCAGTACAATTAAGAGAAAAATGTAAAAATATATCTGTTTTACTAGTATAATAAAATAATATAGTTTGCGAGATGTCGTTTTAATTTATCTCGCAAGCAAGATACAAAAAAAACTGTTTTAATTGAAACAAAGTGAAAGGAAACACATTGTGTTCATCAATGAGTTGCGATCGGTTAAGAGAGGTTTACAAATGCCAGGCGCATTGGAAGAAAGATACTTGCAGCTGGCGATCAGTATTAGTTAGACGTACAAAATTGCACTCTAAAATAATAAATAACTTGTAGGAATAAATTTAGATACTTTACTTGCGAAAAGTGATTATTATCATTTAAATTTATTTAAGTATTGCTGATATTGCAGTGAATATATTATAATATCAAGATTGTAACTTTAAACTCAGGTTTGCGTTACCTTTGAAACAAATAGCTAGTCCACTAGTTCCTGAAGCAAAACATTTTTTTCAATGTGAATGAATTATTTAAAATTAAAAATTGATAATGTTAGTTAAAACTATCAGTGATAAGCACAAATATTATTAATTTGAGTAATATATTCCATTCTGCTTACTGGATATATTTATGCCTAAGGAATTAATAAAACTATACGACGGTAAGGTTAGACGGGTATGTGTGTAAATGTAATTTTCATACATTTATTTAACATTTTTCATTGAATAATAAACGAATTTATTTATATATATGTTATACATGTTAAAAAATAGAACATGCATTGCAATATTTATGTAGAGAACAAATAAATGTAAATGTTATATTTAAAGTGTATTTAATTTATATTCATTTTATTAATCAGTCGGTACACTTCATTCATTATATAATTATTTAAGTCAAGAGGAAATAGTTTATTATTATTTTATACAAAAAGAAATAAACTTACTGATCGAAAACGTATCGTCAAGTTTTAGATATATCATGAGCGAAACACTTTAACTTCGTATGAAGCACACTAAGTCAAGGTAAAACATAAACTACCCTTAACCTAGGTCAATGTAAAACCGAGTTAGAAATCGAATTTATCGATTAATTCCCCTCGGGTCTCGCGATCGAAACGTCACATTGAAATTGGACATTCATAAAAAATATCCCCCTCAGTTTTTGCACCCTTAAAGTTACCCCTGTTTTTTTCACCCTCCGTTAAAAAAATGAAATGCGTTTCGTACACTACGAGAGAAAAGTTCAAGCGACAGTTAAAGTAGGTGAAGCAAAGACATTCGCTTTCTCGTTTTCGATTACGCTTAGGGCCATGTATAGCCAGCCGTTGGGTATTATAGATATATCTAAACAATATCCTTGGATATGTACCAATAAATTACGTATTTTATAAATCCTTTGTAAGTGTCACAGTGCAAGTATGATACCGATTTCTACAGTAATTTTGATAGTTGTTCAAATAGAAACATTTATATGTACGTATTTTCAATAGAAAATACTATGCCATGGAAGCTCAACATTCTCGTAAAGATTGAAATCAACAATAATATAAATAATACTTATATCATGTATTTCTTCCGTATTGTATAAATATTTATAAAATAATATTACAAAACTCAAATAAAACAGAAGATTCACGTCTACAATTAATTTACCTCTAATTTGTAATATAGAAAAATGGGTTAGTTTGTAGAATTCTATTCTTCTCATTAGAGACGCCAAAATTTAATTAACTACATTAACGTAACTAAGAATTCTTTATTTCTCCTTTCCTTGTTTAATATGATATTTATTTGGGGAAAAGCAAGCATTTTGAGTTTTAATTCTATAATGAGCATTACCTATAAATTTCGGATTATTGCTACATTGAAGTTGGGGAAATTTGAACATATATTTAACAATTCTGCTAATACAAGGATTACGTTCTTCTATCTTATCCTATGATTTGTATTTGCAAACCATAATACTTAAGATGTACTATACTGCTATATCGAAAAGCTTTTAGTATTCTGTTTAATATGATGGATCATAGGAACGATATTAATGTTAAAAATTAAGAATGAAATCTTGAATATTTAGCACATAAAATTCTCTTAAATAAACCAATTGATAAAACAATAAAGAGCGTTTTATGTATTAGGTATTAAGTGAATTTTATCTTTCCATGTCTTGCCGAAGTTGCTGCTTTTGTTATTCAACGATTGTTTAGGATATAATAAAGCATCAAATAGAACCAAAATTATCATATTTCTAATGTTTCTTCTGCATAAACATAAATATGGATAAGGAAAGTTTGAGACATTTCAATTGTATATAGACAGAAATTGCTTTTCGCGACTGATCAATTATTATGGTAACAAAAGGAAGGTTTATCCCTGCTATCGTACATGCAGGTATGTAAAATATGGATTACTCAAACATATATCAGAAGAGTTAATCGTATTATTATTGAATTTTAATAATAATATGTCCATACCTGTTGGACAGTTTATACAGTTTCAGTAATGTCAAGGACTTCGGTGATGCATTTTAATAAGTTCGTCCCACTTAAGGCTAACACCAAACAAAATTATCCTATTATTTAGAATACTAGTTAACTATCAGTGACATCAGGGCTAAATATGACTATCTTCAAAAAAGTCTTAAATATTAACACGTCAGCGAATTAATTAAATTGTGGAAACATTGAAAGAAGGCAACATTCATTTCAAAACTCTTTTCGATTATTTCATAGACATCATACAAGTATGGATAAAGCTCGAGAAATACTGGTAGAGAAATACTAAACTTGCGCAAAACTAGTGCAGGTGATGTCTTAAATAACCCACTGATTATTGTAAACGGTTTGTTCGACTATTTCTAATCCATTTATTCATCTAATAACAACTTGATCTCTTCTTCCTTGCATTTTAATTTCCCAGAAATTAATATTACTTACAACTTTGTCACAAATCAGTTAAATCCCTAACTCGTGTTTAACTACCTAGTGAGAGATTTTGCTAACGTTTTTGGTACACTATATTGTAAATAATAACAATAAGGTATTTATAAAAAGAAATAAATGCAATTACTAAGACAAATTTCCAGTACGTAAATTCAACTACTTTTAGAAATATGTAATATTACAATAATAAGAAATATAAATTTGTTTGTGATGTATTTGCTCACACTGTCTATCAAGAAAATTATCGTACGTACAAATTGTATGTACCTATTATAGTTGCTTTTTATGCAGACTGTAAATATTGAAAAAATGTTTTCGTTGAAATAATTTACATAATTTTTGTAAGTAAAATTAATTTTTATTTGAATTGTGTATTTGAAATTAACAATAATATAGTGGTTTTATATTACAAGGAGTAAAGAATGAATTATATTAAAACGAAAATGAATAGTATAAACACATTGATAACATCAAGCAGTAAATAAATACTGTGACTTACATATACACATTTATACGTAAAACGTATATTCATATATGCATGTGTTTAAGATACACACATACATTAAGTGCCATTGCCGACAATCAAACGCACAGACACCGGTGTTTCGACCTTTGAGGTCTCGTCAGTGGGCGTGGAGACTGTCGACAATGGCTTCAGGACTTAAAAAGCTGCTTATGTCATTTTTGCGTGTTAAATGCAGTGAGAGTATCACAGCGACATCTAACACACCACTGACGAGACCTCAAAAGTCGAAACACCGGTGTCTGTGCGTTTGATTGTCGGCAATGGCACTTAATGTATGTGTGTATCTTAAACACATGCATATATGCATATACGTTTTACGTATAAATGTGTATATGTAAGTCACAGTATTTATTTACTGCTTGATGTTAGTTTTAACATCCATGTGTTTATACTATTCATTTTCGTTTTGATATGTGACGCCACATTAGGCTCTATTACACGAGATACACTATTAACATACAGGCCTCTGTATAGCAGAATATGCCGTCAGAAGCCATCACTTTTTCTGTGTCATCTTTTGGGTGTTAGATGTCGCTGGGATACTCTCAATGCATTTAACAAGCAAAAATGACATAAGCAGCTTTTTAAGTCTTGAAGCCATTGTCGACAGTCTCCACGCCCACTGACGAGACCTCAAAGGTCGAAACACCGGTGTCTGTGCGTTTGATTGTCGGCAATTGCACTTAATGTATGTGTGTATCTCAAACACATGCATATATGCATATACGTTTTACGTATAAATGTGTATATGTAAGTCACAGTATGAATTGTATTAAACAACTAGAAAATGTAATGCATTCCTTTTAAAAAAAATTTATAATTATGTCTATTATTGTTATATGTTTCAGATTATACGTTATTTCCATTTGTGATTACACAAAGACTACTGGACTGGTGCGACGTGTGTTTTCACAGTCTTATTGAACTGGTAGTACTAGAATGTCAAAAGCGCTTCATTATTTATGCGCAAGAGCATACGTGCCTTCATTTGCACTATAGGTAGAGTGTTTGTTGTAAATTTCCCCGCACAGATATTTTGCTCTTTATAAAGAAAATATATTTCTCAATCCAAACTTCATAATACTCCTTAAGAACTATACGGACGACCGTCTGTCGTTCTTGTGTGTGGAATTTGGGACTCATATTGTTTTAAAGAGAACGCCGTTACTCTAATAATGAACTTTGACTGGAATTTGGTTTTAATAACAGACATTCTACGATCTTTTCGATAAATTTGGAGCAGAATATTCAATTCAGAATTCAATTGTTTCGCACCTAAAAGCCCAAACATATGCTAACCTTTCCATAAAGTTTACTAGCTTTTGTGATGGAGATAACCCTAGAAATTGCCACCATTCTACCCAAAATATGCCGAATATTAATCGACAATAACCGAGTAAAGCTTATTAAACTCATTAGTGGGTAACTACTGAATGATAAATACTATTAATTAAACAAACGAGGTTTTCATGTTTAAGAACACGTAACGTCTTGTTTTACATACATAACTTGTGAAGGAAAGATGATTGGAATAAATGTTAGTTTTATTATATTTGGTTATTAGTTCGACAAAGTGTTATCCTAATTAACACTATATATAATAACAAGATAAATGTGGTAATGCATCAAAACAGTAAAGATAAATTAAAAATCTTTTCTTGGAATCATGTTTAGATCGTGATAATGTGTATGTGTATTGCAGTGTTGCTATTCATTTTTATTAATAAAACGATTCCTAAATGTATAAAGCAGTCTTTTAATTGTGCTAATCATAATTATATCCCTAATAGAGTAAAAATAGGATGTATGGAATGCAGGATCAGAGAAGGAATTGATATCATAAGGTGTTTTAGGTGCATGGAATATGGATACAAGACCCGAGAATGCAACTCACAGATAGATCGCAGTGAGGCATGGATCAGGTGGCGGATAAAAGCGTCATAAAAGCAAAACATGTACTAACAAGGAACGATGTAGAAAGATAATATTGAAAGGCACAGGGCCGATCAGATTAAGTGTACGTATTTTAAAGAGATGGTGGAAAGAACAAGAAAACAGAAAATACTGCTCGCAAGAACAAGGAAAAACCGGAAAAAATAAATTCATAACAGACTGGAACGCCTACAATGCCAAACTAAAAATTAGACTTTGTAGTATGTCAAAGGAGGAAAGGTGTTCGTATAGAACATGCACAGAGATTATAAAGGAGTAGATAGATAGTACTGTCGAAGGTCCAGGTAGAGAAAAGAAGGTACTATATTGGTGGAACGACAAAATAGGCAGAAAAAAGAAAGCAATCCACGGCGACTAGGAGATGGTATACAAATAAGTGTAAACGCAATGATGGAGAGGACATGATACTGTGACCCAACGGAAAATATAAGGAAAGCAAGAAGGAATTAAGGAAACTAGTTAGAAAATCCAAGAAAGAACTCTGGATCAAGTTATGCAATGACCAAAATAAAGATATCTGGGGTGATGGGTATAAAATAACTGTTAAAGGAAGAACAAATTTTGTACCATACAATATACCAGACAAGGAAAAAAATAAAGTCGTAAGAAAACTTTTCCCTTACTCAAAGAGCGGAGCACAAGAATATAAAAGCAGTGCGGATGGAGTACTAGACTTTGCTGTCTCAGAATTGAAACACATTGTAAATAGCACGAAATCAGGAAATTCCCCAGGACTGGATGAAATTTCGACAGAAGCCATAAAGGAAACAGAGAGATCAGAAGGTGGGTGGCTCTTGGAAGTGTTAAACGGACTACTAAGGACGCAAACATTCCCAGACAAATGGAAAGTGGCCAAAATTGTAATCACGCAGGAACGAAGTAAAGCGGGACAACGGAAAGCCTACAGACCGTTGAACAACTTAAGCAAAGTACATGAGTCCATGATACGACTGAGGTTGGAGGAGGAAATTAAGAGAAAGGGAGGTCTGGCAAAGCACCAGTATGGATTTAGAAAGAGACGATCAACGCTACAGGCACTGGAAATAATTAAAAACATAGGCGAAAAATATGGGAAAAAGTGGAATGTCCTGGTAGGCTTGGTCGTCCAGAATACTTTTAGTATAGCCAGTTGGCACTTAATTCTGAAAAAAAATGCAGAAAAGGAAAATATCTCAGTATCTCATAAATATCGTATGTGACTGTCTGAGAGAAAGATATATCCAAATAACAAAGAGGAATATACTGGAAGTCCAAGCAGGGGTGCCGTATGGCTCAGTTCTGGGTCCGACATTATGGAATATCTTCTACAACGATGTGTTGGAGGTTGCATTTCACGGGCGGGCAAGGGCATTGCGTTTGCCGATGATCTGGCGGTCATAGTGACAGCGGACACCAAAGCAGATCTAATGAGAATTTTATCGTTATATTTACTTTATTTAATAACATTTTATTTACATAAGAATCAATGATTTCTTTTATATTGATATTTAATTTTACAATTTTCTTTCGGCTTTTCCAAATATGAAAATAAGAGATTAAGACATGTTATTTAAGAATGATGTATATTTATAATTTGTGAAACTTGCTCAACAATCGTTAATATTATAAAAGAGGGAATTACTTTATTCGTAATATCTATTACTTTGTAAGTTGTGGAGGAAGAGAAATAAATATATTATTATTATTCATTTTGAATTAAACAAAATAATAAAGTTAAATTAAATGTTCGCGGGAATTTTAAAATGTAAGATGTGACATTTACTTGACAGTTAAATAAATTTTGATGATTGATGTTTTTATATATTTAAAGCTAATGACACATTACATGCACGCAAGTTTATTAACTAAACTTGTGTCCATGATATTTTTTAGCTTCCTTAGTTAAAATACTGATTTAGGAATGTATATATATTATGAAAGTTGTTGTAGAAAATATACCCTTCTTTCTGGGTTATTATTTAGCTGTATGTTCTTCAGTTCTCTCTGTAAACATGAAAAACTATTAAAATATTCAGTAAATCTCTTAGTTTTAGATATCATGTATGTACATAACTAACTAACTTCCTTGACCAAACTGCAAATTTTATATAATTTAATATAAATATTCCAAAGTAAGTATTGAAGACTTACTTTATTGAATTTTCCATTAGCAACTATATTATATACTTGTATATAAGTATTTACTGAATAAATCTTATAAATTATTTTTTTTTGGATGGAATATAGTTTTTTTTCTGTTGTGACATTTCAATCATATCTAGTCACATATATTTTTGAAGCTGTTTTCAAATTGATCTTCATACGAATTCGAGTTTTTATTTTAAGATATTTTGAAGCGATTTTGTTAACTGAATAGCATCACAATGTATACGAACTACCAAGCAATTAATTTTATATTTTTGCTATTGTAAATTAGGCGCTTAACGTGAGAGGGTAGATATAAAGAATGTAAATCTACATATTTCATTGTAAGTAGTTATACCATTAGAATATGTAATTATATCCGCGTTACTCAACTTCTTAGCTGTCACTAATAGTTCTGTCTATGCTAATAATTTAGTTGAGTGGCGAGTAATTTAGACGAGTAGTGTAGTAAGTGAGTAAGTCGAGCCCATCCATTTTATTATATATTTTTGAGCGAAGAGCCCCCCTCCACCACTACGTTCCACCGCTTCATGATTTATCAGCTATATAAATGTGAACCTGTTGATTTAGTCGAATTCATTAGCTACCGCAAATACATCGTTTCGTTCGAGAGAAGATACAACTATAAAATTTGTTGCGTAATATTTACATTAGTTCCTATGGAACGTTAAATCCCCGCTTTATATAAAAAAAAATAGCCAATCTGCGTATGTTGATTTGGAAAATACAATGAACACATCTGGATTTGGTGAGAAAGAGGAAAATTAAAGCAATTTTCAGTCATTCTCAAAGTTCCGATGTATTCTTTAATCTTCTAATGTTTTTTTCTTGGGAGGAGAATTACTAGCACCTAGGTCATCTCTTTTTCTAATTCATTTTTGTATTCATAGCTTTTTTCTTTTATCACACTAATTTCTTCTTCCACTTCGTCTAATAGCTATTGTGCAAAGGCTTTATTAGCTTATTTGCTTTGTTGCGTTGTCTGTTCATCTTGTAATACACTACTCGCTAACGCTCTATTCAAGACAACAGTGCGAACGCTTTTTGGTCAGTTCGTAGTCATTTAGTAACTAAACTACTCGCCACTCGCCACTCGCCTATTCTACTAGCATAGTTCGAATTAGGCTTAACTGCAGCGCATTTACCATGTCTATCTTCCTCAAACACCGTTCTTTCTGTTCTTCTAAATTCCACTCGGCAAACATAGCACTTATTGTATGACATATTTATGCTGTTTTTTATATGTTGTCCGACTTGACAAATGATTAATCATCCATTTGATTCATCAATGCATTTCACTAATAGCTTTCATCATCAGAATTTAATGTATATCTCAATAATAAATTATACTTTTCTGTTCGACACTGCACATGTCCAGAGCCGATAATAATAAGACCTCACTTTTTGAATATTAAACTACTACTCAAGATACAATAAAGATAATTGTTTAATGCAAACCGAAAGAATTGTAAATTTTAAATTTTAAATTCAATAAATTTTATTAAACCCCATTGCCTTTAGTATGCAAATATCTAAATTGACGCATTCACGTGTTTTTATAAAAGTGAAATGATACATACATGGTTTCTGCATTTCAGCATAAGTTTACAAAAAGGTGAACAGCAACAGAAGAGCAATTGAAAGGATTATAACTAATTATACGTAGACACATTCTATACAGTAATATAATAATCAAGAAAATCACAGTTACCAATATCGTTTCAATACACATAAATAAATATATTTAAATCTTCAGAGAAACTAAATTTAACGAACGAAAAGGAAATCTAACTTCGAGAAAAAATACATTCGTCTCTGAGAGGACTCTAGACAATACATATCTGAACAGAGGAAGAATTCTTATACGAAGGTTCCAGAATGCAAATCTAGTATTTTTTTACCCCTAACGAAGCCACCCTCGCTTTTTTTCACCCTCAAGTCAATGTACAGCGGACCTGTGAAACGGTGAACGTATTTTAAAAGTTTATATACATTAATAACGCGCATGACAAAATTGGAAGGCTCCGATCTTCCCTAACTTGAAAAAAAAATCTATAATGGTGTATATGTGTATATAAGATATGCTAGTTAGACGGAAGAAAAGAAGTTTTGATTGCTTCCCTCGTGAGTTGCGATATTGATTACGGAGGAAAAAATTAAAGGTGATTCTTTCTCACTTAAAAGTTTCTGATCAAAAATACCTGTATATTTTATTATTAAAAATTAAAACAGAAGTTTTTTTCTTGTACCTACAAAGACATATAAAAATGTTCTTTTATTAAAAGAGTATATTTAATTTGAGCGTCTTTTTACTTTCTTATACCTAGTATAAGGAAGTATTGTGATGATGAAAATTTTCGACCTCGAGATTTTTGCAGATGTCCACGTTTTGAGGTCCCCTGATACCAAAAAAGTGGTTTTTAAAAAATGTCTCTCTCTCTCTCTCTCTCTCTCTCTCTCTCTCTCTCTCTCTCTCTCTCTCTGTGTGTGTGTG
The DNA here is from genome assembly GCA_963170755.1 of Amphimallon solstitiale. Taxonomy (NCBI): domain Eukaryota; kingdom Metazoa; phylum Arthropoda; class Insecta; order Coleoptera; family Scarabaeidae; genus Amphimallon; species Amphimallon solstitiale. Next base: position 95,189,759 of record OY720675.1, read on the forward strand.
TGTGTGTCTGTCTGTCTGTCTGTGACCACGATAGCGGTCAAGCCACTGTAGATATCAATTCCAAATTTTGTATTTACGTGTATAATCTGCCTCTTGAGAACTGATTAGATTTTGAGCAAAATCGGCAGACCGGAAGTAGTAGTTTACTTCAGTGAAAGAATCGAAATTTGCAAATATTTCGTCGATTACTAAGTTTAAACAAATTTATAAAGAATTCATATGTACTTAGAATTAAGTTTGAAACAAATTGTGTTAAAAAAGTTTTTCGAAATTCCAACCGGAAGTAGGTCTTTTACTCTTATCGAAAATCAGTTTTTTGCGAATATCTCGCAAGTCATGCTTTTAAGACAAATATGTACGTTACGAGTATAAAAGTATTTAAAACATCATTTTCAATATCTTTTATTTAAAAAAAATTTCAAAATTCAGACCGGAAGTACCACTTTTTTTTTCTATATATATTTATCAAGAGTACAAAAGTATTTAGAGTTAGATTTGGAATATTTTTTGTGTAAATGAAATTTCAAAATTCGGACCGGAAGTAACACTTTCATACGTATAAGAAAGTCGTGTGGTGGCCACACCTCATTTTTTATTTTACAGATACACTTAGACAGTTCCATGCATTTTAAAAACCCCATTAAACATGTAAATATACAAGTTAAATTTTACACATAAATAAAAATAAAAAAGAATACTCTTACTACAGCAAGTAATGAATTTTTGGTATACATATTCCGACAAATAAGTTGTCATCATCAGTGATAGGAAAACCTACATTCTAATCTTTTTCTCGATTTTCTTTCAATCGCGTCAATTATGGAGACTGAAAGCAAAATTCTAATATAATTAGCCGGCAAGAAAAACTTAAATCCCACGCGTTTTAATATTTTGTATTATTTACAGAAACAAAAGTTTTATGCACACCCAGAATTAATCCTAATACCGTGTTTGGCCGAAATTCTTAACGATTTTATAAATGCAGCCAATTACTTTATTGATTGGTTTCTTACATATCAGACATATCACTCTAATAATGGTCAATTATTATTTCTATTGTATCTATAGTTTTGCTTGAAGATTTATAAAAAGTTAATATATAAAACGGAAGACCAAAGACTCGCTTTGTAATGCACACCAAATAGAATTTTATAAGACGGACAAGCTAAATTTATGTGTAAGTCCCTATTAACTTTAGTAGATTATATTATTAACAGTTACTAAAATACACCTGGTCATGCAAATATTACAGGAAACGGATTTCTGTGGTTATATTCTATTCTATATAATATAAATGTACCCTTTCATTTTTGAAAAGTATTGAACTAATTTATCCTTCAATTGTTGAAAATCCATAGTATAAATTACTACCACAACAACATCTCTTAAGAATTTCAGTGTGCTAATATAAAAGTTTAACAATTGTTACATCAACACAGTGGCTTCCTCGGGTACAAATTAAAGATCTCAGGGAAGCTTCTTGTCATTCTATACAAATATGAGCCACCTGTAATATTAAATTCACATTTAAAGAAGCGTTCGCGTTTGCGAAACAATTGACAACCTTTATAATAAAGTAGTGAAAAATTTAGTAGTTGTTATTATGATAATTAATTCTTTAAAAAGGTTAAACTATAAATTATATAATAACATATAATTGCTTTTGACTGCTTTGTAGTCTATTTTCAATTGCGTGTATTTTCACGATTTTAACCTTGTTTGCCTACATTTTTTATACTTACGCACATATTGTCATATTTTGTGTTTGACAATGTAGATATCTGGAAATCAGATCTATTACAATAAAGATTATTATTAATAGAAACAGAAACGTTCTGCATGAAAATGTGTCAAATGGAATGTAAAATACACATAACTAATTTTTTTATCAATTAAACATATACAAACGAGACACTTTACTATGTTATTCTAAAGGTGCATATTTACGGTATATAGTTCAAAGTATTGTTTTTAAACACAATTTAAGCAAATGTAGCTTATTATTTTTACCATCAATATATATTTCATGTACACTGCAATCTCTTTCAGTAATGTTATAAACAAGGTAAAATGTTAGTGGAATAATACATTATAATATGACTTGCACCAAGATTTATTTATACAACGACTTTATGTCTATATGAAAAATAAGCCACACATAATTAAGAAACAAAATGTACCTAATGTAATTTTTATAAACTTTTTTCTCATTTCTAACTTCTATCAGAAGATTGCGGACAACAAGCAACTTTATCAGTTGTCGAAGAAATCCGTAGGTTAAGTAACCTACGAATCACAAAACATAGAAAGATGAAATGTATACATTAAAAATAAAGTATTGGAATCACTAAAGTATTCGGATCCAGAATATGAAAGAAATGTATAAAACTTGTTTAAATCGTCATCTTGATCTAGAGGCATCATTGCAAATATAATAAACTATTAAAAAATAGAAAGACAGGCCGCAATTTTATCACTTCTGTCAGAAGATCCTCAATTTACTAGGAACAACAACCAATTTCACCACATGGCAAACAAAGCCAATTTTGTATATGTAGCCATTTATTGTTCTATACAATAAAAATACTTCGGAGAATATAACCGTGAATGAATATGCTGTGTGGGTTGATATTGGCCTATATCTTCCGTAGATAAAAAAAAGTGGATAAGTAGATAAGCATCTATTAAGAGAAGGATTAAAATGGAGCAAAAGGAAGCTAACCGAAATACTGAACAGGTAGTACAAACTTATGGCTCGTGCTTGTTTTTAAAGTAGCAAGAGATCGTAAGAATGGGTGGGATATAATATAAATATACAGGGTGAGTCATTAGTAGCCGCTTCTTTGATTGCTTTTTTGTGTTTTAAATAAAAGAAAAAACAATTAGTGGAAGCTCCATGGTTGCTTGTGGCGTATATTGTGAAAATACTTATTTTAATACTGCTTTGACGCACTGCCGGTTTCACCGGAAATGCACGGAACTTAACTTTTTGAAACGACTCACCCTATAAATTTTTCGATTTTCTTGTATTGGTTTAAATTGTCTGTTCAATTGTTTTTTCTTTTTCAAAATTGAGCCAATAGTTTTTGAGTTATTTTTTTTTTTTGAAAATATTTAACCAAAACACATTCATCATCACATTGTTTTTAAAAGTAAAAACATTAACTTTGGTGGTGCTTGTAGCCAAGAAAATTCTGCATCATTTAGTAAAGTTGCACTCGACAATACCTCAAAAAACTTTGTTTTTTCATAGCCTATATCCTGCAATTTTCACATACCAAAATCTTATTTTTATAAACGGAACACCCACTATTTTATTGAGGCATTTTGTTGCTTTTTTCATTCTCTTTCATTTTTATTAACAATATCCTATACCTATCTTTTGTAATTTTTGAGATAATCATTACAAGAGCAATTAAAGAACCACGGGCGCTGTTTTATGCAGCTAAATATTCGTCCAATAAAGGCTGGATTGCGGCTGACTGCCTGAGTCAACTGTTAAAGAAAATCGGTATACATTTATGTCAAACTTATAAACGCGTCGCTATTAGTTATCATCCAAATGAATTATTCTTGAAGAATTAATAGATATGATTGACATTTTGGGTGAATCTGAAACAAACTCTTTGCTAGCATCCAGACTTTATGCATAGCGATCCCTGGTAGAAGTTAACCGAAGCCAGACACCTTCAAATGTATAAAGGGATGGTTTGTGTGAACAGAAAGTACTGAATATGGAAGAAAGAGCGGAAAAAGCAATAACTGGTGAAGATAAGACATTTATGGTACTTGCGAGTGTAGTCGAACACCCCACACGAGTACTATGAAAATTAGTCGTCGTTAGATGTAAGTCAAATTTGAGAATCCAGAATAATTACGAAATTTGAAATTCACCCGTAGTATATTCATACACAGGGTTATATGAAATATATTTGCAGTATCGCTTACATTTTTGTTAAATGGCGGCAGATAAATTATCCTGGCTTTATCCCCACTTTATCACACCTGTAAACTTTCAAAATCGTTGGTCATCAAAACTGTGGGGAGGAATAGTGGGTAGTTACATAATTGAACCTTATTTGGTTGATGAAAATCTTAATGGCGGAGAGTATCTTCGCTATCTACGGACGGATTTTCGAATGTTTTTGGTATGTGAATATTTCAGGAAGTAGGCTTTGAAAAAACAAAGTTTTTTGAGGTATGGTCGAGTGCAACTTTACCAAATAATGCAGAATTTTCTTAGCTACAAGCACCACCAAAGTTAATGTTTTTACTTTTAAAAACATTGTGAAAATGATTTTTTTCGGAACACCTGTTTTAGTCAAATATTTTCAAAAAAGAAAAATAATAACTCAAAAACTATTGGCTCAATTTTGAAAAAGATAAAATAGTTGAACAGACAATTTAAATCAGTACCTACAAGAAAATCCAAAAATATATAGGTGAAAAAAATTAAGTTTCGTGCATTTCCGGTGAAACCGGAAGTGCGTCAGAACTTAAAGTATTTTTACAATATGCGCCACAAGCAACCATGGATATTCCACTAATTGTTTTTTCTTTTATTTAAAACACAAAAGAGCAATTGAAGAAGCGGCTATTAATGATTCACCCTGTATAATATAAATTGTTGATGATAAAAATGGAAGGAAATAACATAACAAAACTTGCAAAAAATTAGAACAAAAATGAGAACAAAACTTCTAAAACTGACAAGAAACAAATTATTGACATCTGTAAGAAATAAGTGAATAAAAGGGAAACGTTGCTCTTGATATAAGAGCTAGAAGCTCAATAAAAAGTATAATGCGTCAACAATACATTATACTTAAAATACGTAAAAAAATATGAATAATTTATACTTTGTTACTTATGTTTTTATAATTATATATTTCGAAAAGAGAAAATAATTATTTTGACAAAAAAATTATAGTTAAACCTATTATTACATAAACTCTAATAAGTTATAAATTTTCAACAATATTATTACGTAACTCCCCTCCTACATTTCAGAGTTAATTTAATTAGAAAATGCTCCACTTCAGCTTCTTAAATGTCCTACCATCACATAATTTTCCGTAGAATTAAATTAAGTTATTTTTGTATTGAATACAGGCGTACATCAAAGTTAATGTCTTAAGTAAAACTCTAATTCTGTCAAGATTCCGCCTGCAATACAACATAGCTGTAACTGTCATGAGCTTTCAAGTATAAAAAGCTCGTACTGTGAGCTTTTAAACTTCACGCATGAACGGGCCCCGGCTGTCCCGTCAGAATAACATAACATCGTCCCGTCTTAGACCGACCCACTCGTCTCCAGTTTTATCATACAATGCCATATTTATTTTGATCTCCAAAATAGAAACCCATTACCGGAAATTTGTGAAGTGGATTCCAATATTCGATTATATTATTTTCTCGGTTCCTACTTTCGCCTCGAATATTTCGATGCCGTTCGGCTATTACAGCATGTGCGGGGAGAAGAGAGGAAAAACAGTCGGCGCCATTGTATTAACAGATGCGCGAATTAGGATAATTCCATAAATTGCAAATTCGTGCAAATAGAAGTATGCTAAGTCATATAATTCTTATTTGAGCCCATTAAAAGTCTGTAATGAAGATATTAATTTTATAAGGTTAACTAATTAAGTATTGGCTATTTGCCTCACGGAAGATTTTCCTTTTAAGCTTTTATTAAACAAATATTGTTTTAGATGAAAATGGCTTTGTCATTAATATTCATTCTTTTATGATTATTAGTATGTTTTCCTTTTCCTTTATTAATGTTGTTTTCTTTCTTTAAAGACGTAATCATTAATTATTAACGAAGAATAGAATGATAATATTAAGAGTATCTACTTAAAATTCAGAATTAGTGTATAAAAATGCAGAAAATTAAGGAATAGAAATTGTCACCGAAAAGTAGTTATTCTAAATGATAGTTGTTAAAGTAAAGTTAAATTGACTTTAATTAAAAGCAACAACGAAAGAATTTATATGCAAAACAAGAGTGAAATTACTTAGTAATCAAAAAAATATATTTTGCATATCTCCTATGAAGTTCTATTAATATTTTTAAAATTTATTATCCAAAAGATGCTTACTTATGTAAGATTTTTTTTTGGTTCAGGTAGTCAAAATATATACAAAATGTTCAGTGAGAGTAAAAATGAGAAAATTATACCATTATTGCACATACATGAAATTTTTCAACAAGGTAAGGAGCTGTAATGATAGATAGATACCCAAAAGGGATTTAGAGCAGGTAGGTAGTCAGTAGGTTGGATCTTTATAATTTTCCAAGTAGCTGAATAAATAATAATGTCCAAACATCAACTAAATGTTCGCTGTGTAGACCTGGACAAAGAATTTGACAGCTTACGCGGGAAAGAAATCTCGTAGTCCGTCTGCAAGAGAGGGATAAACGCGAAATGTATAAAAGACGTAGAGGATCTATATGATAATACAGATAACGTAGACAGAGTTGGAGAACACACTTCAAGAAAATTTATAACATCAAAAGAATCGGATAGGAGAGCACACCTAGCTCACTACAGTTCATAATGATTATGGGTGATACAGCTCAATAGGGGTACACCTACGATACCAGACATTAAGACCAATCAGAAAGACCAAATCATATAACCGATGACGTGTTGCTATTCTAAAAAAAAAAACAGACGGATTCATAAGTGGAAGGAAGCCCTAGAGATATATAACTTGATGATATAATAATATTTGCAGAAGTACCAGGAAATACAGGAATCCTAAATCATATGATTAAAGAAAAAACAGCGCTTGAAATACCTAGAAGCAACAATAGATCAGACCGGGAATATCGACTTGGAAATAAGGCACAGAATCAATATGGTAGGAAGTTCATGCAGGAAATAATATAATCTGCTACTTAATACAAAATAAGTGTCCAAAAAGGCATAAACAAGAGTTATAAATTGGTATTAGTGCTAATACGGGTGTGAATAGTAGCTCGTAGGTATTAACGGACCAGCTAAAAAGAGAAGTACCACTATGCAAGATGGGATTACTTAGAAAGATAAAAGGTGTGACGCAAAGGGTTAGAATTACAAACGAGAGAAATAAAAGTTGACTAGGCTTAAAAATTGGAAGGATCGAAACGCAACAACATAGGCGGTTCGGGCATGAAGTTGGAATGAGACAAGAGAGCGGTAAAGAAGACTTTGGGAACAGGATAAAATAGAAAGCAAGGCCGCCCAAGAAAGAGATGGAATAATGCGATCTTAGATGCACTAAAGAGGAAAGGACTTAACTGTAACAAACCCAACACAGATGCGAAAGACAGAAAGAGATGGAGAAGGATCATCGCCGCGACACTAATAGCAGAAGAGGCTCAGGATAAATAAGTAAACTTACTATCTTGTTAAGAGTGCTTTTAAAGTAGTAAGCACAAAAGAAACAAAAGGATTTGTTAACTATTTACAGAATTTAGAACAACTACTTGAAATCGTCAAAAAAACTGTTAGTCGCAAAGAATTCTACAAGGAGCTAAAAACGTTGTACATTAGAACACATCGTTGTTCAAACGACATATATGCAAGCTATAGCTCGGTTAAGACCTGATGGCACTTGCGTGGATGACAATTTTAATACAAAAAAGGAGAAAGCAGCACGAAACGAGTGAGATAGGCATAGATTTCGCTACATATGAAGGGTTAAGGGCCGACTTGAAAACATTAGTGCGTATTTAATTTAGTTGCGCTTTGTCTACCGTAGTGTATGTTGTTTGGTGTCGTTCTGCTATTTATAAGAAAATCGCTTTATCCTCGTTTTCTATAACAAAATCAGTTTTTTTCAAAACTTTATAATTGCATTTATTGATACGAACGTAAGTAATAACAAAACGAACTAGCAGGAAAGTAGAAATATGTGATTATAATATTATTTGTTTGAAAGTTAAAACTTCGATAATGGCGAATTCTTCTTAACCTGTATCGAAAAAGCGCAAAATTATACATTATCAAGCTCGAGAAAATGCAGAACCATAAAGGTAATTAGTATAAGACTGTATTTGTTTAATTATTAGTTAATTTAGAAGATTTCTAAATCACAAACAGATAAATATAATGAGATAAATAAATTCTTCGATTAGAATAAATAAATTGAGGTTAAAGTATAGATACAACTATTATCTTTCATCAATATTGTTATTATGATAATCGTTTTGTTGTAAACGGGTGATATCTTAACCAATGTCACCCAAGCGACTGGAATTTCAAGAAAAAGTGTTGCCAGGATTATTCATGAGGGTTTTAAAGCAGTTGAAGAAAATGCAACTGTCTCATTTTCTCCCCAAAACCGAATATTGTCAAAGCTGCCCACCATTGATAACTGTGGGAAAATCTTGAACAAGGATTTATTGACAATGCTCTATTAATATTTAAGTCTGGACAGAAAACTGGCGACTATCATGATGACATGAATAGTACGAATTACAAGAAATGGTTGACAGAAAAAGCTTATACCAAATTTACCAAAAAATTCTGTGTTGGTGGTTGACAACGCAGCTGATCACAATGTTTTATCTGTTCGGCATCCCACCTCAAATTGTCGAAAGGCAGAAATGAAACTATGGCTAGATGCAAGAGGAATTACTTATGATAATACATTTATCAAGGTCGAGTTATATGGTATAATTAAACAAAATAAACCTGCATTCACAGAATTTAAAATTAATGGGATATTGGCAGAACATGGGCATTCTGTGCTAAGGCTGCCACCATATCATCTGTAGCTGAATCCCATTGAGGTTATTTGGTCTCTAGGGTAGCGACCAAAAATGTCACCTTCAAATTACAAGATGTGCAGAAAATTGCAGAGGAAGAGTTTCAAAATGTTACGGTGCAGGAATTGTCACACATGTGACATCACGTACAGAAACTAGAAGAAGATTATATTCACAAAGAACATATAATGGACAATTATTATGAAGAATTTATAATAGAAGTAGGAAACGACAGTGATGATGTTACTTTTCCAATACCTGAACTTTAAAGATTATTTTACAGAATTACAAAAATAGTTTTTCTTTCTTTTATCAATTACAAACATAATCATATTCCCAATACTCTAGAATAAGTATTATTTTTCAATAGAGTTGGAACAGTTTATAAAGAAATGCTTCTTAAAATTAAGCGTATAAAATATTTGTAGAATATTAAAATATATTGTAATAGATGTGTTCCTTAAGTTTTCTATGGTCGTCTTTTAATGAACAGTTATTGCTTCCTTACATTTCTACATTAAAAATATAATACTTTTATTGCTTTCCACATAATTCCAATTTTGAAATAATTCAGCGATAATACCGTTAACTTATTTTAATATGTATGTCCTACATATAATTTTTTCAACTTTCCTTCAAGATCTACAAAATAACAAACTTCTTTTGCTGTATATTGGATATTTTAATCACATAAAATACATTCACAAAGACCTGTTTGATTTTACGTTGACCCTGTATATTAAGTATTGCTTTCGAACCCGATATTTTTAACGCACATAATACATATTTTAGCCACACCTCGCGCATCCTGGCTGCCATCACATATTAACCGAGCTACACTAACAGCCATATCTTTAGTTGCCACAATTATTTTTAAGCAATTAATCCAAATTTAGCCTGTCCTTGGTGTTACACTTATATAGTACTAGGTAGTATTCTACTTTCAAATACTTAATGAAAGCTTATCAGTATCTGTTACAAAAAAATAACTGATTTTAAGTTGACTTTCGGAAAAGATGGTGAAAATGAGCGCATAACTATATCGTACCTCATTTACTTCTCCAAATTCGAACTTATTTTGTATTATTGAATATAAAATCATACCTCTATATCTTTCAATGCAACTATCATTTCTTTTTAGAAATAATCACTGTAGGGATAGGGCGATTCGCCACAGCTCTTTCGCCATCGATTGTTTGGCTTCAAGCCGTTTCACATTTATTTCAGGATCACATTAAAAATGATCTATTTTCAAATCACTGCCTGTCAAACATATCTATATATTATCTTAGTACACATGTCGAATGCAAATAATGAAATACAAACAGCATCTTAATGACACATGTGCAATTGCGTACAAAATTTGTATAAAAGAACATGGTTCTTCATTTTAAGGAGTTAGAGAAGCAATATAATGGGTCTAATTGACTATGGACTTCTTTGACTTTGTAAGAAGAGCATACACCGAATTTACATGATTGAAAATATCATTAAATTTATTAAATACTAGCTGGCACGGAAGACGTTGTTCTGTCCTTTCCAGAACCATAACAAGCAAAAAAAAAAGGATTACGCATATCCATTGTTCGAATCGAGTTGTGGTCTTGACTTCGTACAAAAATCCTGTAGAAAAAAACATTTTCAGTTTTTACCGAATTTTCCTACTTTCCGGGCAAATTTTTCTATTTTTCTACGAGTATTATCAATATTTCAAAAAGAAATTAGCCAAATCGGTTCAGCCGTTCTCAAGTGATATGCTTACCAACTGACAGCATTTATTTTTTTTTATATAGGTATGGGAACTGTTGTACTCCATTAGAATAACACTCACTTTTGTACTACAATGTATACTAAAAATATAATCCCTTAAAACCTTACTCAAACAACAATCGACTAATACTGAAATTATTAAGAAACATAGACTCCAAAAAGTCAAAAAAAAACCCAAGTTCATTTCTAAGAACGCCATAATATCTTCAATTGTATGCATGTTTCTAGAAAAATTGTCCATGCTTATTAATTACTAATTTAATTACAAACTGTACCTTTTATATTTATTTATTATTTTTCACATTTTAGAACTCAGTACAATATTCAATATCAACCAACAAAAGCACTTCAATTATTATACTATTCCTGTTAAGAAAACGCTGTAGTTGATTCTTGTAAAATCTTGAAGTATATCTACTGGACAATGAGGCAAAATTTTATGCCGCATGTCTTCGAAATTTATACCAATCTATATTTTTGTGCAAGAGTGATGTTGAATTAAACAAAAATATTAATATTTTCGCTGAAAAGGCTTGTACTCTCGCTCCGATACCCGTTGCTTTAACAAAGAAAGTAGTGAAATCAAATAAACCACACAGCATTCCTGTCCAAACCATACTATATGACAAAGAAGGGAAAAAGACATTAAAACAAACACCCTAAAAGGAAAAGTAAATAGAGTAAAGAGAAAAGTAACAAAAAATGTAAGTATCAGTGATGAAGGCAATGTTAATGATGCAAAATTTATAATGATGATGAGCTGGACGATCCTCCCGGATCTTCTCACAGTAATCTTTGGGTAACTTGTGAAGAATTTGGAAAATCATGTGAACTTTGGTTTAGGTGCATTTTGTGTGGCAAGTCGGTGAATAAAGATGGCAGTGAAGTCACTTGTCCTGATTATTATGTTTAGGTAGTGTAATGTTATGTTTGTTATTACATAGATTAAACATTAGCAATATTAGCACATAGGTGTGATTTTACAGGTACTTAGTGGTATCTATGTTTCATATGTTCAGGTAATAATTCTCATATTTTGGTCACAGTTATATATGTAATTTTTTAGGATGATATTTCTGTTGTTTCTAACTTCGTTTATTTGTTAGATGCATATGTATTGGTAGTACCAATAGATTTTCTATATATATATATATGTTGTCACTGGATTCCGGGTTTTCTTCCGCGTTTCCACTGCTTGGTCTTTGGAAAGACCGATGCTGGTTTCTTGACGACGTTTCGGCAAAATCACACTTGCCATCTTCAGGTCTGCGATAACTGTCTACTTCTGCTTCTTGTTATTCGTAAACTTTTTAGTTTACGAATACTCGGATCCGGATCTTGATCCGTATTTCGAGTTATAATGAGTAATCCGGATACTCGAATATCCTGATAGAAAGAGCTCTAATTGGAAGTGTCTTGCATTTTCGTTGTCTTCCAACAATATGGGGCAACTGCACATACTGCGCAACAAACTATTAATTATTTGCAAGGATACTGTGGTGACCGATTGATTAGTCGAAATCGATGGCCAGCCAATTCTGCTGATTTAACCCCACTGGACTTTTTTCTCTTATGCCCTCTAAAAAATAAAGTGTTTCAGAACAGACTGCATAATCACGATGAACTTGAAGAGGGAATTACAATAGAATTGCAAAATATTACACCGGAAACACTCCACAATGTGTTCAATAGCATGAGAGGACGTGTCACTCTATGCATTGAGAATAACGGTGGACGTTTCGAACAACTTTTATAAAATGTATTCATTTGGTGACATAATTATGGGATTATGTTTTACTGTAATAAAGTTGTAACGTATTTATTATTGTTTAAGATAAAAAATAAAGTGCAATTACTATATTTCGAACAAATTCTTTCATGTAATTCAACGTAAAACTAACCCTATTTCATTGATATTTACCGCAGGAAAATTTAAATAGTAAACCTAACCACAAAAATAAATAAAAAAAAGGCTTGCCAATTACACTATGTTCCCATATTAAAATCAGTATGGCCAACTCAGGACAGTTCAAAATGATCACGTAGTATATGCACTTAATTTTATAATATGTAGACAACAAATATAATCATATATTTTATATATTACAAAGGCATGCGAGATTCGCCGCAGGATTTAGTGATATTCTAACACAAAATAAAAAACCTTATTATATTGTACGGAAGAATCTGTATAGTTAATATAGGTGGCTCCATCTGAAACACAATATCTTAGTTATGCTGATATTTGGCGTGCTACAGATATCTGTAATTATTAATCTTACGGTTGACTCTAGAAAACTGCAATATACGCTAGTTCATTCCCTTTTGTGTACAGATGTAAGATGACTGAATATAACATGTAAGTTATTTTCGTCTAGTCCCTGAAGTACATATATAATATTCCACTATTTACGTTGCTTCTAGACACTAATATATCAAAGTCATATTTTCATATTCTTACTTTCTTATACGTAGTACAAGGAAGAATAGTGATGATGAAAATTTTCGACTTTTGCAGATGTCCACGTTTTGTGGTCCCCTGATATCGGAAAAGAAGATTTAAAAAAAAATCTGTCTCTCTCTGTGTAGCTACGATATCGGTTTCCACTAGTCACCAGCTCTAGCTATCAATTCCAAATTTTGTATTTACGAGTATAATCTCCCTCATGGGATCTGATTAGATTTTTAGTAAAATCGGCAGACCGGAAGTTGTACTTTACTTTAGCGAAAAAATCGAATTTTTTTATTTCATTCAAATTTATGAAGAATTCATATGTACTTAAAATTAAATTTGAGATTTTATTAAAAAAAATTTTCAAAATTTCTAGTGGAAGTAGAATTTTTGGTCTGTTTTTTGCGAATATTTCGGAAATCATGCTTTTTAGATAGGTACATTACGAATATAAAAGCACACTTTTACTCTCACTGAATATCGATTTTTTGCAATTATGTTGTAAAATATGCATTCTATATACACATTTAGCAAGAGTACAAAAGTATTTAGGGCTGAATTTGAAATATTTTTTGTATAAATAAAATTTTAAAATTCGAACCGGAAGTAACACTTTTACTCTTAACGTAGCACTTTTTCGAATATCTTGATCGAATAACTTGTTTTCTACCTTCTCTTATATACTTTTAAATTTAAAATTTAAAGGTTGTTGAAAATATTTAATCCTCTTTAGAAAATGTCATCTACATATCTGATCTAAAGTCCATCAAACTTGAAAACTCTCTATGTGAACGTAATAGATAAGTACACTGACTTATTTCCTACCTACGCTACATTTTCTCTAAAAATGTGGCAAATGTTTTCATTTATCAGAACTCTCTTAAATTAGCCTATAAAATTTGCTATCCACATAGTACATTGTACAACAAAGATGTAATTTATAGCATTAGTCTGACAGTATATTTGTTGTGCACAATCTAAGGTAGAGAAAGTATTTATACTTTGAAAAACTATGGAATAGCGATCGTTTATGCTTCTGTTTCCGTAATAGATATACGGATTTTAAGGAATATATTGGGTAAATTTATATAACATAAATTTAATTTATATATTATAAACTTGTGGGGTTTAGGTCAAACATAATTAAGGATTTATTATAATTTTAAAATCATCTTTAAATTATAGAGGGGATCTCATCGATTTCTAACCTAATTAGCTAAAGAAAATTTAAATTTTGACAAACCTTAAAAGGTAGAAGGTAGGCCGCTCTCTCATAAATCGTAGGTTTCAATAGTATTTGTTTTTCTTTAGTTGTTGGCCACATCTTTGCGGGTTCCGGTCAAGTCAAGAGATATCTTCGAGCCCCCGCAGAGAGGATTACCTAAATCGAATAGCCCCATGATAGAATAACATTTCGAGATGACCACATTCATCTGCAGAGTGTTAAGATGTGCACACATAGTTACTCTCATCCATAATATCACGTGTATCAGTTATTTTGTTTAGTGGTCCTATATAAGTATTCAAAATCACCACAATGAAGTTGTGCGTCTTCTTCTTTGTAATATCAGGTAAGGAATTAATTTAAATATTAAATGTGTTGTGGTATATATAGAATGTACCATAAATAAATTAAACACACAAAGAACGGCGCCAGAAGTAGTAGTTGAATATCACTATATTTTCTAAATAGAATGCGTTAATTAAAACATGTCTTTCTATTAAGATTAATTAAAGTAAATATAATCTGTTGTTCTCAACTTGCTGCTCTTCTATGTAATTAATGAGTGCAAGAGATCACATAATAAATTTGTTCTTTTGCCTCTGTATTATCGATATAATATAAAAATCAAATTGAAATAAACGATAATTAGAACTAAATTAATATTAACAATAAACATGCTAAAGTACCTATCTCTAGTCTCTGTTGAACAAATGCAGTATTATTACTTTTTCTCTGAAAGAAGTATATATACATTTCTGCTTTTAAGATTCTCAATTTACTGTACATTTAAAGACTTGATCTGTGAATTTTTTTATTACTTTTTCGATTATTTTCTTCTTTTAGTTAGAATAGCAGTTGCTTAAATCAGTGTCGTTGCCTTGTTCTCTTCTAATGAGCATAATTTGATGTAGAGAAGAAAAGATTTATTTGCCTATAAATAAGCTAGTTATTCATATTATTACTTTCTTATGTGGAGTAGAAAGACGTATTTTGATGACATAGATTTTCGATAGCGAGATTTTTGCAGATGTCCACGTTTTGAAGCTCCCTTATAACAAACAAGTGATTTTTGCAAACATGCTCCTCTGTCTCTTTCTTTGTCTCTCCCTACCCACTACCTACGGCTCCTCTCGCTCTCTTTTCTCCTTCCCTTGCTCTCCCTCTCTCTCTCTCGCTCTATTTGTGAGTGCCAGTGACAATGGTAGTGGTAAAACGGTTAAAGCTATATTTAAGTGTATAATTTTTCTCTCAAGATCTGATTAGGTTTTCAACCGGATGTAATAGTTGACTTTAGTAAAAAACTACAATTTTGCCAATATCTCGTCAACTATTAAGTTTCGACAAGTTTTTAAAGAAAGTGAATTTAAGAATAACAGTTTTTTAAAATCCATAGTAGATATTTTATCAAAAAACAGCTTTTTGCGAGTTTTCCACAGATTGTACTTTAAAAATTAAATTTATGAAAAGCATGAAAATAGAACTTTGGAATAACTTAGCAAAAAAAAGTATTTTCATAACTCGTACCGAAAGTAACACTTTTACTTCCATGGAAAAACACGTTTTCTTTGCAAATATCGCACAAGTTATGGATTCTCTACCGATTTGTTAAGAGCATAACAGTATTAACAAGTTATTTGCAATCATTTTTGTATAAAAAAAATAAAAATTAGGACTGGAAGTACCACTGCAGTTTCATCCAAATACCTTAACGATGTATTTCTCAGGCTTATAGAAGGTAAAATTATTTGGACATTAATTTGCAACAGGTTTTGTTTACCAATATTTTCAAAAGTCGGACCGGATTTGCTCTTATCAAAAAAAAAAGTTTTAAGCAAATATCTTGCAAATGATGCATCCTCGAAGATTTATTAGGTCGATAAAAATATTTAAAACAACATTTAGAGCATGTTTTGTATAAAACACACTTGTATGAAAAATTGGGCCCACACGTAGTATAAGAAAGTACTGTGACATTTTTGACCTCGAGATTTTTGACTTTTTGATATTCATGTTTTGGTGTGTAACCGACTATAATGAAAAACTCTACACAGATACGTTATTGCAAACGTATCTGTCTATAATATGTTACCATAAGAGAGGCCGAATGATGAATGTTGGTATACCAACTTCACAAGTAGAAGTATAGTTGACCTTTTAAGATCTGACTTTATTTACACTGAATCGGAAGCAGTAGTTTTTTTCGGTGAAACAAAAACTTTACTATTTCGTTAACTATTAATTTCAAAAATATATTTAAATAATATAAAAGTATTTGTAAATTCCTTCCGGTGTTTTACTCATATCGAAAATTAGTTTTTTGCACATATATCTAACTAATTATACATACTATACAGATTTATAAAAGTATAAGGGCATTTATGTAAAATCTAATATTGAAGAATTTTTGTATTAAGAATTTTTCAAATGTTGGACACTTTTACCTTTATCAAAACGCCATTTTTCGCAAAAATCTCAGAAATTATACATTCGGCATAGATGTTTAAAGTATAAAAGTAATTAAAACTTTCTCACACCCTTCTTATAAAAAAAATCGGACCACATGTAATATGTACACTAAATTTGAAAATATAGTATAATATATAAATTTTAATACAAGGTTGTGTCGAATTTAAGACTCGATACTATTATACTCTTAATAAATCATATTTGGGAAATATTTGCAAAATATACATTTATATAAAAGTAAAACCGATACTTTGGTACGAATATTGGAACTTCTTAATGTTAATATCAAAACTAAATTATAAAAATTTCGCAGCCTATGAGATTTGAATTCGCGCCCCAAAGTTAATTTTGTATTTTTTAGAAATCTATCTAAACTTTGAAATTTGACGAGACGGGTAAATTTTTTTCACTGAAGTAAACTACTACTTACACTGTATGTAACAAAAGTAAAAATGTTAAATAATGTTGACTATTTCGGAAAAAGTGAGCGCAATAAGTTTGTTCGATAATCGATTGTCCGCAAGAGCTGTTGCTCAAGAATTAAACGTTAGCGATACATACAGTTCGAAGGCAACCAGCATCAAGTAGACGAAGAACTACCACATATGAAGAGGACACAACTTTATCACAATATATCCGGGAGAATTCATTTATCACCGCCCGTTCGGCGTTCAACGAAACTGTTTTTCCTGCTAGTTCGAGTACTACTTTCCGATGAGGCTAATCTCTACCAGCTTCAAAAATTATACTGCGGCGGTGAAGCCTTCACTAATGGAAAGAGATCAACTGATCAACATGACAGGTTAATATTTCAGCAAACCTACTACCGCGTGGACAGACATTTTTGACGGTCAGTAATTTTCTTTGATGAATCAACTTTTTAATCGTCTTTCTAGAGAAAGAAAACGGCTAATCGTGAGAGAGGACGAAGATATGAGCCAAGAAATATTTATAAACGTTCGATTAGTGGCCGGTTTTCTGTCGGCGCCTGGGTATGGATGTCTTTTGATGGGCCAGGAGTTATATGGAAAATAGAAGGCAATTTAAACGGTACGCAATATGGGTATATATTAGGTAATGTCATGTTGCCTAGTGTTACTGTATTGCATATCAACTTCCTGTTTAAACAAGATAACTCACCGATACATCAATCCAGAGTGGTTCAGGAGTGAATCGAAACTGCAAATATTAAAACTCTACCCTATGAATCTCTGATAATGTATACAATAATTCAAATCAATTATGGAATCAAATTGAAACTACCGGGGAAAATGTTACCGTGGATTATTGTCAGAAACTTGTTGACAGCATACCGTCTCGTTTAGCAGAAGTAATAGAAAATAACGGAGGGTAGCACACTATTAATTATTTTATATATTTTAAACTTTAAATTTATCTTTTCATTACATTCTGTTTCCTGGTTTTTATTTTTTTTGTTTTGTTATATTGTTTTTTAAGTTTTGTTTAGATACGTTTTCTCATAATTGCCAAAAATATAAAATGCTCTGCGTATGTAAAAATATCCGCCAGACAGTAAATCAAGAAAAGGAAATATAAATTCTCTTATGTATGTTGTATATCAATCTCAATACTAAAAATTCATGTGAAACTAAACATAAAACACAATATCCACATTATTAAATATGTGTGGAGATATTATTCCTGAAAATTAGAGATTGGTACGAAATTAATAGGACTGAATTTTTTGTAGATACCTTTTTTTGCAATTAAGTGTACATATAATTTCAACTAACTTCCAATTTGGGAGCCGCTTAATACAGTCTGAGACATCGGCAAAAAATATTGCTGGTTCTTCCGAACCAAATTTTGATTCTTTTTTTAGAGAGAGACTGTTCCAAATCATAAAGTCTTTTGTATTATTATATTTGTCTGGAACGCATAAAATTCTAGATATTCTCAAAAAAATGTGCACATTGCAAAAATCCCGAGATTTAAAATTTTCAGCATCACAATAGTTAATAGTAAATAGTAATACTTGACCTAAAATTAAAAAGAAATAAATTCATTTATTATTGAAATTATTAACATTTTTAATATCTATAAATTAAATACTTTTCTAAATGCTTGTCATAGAAGATTGTGGACATGTTATATATTTCCAGTTCTCCCTAATTAATTTTTTTATTAAAATAACGTAATGTGTTAGAAAAAAAACGCGCGTTTCTAGTGTAGTAATTTGAAGTTATTCAAGTAATGACAAATATGAGGTAGGCGTCATAAATTCTCGGCCTGACAGGCTTATACAGGTTCAAACGTGTCCAAACTTCGTCACGTCATGCATGCAAATACGCAAGGTGTACACTATAAATATAACGGTTCGAAGCCTAGTAGTTTTTAGTAACCAGCCAACCAACGTCACTTGCGCACGAAAATGTCTGAAGTAACGAAAATTGAGTACCGCGCGGTCATTAAATTTATAACCAAAGAAGGGCATATACAACAACGGTTAGACGGCGTTTACGGTGATTCGTCTCCTTCGTATTTAACTGTAAAAAAGTGGGCAAAATGTTTCCGTTTGGGACAAGAATCCCTGAAAGATTCTGATCGGTCGGGTCGACTAATTGAAGTGATAACGCCTCAACAAATTTCATTTATAGAACTTTAGTGCTAGAAGATCGCCGTTTGAAAGTGATGGAATTAGCAGTGATAAATATTTCCGAAACAAGTGTTCGCCGAATTCTCCATGACCATTTGGGTATTAATTAGTGCTAGATGCTAACGCGACTTCTTTCTGCTCTTCAACCTGAACGTCGGCGTCGAGTCGAATATGCGCAGTCGCTTTTAAACATGTGTGGAGACGACCCAAAACCGATTTATGAGTCTATTCTTACAGGGGATGAAACAATGGTTCTGTTTTACGATCCTCTATTGAAAAGGGAGTCCATGGAATGACGGCGACCCGATGAACCTCGTCCCAGAAAGGCGAAAGTCGTTTAATCAACGAAACAGGTGATGGCCAAAATATTCTGGGATTGTGAGGGTATTTTGCTAATTGACTTTAAGGGTGTTGTATACCAAACTAAAAATTTCGACGTCTTCGCGGCGGGTTAAGGGGGGTTCTACTCAGAGGTGGAGCTTGCCAATACCCCACTACCATGTACTGTTTTGCTAAATGCTATAGAAAAATCCAAATTGTACAGTTCCCGATTTATAAGTACCGCCCTTATGGGAGCGATGCATTCAAAATAACATACGTACGATGCGTTAAGTGCTATTTGTCTCTGTTCAGGCTACACATACTCTACGTAACGTAGGTGCTAGTAATATTTTGTATGATTTATTTAGTCTGCGAGTCTAGGCGCTACAGAAATGTAAATTGTAAGTTTTTTTAGTCAGACATATGTTCAATAAGTCAAAAGTTAATATGTAAGATTGAATTATGATTAAAAGAAATATTACTTAGTGTCTATGAATACCATATAATAATAATAATACTTTGTTCAACGGTACTATGTCATCGTCTTGATTATCTTTTCCATTGGGCGTATTGAAAATCACAGGATAATTATTTATATCTATAGGTACTATTATTATACAGGGTGGCCGCCAAGGTATCCGAGAAACCTCGCACGTGAATTCAATAACTAATTTTAAGCAAAAATGTTTCTATTCACTTTTCCCGAATTCCTAACGGTTCTTGAAATATCGGAGTTCGAAGCTGTAATAAATTACTAGAGGGTTTAGAAAAAAATGTGATTTATTTTATGGAAAGCCTAAGGAGCATTATTAAAGTTGCTCAATGTGGCCACCGCATTGTACAATGCATAACTAAATCTTCCGTCAGAGTCCTCGTTCCCACTTGTAGTTCTCCATATTGTTTTTCGCCTCATAAAACTTTTCTAAGGAAAATAATATTAATTCAATTTAATTTGGTATTTATTTTTATTAGTAAGTAATTGGGGGAAAGAAGCGAAATGAGGTAAAATGCCCATTGACAATTATTCTCAATTAGTCGACCAGATGTGAGAGGAATGCAGTCTTCAAATTTCTATGTTATGTAAGAGTATGATGTTTGAAGTATTATTTTGTTGACGGCGCTAATATCGTGTTGATTTTCTTTTCCATTGGGCGTATTACAAATCGTTCTATAAAACAATTTATTATGTTATGATGTACCCTATGTTATAATTTACCTTTCATAATGTTACTTAATGCTAAAGTAAATAATAATGAATTGTACCTATATACACAGTATATGCATTTATATTTAAATTATGTGTCACTTGATTTAAATACTCGTGATATACGACATTTATTTCTATCTATATTATTACATACGCAATACATACACGAATATGTTTCTCCATTTACATTTCTCCAAAAGTTCAAAGCAAACTTTTTAATTGCATCTCTTATATATTACAGAACATAAAAATACATACAAAAATTAAAAAGTGACGTATTAATAATTTAAATTCATTCTGTGAAAAACGAAGAATAACTATTTATGATATGTAGTGCAAAATGTCGTTCATAAACGTCGTCATTGTATTTATCACCAGAGCTATCAAAAGCTGTAGAGGGGCCTGGGTAAGGGAGATGGCGGCGAAGAAATAGAAGTATTTACAAGGGTAGGAGTCCTGGTTATAGCTTTTGAAAAGAATGTCGTTAATGTAGTCTGCTTTGTAACTTGTAAAACTTCATTTATTGGCCGTTCAACTTTCGTGAACCGTTCAACATTTGAATCCATACCTTCTAGTTTTATTGGTTTCATTCACTTTCCTCTACTGGTTCCTCTTCCGGGAGCCGTTGTACTTCCAACTCTATTAATTCTTCAATATCCTCCGCTTCAGCTTTTAAATTAAGTATGTTAGCAAGTTCCACTACTTTATGTATGATATTAGTGTACTCGTCTTCGTCAAAATCTAAATTATTCCTGAACACTTTCTGACATTTTACATTTTTCCATAGACCCTGCACACATCTTTCTGTCACTTCTTCCCACGCGGTTTCAATGTTCTTTATGTATTCTAAAATATTATATGACTTTCAGAAGTCACGAGTTATTTCATTACTTTCTGTTGCTGTTATGGCTTTGGAAAACGTTGTGCACAAATAGTATTATTTAAACGTAGCTATTGTACCCTGATCCATTGGTTGTAGGATAGCGTTTGTGTTTTTAGGCAGATACACCACCTTTACATCTTGGTGTAAATCATCAAGATGTTGGGGATGACCTGGTACATTGTTAAGCAGAAGAATAATTTTAAATGGCAAGTTCTTTTTCAAACAATATTAACCGACGGTATGAAGCAGTTGAGGAATCATTCCTCAAATAATGCTTGCGTCATCCATGATTTGTTGTTTGCACGATAGTAAACATGCTTTAATGCACATGGGTTCTCAAAGCAATAGATAAGAAAAAGTTTTAACTTCAATCCAGCGACATTACCTCCTAACAACAATGTAATTGTATCTTTAAATGCCTTAAAACCGGCATTGTCTCCGTTTCTACGTGTATATAGAAGCTCTCGGAATTTTTGTTTTGTATCTGGTCATCAACCAAATCGCGAGGAGCTTTTCCATCTCATGAATCAAACCTTTCCGCTACATAGTTATTACGGCTTTAAAACCTGTCGATGATTATAATGCATCTTTTACGCATCAACAAAACGTATCCGAGTATTCCCCACGTTAAACAGTTGTTTGTTGCGGGGAATACCCGACGCAGAAGCTCGAGCGTCGAAGTCGTATGCCCGAGCGGTCGTTAAACGGTTTTTAGACAGGTACGTTACAAGTATAAAAGTATTTAGAACTTAATATTCAATACCTTTTGTATAAAAAAAAAATGTCAAAATTCGGAACGGTAGTAATACTTTTACTCTTATCGAATAGCGATTTTTGCAAATATTTCGCAAATTATGCATTCTATATATATTTGTCAAGAGTACAAAAGCATTTAGAGTTGGATTTGAAATATTTTTTGTATAAATGAAAATTCAAAATTCGGACCGGAAGTAATACTTTTACTCTTAGCGAGTAGCATTTTTTTGCAAATATCTCATTAAGTATGTATCCTGTAGAGATTCATTAAGAGACTGGAAGTACTTAGAATAGGATTTTGAATAATTTTTGTATAAAATAATGTTTAAAATTGTATGATTTAAAACGCCCATACGTACAAGAAAGTTGTGTCGTGGCCACACCTCATTTTTTCCTATTATCTTGGCTAATTTCGACTTTTTTTTAAAATACGTTGGAACAACCCTAGAAAAACCTGATACGACTGTCAGAATTTAGATTTTCGGAAAGAGGGGGCTAACTTCTCACTTTTGGATTTTGTTTTTTTTTTGCAATATCCTTCGATATACCTATAAGAGATACGGTTTTGAGGCATTAGAAAAATGTTTAGAACAAATCTACAACTACATGAAACAACCGTCAGAATTCAATTTTCGCAAAAAGGGGGGCTGTAAGATATCGTTTTTTCCTATTAACTCAGCCAATTATGACTTTTTATTTGAAATACTTTGGAACAATCTAAAACAAACCTAGAACAACCGTCAGAATTTCGATTTTCGGAAAAGAGAGGGGCTAACTTCTCACTTTTGGATATAGTTTTTTTGCAATATCTTTTGATATATGAGATACGGTTTTGATGTATTAGAAGAGCGTTTCGAACAAATCTAGAACAACCTGAAACAGAATTTCAATTTTCGCAAAAAGAGGGGCTGTAAGAAAATCGCTTTTCCTTTTAACTCAGCCAATTACGATTTTTTTTTTGAAATACTTTGGAACAATTTAAAATAAACCTGGAACGATCGTCAGAATTTTGATTTTCGAAAAAAGGGGCGCTAGCAAAACTTTGTTTTTGCCATTTTCTCGGCCTATTATAATTTATTTTTTGAAATACTTTTGAACAATTGAGAATAAACCTAGAACAACCTGGAACAACCGTCAGAATTCCGATTTTCGAAAAAAGGGGTCTAACTTCACACATCCAAAAGTGAAACTAAAACGACATGTGCGTGTATCATTAAGAATTTTTCAAATTTCCGGAATATGTCGCAGAGTGAGTAATTAAGAATTTTTTGGATTACGGAATACTCACCCACGCAAGTATACCAGCACTTCGTATCTATACAAGAAATTATTTTGAAGCGTACGGCTTCCTGAGAAGACCCAAAGTAGATAGAAAGGCATCCATGTCTCGCTAATTCTTGGACCGAAAATATTCATTATATATATGAATGACCCCGCCCTGTAGTGCCCCAGACACGGAATTGTGTCTATATGCGGATGATACCACGTTGTTAGTAAGGGGGAAAGAACTCCAAGAACTAACAGCAAAATCTGCAGCTGACATCCAAAAAGCAGAGGGCTGGTTTGCGGCAAATCACCTGAAAATAAACCCGAACAAAAAACAAAACATGAAATTTTCCACGAAAACAACAGAAGATCGGGAAAAGCCAAATTTTTGGGTCTGATAGTGGACTCCAATCTGAGGTGGGGACACTGGTAGACTGACGTTTGTGGTATTCACCATAAGAAGACTGAGACATGTATGCACATACGAATCTGCAAAGGTGGCGTACTGTTCGTATTTTCATTCTCTTCTAAGTTATGGAACTCTCTTTTCGAGACAGACGGCTGATGCAAATAGAATATTTCTACTGCAAAAAAGGCTACCAACAAACACACATTTTATCCAAATGGAAACAAACATGAGTACAACACACTAAGTAGAAAGCATCTAAGAACCCCTTATCATTGACTTTCACTGTTGCAGTCGGGTGTCGATTATTGGGGTCCCAAGCTATATAACCACTTGAAGAAGAACTTAAAGACCTACCACCTGACGAGTTCAAGAAAAGGGTCAAAGGGCTGCTGATGGAGAGGAAGTACTACGGCGTCGAAGATTTTCTGGCAATTAACGCGAGCTGCTGAAGTATATAACATTCTATCATTTATTATTATTTGTTTATTTGTGTATATCGTTGTTTGTCATATTGTTGATACAATGATCTTGTTATACATATATACACTTTAATTTAAATTAATGTGATATTTTATGTCAAATGTGATAATTACCACAAGATTACTCAGATATGACGATAATCTGTAATTAATATAATGTTAATAATTATAGATGAGTAAATATACATTATTATTATTATACTATTATTATATTATTATTATATTAAAACAACGGTAATATATTTTCGAATTAAAAATGACTTTGTTTTGTTGGAGTTTGCAGAACGAAAGGAATGTCATTATATTATTATATTATAATGTACTATTTTTCGTGAGTGAAAGGAACAAGATTCTATTGGTGGTATAGTATGTTAAAAAACAATTTTGCAGTTACTTCGGTTTTGCTTACTCCAGAAATTATTGAACAACCAAATGAACACATATTCCATGGAAACAACGTTCGAGAAGTCCGGGCGAAGGCGGTAAATAAGGGAGATTCACTTTGCTCTTGATCGCGGATTGCGTGAATTCCTTGAAGCGAAGTTGAGACAGTGTGTATTTGCAAGTGGCACCATCGTACAATGCCATGAAGATGACCTGTCCCGCGGCTTCAACGCACAGTA
This sequence comes from Amphimallon solstitiale, assembly GCA_963170755.1. Taxonomy (NCBI): domain Eukaryota; kingdom Metazoa; phylum Arthropoda; class Insecta; order Coleoptera; family Scarabaeidae; genus Amphimallon; species Amphimallon solstitiale. The sequence continues at coordinate 95,214,991 of OY720675.1, forward strand.
TTCTTCGTCTCCGAAATTTTTCTTCGCAAATGAAGCAAACGCTTATTTCCAAAGAGCCAGAAAAGATAAGTCCTAACGTAGAAACGGTCATCTCTCTACTGCCCTTCAGACAAATTGAGGCATTCTCTGCAACTTTACATTTGCATCAAACGCTAAAAAAAATTTTCGCGCCGAAAAATAGTGAAAACCCATTTTTGAAAATTTTGGCGCCCTCTGCTTTTTCCGCTTTTGGCTGTAGCGCAGCGAGTACATTAGATAATTTGTAGATATTGTTTTTTTTTGTTAAAAAAATTTTTTGTTCGACCAACCATTTACGCCGAGAATCCATTCAAAAACTTTTTGAGATTACCAAAAACCCACAAGGAGTTCCAACTTTTTGGTTTTAGAGTCGTCGCATGCCCCACTAACGATTTATCAAATAAAATAGTCTCCCATATTTTCTTCCAAAAAAAAATATAGAATGACTACTATAATATCATGTATTGAATCGAATTTCATTGTTTTATTATTATATATAAATTATTTAAAATTTAATGTTTATTCATTATTATTATGTAACTACATCTGTAAAATAATAAGTCCTATTTCTGTCTGTTCTTTATGTACCATAACAGGAAAAGTAATCTAGTTAAATTTTTAAAATAAAAGATATCCTTTTGGAGCAATTTCTGGTTTACTTCAAATCTTTTTATAACTGTCCGAACACTGAATCGTTTGAGAGTAATTTTTTACTAGGTCGTAAATTAACTCTTTTGAACGTCTACCAGTCTGCTACAATATCTGACGATCTGTACAGATGAAGTACGCACCATCTATATCCATCTCATTTTCGATATTAGTTTTACATTATTTTTAACTCACTTATAAATGTCAGTAGTATTTTATCTTGATAAATGTAAAATAGTGGAAGAACTAAAAAAGCTAGTATTATTTATGAATCATATGTAATACTTTTGTTTAAGTTTGTATTTATGTAAAAGTTATCAAAGCCTACCAGAAAATGTGTACAATTTTATGAAATGTAATACAAAATAATATAAGTAAATTTAACAAAAAGAAAATATACATTAATTTTATAAAGTTAAATCAAGGTTACTAGATAATGTTTTCAATTTTATGAAATGTAAAATAATATAAAAAATGTTTAATCAAATACCTACTCAAAACCGTAACAAGGATTTCTGTATTCCGAATATCGCTCGTAAAGTGAATCCCCACCTAAACAAAGTAACTCCGCCCTGTCTTGGATTGCAAGGATATATCAAATATTTGACTGCAGGTGGCGTACTAAAGCAGTGCCAAAAATCCATTTCTTTCTTATCAAATTACACATTTATCTTAATAAATACGAAAAAATTTTGCTAGAAATTAATGTTCACAATAATATGTTATACGTCGATACGCATTTTATTTTTCGATTGTCTATTTATATTTAATTTTTTATAACAATTAATAAAAAATTGAAAAAACAAAATGCCAAAGGACGTGTAGATAAACATTGTAAGAATATTTCATCTAAATCATTTTTGCATAAAGTTTAAAGGTAGCCTGTAATCTGTAAATATTTGAAAATGTACCTATACAACACCCTTAAGGAGCGCAATACAAGTGTGAACGGCACATATTATGCGTGTTTATTGCATAAATTAAGGGACAGAAACGTCGTGGAAAATTGACAAAAGCTGTGCGATTATTGCACGACAGTGCTCCCGTCGATACTGCCGTCATTTCAGAAGCTGCCATCCGCGAATGCGGCTTTCAAGAATTGGAATATCCACCGTATAGTCCGGATATGGCTCATTGTGATTTTGTTTTGTTTTCTAATTTAAAAAAGATACCTTAGGGGACCAGTGGCGGCTGCTGCAGCCGCACTGCCCCCCTTGACAAATTTCTTTTAACAGATAAATTAATTATAAATACCTAATTTGTATGTAATTTTTCTGATTTGTTTGATAACAAATAATATCCCTAGCAGCAAAATCACTATATGCACACTTGTCTGACTTGGGATTTTTCGGAAGTAACAGTCCGTCTCTTCAGCGAGTTTAAAAATCACAGTCTGACGTAGGCTCCAGGGCATCTCGCGCGACTGCACCGTTTGTATTAGAAATCGAGTGGATAAAAAGTGGCGCGGGGCGAGAGCGATACTTGTCAGCGACAAGGACAGGAACGTCGTGGAAAATTGACAAAAGCTGTGCGATTATTGCACGACAGTGCTCCCGTCGATACTGCCGCCATTTCAGAAGCTACCATCCGCGAATGCGGCTTTCAAGAATTGGATTATCCACCGTATAGTCCGGATATGGCTCATTGTGATTTTGTTTTGTTTTCTAATTTAAAAAAAATACCTTAGGGGATCAGTGGCGGCTGCTGCAGGGAGGACAACGGGGCACTGCCCCCCTTGATAAATTTCTTTTAACAGATAAATTAATTATAAATACCTAATTTGTATGTAATTTTTCTGATTTGTTTGATAACAAATAATATCCCTAGCAGCAAAATCACTATATGCACACTTGTCTGACTTGGGATTTTTACGGAAGTAACAGTCCGTCTCTTCAGCGCGTTAAAAATCACAGTCTGACGTAGGCTCCAGGGCATCTCGCGCGACTGCACCGTTTGTATTAGAAATCGAGTGGATAAAAAGTGGCGCGGAGCGAGAGCGATACTTGTCAGCGAGCGGGCACTAGTCTGTGATGCCGGATGCCAATCCAGTATGTAATATCACAGAATAATAGAAGTGACAAAAGCCTCACTTGCATAATTCCGATGTTTGTGCGCAAAATCAAACAAGCGCACATTTCAAAATGACGTGTTTTATTTTTGTTGTGTACTTGTATATTGTTGTATAAATATAATGCCAGTTAAATTGTTGTTGATATAAATAGTGGAAACTGTACGAAAGAAGAAATCTGGCGTACGTAGATGTTGTATTTTTACTTGTAAAAATGTTCAGCAACAAAATATATCTACAGTTTCTTTTGTTTCCTAAGGAAGAAAATCGGTAAGTTATATCTATTGAGTAACAGTCAATTTGTAATAATTCATCTTTTTTGTAGTGTCTTTCAGTGGATCACCAGCTGTAACCGGAATGACCTTCTAAGTAAAGATTTGTCAAAACTATGGCAAACAACATTTGTGTGTGGTAAACACTTTGAATCACACATGTGTTTAAATGATTTTAGGAATCCAATGCAATTCCCCCATTATTTCTTTCATTCTGCACGGAAACACCAGAAGCATCAACAGCTTTCAATACAAAATTTTACACGGGTAGGTTATTTTTCATAAAAGCGTTTATAATATAAACTATCATAAAATATATTAATATATATATATATATATATATATATATATATATATATAATATTTCCAAAATTATTCGTTAGTATTTATCTTTTATATATTCAACAATTTTTGTCTATATTAAGTCGCAATACAGTTGCATTGTAATTTTAAAATGTGCAACTTCATACATTATCATTGGAGTAGAATAAATATAATAACTTGACTTTATAATTTTAAATATTCCAAAATAATCTGTACATTATGATAACAATGTGTTACTTTAAGTTCTCTATTTCGTAATTTGAATTGGTAAATTTAGTTACTATCTACAAAAAATATATGATCTTATTTATCATTGTTAAATATGTTTTGATAAGGTTTGCACTTATAATTAAAGTTTTTATTAAAGATGAAGCATGAAAATAAATACTTCTAATGTGTTTTTTATCTTTTTATATTAGTGAAGGAACCTCCTTCGAAAATAAGAATTTTAGAGAACATCGTTATCTCTCACATCCATGAAATGAAAAGAAATCAATTCAAACCTCACCAGTTAAGGAACTATCTACAGGTAAATGTTTATTATAAAATATTATTTTATAAGAACTAAGTATTATTTGAAATTTTAAAAGCATACTAATTTTAAAATGTATTTTAGAATGTGTGGAAACTATGAATGTTCCTAGCACAAGTGATATTGTATCCCAAAATTTAACAGAAAGTGACCAACTATAGGTATGACAATTAATATTTACAATACAAAATTATATTATGAGCAAAACATAAAATTCGTTTAGTTGTTTAGCTGAAGAATTCGAAGTCATTTTTGGACAAAAATTCAACACATATGTATTTAACTTAGTATAAAGTAGAATAATTTGGAACTTTCCAGTTACAAACATACAATTAATTTGTATTTAATATAATGTATAATTTTTTAATTATATTTTAGCAATTTTGGAAATTCCTACTACAAGTGATGTTGGGGTTCAAACAGAAAACAATCTCTCTGCCCATACACCCAGAAAGGAAAGACGGAGAAAATCTCTAAAACAACATCGAGTTATAGATACTCAATCTAAAATGAAATCCTATCCTAAACAGGAGAATTTACAATATTTTCTAGGGTTTAGTGACAGATATTTATCAAAAGAACTGGCAACTGTTCTTAAATTTAATGCAGTAAATAAAAATAAGAATATTGCAAGATACAGCATACAGCATAAACAATTTGCTTTAAATATCTATTTTTTGGGATCAAGAGTTTATAAATACTTAAGTAAAATACGTCAATTGCCATGCGTAAGAACATTACAAAGATTAACACAGAATTGTAATATAACTACAGGAGTGTGTGATTTTGTGAATTCTGCAATTGAAATGAAAACTGCTCATTTTACACCAGAAGCACTTGAATGCATTCTATGCATTGATGAAATGTCACTAAAAGCTAATTTGTTTTATAATATAACTAAACACGAAATTGTAGGATTTCATAAAATAAATGGTCAAACAACATATAAACCAGCAAAATTTGCTGTGGTTCTCTTTGCTAAGGGGATTCATATGAATTGTAAACAGCCACTAGTGAGCAATACATGTAGTGGTAAGGTTTTAGAGGAAATGTTAGTAAATATTCAAAACGAAAAGGAGTTACTCCAGAATCACCATATTTTTACTTAGAAGAACATAAAATATTTAATTTTTCTGATGTACCACATCTTCTTAAAGCAACTAGGAATACATTTTTTAAATATACAATACAATTTGACAATTTTACAGCAAACAAGACATTTCTAGATGAATTTTATAATAAAGATAAACTAATGAACACCAAACTTCAATGAATTAGTTATTAATCATTTTGCTAATCGTAAGGAACGGCGAATGGATTTTATTTTCGAACAAATTAATTAAATAACATATAGAGTTTATTTTTTGTTTGTACTTAATTTTTGATATTAAACACTCAGACCCCCCGGTGTCCTCCCGTCCCAAAAAATCACAGGCCGCCACTGTAGGGGACGTAGTTTTAAGGACGACAGTAACCAGCTGTTATAGAACATTTTGACAGAAACACTTCAGATTATTTTTACAAGGGTACCGAGTTATTAATTAATCGTTGTAATACATGTATAGAAGTTAGGGGAGATTGCATTGAAAAATAAAAATTCTTATATTGTTCCAAGTTTCTTTTTTTACATCGTTTATAAGAAAATAGTTAATTAAATACTAGAAATTTAGTCAATGTATTGCCTAATGTAAGTATATTCTTTACAAAGCTGCCTACGCCGAAGAACATCAATGTCAACTACTGGCTGCCAAGTTCGCTTTGGAAGATTTAAATACCTTGGTTGATACAAGTCATAAACAATTGATCGGAACATGGCTGTCTGAAGGGTAAGCATATTTTGAAAACGTGTTCGCATGAAACATTATCAAGGTTAGCTTTATATTATTTATCTAACATTTATAAAATGGCTTACTAATTTAAGTAAATATAAGTGTATTTCATATTAAACGTACATTTTAATATACCCAGGATATAGGAAAAAATAATTGTGTTGCGTGCATGCTGCTGGCTTTAGTTTTCCATCTATTTATTAAATACAGTGTGGTTATTTTCCTGCAATCCCAAGATATACTGGAAAGATAATTTTGTTGTTTTAGAAGGTATTACATAGAAATAAAAAAAATATATAAGATGAAATAAACAAAATACTCCTTCAATTAGAATTTGTTTAACCATAATCACACAACTTAAGGAGTTCATAAATTTAACAGCCTAAGAGAAATATTAAGATAAATACACTGTCTTTTTAAACTAACGAACGAAACTGCCTTACTAACACTTATTGACTAATATAACTTAAGATTGTATTAAGTATAGCGTGAAGCATATGTCTGTTATGAAGTAAAAGGGGATAACTAACTGTAGTCTCAGCCACAAATATGAGCGTTATTTGTTACTTCTAGACTAGCGACAGTATTTGTGAACAGTTATTGCTAATCTATCACCTTATTTAATAACCTACATTATTACAATATTTAATTACAAAAAGCACAAATCCAAAAGAACTGCCGTATTACTAGTCTTGGTCTACTAGACTAGTACTATAGTCTAGTAGACCGAGCTACAAATATGCTCAAAATGGGTAGTAGTTCAAAAATATTTGTTGAACGTTAGTGTAGCTTCAACGAACACTCCTGTCGTTTTATTTAAGTTTGTTGTGACCTCTTCTGGTGTAACAACTCACATTTCTCTATTTGTTTTACTTGCGGTTGTCTAGGAACTGTGCCTTTGCAGTTTATAGTGATGGACATTTTAATTTATAAATACTTAGCTAAAAGTCATTTTAGTTGTTTTAAATATCTGGTAACACACTTAAGTATTGCATTACACCTCTACAAATGTGTCTGAATACCATTAGGCATTAATAGAAAGACTGTAGAAAATACTTCTTGAAGAACCCTTTCGAGAATACTAATAATAACTTTGTACAAATTCGACTCAGAATTTCGTCAAGGAATAACGATCAACGAGAAGCGCAATATAGTCGGATCCCTTGATGTTTCGTGTGCCACTTTTGCCTTGTCAAATTTGAGTGATAAACAGGACAGGACCTACCAAGCCAGATCGTGGCATTTATGGAAATGACGACTAAACAACCAAGTTACCCTCGCCAACGGTAGATACAGGGACACGATTTTACTGCCTTTGTTACTTCTTGTTGTTTGTTGTTCTATGATTTCATAGCAAACGTTGTTGTTACGGTCATAACTAGTGTATTAGATGACATTTAAGTGCTATGACAATGAAAAATTAACGGTAATACGATGCAATACATTATTGTCTTATCCAGTTGTTAATCGCACATTAGTACACCGAAATTGGAACGTGCCGCTTTACCTGAATGAGAAACTAGAATATGAGGTGCGTGAAGTTGGCACCACAACTTGCGGCGCAAATGTTCTTTTTAGTGCCAAAAGTTTGCGCCTAATATGCGCCGTCGATATCTGAAGAAAAAACACCGGCGCATTAACTTGTTACAAAGTTATAATCAAAAACAGTTTTTTGGTGCCAACTTCACGCCAGCACCACAACTTGCGGCGCAAATGTTCCTTTTAGTGCCAAAATGTTGCGCCCAATATGCGCGGTCGACATCTAAACAAAAAACACCGGCGCATTGATTTGTTACAAAGTTATAAACAAAAATAGTTATTTAGTATCAACTTCTTAACAGACCAAACTTTCCAGCGCAAACTTTCAATTTAGTCAAATCGTTGGCGCACAACATGCGCCGTCAATATCTGAAGAAAAAACACCGAAACACTTAATTGTTATAAAATTATAAACAAATACAATTATGTAAGTGCGTGAAGTTGGCACCACAATTTGCGGCGCAAATGTTCTTTTTACTGCCATATGTTTGCTCCCAACATGCGCCGTCGATATCTCAAGAAAAAACACCAGCGCATTAATTTGTTATTTAGTTATAAACAAAAAAAGTTATTTAATATCAACTTCTTACCAGACCAAAACTTACGGCGCAAACTTCCAATTTAGTGCAAATCGTTGAAGGACAATATGCGCCGTCGATATTTTTGAAAGAAATTAGTTGTGGTCAGCACACGACTTTCTTATATGTATGAGCGTTTCAAATAAAATTATTCTAAATTGTTTTAAATAGTTTTATCTTCTTAGACAAATAAGCCAAACTTTAAGAATCTTTTTATATAATAATTATTCAAAATCCTATATAAGTACTTCTAGTTTCTTAATAAATCTCTATAGAATGCATACTTTGCGGGATATTCGAAAGAAAGTACTACTCGCTAAGAGTAAAAGCGTTACTTCCGATCCGAATTTCATTAATACAAAAAAAATTCCTATCCAACCCTAAATACTTTTGTACTCTGGATAAATATATATAGAATGCATAATTTACGATATATTTGCAAAAAATCCCTATTCTATACGAGTAAAAGTGTTACTTCCGGTCTGAATTTTGAATTTTGTTTCATACGAAAGGTATCGGGGATTAAGTTTTAAATACCTTTATACTCGTAACGCACCTGTCTAAAAAGCATGACTTGCGAAATATTGGCAAAAAACTGATTTTCGGTAAGAGTAAAAAACCTACTTTCGGTAAAAATTTCGAAAAACTTTCATAATAAATTTTTTCTCAAATTTAATTTTGAGTACATGTGAATTCTTTAGAAATTTGTTTAAACTTAGTAGTTGACGAAATATTGGCAAAGTTCGATTTTTTCATTGAGGTGAACTACTACTGATTTTACTGAAAATCTAATCAGATCTCAAGAGGGAGAGTACACTCCTAAATACAAAATTTGGAATTGATAGCTAAGCTTTTTGCTGGCGTGCTTTTACCGTCCCGGTTACATGTTTGTTTAGAAATTTTTAGAAATACTTAAATGTAGTGTTTCACCTTCATATATAGACTATAAATATACAAGCGTTTTACACTAATAAAAAAGTGAGCCAGTGCTTTTGTTCAGTGGTGAATTTAATAAACTATATAGGTTTTTGTTTAAAATTTTGTAAACAATAAATGCACTTCCGTTTTAGTTTCCTATACGTAGTATAAGAAACTATTGTGATGAAAATTTTCAACATCGAGATTTTTGATGATATCTACGTTTTGAAGCTCCTTGATACCGAAAAAGTGTTGTTTAAGAAATGTACTCTCTGTATGTCAGTATGTGTGTGTGTGTTTGACCACGATGCCGGCCAAACCGCTACAGCTATAAATACCAAATTTGTATTTATAAGTATACTCTCCCTCGCGAGATGTGATTAGATTTTCAGTAAAATCAGCAGACCGGAAGTAGTAGTTTACTTCAATGAAAAAATCGAATTTTGCGAATATTTCATGAACTTCTAAGTTTAAACAAATATATAAAGAATTCGTATGTACTCAAAATTAAATTTGAGAAAAATTTTATTATGAAAGTTTTTCGAAATTCCTATCGATAGTAGGTTTTTTTCTCTTATCGAAAATCAGTTTTTGCCAATATTTCGCAAGTCATGGTTTTTAGACAGGTGCGTCACGAGTATTTAGAACTTCATCCTCGATACCTTTCGTATAAAAAAAAATTCAAAATTCGGACCGGAAGTAACACTTTTACTCTTATTATAGAATAGCTATTTTTTGCAAATATATCGTAAATGATGCATTCTATAGATATTTATTAAGAGAATAGAAGTACTTATATAGGATTTTGAATAATTATTAGATATATAAAAAGATTCTTAAAGTTTGGCTTATTTGTCTAAGAAGATAAAACTATTTAAAACAATTTAGAACAATTTTATTTGAAACGCTCATGCTTATAAGAAAGTCGTGTGGTGACCACACCTCATTTTTTTCTTCAAATATCGACGGCGCATATTGTCCTTCAAGGATTTGCACTAAATAAGCTTTTTTGTCCATAACTTAATAAGAAATTAAGGTACTGGTGTTTTTCTTTCAGATATCGACGGAGCATGTTGGACGCAAACATATGACACTAAAAAGAACATCTGGGCCGCAAGTTGTGGTGCTAACATGCATAATTGCATTTGTTTATAACTTTATAACGATTAAGTGTTTCTGTGTTTTTTCTTCAGATATCGACGGCGCATGTTGTGTGCCAACGATTTGCGCTAAATTGAAAGGATGCGCCGGAAATTTTGGTCTGGTAAGAAGTTGATACTAAATAACTATTTTTGTTTATAACTTTGTAACAAATTAATGTGTTGGTGTTTTTTCTTCAGATATCCACGGCGCATATTAAGCGCAAACTTTTGGCATTAAAAAGAACATTTGCGCCGCAAGTTGTGGTGCCAACTTCACGCACCTTAGAATATGTTATGGTAAATGTTTTTACAATACATTCACCTTAATAGTTCACTTTAGCTGCTGATTATTAAATAATCAATTGCATACTGTATTTTTCTTTAGAGTTGTGGGCTAAGACAAGTAGTGCATGGATTGTGTAGAGTTAAATATAGGTTAATTTTTTTAGCAGTTGCCAAAGACGGACGAAAAAACATGCAACTATGTAAATTCAATAACTTACTAAGATTAGTATCATTACCCTTTAAAACACCTCACCATTTGGTCTAGGATGTAGGGAAAAACCTGCTGACTAAAAAACCTGCATCACAATGCCACAGAACTAAATGTCTTTAGTTGTTAAGATCCAAGCAACAGCCTCTGGAGTTAAATTATGTAGATCTGTGTATCCAAATTCAAACTTAGCTAGAGGACATTCTTCAACAATATTTTTAACTGTTTCAATCTCAGCTCCGCAATCACACGCTGGGACTCGCAATCACATTCCACTTGAATAACATATTATTACACCTTCCATGACCCGTCCTAAGACGATCCAACTTACACCAAATTTTTCTTGGTTGTGTAAAGCCAGGAACTTCAATCAAAGGATCATCTATTATTGTTTCTTAAACACTTCACATTCTAACCAAATAGATTTCCAGAGGTCATTAATCGAAAATGGTTGATTTAGGAAATCTTCTTTCCAAATTGGACTACGTGATTTCAATCTATAAGATGGTAAGTTCTGAAGATCTTGAGTAATTAAATATAAATTACGAAAATTTTGATATTTATCCCAACACCGTTTTAACGCCAATTTTCTTCTTAAATGACGAGGATACATATTAGCCAGGATGTTGAGCCAAGGAAGTGGAGTAGATTTTACTGTGCCCGTAATAACTCGAAGTGTACAATTTAACTGAATATCTACTTTACCAACATGTACGCTGTTCATCCAAACTGCACTACAATATTCAGCAGCAGAGTACACCAATGCAAGAGCGGACGTACGTAAAATGTCTGCATGCGCTCCCCAATTTGAAAAAGCCAACTTCTGTAAGATATTACTTCTTGTTTTAATCTTCATACGCAATTTATCAATATGTTGTTTATATGTTAACGATGTATCCAGAGTAACTCCTAGGTATGTTGGATTAAAATTATGTCTTAGAACGGTAACATTAAAAGTTACTACAAGTTTTTTATGTTTTTCGTTATTCTTAAGATGGAAACAAGAAACTTCTGACTTAGATGGGTTAGGACATAACCTCCATTTTCTAAAATAATCACTCAGAATCAATAGATCTTTGTTTAAATTAACTTCAATTTGATTAAAATTATTGTGTTGATAAGCAATTGCCATGTCATCAGCGTAAATGAATTTTCTAGAAGTCGTATCTGGTAAATCACTTGTATATAGATTAAAGAGAAAAGGAGATAATACCGATCCTTGAGGTAAACCGTTATATAATATTTTAAATTTACTACTTTCTCCATTGATAAAAACTCTAAATTTACGATTTGTAAACATATTTTCCATAAGTTTAATTAAATTACCATTAGGCAACACATTATATAATTTTAAAAATAATATGAAACTAATTCCTGTTTTCAAATTCTTTTGAAAACCATTCTCTATATAATTTGTTAAAGCTAAAACTTGATCACAGCAATTACGATTTGGTCTAAAACCAGCTTGCTCTATGGGAAAGATATTTTCCATAATTGGAGAAATTCTGTGATATAATAATTTCTCTAACATCTTATAACATACTGATAATAATGAAATTGGTCTATAACTGGAAGCAACATCTGCTGGCTTTCCTCTCTTCAAAACAGCTACAACTTTTGCCTTTTTAAATTCAGTAGTAACAATACCATTATTTAAAATATTATTATAGACACATAAAAGCCAATTACGTCCTAAAAGACCTAGATGTTTAATAAATTCAGGATAAATTACATCAAAACCAGCAGCCTTACGAATCTTTAATAACTTTTTCACTATATCCAATTCCTCGATAGAAAAAGGTTTTGTAAGATCATCATTTTTTGTATTAATAGATTTTCTTTTCTTACGCAATAATTTCTTCATATTTTTGATTTCTACTTTATTTAACTTTATCATATTTGAGACGTCCACTAATCTTGAAGCTATGGTATTAGCGCTGATTTTTGATTCTAAAATACTACTTTGGGTTGCCGCTCCTAGTTTTCTTCATAGATTCCAGCTGATACGACTAGAATGTGTGAAATTCATGTTTTCCATATGACGCGACCATTTAGTCTTTCTTTCTTGATTTAATAAAGTTAATAATTCATCAGCAATTTCTGGACTAGGATTTTCATTGAAATTTCTATATAATTCATTTGTTCTTTCATACCAGCATGGAATGTATTCCTTACGAAAACCTCTTGCAATGTATCTGTTCGCTGCCCCTTTAATGATACCCATAAACCTAATATAATTTTTAGGTAAAGGTGGTACACATCACATCATGTGTGACGTAAACTCATAAAGTGAAATTTGTACCCGAAGTTATCTCTCCACATCTTTTTACTTATTTCAGTACATTCATCGTTGTAATAGTATTTTACTTATTCAAATGACTGTCTATAAGAAATTCAATAATAAAAATGTAATGCAATTCGAAACGCATTGCTATCTAACATTGAATTATTTTTAATAAGATACCTATTATGTCGTAATTTAAATTAATTTAAATTTTACTTGGGCCCAAATAATCCAGTTATTATAAATAATGCAAAAAATGTCTAACCTTCAAACATAATCATAAATCACCATTTGCTGAAACCCTATGTCAAAGCAGATTTGACACGGATGCTAGAATGAGACGTCATACATGCATATGTCGTTAGTCGACTGCTCTGTAAATTAGACTATACTTATCTGGCGTTACATTTATATTCAAATTTCTATAGTTCATGAAAAAAACACAATAACTTCTTGATTGAAATAATTCCTTTTTTATTATTCAACATATAATCATTTATCACTTAACTTTAACTTAATTTTGCGTAATTTCCTGTATTTGAAATTTAACGACATGAAAGAATGAATATTTTCAGGAAAATAATAATTAATTATTTATTTGCATATAAATCTAAATTCATCAAACCGGGATTTGGGAGGTAGAGGAGTTCGGCAAGGCGTGGCTTTTACTTTCTTATATGTAGTATAAGGAAGTATTGTGATGATGAAAATTTTCGACCTCGAGATTTTTGCAGATGTCCACGTTTTGATGTCCCCTGATACCGAAAAAGTGGGTTTTAAAAAATGTCTCTTTATCCCCCCCCCCTCTCTCTCTCTCTTTCTCTCTCTCTCTCTCTCTGTGTGTGTCGTTACAGGTATCATTTCCAAATTTTGTATTTACGAATATAATCTCCCTCTTGAGATCTTATTAGATTTTCAGTAAAATCGGCATACCGGAAGTAGTAGTTTACTTCAGTGAAGAAATTGAATTTTGCCAATATCTCGTCAACTACTAAGTTTAAACAAATTAATAAAGAATTCATATGTACTCAAAATAAAATTTGAGCAGAATTTTATTAAAAAAGTTTTTCGAAATTCCTACCGGAAATAGGTCGTTTACTCTTATCGAGAATCAGTTTTTTGCGAGTATTTCGCAAGCCATGCTTTTTAGACAGGGTTACGAGTATAAAAGTATTTAGAAACTTAATTTTCAATACCTTTTGTATAAAAAAAAATTCAAAATTCGGACCGGAAGTAACACTTCTACTCTTAGCGAGTAGCCTTTTTTCAAATATCTCGCAAAGTATGCATTCTATAGAGATTTATTAAGAGAATAGAAGTATTTAGAATAGGATTTTGAATATTTTTTGTATAAAAAATATTCTTAAAATTTGAACACCCACAGGTTTATTTTGAAAGTATTTAAAACAATTCAGAACAACTTGTGTAAAATTTGAAACGCTCATACGTATAAGAAAGTCGTGTGATGGCCACACCTGATTCTTTTACTTTCTTATACGTTGTATAACGAAGAATTGTGACTTTTGCAGATGTCCTCGTTCCCTAATACCGAAAAATATATTGAGAATACAAGTATTTAAAGCTTGATAACTTGATTTTGCATAATTTTTGTGTAAAAAAGATTCAAAATTGGATGTTGACTCCTACATAATAGCAGTTTCTTGCAAAGATTTTCCAAATTACGCATTCTATATAGATTTATCAACAGTACAAAAGCATTTTGAACCGATTTAGATTTATTTTGTATAAAAAAAAATTTAACCCACATTAAACATATTTAGACTTGGATTTGAAATAATTTATGTATAAAAACAAATTCAACATTCGTATCGGATGTAGCACGCAAGTTTATTCCTACATACATAATAGCAGTATTTTGCAAATATCTCGCAAACTATGCAGTCTATACAAACTTGAAGTAATATACTACCAAATTTTTTTGGAATATTGGAGTATTTAAAACACAATTTAGAACAACTTTCGTATGACAAATTCTGAACTCACATAGGTATAAAAAAGTCATATGGTGCCCACACGTCATCTTTGTTTACACTATACAGTGAAACAGTTTCTCAACATGTTATATAATATATGATAATGTAAATCTATGTATGTCGCTAAACAGGAGTTTTTATAAAATGAAATTATTCTTCTATAGAACACTAATTCCACAAAATCAATACATTACTTTTTATTAGTAATTATTAATTAGAAAAACCATATATTTTGTCTCCTGTATCGAAATACTATTAGGCTTGTAGTCTAACAGTATATTTATGAATTTATTAAGTAAGGTTGCTGGGCTTTTTCCCATTTTACCTGATCACAAATCTTCAAAGTAAATAACCAGGTGGTCTGTAAATTATTTCTTTTTGGTATACAAGCCGGCCAGAGATTAACTTTGCGATATTTGTTTAACCCGTTGTCTTGTCTACCTTTTGAAAATTTATGTGCCGATCTTTTTTTTTGTTACTCTGTTTTCTTTGACCGTATAGAATATGCTAATATTTCTTCAAATGTAACCTGTTAAAATTGGTATGTAAGTCATTTATTTGTGTAATGGAAACTTATATAATACTATTTAGAAATCCTAATGTTAAGTAAAATTAAGTAAAACATCACCCAGAGTTCAATAAGATATATTAATACTAAAATTAGTTTGCTATTATTATATATAGGGTATTATCATGTGATGCAAATTTGTTACTAATGTCTTTTGTATCCCCCATCTCATAAATTTGTGTATATATTGCACTAGTGGAGGGGATAATATACTTGCAACACATATAATAAATAATATACCCTAATGTACTCAAATCTTGTTATTTGTATTGCTAATAATATCTCCTCTCTTACCTAGTCATTCAAATTTACTCAATTAATCTCAGGTTATAATCTATGATAATGATAATGTACCACTCAGTATATAATATTTTAAAATCTTTGCACCAAAATTAATGTACTCATATGCTATAATAGGTTTCTTTATTTCTTTTATCTATGCCCAAACACTACTCAGTTTTATTCTAAATCAATTTAATTAATTCTTTTTTTTATAATAATAATATTATTTAATGCATTTAGAAATAAATATTAATCTCCTAACTCTTTCAAATATTAATTACGATTCATCACTTCCTTATGGTATGACTTTCCTATAAATGTAACTAGTTTTTTTTTTTAACCGCGCAGTACTAGCATTTCATTTACTTTTATAAAGATGTCGCTTAGGTATTTGCCGTTATACACTGCTACATAAAAATAACAATTTAAATGTTTCTAATAATCTTATTATACTTATTCTTATAATGAAGAGAATATTGCTGCTAATAAATTATCCCTCTTATAGGATAACAATAGTACGGTATGTATACTTTTCCTCTCACTATAAACTTTATAATGCTATTTTATTTTTGTTTACTTGTAGGTCATTGACTTATCTGCTTCTATGTTCGTAATGAAAATGTCTAATACAATGTTACTATTTTACCAAATAAAAAGAAGAATTTCACCACAATACTAGTTTAATGACAACAAATATAAAAATCTTGATTCGAAAATATACATCCAAAATAGTTATACAACATGTACATAGATTGTTAACCTGTCTAATCGCACCTGTACGTTTATTGTTATATGAAGGATGTCAGCAAATGTTATTTATTCAAAAGGTATGTACCAAAATTCAATTCAATGTATCTTTTCCAATTTAGCATGCATTATACGATGCAATTTAATTATCTATAAATAACCTTCGTCTATAAAATATTAAACAAGTTGAAGGTATGTTTTAGTACCAAGGTCATGTCAATTCATTTATATATGTGCATATTCTGTATCTTTTTATGAAAATAGAGATTTAATCTTTTAACAAAACGTATTTCTATACTTGTTTTATACTAGTCAACAATTCTAAATAATATTTATGACTTTTACTCAATATACAATTTAATAAATTCAAATTTTTCCTTATTTAAAAATTATACAACCTCTTGTTAATATTTTTCTTCTATCTCTGGTTTGTTTAAATTATGTTTTCCTTTTTTTTTCTCACAGGATCTTCCTGGACTCGTTCTGTGCAACTGGAACTCTCTGGAAACTCTCCTAGCACGACTTCTTGGTGTATCCTCGTTCTCCTTCAGGATCTGGAACTGCTTCGGTTATATCTTACAGGATGTATCTTGTTGTGTCCTCGAAAACTGCGGGATATCTTCTGGATTTAAATGCAGCTGTACTTCTATCTTGACTTAACACTGAACTAGACCTCTTCGGAAATATATATGGGTTACCGGATCCTCTAATTAATTTAACATTTACTGGAATGACATCAGGGATTCTAACTAGTTGGAACTTCTCGTTTTTATACAATAAACTGGACTTGGATAACTGGAATCCCTCTTTGAACTCACGTGCAACTGATGGATTCAATATTCCGCTCGGACTTGGTTAATATTTGGTAAGTAATCTTTAAATATTTATTTTCCTTATATAATATCTTCTTTATTCATACAGGATACCAATTAATTAAATTATAATGAAATTATTGAATAATTTTATGCTTCTTTTATAATATATTTTGATTCTACCCTCAAATAAATATTTTCTATGCTGAAAAGAACACTTATAGCACCAACTTTCGCGGTTTTAGTGAATTTAAGATATACTTTTCGGAATAAAATCGTGATTTTCCGAAAAGTACACGCGCCTTTCTTGAAAAATATTTTTCAATTTCGTTGTTTGTTTTTCGTCACCAAGACAATATTTCCGTTTTTTAATTTCATCCAATTAAATTCCTTTTCTCACAATTCTTGTTCAAAATGGTATTATAAAACTTTATTAATACGTTTCAGTGCTTTTCAAACTTTAGTAAACCTTCTCTATTAAATCTCTATTAATTTATAATAATGAATTACTAAGACTTTGTACTTCAAAAAATATTACTAATCAAAATTTTCTGTAAATGTCAATTTTGACAGATCCGCTTATTCAAACTTTACCCGCGCAATTATTTACCAAGTTGTTTCCTTCATACTTCAACAATCAACATTAAATTATTTTACTTTACATTATTGTTAATTAGACAAGTTTTACAAGATTTCAAACTACATTTTTACATAAATTATAATATTTAAATCTCCATTTTCAGATACCAATGAAAATTACTGCCACCAAAAACCTGGTCCACTACAACTCCTTCAAGTACTGTTTTCATAATTGACTGCACACATCTTTATTGTAATAAATAACATTTTAAGTATACACAACTGTTCTTTTTTAGTTTAAATATTTTAATTTAACAGTCACAAAGAAAAATTAGTAAAATTAAATAATCCTTCCAACTTGTTCAAAAATATACAGTGCCAAACATCAATATTGTTACTCAGCACATATGCCCCTTTTAAAAAATGTAAATTTTCAACTCGAATCAAAATTTATATTTATTAAACAAAATCTGATAATTCACATGTTTATCAATGTGCTCAAAACAATTATTTTAATCTACTAAATCCTTTAACAAATTTCAAATGAATCTTCTATTATTTGGTAATATCATATAACATTTATTTATAACTATCTGTACATAACAGTGTTTAAATTCAAAATTATTTGTGACACTCATAACTATAAAACTCAACTTTCTTATAAGTCCAAAAGTAATATAAGGCTTTTCTTTATTTTCATTTTAATTATAAAAGTATAAATTTATTTATTTAAATGGATGTCTTTGACCTGTATAAGAAATTTTTGTTCCATTATTTATCGTACTATGTATTATAATCTTTCTTAATGTTCCAATACCTTATTAAAAAATCTATATTTTTATTAATTGCCATCAAACTTTTTAACATTAATTGCATATATGTATTTCTGTGTTTCCTTACTCAAACTTCTTATAAAAATATTATCTGTACTAACTTTTACATAAATAGGTGAATAACATATTCTTTTTATCTGTCTATGCCTCAGTTACTTATTTGCCTCTTTTAAAATGATTCACTATGCTTACTAATTATATATTATTTTCATTATATACTGTTCTCATTCGAACAAATTCCCTTTTTACCTATAATTGACATTTTCGTCATCCCCTATACTTCCATTTATGGAAAGTCCATATTTTTTTAACTTATCGTTTTTAAAGGCTTACGTTACCTATATAATTCTTTTTTAAGACACTTTTGGTCCTATATTTTATATCATTTTGGGTATTTTTCACCCTTTTATAAATATTCACTCTATAATAATTCCATATTCTTATGGTACTTTTAATATTTACTATTTATTGTAAGCATTTACTTTCATCTAACATATTTTATTTTTAAGAGGCTCTTCTTAACTTCTTTCTTTTCCATTTCTTCATCACCTAACATGTTTGTTACATCTTGATAATTATTTTCTAACTTTATTCAGTGCTTTACTTATTCTGAAACATTCTTTTTATTTTTTATAAGGCTCAAGGTTATTTATCCTCTATACAATTTTTTTATCCATTTCATTCCATTTAAATACTCAGGCAATTCTATTTACTAGTAAGATTACTTATATTACCTTCTCTTATGGTTATTTACAAATTTATATACAATATGGGAATGAGGATATAACTTATTTTTTTCTTTAATTAATCATAATTTTTTTTTTTTATTAATAACTAATAATTGTAACAGACCTATAACTAAACTAATCTAATATAATACCGGAATACTTTATGTACATTCTTTATCTGAAAATCTCTCTATAAATTCAAATTATTTCTCGATAAACATGAACTTGTCTGTATACATGTATATCTGTTTCATCATTATGTCTTTTATTCATTTTAAAGAAAACGAAATCCAATATGCCCCTTTCTTATCAATTTGTTATCTGTATCTGGTCATGCCCCTATCTTATAATAAGGTATTTATGTCCTCCTAATACTTCATTACTATATAATTATTTATTTTCTAATAAACTCCAGGTCTCTATTCGTTAAAAACTTTTGAAATTTTGAGATCTACATGTTACTTGGATAAGCAGGTGTTGTAAGTACCTTCAGAAGACGATCTCCTTTCTTATCTTCTGTCCTGACTAAAATTTCCTAGGTATGAATTAGCATGATTCAGAGAAATAATGTCATTTCTCCTTTTACAGTTTAAACTTCCAATATTGTTCTTATTTATGCAAATAATGTGGATTATTTGTCATATTAAATTGTCGTTGATTATTTGTCGTATTATATCATTGTGGATGATTTGTCTTATTATATTTTTGTGGATGATTTGTCTTATTATATTGTTGTGGATGATTTGTCTTAACTCAGATTTAGGAAGTGTCGTTACTCACTTACACAATACAAACTTCCAATACTGTGTCTTACCTATAATTTCGGAAGATTTAATATAACTCAGATTTAGGAAGTGGCGTTAATCACTTTCACAGTACAGTCTTCCTAATACTGTGTCTTACCTATAATATGACCTATTTCAAACTGTCGTATATACATTTTCCCAGTCAATTTTTCCCATTACTAATTTTAATCGGATTCTATTCTGTAAGATGTCCAATGTTACTACTTGAATCAAATTTTCTATATACCATTGATCATTTTCTTGCATAATATAAGTGATCTCGTTCATCATACTTTCAACCTTGTTGAAAAATATCATAATCCCAGCATTTCTTAATATCAATATGTCTGTACCATCCTGAAATTCAAAATCATGTCCTAAAAATTTTCTGACATCTATATCCAAAATCACTGTAAAATAATACACCTTCCTTTGCAAATCTCTATCCAAATAAACTCCTTTTCTCTCAACGAAGTCATTCCCATTTGCCGTTCCTTTAAATTGACTCCAAATTTTCCCTTCTGCATTTCCTATAACACTTCTTATATGTGTTGGTATTTTACTATGTTTAACTTTAAAATTCCTTCGAGTATATTTTACGACTCCTGTAACTATTCCTGTAGTATACCTGGACAAATATAAATCTAAAATACTATCATCTTCTTCTCCTAATAAAAATGTGTCCAAATATAATCTTAAAATTTTTCTATCGGAATCTAAGTATTTTGTTTTCTTTGTTGAAGGTAAAATTTTATTCGTTTTCTTACTTTCAACTGTGTTTAGTTTAACATCAATGCAGTTTATAACATTCTTCTCGTAATTTCCTATCACTTCTTTATTCTCATTTATTTCTATTTCTAGTGACTGATTTCCAATAATTACTTCTTCTTCCATTTTCAATATTTCCTTATCCACTGCTATATCTTGTTTGTCTTTCACACATATTTGCTTTTCCAAACCGTCTTCCTCCCTTTGTCGTCTTCTTTCTTCTTTATCTTCCTCTCTTTGTCGTCTACTTTCTTCAATCATCTTGTCAAATTTACCACATAATTCTTCGTTCATTTGTCTTATCATATTATATATTATCACCATATACTCTGATGTAGATGTCTCTCCTTGTACTTGCGACTTGTCTCCTCTATCTTGTACCTCTCCTTTCTGTTGATTTTCTTCCTGGTCCTGTGATATATCTTCTCCTCCCTCTAGTAAATACACATTCTGTCCTACCTCCTCTTCACTATCACTAGATGATTCAGATCTATTTAATCCAAAGTTACTCTTAGATCTGGTATTCATTTTAAATAACTATAGTGCACAATTTCTTATACTTTAATATATTTTTAACTAACTTTATTACCTTTGTAAAATGTATACTAATGTTACCTCTATTAAAACAGTAAATAAAATATTTAAAGTATGTTGTTGCGAGTCTTATTTTTATTGCCACACGTTGAATACGTCATAAACATGAGCTAAGGAGGGTAATATAAATTACAAACACCTAATCAAAATTAATAAGATAATCAAAATACTATTTGCGAGTCTTATTTCAATCGCCCCACGTTGGGCGCCATAAAATGCACTAGTGGAGGGGATAATATACTTGCAACACATATAATAAATAATATACCCTAATGTACTCAAATCTTGTTATTTGTATTGCTAATAATATCTCCTCTCTTACCTAGTCATTCAAATTTACTCAATTAATCTCAGGTTATAATCTATGATAATGATAATGTACCACTCAGTATATAATATTTTAAAATCTTTGCACCAAAATTAATGTACTCATATGCTATAATAGGTTTCTTTATTTCTTTTATCTATGCCCAAACACTACTCAGTTTTATTCTAAATCAATTTAATTAATTCTTTTTTTTATAATAATAATATTATTTAATGCATTTAGAAATAAATATTAATCTCCTAACTCTTTCAAATATTAATTACGATTCATCACTTCCTTATGGTATGACTTTCCTATAAATGTAACTAGTTTTTTTTTTTAACCGCGCAGTACTAGCATTTCATTTACTTTTATAAAGATGTCGCTTAGGTATTTGCCGTTATACACTGCTACATAAAAATAACAATTTAAATGTTTCTAATAATCTTATTATACTTATTCTTATAATGAAGAGAATATTGCTGCTAATAAATTATCCCTCTTATAGGATAACAATAGTACGGTATGTATACTTTTCCTCTCACTATAAACTTTATAATGCTATTTTATTTTTGTTTACTTGTAGGTCATTGACTTATCTGCTTCTATGTTCGTAATGAAAATGTCTAATACAATGTTACTATTTTACCAAATAAAAAGAAGAATTTCACCACAATACTAGTTTAATGACAACAAATATAAAAATCTTGATTCGAAAATATACATCCAAAATAGTTATACAACATGTACATAGATTGTTAACCTGTCTAATCGCACCTGTACGTTTATTGTTATATGAAGGATGTCAGCAAATGTTATTTATTCAAAAGGTATGTACCAAAATTCAATTCAATGTATCTTTTCCAATTTAGCATGCATTATACGATGCAATTTAATTATCTATAAATAACCTTCGTCTATAAAATATTAAACAAGTTGAAGGTATGTTTTAGTACCAAGGTCATGTCAATTCATTTATATATGTGCATATTCTGTATCTTTTTATGAAAATAGAGATTTAATCTTTTAACAAAACGTATTTCTATACTTGTTTTATACTAGTCAACAATTCTAAATAATATTTATGACTTTTACTCAATATACAATTTAATAAATTCAAATTTTTCCTTATTTAAAAATTATACAACCTCTTGTTAATATTTTTCTTCTATCTCTGGTTTGTTTAAATTATGTTTTCCTTTTTTTTTCTCACAGGATCTTCCTGGACTCGTTCTGTGCAACTGGAACTCTCTGGAAACTCTCCTAGCACGACTTCTTGGTGTATCCTCGTTCTCCTTCAGGATCTGGAACTGCTTCGGTTATATCTTACAGGATGTATCTTGTTGTGTCCTCGAAAACTGCGGGATATCTTCTGGATTTAAATGCAGCTGTACTTCTATCTTGACTTAACACTGAACTAGACCTCTTCGGAAATATATATGGGTTACCGGATCCTCTAATTAATTTAACATTTACTGGAATGACATCAGGGATTCTAACTAGTTGGAACTTCTCGTTTTTATACAATAAACTGGACTTGGATAACTGGAATCCCTCTTTGAACTCACGTGCAACTGATGGATTCAATATTCCGCTCGGACTTGGTTAATATTTGGTAAGTAATCTTTAAATATTTATTTTCCTTATATAATATCTTCTTTATTCATACAGGATACCAATTAATTAAATTATAATGAAATTATTGAATAATTTTATGCTTCTTTTATAATATATTTTGATTCTACCCTCAAATAAATATTTTCTATGCTGAAAAGAACACTTATAGCACCAACTTTCGCGGTTTTAGTGAATTTAAGATATACTTTTCGGAATAAAATCGTGATTTTCCGAAAAGTACACGCGCCTTTCTTGAAAAATATTTTTCAATTTCGTTGTTTGTTTTTCGTCACCAAGACAATATTTCCGTTTTTTAATTTCATCCAATTAAATTCCTTTTCTCACAATTCTTGTTCAAAATGGTATTATAAAACTTTATTAATACGTTTCAGTGCTTTTCAAACTTTAGTAAACCTTCTCTATTAAATCTCTATTAATTTATAATAATGAATTACTAAGACTTTGTACTTCAAAAAATATTACTAATCAAAATTTTCTGTAAATGTCAATTTTGACAGATCCGCTTATTCAAACTTTACCCGCGCAATTATTTACCAAGTTGTTTCCTTCATACTTCAACAATCAACATTAAATTATTTTACTTTACATTATTGTTAATTAGACAAGTTTTACAAGATTTCAAACTACATTTTTACATAAATTATAATATTTAAATCTCCATTTTCAGATACCAATGAAAATTACTGCCACCAAAAACCTGGTCCACTACAACTCCTTCAAGTACTGTTTTCATAATTGACTGCACACATCTTTATTGTAATAAATAACATTTTAAGTATACACAACTGTTCTTTTTTAGTTTAAATATTTTAATTTAACAGTCACAAAGAAAAATTAGTAAAATTAAATAATCCTTCCAACTTGTTCAAAAATATACAGTGCCAAACATCAATATTGTTACTCAGCACAATATATAATATAATACATATATA
Organism: Amphimallon solstitiale; assembly: GCA_963170755.1. Taxonomy (NCBI): domain Eukaryota; kingdom Metazoa; phylum Arthropoda; class Insecta; order Coleoptera; family Scarabaeidae; genus Amphimallon; species Amphimallon solstitiale. The sequence goes on from OY720675.1 coordinate 95,239,203, forward strand.
TATATATATATATATTTCTTCGAATATATGTGTATATATATATAAAAATAATAGCGGCCTGCTAGTTATAAACTTAATTTAAATCAACTAAATAATTTTAAAAAAACATACACCTTACTATTAAAACGTTTATCAAATCGTAATCCAAAATTATACATCAACGACATTCCATGGATTAAAACTGATCCTCCGTACTTTGTTTTGTATTTACTGACTTAGGTAATATGATGAAATTATTATTTGTATTACATTTTACACATGCTCATTGCAATGCGAACTGTTGTGTTTGTGAAATGTTGATATATTTCATAATTTCAAGTTGATATATTTCACACTTTCATCAAAAGTATCAAATATGTCATCGTATGTGGGTTTTTTAGAGTTAAGTATTTTATGTTTGAGAGAGGTGTATAGGTTTTTGAGGTTATTGTAATTTGTGTGTGCTATTTTTACATTATGGGGTACTAGTATTTTATTTAATTTTTCAGAGATTTTCCTTGTGAAAAATTAAATAAAATATAATATAATAAATTTAAACGAACAAAAGTATAAAATATGAGGAGTGGGCACCAAACGACTTTCTTATACTATAATATGCGTTCGAAAATGTTTATATACATATATTGTTGTTTCAAATAAGTTTTAAATTTTGTATCTTCTTAATAAAATAAACTTCTGAGTAAAAGTGTTGCTTCCGCTCCGAGTTTTGAAAAATGTTTTTATAAGTACAAAGATAATTCCAAATGTAGCTTTAAATACTCTTGTGTTCTTAATAGATTTGCATAGAATGCAAGATTTGCTAGATATTTGCAAAAAACTGCTACTTGATAAGAGTAGAAGTATTACTTCCGGTCCGAAGTTTGAAATCTTTTATAAACAAAAATTGTTGCAATTTGAGCTCTAAATACTTCTGTATTCCAGATAAATCTGTATAGAATGCATAATTTGTCAGTTATTTGCAAAAAACTGTTTGTTGTTACCTTCCGGTAAAAATGTCAAAAGACTTGTTTTATAAAACACATCTAAAATTCATTTCTTAGAACTATATACTCTTTAGAAACTTGTCTAAGCTTAGTAGTTGACGAGATATTAGTTAATCTTGATTTTTTTTTAATGAAGTAAACTACTACTTCCCGTCTACCGATTTTACTGAAAATCTAATCAGACCTCATACCAATATAAACATTGGTATTGTTAGATGTAGCCGTTTGACCGCTATCGTGGTCATACACAGACAGACCAGACACACACACACACACACGCGCGGAGAGAGGGAAACATGTATGCGAAAACCCCTTTTTTGGTATCAGGGGACTTCAAAACGTGGACATGCAAAAATCTCGAGGTCAAAATGTTTGTTATCACAATACTTCCTTATACTAGGTACCTCTAAGAAAGTAAAAAAAATATGTGAAATATAATTTTTCTGACACCTCGTGAAAGCAAATACTCTAATAATACCACAAACTAAAACAAAAGGAAAACCAAGTATTCGCACAGCACGACTATAAAGTGAAACCAATCTACAATAATGCCATAGTTCAACATAACTGCAGGAAACTATCAGCTTATAGTAGTTGTAGAAGATAGGAATATGTTGTAAAGATTTGTGAATTATTGTGAAACGAGAACAAATTACCCAAGCAACACGAAATAGTTGAATAAACGTTTAATTGTCGTTTATACCTGAAGTATAATATTGGTTGACGTTCACTGTCTTATCAACGCTAAAATGTCCGCCTGATAAACGTTGAAGTATAGTGTACAGTATACGTTTACGAAACATGTTGAATAATTGTTTATCCGAAACGTTTATTTTCGTATCAATTAAACGCGTATTATACGTGAGTGCAGGTATGTAAAATGGACGTATATGTTTTATAAGTGTTTACTATAATTTCGCTACATTGAAAACAGGGAAAAACCAAATATTTATAAAAAATTTATTATTACGTATGGGCACAGACAAAAATTAAATACAGTTTGTTCAATTTGGTGTTGTGGAATCGTTGCTTTGACTGCTTCAACCAATCTTGACATGCGTGTTAAATCGATTTGTCAGTTAGTTCGTCGACAATTGCGCTTGTCTCCATCTTGCCTTTGAAACACATCCTCACTGCTTCTGTAGGTTTATACAAATAAATTAATTAGTACCTACTGCATTGAAGAGATTGAACAGAAAAGGTTTTTAATATATACCTATATCGATTGTGTCATTGCCGCGTGATTCATTTTTAACGATCGAACATGCTATCTTTTATCTTGAAAAACGTATTAAAATATTGATTACTTTGTTATGACTTACCATTGATGACTTTGTAGCACTTTGTGTCCTTAAATGCGTATTTTCGTCTCTGGGAAGGTGATTTGGGAGCGCTTCCGGCCCAATTAAATGCCAATCCCAATCTATTGGTTATGGTGAATTTTAACAAATTCATGGCATTACATCTAACGTTGCTTCCTCCAATTCAAGCTGTTCTTCACTTCTCTAAACTTGCAAAGCCTTTGGGTCGGTCTATTTGATTCATCTGAAGGTCGTTGCAAAGTATGAATATTTTTCAATTGACTTGCTTGCCAGACCTGTGACAATAATACGGATTGTTGATCCTGCACCTCTTTAATTTTTTCCAAGTCGTGTACAAGTTGTTGCCATTGAAACTGGCTTACGTCATTGTTTCAGAGATTGATGATGAAGGAGAAGAGTAGTTTCTTGACCCTTCGTGTTTTCGGCTCGACTTGCAGAACAATGACCACTGTAATAATAGCAACAAACAGTATATCAATATTTACTAGAAATTTGAGAAACTGTACTAACGTGTAACAATTTTGTTGAAGTATACACACATACATAAATTAGAGGTTTATAAAGTTTGGGTTTAGGTATAGAGTTTAATTTCAAATACTATATACAGTGCGTGACAAAAATCTTCCTCTGTTAGCTTTTGAACCAAAAGGAACAAAAATTTGAAAAAATATAACAAAACTACTATAAAAATGCAATTTAAATAAATAATAAAAATTCTAGATCTCCAAATACCTTTAAAACAAGCGGTTACTCGACCCCTTTGCCATTTAAAATTTACAAAACCGGTCTGTCAAAATTTAACAAAGACACGTAGTCAGTTCATCTACGAGTGCAAGATTGTGTGAACACATTTTCTTTTAGCGGATTATGAAATCCATTTAAACACACGCAAAATGTTCTTGCACCATATCACAAAACAAATATTTAAAAGAATCTTTCCTTTAGGAATTAGTAGGCTGTTGTTTATTATATTTTAATATTTGTTTCAATTTTATAAATATTTATTTTTATCTGTCGATTTAGGCGGCCAAAATAAATATTCTTTTTAGTTAACAGTATTAAAATATTCAACAACATATGTATGGAATATTAGTGATCCTGGTTAGTAATTTATAATATTTTTATAATTTGAAATATCAATTTTTTGGATTTACCTAATAAAATTTTATCTAAATTTGTAACATAAAATACATATATTTGTTCTTTTTATAGAAAAATTAAGGTATATTAATTAAAAATTTTAATTACTTTTGACTTATCTATATCATAATCTAATGTATTTTTATAAATGTAATAATCATTTTTAAATTCAGTCAAGTTTGTGTTTTTATTTGTTACACGTCTTAAATTATTTAAATTGTTATTAATGTTCAAAGTTCTATACAATATTACCAGAAAAAATATATAAATATAAACAGGACAATGCCATTTTTATAGTATAGTTAGGTTATATTTCGTTTCAAATTTTTATTGATTTGGTTCAGCACGTAACATGGAGAAAGACTTACGATATATACAGACATAAATACGATTTAACACAAACTTGATCAAGCCGGAATGAAACTGCGACTAGTACAAAACCACCTCTAACCTCAAATAAATTTAGACATCAATTATTTATTACCAGTTCACTGTTAATTGGCTACAAAATACTTTTGTATCGCATTAATTACACAAGCAGTTTAATCAGAGCACATCTACATTAAATGTAACTGGCAACGGTCATCTGTGCAATAAGTAGGCGCAAACTTCACAAAAAAATCATAGATACACATAAGAAAACAACTGTCATGAATATGCAATACGGTACTTACCTTAACAGCAAACACTTAAACAACAACAATAGCAACAACAATGGCGACGATGCGAGTACACACATTCACTATCTCGTGCAGCGATTATTAGGTACATCGGCGTAAGTGATCACGTGATGAAACCGTTGAAATACTATTGGTTCAGACAAACGGAAAGAGCCGAGTAATAGCGATAATTTTGTGTACTATACACGTGTATTACTCGTTGAAGAGTTTCGCCTAAATTAAGTATATCGTATACTAAAATGAATTATATTGAATGTATTTAAGAATCATTTGCAGCCATTTAGTGGTCAACTAATGCCACATAATTTAAAGAAACTCTGATTTGGCAACTGTACTTAAAAAAATACAAATGTTACACAGTGTTCGTTTAGAAATGGTATATCATACACATTCATTTCACCGGTAAAAATATATACGTTTTAAATATACGTTAAGTAAATACACCATATCCAAAATAAAACCAAAATATGATTGAATACACGTATATTAAACAATAATGCATGTTTGCGTGTTGCTTGGGTATGAAGTATTGAAAAAGAAATAGTACAAACCAATTTTCAATTTTCTATTTATGCCAATTTAATAATGATTCTGAATGCTTAAGTTTCAAATCAAAATATTTCCAAAATTGCCATTTTATGCTACTTTATATATTTTTTGACTTTATTTAAATTCGATTAAATAAAATTTAATCGAAATTAGTTATCTAGCGAATGAAGTGAATGTACAAATTAGTGTTATGAAGCACACAGCAATAACTTTTAAGGATATACATTCTATAAACGGTATATCAACCATTTTGCTATGCTATTATGCTTTTAAAGTTTATATACTCTTGATAATTAATGTAAAACTGCTTGTAAATACTGAGTAAGTGTTAAAGAACGTCGGCTTTAGGTATTATTTATATATTTAGACCCATGTTGGTTCTTTAGAAATACGTAACTCATTCCCTAATCGAAGACAATCTTGCGTTCACTTCTCATATAATGCAGATTTTTTGGAATAAAATTTCGCTAATTAATGATTATAATTGCTCATAATGAAAGTAATATATTTAATTATACAAATAGTAAATTAATACTTGCAAAACTTAAAATATATGAAAGTCACCTATTATGACCTATACGAAGTATGCTTTTTCTTGCAGATGCGAAATCCGACCTGGCCCTTATTACTTGTTACGATCGTATAGTTTTAGTGAAGATGGAACTTACAAATTAACGCAGTATCATTACTGGGATAGCTCTTGTTCATCACCCAAACTAACTATCACTTCCGTTGGCTTACTGAGACTTATTCGAAATGTTTATAATCCAGAAGCAGCTACAGGGGCCATTCGTCCAGTTAATATAACATTAACGCTTCAAGATACAGAAGCCGCTAAGGATGTGGAAGAGACTGTTAAGAAAAACTGCCCTGGTTAGTTAGTTTATAAGTATATAATTAGCTTGAGATATACATGGTGAGAATTATTAAAAATATGTGAACATATTAAATTTAAATTATAATTATTATTTTCTGCTTGCTTCTGATAATTTAATAAGGGAAATTTAATGACTAAGTGGATAGAAAACCTGACTAGCAAGTGGGAGGTAGGGATTTAAAATCTCACGCAATGGTAATTTTTGCAGCTAAGTTACCAGTGCCAAGCATAAAATAATAATATTATAATATGTAAACATAGTATAAAATATACAACATAAAAAACATTAAAAGAAGAAGCACTTATTATATAATAATAATGTTTAAAATATGGGAAATACATTGTTTTTTTATTGCTTCAATGACTGTTGAAAAGAATTTGAAATCGTCAATATGAAGAATTTGTTATCAATGGGATATCTCTTCATGCTTAATTCAGTAACTAAAGCTATCTATTTGGGCTTTAGTTTAGAAATATTATCACTTTTTATAAATTTCGAAAATGCCGTTTTTCAAAAAGAATAATAAATAACTTTAGAAAATATAACGACACTGTGCGCGTATTGTACTCCCAAGTAACGTGGCAAACCGCACATGCAGCCACAACTTCCTAGCGTTTACAGTTTCCGAAATAAAGTCACGAAATTTTACAAAATTTCAGAAAATTTCCCGACTTTATTTCGGAAAGTATGCAGGCAAATGGGAAACTGTGTGCATATTGTACTACCAAGTGACGTTTACACTTTGTCCTTTGCATATACTGTTAATTGACCCTTCTTTCTCCTTCCGATATCAGAATGTTAACTCCTATCAAGGTGAACATTTGTGATTTAGAAAATAAGTGTGTTTCATAAGTAAGCTATCCATGATCAATTCAGACAGAGTAACTTGTGTTAATTTATAAAGTTACTAGTAACGTAGTATAAATTTTGTTCAGTATACCTACACAATGTATAGTACTCACTTTGTTAGAATAAATACGATGCGTTAATAATGGGCGAATTTAATTTATATACCGATTAGTTATTTGCTCTTTAGCACATTTTATGTTCTACAATTTCTATCTCAGGTTGAATTCAATTTCATTACCAAGTTTGACATTACAAGCGCAGTGTAAGACGTTTATAATATTGATTTGAAAAATTATGGTTTTAAAAGATATAGCTTTAACGGAATATGAACTGAAAATCAGCGGGTTTATTTGAAATGATTTTACATTATTTACTTTAAAGCGTTATCAACTAATCTGCATTTCGGAAAACTGACTATGATTTCTAACAGAGACAATGGTCTATGAGGTGTTAATGCTTTCATATAATTTAATTTTATTGTCATAAAAGTCTGTTTGAATTTGATTTTAGATTATTTTCTAAACTCATCTCATTTGCATAAGTTGCAGACGGATCGCAGTTGTTTGTTTAAAACTTGTAATGCATGTTGCTAATGCAGGAAAAATAGATATTGATAGTACAGATTATTATACCGTAAATTGAAACTAAGAAATTTTGGGAATTGGTATTGAATTCCCAGAAAACAAAACAAACAAATAATATCCGCAAAATACGTAAGTAAAACTGATTCTATTGAGAAAAATTGATTTCTTATTCATTCTTGTTGTCTTCACCTACCTATTCTTTGTCTACTAGTAGATAGAAGTAAATGGTTAATGACTTGCCAGTTGTGAAGTAAAATTTCATCAAAAGGGATGAAAATAGATCGACATATGTGTAATTAAGGACTTTTCGAATTTATGCTTTAATCCTGTTCAGTAATGTCCTTGCAAATTGTTCACCATCAAATAGCAGTTCATTAGATATTTCATTTTGAATAAAATTCGGACGGATTATAATTGTTTAAGTAGAGCTTACCATAGAAAAATTAAAATTAATTAAATTAGTAATTAGTAATTATTATTACAGATTCTAAACATAAATATTACTAATTAATAGTCAAGGAGCCGAACTTGACTGTTGATATAACTCTTTATTAGTAATATTCGTGTTTATAATCTGTAATCTGATAAAATACTGATAACAAAAAGATACTGCAAAATCTATATTCCTATAAGAAATGTTCATAGCAACGTGAATCCCAAGTAAACTGAAACAAATTTTAATTTAATAAATTACAATATCATTAAAAAAGTGATATATGGACGTTTATACTGATACTATAGCAACCCTCTTTAATTAATTCTCTACTCTACGTTGTCACAGACTGAGCTTGGGTGACTATCACATTTTTTGGCAAATTTTTAATTAATAATGTATAATTAAGTTTTACAAATATTTTAATTAATTTCTCTTTAACAACTTCCTAATTTGTTTAAAGTGTGTGTATTGTACCTTCAAACAAATTATGTATTTGACACAATTTGTTGTATAAAAGGTTTGAAAACAGTTTTAAGTATGTACTTCAATTGATTTAATAATAATGATGATATTTAAAAGGATAAGAGTGAAAGATTGATTGAAGAACGATTTTGTAATTTGACCATGTATGATTTCTTAAGTTTTGGACAAAATTTGTCAAAACCGAATATCGTGGTTTTGACAAATTTTGTCCAAATATAATTGATATTCCTCCCACTGTGCGTCGCCATTTTAAAGGACTAGTTTGGCAAAGAAATTTACCTATCAAGATAATTAACACATATGACTCGATAACATTGCATGTCTGAGCTTGATAAAAAGTACCCAAACGCCATGTATGTATATTTCTGTAGACGACTTCATTAAATTTTAATGTAAATTTTAAAAGGTAACATTAACAATTCATTGTGTAACTACATACAACACCATAATAAACAATATGTATAAAAAAATTACAATAATACTTAAATGAATCTATTAATATATTATTTTATATTCAACAAAGACGCTATCGTAATGAGTGTATAGTTTTTTACTGACTAAGCTTGATATAAATATTTACTTTATTTATATAAATTCACAGATAACAGCTGCAGATATAAGTAATATGAAATATATTCAAATAGTAAATTACATTTTTGTTTTTTCTACGCTATGCAATTTTATTTCATATTTTCACAATAATAACATCTAAGAAAGACAACAATGCATATCCCCTGAACGGAGTACGAACCAGTCTTCTTGAAATATAGATACATGTGAAATCGTTTTTAAACTTTCTCAAACGCTTTCACATAAGTTTGATATTTGGGCGACCAAATGAAGGTAGCATATCTGTAACAAAGAAATTATATGAAAAAAGTTATGGATTCTATCGTTGGAAAGTGTATCTAATTCCAAAACATGCAGATGAAGTAATGCAATTGATGTAATCAGAGAACAATTGAATCTAAAAGCACACCCAAATCCTTGACCACCATACAAAGGTAACAAGGATGCCATCAAATGTGTAATTAACAGGGGGTCATGTTTCCAACAGATACTGAATACACTACGTTCAGAGATATTTGCAATACATCAATTTCGTGAGACATCTTCTATAAATAAAAGTCCATGGCAGCACAATCCAAATGTCATTGAGTCATAGACGTGGCTTTCCCATTTCATTATTTTCACAATGTAACAGTGGCAATGAAATTAGTTTCATTTTGCAGAATCAAATGTAAAAAATTGATTATTACGTAATATGGACATGTCGAAGAAGAGTGCATTTGCAATTGATCAATAGATAGATTAAAGTGTGTCAAGTAAAAGAAAATGCAGGTATCCATGCTACACGCTTACTATTTAATCTACTTCAATCATGTATACTCCCTTGCAATGTATGTATGTATGTACGTGTTTCCATTACATTACATCTGACGAATTCTCTGTATAATCTGTTGCAATTTCTTTAATTATGTTTCGATTTTTTCGATTGTATCTTTGTATGCAGAACACCTAAACGCTTTTGTTTATTTTGTTTATTCAAGCACGTATACTCTTATACGTGTACTCAAATACATTACGATTGTCCGTTTCTCCGTATCGTCTTTGACAATTTTCTTATTTGTTTCGATTTTCCCGATTTTATCTTTGTTTTCAGTACACAGTGACAATTTATAGCATACTTATGACTGAAAACCACTTTAAATCTAAATGTTAATTATGAATAATGCAAGCAACATTTAATAACGATATTGCACTTTGTGGCTTTCTTGTTTTAAGAAAGGAGGGCTTACACAACGAAAATTCATATAAGTTCATGAAGTTCTTGATGCATAAAAGTGAGTGATCTCCAATTGCTTGCATACCAAAGACATTTGACTACTTGACAGCACATCCTTCCATTGAAGATACCCTAAGAATAGGTCTCGTGTAACTAGTTTTGTAAAGGAAATATGTTTTGAACTTGTCAAACGCCTACAATTTATAGATGTAATCATTAAAATGAAACAATTGATCAATTTAAATCAATATATCTTGCAGATTGCTCAAATTTGTCCGCGAAGCGTCGAGGTTAACTTTACTTCGAGACAGGAATGAAACTTTTCACCGAAGTTTGAATACTATTTTACTTACAACCATAATTATTATATTTATTTGTGATAAAAATTCCGGTAGAAGTTTTGGCACATTGAGTTGTCAGATTTGTGATGTTCTAGCATAAACGTCAGATAAATATACGTCAGTTTTTTTCGGTGAATAGATTATTATAAAAGAAATGTTGAGTAGTAAAGCCTTCAAGGACTGCACTACACTTGAACTGAGGGAGACTGTCCTACCGTAGCAATCCAGATATCTTGGCTTGAATGGAGAAGGACAAAAAATCACTATTTCGTAATATCAGCAATAGCAGGGCGGCCTATTACATGGATTCAAGCTTCCAATAATTCTAATGTAACAATTAATTTTATTTACAACCATACAATTAATAATTATTTGTGATAAAAATTCCGATAAGGTTTTGACATATCGAGTTAACAGTTTTGTGATTGACATTGAGGTTGGGAAGTGAGGGCAATAATGGAGGGCGGGAAGTAAACGCGAACAAAATCACACTTCCAAACTTTTAAAAAGTCAGAAATGTCAACATTGTAAATAAATACTTTTATCCACGACTAAACAATAAAGTAGGTATTATATTAATCACTATTGGTTAATAATAACACTCATAATACCCGGAGGGAATAATGAAATGCGACCGGGGAATAATGAGCCATAACGTTACCATTATTCCCTGCATTCCGACAATAAGAACATAACGTACCCAACGTTGTCGTAGTAGTAATAGACAAGTCCTGCCATTTTACTGACTGTCTAACCGTCAAACGTCATTTTAATACAGTAATCTGACATTTTCGTTTAATTATTTTGATTGTTTTAGTAATTTTCAGTTAGTTGTAGATAAAGTAGTGTATACTAACTCGCAATAATGACTATTATTCCCTCGAGCTGAGTTACTCCCTCGCCGCTTACGCGGCTCGGTTCGTAAATTCGGCTCTCGGGAAAAATAACTGTCATTGTGACTCCTTGTATAAACTACTTTTATTTACAACCAACATTACGCGTATGGTTGTAAATAATAGTATATTATACTATAAGGGAGAGAAATGCGTTATTTTGGCAGAGGTGCAATTTGAAGCCTCTTAATCTTATAACTAAATTTTAAAATACTTTTTTAAATATGTCAATTGTAACTGGAACATTAATTAAAAATTTAAAATGTAATAATAGAAAACAATAAATACTGAATACTTAATTTAATTCTTTATTATAGATACTACAAAACTGACTGACTACACTGCTGTTTGCATAAAACATTTTCATGAAAATGATATTAACAGTTCAGGCAAGAAAATTAAATTAAATGAATGAACACTGCCTTCCGTTATTGTAAATTTTAACGTTCCACAAGTAAACTATGCATCAGTACATAAAATAATTTTTAGGGCTTCCATGAATCTAGCATTTCAATGTATCTTCTCCATGTACTAGCTGCAGAGACGATTTTGATTGTAGTAACTCTAAATTCGTTCAACAGGTTAATGTGTTCGAGCTTCTTTCTTCTATTGGGTTTATTGTTTTGAGACTTGTCACAGATAATTTTGCAGCAAATGTAAAACTTTTCAAAATGCTAGGTAATGGATAACTTAAAAATTCTCTTCCACACCCTTTTTTAGCACCACTACCATTGTTCTTTAGTTTTCATTTTTGCCATGCTATAAAAAATGCGAGAACATTATTTTTGGAAAGTGATCTGTATTCAAGTGAAGGTCTTGTTACATCAGGTTTTTTAAAAAAATTACATGTTATTCAAAAAGATTTGCTGGTAAAGCCTGTAAGATTTTTAACAAGAAAACATTTATTTCCCACCAGTTTTGAAAAGATGACGTTTTACGTGCAATTCAAATATTTTCACCAGTCGTAAGTTGTTCTTTAAGGCTTTTGCAAGAGAATAAGCATCCACAGTTCCAAGATGTAGATGATACCATCAAATATTTAGAAACCATGTATACTTTCTTTCAAGTTCATAATGTTAGGAGTAGAACTCATTATATGCATGCATTAACCAGCGCTGTTGCCCCATACATTGATATTACAGATGAACGGCGACACTGGTTGAATATTACATTTCCAAATTATATAGCCGATATTCAAAAATCATCTTCGTCCGTTGATTTGGCAGGTTTAACAAACGAAACAGCTCATGCATTAGTATTTACCGCAAGAAGTACCTACCTTTGTGTGAAATTTCTTCTACATCAATGTGGGTTTTATTATGTCTTAACAAGAGCATTTAGTTCTGATGCTGTCGAAAGCATGTTTTCACATGTTAGACTTAAAGGAGGTGCAAATGATGCTGCTGATGCCAGAGCAGCAGAATATGCTTTAAGACAAATATTGCGGTGTGGAATTGTGCTTCTAAATCATCAAATACAAATAAAAGCATCAATTATGTTAGTACCGCAACATTTTCAGGATCCAAGAAATCTTCTAAAAATTCAATACAAATACTGTACGACATAATTGATCCTGAATTCATTTTACTTTTCCCATTATTAGAAAAAATTAGAAATTTAAGTAAAACCGTTATTCCTAAAAACACTCTGCTTCTGTTGCTTTTCTGGGGAGTTATATTGTTAAAAAATTAAATGAAATTTAATTGTGATTACTGCCTGTGTCCTCTATTATCTATAGAAATTCCTGGACCTTTGGTACGGTTAATTCATCACTGAAATTATAAAAAAATCGCCTACCTACACAATAACTTAAGTTTCAGCGTACTTTTTTAATTCTATTTTGTTCTGTTTGTTCATTTTAATATTACTAATATTACTTATTGTAAAATTTATGTTTAAAGTACACAAAGTCCTATTATAATTTTATTATAAAACACAACGTTTTTTATTTTTTAACCTATCAATAAAAATTCAGCAATTATTTCCTTTACTACTACTACTAGATGACGCCACATACTGATAAATATTTTGAGGTTACAAGAATCAAAATCATCAATGTAAATCGAAGTTATGTGACGGCCTTATATCGTGCAGCAATGTCAGATACACTTGGCCTTGGTTCACGTTTACTTCCCGCCCTCTATTACTGCCCTCTTTTCCCAACCTTAGTGTCAGTCACAAAACTATCAACTCAATATGTCAAAACAGGTCAAAACCTTATCAGAATTTTTATTACTTATAATTACACGAGAGCTTTCAGTTTCCGGATAAATTTTCAGCTTTTAACGAAAATTTTTGTTGCTAGGTAACTGTACGAAACAAATTGCCTGATAAAACGACGAGTCCGAAGGACGAGTCGTTTTATCGATGAAGCAATTTGTTGAGTTCAGTTACCATTTAGCAACTAAATTTGAGTTTAAAAATGAAAAATTTATTCGGAAATAAAAAGAAAGCTCGAATGTAATTCGGTAAGATAATTTACTAAATGTGTAAACAATTACTGAAAAATTTGGTACATAGTAATCATACTATTTAAGAATACAGTTATTAAAAACACAGTTCTTATACATTTTGTGAAGATTACTTGAATGAGTTTGCAAATTTTGTCATAACAACACTTCACAACGAACACTATGATGATAAAGTAAGCAAATTGAAGTCCGGTCAACCAAAGATAGTACGCAAAGCTTAGGGTTGCGTCGTCTTTGACATTTCATGTTGATAGTGAGTTCGTTGATTTTATGACATAACGAACAAACACAAGTTGTTGTCAGGCCAACCAAAGGTAAACCACCTTTTTTGCCGATATAAAAGTTAAAATAAACTTTTATTGCTGTCAAAGTGACAAAACAATTCCGACTTATGGGTTTTTTTACACATGCATTAAATTATCACAAATAATAGTGAGTTTGGAGTCACACATTTTCCCTTATAGTCCGGGAGGTAGTGTTGCATTTTAGGTAGTGATTTTACGCCGATCGACTGTTATCCTTTTCGATACGTATGTTATTACTAAAGGGCGAAATATATGCAAAGTGCATATATTTGCATATTTTGCATATTTTAACAAATTTCACAAAAAATTGCATATTTCGGCAAAAATAAAATTTGTGTGCATATTTTTATGTTTTTCGTTTTATGAAAGGATTAAGTGCGACCCTGTTTAGGAATTTCCAAGTAATCAGCTTGCCTAATGGAGAGCAGATGTGGTCTATTCTTTTATATTTATATTGTATAGTTTTTATTATTATATGGTTTATTGCCGGCATTTATTGGGTGTTTAGGAATTTCCAAGTAATCAGCTTGCCTAATGGAAAGCAGATGTGGTCTATTCTTTTATATTTATATTGTACAGTTTTTATTATTATATGGTTTATTGCCGGCATTTATTGGGTGTTTAGGAATTTCCAAGTAATCAGCTTGCCTAATGGAGAGCAGATGTGGTCTATTCTTTTATATTTATATTGTATGGTTTAGTTTGTCGATAGATTCCAGTGTGAAAAGAGTGATTTCGAAAATATTTTATTTCAAACGCCTAAAATGCCGAAAGCCGCTTCGTGGATTAAAAGTTTTCCTGAGTTGGAGTTTAGTGGGGATAAAGTGTTTTGCAAAGTTTGTGCCAAAATCATTGTTTGTGAAAAGAAGTTCCAAATTGATCAACACTTGAAAACAGCTATGCATAAAGCTAAGTTGCAGAAAAATAAATCAGTGCCTGTTCAGCAGTGTGTGCAAACCGCATTTCAAAATGTCAAACCAAAGAGTGAGGTGTTTCATAAAGACTTATGCAAAGCTTTAGTCGCAGCAAATATACCTTTGAAGAAACTGCAAAATACACAATTCAGAGATTTTTTGCAAAAATATTGTAATCAAAACATCCCTGACGAATCCACACTTAGAAAGAAGAATGTGCAAACAGTATACGAAACCGTAATGGGAGAAATTAAAGTTACACTGGGCGATGAACATTTTTATATTATTGTTGATGAAAGCACAGACTCATGTGGTCGATATATCGCACATCTTATGATTGGAGGGCTTCAAGAAAATGAGCCAGGGAAACCATATTTAATATCTTCTAAACAGTTAGACAAAACAAATAATGCGACCGTAACTCGATTTATTCAGCAGTCTCTATCAATTTTTTTTTTACCAAATCCAGTTCCAGTAGAGAAGTTTTTAGTGTTTTTGTCTGACGCAGCGCCGTATATGGTTAAAGTAGGCCAAAACTTAAAAATATTTTATCCCAGTATGGTACATGTCACTTGTCTTTTACACGGGATAAACAGAGTTGCAGAAATTATTAGAACAGCATATCCCTTGGTGAACAAATTAATTTCAAATGTAAAGAAAGTGTTTTTGAAAGCACCTCTAAGAGTGCAGATCTATAGAGAGAAATTGCCAGGAGTTTGTTTACCTCCAGAGCCCGTAATTACTCGATGGGGAACATGGATTAAGGCCGCGATATTCTACGCAGACCATTTTGAAGCCATTAAAAACATAGTTTTAGATTTAGAAGACAATTCGCAGTGTGTAGTGCAAAGTCAAGCATTATTCAAAAATGTAAATTTAGCTAAGGAACTTGTTTTTATTAAGGTTAATTTTAGTTTTGTACCAGATATAATAACTTCGTTAGAAAGTAGGAATATAAGTTTAAGAGAATCAATTAATATTGTTGAAACTTTTTCCGACAAATGCAAAAAAGTTCCCGGTGATGTAGGAAATCAAGTAAGAAGGAAACTCGAAGTTATTGTGGGAAAGAATGAAGGCTTTAAGTATTTAATGGAAGTCAAAAATATTTTTGATAGTAAACCATCCAACGAAGTAATACCTTGGCCTTATAACTTACTACCCAAATTAAAATATTGCCAGATCACATCGGTAGATGTTGAAAGAACTTTTTCTTTGTACAAACATATTTTTACAGACAGACATAATTTTTGTAAGAGTCGGCGTTTCTTTATTTCCATTTTTCCATGTTATATTCAAGGCATATAATTGCATATTTTGACAAATAAATGCATATTGTTGCATATTTCAGAGAAAAACGATGCATATATATGCGCATATTTTAACTGAATTGACGTGCATATATTCCGCCCTTTAGTTATTACTAATAACTAAACCAAGCGTCAGCTGACGCACCCGCGGTGGGTGTAGTTGTAAGAGGCCGCGAAACGTGAAAAAAAAAGAATTAAATAGAGTCATAGTACGCCGGTTGGTTTTTTTTTATAAATAGTTGACATCATAGTAAATTGAAATAAAATCGTCAGCTGCATCGTGGAGGGGGGATTATGCGTCAGCTACGCGCATGAACTTGTATAAAAATCACTTCAAATAAAGTAATAGTACGCCGGGGGATTTATTTCTTTATAAATAGTTGACATCATACTGAGTTGAAATAAAATCGTCAGCTGCATCTTGGAGGGGGGATTATGCGTCAGCTGCGTGCATGAACTTGTAAGAAAATAACGTCAAATTAGGTAATAGTACGCCTGACGAAAATTAACTAGGATATTGTTTACATAATTGAAAGTAGGAAAAAAATCTGCTGTGTGTATAGTGGTGAAAAGACCTTCATCCGACGCAGTAAACAATGTTATTCGGACCCCCTTCATCAAATGTGCAGGGTGCATCTGCGTTTCATTTTGCTAGGTAGACCATAAGGGATTGTACATACGCATCTCTTTCACATACGTGACAGTTTCGAGTGTACTCTTTCAAAGATCGGACGCAAGTGCAAGTATTTTTAAAATTCAACCGTTTTGTGTATTCTGTGGTAAAAAGAAAGAATTATTATCTTTTACGGAAAAAACATTACAAATTAAATAATTAACATATTAAATAAAAAACAACAAAAATAAGTTATGACCATCAATTTTTTTTTCATATGTTTCTTATTTCATTTGTTAATTCTGCATCGAATTCTAAGTATGTTTCATGTACCATGTCCTATACCCAAACTCAACAGTTATCGAAAAAATTACAATTGAACATGCAGTTATTGATATGTTCAATTGTACATTTCTCGATAACTGTTGAGTTTGGATATAGGACATGGTACATGAAACATACTTAGAATTCGATGTAGAATTAACAAATGAAATAAAAAAACATATGTTTACATTTGAAAAAAAAAATTGATGGTCGTAACTTATTTTTGGACCACGCTTTGTACATCAATTTACCATTAAAAAAACCGCAGCTAAAAATAAAAATCGATTTATCCGAGCGTTTTTCCATAACACAAAACCAAAAATTTTAAATGAATTTATTCCAACCCGCGCGTCCTCCCTGTATGTAAGTCACAGTATTTAGATATAGTTTTACACATATTCCTTTTTTCCCGATATTGTCATTCATTTGCCACTGCCCCGGTTGAAATTTAACAATACCATAGTTTAATAATTACGTCTGGGTAATTAGCAGTCAGCAGAGTGCGAGCAGGGGGGAGTACTGTCAGCTGGACGGCTGGACCCTGAAAGATACCCTGCGTAGCTCGAATAATATTGGCTTTTACAGCGTCAGCTGATGGTCTTTCCACCACTACACACTCGGCTGATTCTTGTTTTCATACTTTTAATTATTTAAACAATCACCTAGTAAAATTTCATGCGGCGTACTATAACTTTATTTCACGTGTTTTTTTACAAGTTCATGCGAGCAGCTGACGCATAATCCCCCCTCCACGATGCAGCAGACGATTTGAATTCAACTCACTATGATGTCAACTATTTATAAAAAAAAGTTTCAGTCGGCGTACTATTACTTAAAATTTTAATTTTTTTTACAACTTTCACCGCCCCCCATACCCAGACCCACCGCTACTTGAGCAGCTGACGGTCGGTTGACTGATTACTTGTACGAGATCAACTACTGATATCAAAATCAGCCGGCTTACTATGACTTTTTCATTTGCAACGCTACCTCCCGGAGTATTACGTTAAACGGCCATTTTTCTTTATAATATAACGTAACCAACAAAAAAGAAAAATCATTTGCGGTATCATAAAAATTAAATTAACGTTATGAATGGCATCCTCCGGCAATTTTATGTATAATCCAGTCATACTGTCCGAAAATAGGCCCTGAATTAGAAAATGAACCGAACAAGCCAATTTTTTTATATGATGTTGGATGGGGTCAGCACAGCTTAATTTGAAGTTTTCGACCGAAACCCCTCAGGGCGTTTTCCGCCATCTTGAAAATAAGGGTGAATTCTTGTTTCCTTTGTAACTCGGCTCCTCGTCGTCCTGCGGGGAAGTTGTTTAGATATTTTTGTTCCCTTTTTTATTCTCTATAATTGATGTTATATAACTTTTTCACCTAACATCTGCCGTTCTCGCGATATCGGCAAAAATAGGACATAATTTGGGGTTCGAGCTCGGTTTTTATTTTTTTTCTTCTTTATCGTCACACATAGCCAAAAAATGTCTATTACCAAAATGGTAGAGCACGTTCGTACCTAAAAAATTGTATTTTTGTTTACCCTCCATTTTCAAAATTACGAGTTCTAGTTTGCCGCAAAGTCGGCAAGTCCGTGCGAAGTTTTGATTCTATGGCTCGCTCGATTGAAAAGATACGTTGTTACGGATTCACCGTTCTGAATATAATTATTGAAATAAAATAAAAGTAAATAAAACAGTGAAATTATGAATCACATGTATAAAATTTATTAGGCAACATTTTTTACAGGTAAAAAAGATATTCATATCTTCCTTCTTTTCGACGGTCCTGCTTGTTCATATTGCTCTTGTTCAGCATCCTCTTCGAGACGTGGAGATTCTTGACCTACGTTGTCTTCGACGGTCGCATCCATCCTCTTCGTCTGATTCACTGTCATGTAGGTAGTTGACTTTGGCGGCGTTGTCGCATGTTTGTCCACTGCAATTAAGGCAAATCGTGGAACACCTAATGCCTGCTTTCCTGCACCCACAACCAGCTCCACATTTTTGTTTACATTTACACGATACAAGCTTTAGAAGCTCGGTTGGCACGGGTTCGGCTGTGCTTGTGATTGGTTCTAGTCCTTGGTGTGTTCGTCGCCAACCCCATTCCTCCGGATCTTTGTATAATCCGAGCCAACTTGAAGACGTGCTGCCGTGCTGCGTTCTTAGTTGGTGGAAGTGATGACAGATTGAATCTGTTTTTGGTGATCAATTTTGTGAAGCGCCGGTATCGTAAAATATTGATGTATTTGTCTTCCTTATTACCGCCGTATAGGGCGATGAGGAATCGTTCTCCTGTGGAAGCCAAAATCTCCGGATCGACGTTTTTTTCTTTTGAATAGTTCAACCGATGATACCAATTCCGCATGGTTTTCCATAGTTTTTATGAATTTGGATTTCCCAATATTGAAAAAAGACGATGTGGTATCGCAACCGCTGAAAGCATGAAGGAAGAGTATGTTGTCCTGAATGGTCTTGCCGTGCTTTAGACTAGTTGGAGAGTACAATGCTGCTGGTGTATTTCCTTTCCCTGGTTTTCGGAAGAAGATGTTTGTATTCTGTTGTGCCAGTCCGGTACGTAAAACCAAAAGATCAATGTCTTCGCCGACGATTTCAACGGAGTCATACTTGGACGCTTCTTCGAGTGCCGTGGTTACAATCAAAGTATCTGCGTCCTCGAAAGCCTGCTGAACGTTGATCCCGACGTTTGTAAAATGAAGGCACAGCATTTTTACGAAGTTATCTTTGTTAACGTTTCTTGCAAGGAATTTTTCTTGACTGACTGTTGGAGCTGTGGTCTCGTTGATTGAATGCCTCAATGCAGATGTCCTTCGTCGATAAGCAATCGACGCTAGTCTTTCGTTGCTGTATTGTTTGTAGCACGCATGGTGGACACTCGCTGAATCGACAGTTTGTAACATACGCTGATAATCCTCATGTCCTCTTTTAATGCTAGCAGCTAAAAGAGATTGGACAGCTTTCTTCTTCGTCATATAAATGTCTTCGATCAAAGGTTTTTTGCAAATAAAACAATCGCCCATTTTCACAACGATAGTAAATACGTACGCTCACACTGACATTCGCGAAACAACTGCATAACAGTCTCCTATACAATGTAAGCAAACTTATAAATTTCGATGGTGTACGTAAGCCGAGGAAACCCGAAACCTCAAATTTTAGTTACGAACTTGCTCTACATGCTTCATAATAGATATTTTTCGCTGTAAATGGCGATAAATAGGGAAAAAATTGAAACCGAAACCCAATTTTTTTCCTATTTTTGCCGATATCGAGAACGGCAAATGTTAGGTGAAAAGGTTATATAACATCAATTATAGAGAATAAAAGAGGGAACAAAAAACACCTAAACAACTTCTCCGTAGGACGACGAGGAGCCGAGTTACAAAGGAAACAAAAATTCACCCTTATTTTCAAGATGGCGGAAAACGCCCTGAGGGGTTTCGGTCGAAAACTTCAAATTAAGCTGTCCTGACCCCCTCCAATATCATATAAAAAATTTGGCTTGTTCGGTTAATTTTCTTATTCAAATGTATATGATGACTGGACTAGTATTATGGTTAGAGTTGTTGCCGATATGACAGAAGATATTTTGACACATACACATAATCTGACATTACCTCAAACCGGTACACTGTAGTAGCAAAATCAGCTGTTCACAGGGACTAATGTCATACGGATCTAAATTTTCCCTTATTTTCAGAAATAGCGTAGCGAAAATAGTTATACCTTGTCTTTTTTTTAATGAAATTTGCGTTATGAATTATAACGAAGATATTTATAAGAAAAAATAGTTCACCGCAAACTCTATAATTATTAATTGTACGGTTGTAAATAATAGAAATTTATGTAACAAGTCAGTAAAGTGATACTTTATCGAACGAGTCTGATTTACGAGCCAAGCGAGTGA
Source organism: Amphimallon solstitiale (assembly GCA_963170755.1). NCBI lineage: Eukaryota > Metazoa > Arthropoda > Insecta > Coleoptera > Scarabaeidae > Amphimallon > Amphimallon solstitiale. The sequence goes on from OY720675.1 coordinate 95,260,000, forward strand.
AGCGAGCGCGGCGAGTAACAGACGAGTTCGGTAAAGGTACTTTACTGACGTGGAGCATACAAAATTTTATCGCCAACCGTGAAAATTGTTAATTTAAGAAATAAAGATATAATAACTTATGACAGTTTATGACAGTGACAAACGATTTATTTTTAAAGTCATCAGTCATGGCTACGCTGACAGATATTAGCGGCAGGTAAAGTACTTTATTGTACAGTACGATAAAGTGTTTCTTTACCTCCGTAAAACGCTATGGTAACGCATCACTTTACTGACGGTTGGCGATAATAGTTATTTATGTAACAAGTCAGTAAAGTGATACTTTATCGAACGAGTCTGATTTACGAACCAAGCGAGTGAAGCGAGCGCGGCGAGTAACAGACTAGTTCGGTAAAGGTACTTTACTGACGTGGTGCATACAAAATTTTATCGCCAACCGTGAAAATTGTTAATTTAAGAAATAAAGATATAATAACTTATGACAGTTTATGACAGTGACAAACGATTTATTTTTAAAGTCATCAGTCATGGCTACGCTGACAGATATTAGCGGCAGGTAAAGTACTTTATTGTACAGTACGATAAGGTGTTTCTTTACCTCCGTAAAACGCTATGGTAACGCATCACTTTACTGACGGTTGGCGATAATAGTTATTTATGTAACAAGTCAGTAAAGTGATACTTTATCGAACGAGTCTGATTTACGAGCCAAGCGAGTGAAGCGAGCGCGGCGAGTAACAGAATAGTTCGGTAAAGGTACTTTACTGACGTGGTGCATACAAAATTTTATCGCCAACCGTGAAAATTGTTAATTTAAGAAATAAAGGTATAATAACTTATGACAGTTTATGACAGTGACAAACGAGTTATTTTTAAAGTCATCAGTCATGGCTACGCTGACAGATATTAGCGGCAGGTAGTAGTATATTAAAATACAAGTTTCATAAGACACGATTTTTGCGCACGCGTTCAAGTTTAGAAAACGAGCCGCTAGGCGAGTTTTCTAAAGAACAAGTGCGCAAAATGTCTTATGAAACGTGTATTTTATACTATTTTTTCTATTTCGGTTATTAAAAGTTCAAAAAAACTTAAAATAAGAGACATGTTTTGTTCGAATATTTTAGAAATTTTGCTTTTTTGAAGTTGGTTACTCTGATTTTTAAGTAGAACGTTTTAAATATTTGAATATCGGTGGTGCTATATGTAATTGTGTTTAAAATTCAGACTGATTTATACAATAAATTATTTCAAATTATCAACAAAAAGGACGAAATAAATAACTGTACGCCCCCAGAGATTCGCAAAATAGCAGAAGACAATTTACAAAATCTTTCGTCCACAAACTCTCTACATATTTATCATAACAAACTTTTATAACAGTTGTACTATTCAACATGGTAAGTAAATGTCAATAGTAGCATCCGAAAACTTATCATCCAACTCTGCTTAACAATTTATATTGCTAATTAGTAAGTGAAATGTTAGCATGTGTGCTTTTTATTCTTTGTACAATTTTATTGCACATTTTTGTTACTTTAAAGGCTTATATTTTGACATTTAAATACGATTTGGTTCCATTTCTTTTGTTACCAACTTCAAAAAAATAAAATTAGCGTGCGATAAAGTAATACTTTATGCAACCAAAACGGGTGTCGTAAAGTGAACTTTATAGCACCGGAATAGAAAAAGTACTTTATTGTACTACAGTACGATAAAGTGTTTCTTTACCTCCGTAAAACGCTATGGTAACGCATCACTTTACTGACGGTTGGCGATAAAATTAATTATTACATTAGAATTATTGGGAGCTTGAACCCATCTATAGTCCGTCTCAACCTTATTATGCAGTACAGGTCTTATGGGAATTGATTTCATGGTTGCCAAATCGTCTCATTGTATAATGTCGTTACAGTTCCGGTTCAATATCTGACATTTTTTGTAATCAAAACATAACCTATACGACTGTTTGTCATTCAATTGATGCATACTGCATACAAAAAATTAATAGTAATTTGAAACACTAAAAGGGGAGATATATGGGAAGATGGATTAGTTAAAATATTTGTAATAATATAATCCTTTGGGATTGTTCTGTAAAAAATTATTTAAAATCTAACTGAATATAGTAAGCCAGAGTAAATGAATTAATATTTCAAAGAAACACTTAAGGTATACAATTTTCTTTGTTACTGAATATTGACATCTTAATCAACTATCCACTATAAATTCAGACCAAGACAAAGTTAATCACAAGTTTATTTTTCATAAAAAGCTTTTCTATTTATAAAAACAACTTAAATAATACATATTTATGAAAAGAATAACAATAACCACACACAACATGTACTTTTATTTTTTAATATGTTACATGACTTATATAGTCTTATTGAATATTAATATGTTAACCTACATTGCGTTATACACATTTAAAGACACAAATTCCTCACAAATTCATTTTGAAAAAACATATTTTCCCATTTATAAGAACAAGTTAATAATACATGATAACATTTATGAAAAAACTAACCATGATCATACAAAGGAGTAGGTACACATATTGTTTTATTTTTCTTCATCACTTAAAGAATCTTGATCTGATGATGAATGTGTGACGTTAATTATAAACTCTTCAACATCGTCTTGCAAGTTGGGAAGGTGGCCAATGTAATTCCGCCAGTTGTTCATTGTTACATTCTGATAACCCTTCACAATTAATTGTTCAATATCTCTTTGTTTGAATGTCGTATTGTGCATCTCAACGTAGTACTTAAATTGTGCCCACACCATTTCAGTTGGGTTTAATTCACAATGATAAGGTGAAAGCCGAAGAACATAATGCCCTTTATTCTTTGCAAATTCATCAATTTTGTTTCTCTCATACTTAGACCTAACCTCTGACACACAAGCCAGTAAATCTCTTTTTAACGTGTCATTATCAAGTGGAATATTCTTCTCAGTGAGCCATTCAATAATTTGGTCTCCGTGCTACTGCTGGAAACTTTTCCAATTTTCTCGTGTGATATGAGGCATTATCGAGACCAACAACCGAGTTCTCTGGTATATTTGGAAGCAATTTATTCTTGAACCAATCTCCATATCTATCTGCATCCATTTCGCTATGAACATCAGCAGTATTTTTCTTACAAAGAAATGTACATTCAGCACCAATAACAAAACCTTGCTCGCCTCCAGCATGAATTAATGGAAATCGAGGCCCAAGACCATTTGGTGATTTTAAACCAGTGCTGAGTCCTTACGTAAAAGCTTGTCGACTGCTTTGAACAGTAACGTCAGTCCACTTTTTATTTACCGAGTGTCCTGCATTCACTCATGATTCATCAGTATATATTATAGTTCTACCTAAAAATAAAACAATCACAATCAAACACAAGCAAATAATAAATTGCGTAATGAACATAAAAGTATAACAAATTAAATGATAAACTATACCTTCGTCTCTGAATTTTCTGATGTCTCATAAGTATTTATGTCTCCACCTAATGATGTCATCTCTTTCAATAAGAATACTCTATCGTCGCACTTTTTAAAATTCAAACTCATATCATGTAACAATCTGTAAAAAGTATATGTATGTATATGTATATAGGTTAGGTATCACGTTAATCAGAATTATAGATCTAGGTATGCATACCTACTTACGTTTAAATGCTTGAAAAAGATAATATGCTTGCTAAAAAGAACGATTTAACAGAAATTATATATAGATAAATTAAAGACAATATAAAAGTTTACACACTACGGCAAAAACTGACAATTGACAGCAACGATTACTGGTATATCCATCATATACTTTGCATAATAGAGCTTGCAACAAGGCAACCGGATATAAAGATGTCGTTATTAAGAGACTACTAAAGATAATAAGAGATGCAATATCCCTATTAAACCTGTACTGCATAATAGGGTTGAGACGGACTATAGATAGACAGCCCTGCTATTGCTGATATGATGATATAGTGATTTCTTGTCCTTCTCCATTCGAGGTAAGATATCCGGATTGCTATGGGAGAACAGTTTCCCTCAGTTCCAGTGGAGTGCGGTCCTTGAAGACTTTACTACTCAACATTTCTTTTATAATCTATTCACCGTAAAAACTGACGTACATTTATTTGACGTTTACGCTAGAACATCACAAATCTGACAATTCAATATGGCAAAATTTTCACCGGAATTTTTATTACAAATAAATATAATAATTATGGTTGTAAATAAAATAGTATACAAACTTCGGTGAAAAGTTTCATTCCTGTTTCGAGATAAAGTGAACCTGGACGCTTCGCGACTCGGTTAACTACTTAATCTCTCGAAAGTAATGAAACACTTTCCACCTCGGTATGTAATATACTATTATTCTCTGTGCAGAATGCCTGATTGTGAGATATTTGCATAAAACTGCTTTTTCTTAATAGTGTTGTCGTTGATAGCTTCTAGATTTTTGGTTTGAAATCGCGTCATCGTTTCTGCTTCTACTGCCTACGTTTTATCCAGACCTCCAGGGCTTCTATTACTGCGAGTTTACTTGTGACACCCTCAAACAGGCTGTTTGAAGTTGTCGCATGTAACTTTTTTATCTCTAGTTGGAATTTTGAATTTTCTTCCTATAGTAATTGGAGCAAAAGGGCTGTGAGATTTGAGAAAAGATGAGAAGTGAATGCGGGGGAGCAATGAGTATGAAAGAGATAGATCAGTCGAAAAATATCTTCGAAACAATAATGTCTGTGATATCAATATTTTAAAACTGTATTCAAATTGGAATACTGTATATGCTTTGGAGAAATTGGCTAAATATTTGAAAAGTGTAGGGTATTTTAATATATTACATATCCTAATAATATTTTTAATATTCATGTTTTACATACGTGATTTAATTATTTTTTATGTAATACTTTTCAGATGTAAGCTGGCGGCAATGGACGAAGCATGAAGAATATCTGTTGTATGATACAACGATGGAAAATTTAGATGCTTCTTATATAAGAAAAATATCGGACAACGATTTTATTGATATTTCATGTTTAGGCGCTCTAAAATGGATTTTACGTGAATTTAAGTACATTAAAATTCAAATGAGACCAATATATAGTAATATTTCTGATACACTGGTAGCTAGATTTCATAGATTTGAACTTCTTATGGGTGATACTTCTATTGGACTTGAGCAAAGTAATCAGTATGTTGTATCTGGTTTCCACACTCCTTTAATAAAATGGGCGCATGATCATAATATAATATCCCATAAAAAGAACTACAAAATAAAAAATATATGTAGTATATGTTCTAATTTACATAAGAGTATTACACCTCCACATTTGCTAAAAAAACCGGACTTACCCCTTTATATATGGGGCGATTGGATATCCACAAGGTGTGAAATGAAGTCTTTAGGTTTTTATATGACTCGCAGATTTTCATTCGAGTCAAATGTTTGGATTGGAGAATATAAGTTCTACCTAGATCCAAACTGCGCACTACTTAAGTTTTCTATAATTACAGCAGGAGAACTCGAATTACTTGGAAAAAATGTACTTGAAAAAAGTGCCACTAATGTAAACTTTCACATTCGCAAGGCATCCGTAACAATATATGACAGGAGAATGTCTGAGGAAATGTCAAATTCCAAAGCATGTAGTATAGATACGTGGGAAATGTATATGCCGTATGAACTAGATCATAATCATGGGTGTTCACAGTTCAATTTACTGTTACCTTCAACGCAATATCAAATTATGAAAGTGGATATAAATTATGAGGGATCAAGTCTCTTATATATGGGTCTTACAGATACTAGTGTATTTGGTAAGAAGATACAGAAAAGACCATCATCGTATCAGGAGCCCTTAATAAAATGTTTATTTGCTGATGGTTTAGGAAACGATTGGGACAATACATTGTTAAACGACATATATTTTAGTTTTTTAAATTATTCCAATACAAATAAACAAAACTTTATATTGACAGTTTTAATTTATATTATTAATTTATTTAATTTCTTATTTTAATTTGGCCTTATAACTTTTTATATCTTTATAAATCTACATGGTTACCCAAAATTGTTTGTTCACTTTCACTATGTATTCGTTGTAGTTTTCAATATTTTGTTAAACAGATTGCTAATTTCTTTAGTGTTAAAGTAAGAAATGTCTCTTTTTGTATAATATCTCGTAATTTCAGGCTTCTAGTTAAATCCTTAATTTTGAAAATATACTAAATTCACAATATAATACCTTCTTTTCACATGACATATAGTATCAAATAAATTTTGGAATCTTCTGAACAATACGCTACTGAATTGGAATATCAATTTGGTACTAATAAATACATTTATATGATTATTCACATAAAACACTCTGAATACCTACAACATTTAACATACTAAAACACTATTAGAAAATAAACTAGAAAATCATTTTATTATTCTACAAAACTGTTCTGCTAATTTTGAAACACAGTTTCCTCTTGGTTTTGATTTTATACTTTGTAGTGTGAACAGGTGCATTATCGTGTACACTAGCCATGAGTTATTTCGTCACAAATAAGAGTGTTTTTTTAGGCTGTTTTAACTAAACAGCGTAGAACTTCCAAGGAAAAGAGTTTGATTTCTAATGGAAAGAAATTACGATATACTGTGCTGCTAAAATCCAAAAAAATAGTAAGCAAATTCGATCATATTGATAAGTTTTATTGAATCTTGGCACTTCAGAACCAATGGATCTATTTCGATAAAATTTTCTAATCAGTTACTGTAGCAGTATTGTTCTAATAGCTATAGACGGGATTGTCAACACGTAGGTACAGAGTTTCATCCTCGACCAGTCCAAACAGAAATGTTTGTGTATAAAAATTTCTGTGGCTGCTACTGTGCTTTGGAGACACTGTAATGCCACACGTCTCATGCACACAACTTCAGAAAAAATGAGTCCACTTGAGTGATATACCAACATCATTAGGTGTTTTTAGGATTGGACCCATAATCATTTTTGGTCGTTGTCTTTGGTTGTTGATTTTCCGGAGTGTCTAGAGTGTTGGTTGTTCCATAGTGTATTTTATTATTAACAATGCCGGTGTTATTTTAGTCTTAAGTGACTGCAATTAAAGCAATTTAATATATTGTTATAAAACAGCCACACAAGAATAATTTGACAAGCTTTCACTATAAATGGAATAGAGAAGTATTTATAGTTTAAACTCAATTCCATGGTTGTGCGATCTATACTCAACTTACACAAGTACCGATTCAACAAAGTGGGAGGACACCTGATTTAGTGTCAGTGAGCTTGAATTAGCATTACAGTTAAAGTTCGTGTGTCTTTCTTCCATGTTAATTATGGAATTTCCCAAACGAAAATAATTTAAATAATTTGGTCTTGTAATAACAATATTGAAAGCTATATTAAAACCATCGTAACATGAAATACATTTTACAAAAATGTACATATTGTATATACACCTTAATGTGGGACAATTTTCCAGTGATATATTATTATATAAGAGGTTTTACATTTTTAATTTTAAGTGTACTTTTAATTTATGGCTTGTACATACATGACCTAGCAGTATTATGTATAGTGTATATAATTTGATTAGATAAATATATTGCATTTTATTTAAAATTAATTTTTGTTTTACACTCCATAAGTTTGTACTAGATTGTAGAGTCAACAATGCAAGTAGTGTCTGTTAAAAATATTAAGATTTAAGAAGAAAAATTCTGGAATAGTTCGCCTGTCCACCGAGAAGTGCAAAAGAAGACATATATTACTACTATTAGTAATATCATAAATATCAAATAATAGTAACTTTAGTCGAATGTATATTATAAAAAATTATAACTATGCGTCATTTTCAAAAAATAAAAATAGATAAATTAGTATATGCTATGTGAAGCTTAGATAGAATCAAATAAGTAACTTTTATTTCTTTTTGTTTTTCATGTTTTGTATTCTTAGGCTCGTTTCCTTTTTTTATTATACTGTAACACTAATTTAACCAAACAATTATTGCTATACATACTTATATTACTTATGGCGACTTCCAACTCACGGGCAACTGTACGGACGCATACGAGTTGCGCCAGATTCACCTCGAGGATGGTAAATGTTCAGGGTGAAAGTAAAGTTGACATAACAAACTTTTAAAGTTTAATACAATTTATTTATGTTTATGTTATCATTACACTTTGAAATTAAAAGTAATAAACTAAAATAATTACCAGTGATTACAATTAAAACAAACTCAAATATATATATATAAAATATATTACAATTCTTTGCCAAATATACAAATGTATTGAAAAATTCAAAAATTCTTGGTAGTAGTGGCATACAATGAAGTAAAAGTAATAACAATATGACAACTGGTTGTCAATTAGAAAACAATGACAAATATGAAATGCAAATCACAATGTATAATTGAAAATGTAATCAAATAAGCAATAGGACAGTCGGGATTACTTATATAGTCACATCAAAAGGCTTGGGATTTACCACAAACTGTTCAGTCAATGCAATTATACAAATAACAACGACGCAACTATGTAATGAAAAATTAAGAGTAAAACTGTTGATATTATATATAACAATATAGAATGTAAAATCAGTCATGTATAAATGTAAATGAAAGCAAATAAGCATAGGACAATCGTCATTACCCATGTAATCCTATCAAATTGGATTAGGTTCACCTAAACATGTACAATCTGATTGAAATACATAGACAATCAACGATGCAACTATGTATGTGTTAAGATGTATTTGTAGTTACATATATGTTTTACACTTGGACATTTTGGATTGACATTTTAAGGTAATACTATATAATTTTTATTCAACACATATTAATGCTTTAACATACACCTTCTTTGTTATGCTGCACTGACGAAACCAAACTAGGTAGAAACATATATGTCTGTAGCTACAAATACATCTTAACACATACATAGTTGCATCGTTGATTGTCTATGTATTTCAATCAGATTGTACATGTTTAGGTGAACCTAATCCAATTTGATAGGATTACATGGGTAATGGCGATTGTCCTATGCTTATTTGCTTTCATTTACATTTATACATGACTGATTTTACATTCTATATTGTTATAATATCAACAGTTTTACTCTTAATTTTTCATTACATAGTTGCGTCGTTGTTATTTGTATAATTGCATTGACTGAACAGTTTGTGGTAAATCCCAAGCCTTTTGATGTGACTATATAAGTAATCCCGACTGTCCTATTGCTTATTTGATTACATTTTCAATTATACATTGTGATTTGCATTTTATATTTGTCATTGTTTTCTAATTGACAACCAGTTGTCATATTGTTATTACTTTTACTTCATTGTATGCCACTACTGCCAAGAATTTTTGAATTTTTCAATACATTTATATATATATATATACAGCTTGAGCGCGCGGGGTATGATCACCCGATGCTAGTCGATATTCTTCGGACGTATATTCGGCAAATGATCTCCGCTAGCTGTGTTCGCCAGATATAGATATTTAGATTTATTTTTCCAGAGTTGTTATTTCGTTATATTTACTGGAGAGAATCTCTAATTTTAATTTCTATTTCAAGGGTCGTTTTTATGTTATTTTATGGTATTCCAGTTATACTTATTTATAGTTTTTTTTTTTACCATGAAATTTCTATTTATTTATTTTTCTCTAGACATCTTAGTTTATTCTGCAGATGTTTCAGGCGGGTTGTTTTTATTTCATTCTAAAACCCAGTTGTACTGCTATAACTTTGTACACAACTACATTATTATTTAATTTCATTAGGATAATCATAATTACGTTATAAGTATTACAATCTTCGCGTCATTATCGACTTAGTTATCTAAGCAATCGTCATCACTTAAAGAGAAAATTTAATTTGTTCTTTTTGTCAATCTGCAAAAAAATAATCAGATCACTATGAGTTCGAATATGAGCAGGCAATGCTAGTATGTTGTGCCGTTACTCTAATATGTATTATCGGACCACGTTTAGATGCGAGTTTACGTATACCATCGGGTGATCATACCTCGCGCGCTCTTGCTGTATATGTATATTATATTATAGAGAGCTAGGCAAAAATTTATGTGAAAATCTATTTTACTAATTGTCTTATACACATATAGTTCATCGATTTTAGGTTTTATATATGCTTGCTTGTCTTTTAGGTCAGTTCTAATTTTCTTCGCAAACTTATTTGCTGTATTAATTTTAACATATATTTCTAACTCTAAATTTACAAGCATTTCTACAAAATTTATAATGTTCGGATGTGAATTATAAAAAAAATTGCCAAATTTGGAATAAAATGACTCGCAATTATTTGTAGTTAATGACCAACTTTCACACTTACCACCCTCGAGGTGTATCTTTGGCGCAACTCGTATACGGCTTTAAGAAGGATTACTAATTCCTAGAATCCGTGGCGCAACTCGTATACACCGAACTGTACATGTATTTTATTACTAACACAATTGGATGGTTTATCAACACTACCTTGCAATTATGCAATAGCATCCATTTCTACAATATTCACAGGCTCAGAAATATACATATTGTATTTGAGAGCCAAATTTTTAACTAAATCTTCTTTATTTTTAATAAATCGTTTGCCTAATTGCCTTTATAGAGTGTATAATAATAATAATAATAATAATAATAGTTTATTCGTTCCTAAGGATACAATCAAATGTATATGGAACAAGTCACAAATAATTACGTATGTAATTGTAAAAGTAAATACAAAAACACACAGGTACACATATGTAAATATAAATAACATTTCATACCTAAAGTAATAATAAATCAAGACGGAAAACAAACATTAAAAACATTTGTCACAGAGTAGCGTAGAAATGTCCGCTGAGCACAGCCAAGTCAGTTATTTTTAAAATAATTTTCAAACTCTTCAATATTGTAAAAGACATTAGTAAGCAATACATCCTTTAGCCTCCTCCTAAACACGTTTACATTTTGTAGTGACTTTAACCTCTCTGGAAGCAGATTAAATAATCGGCATCCAGCACTTATGGGTGATTTCTTGTAGTACATATAATTTACCTTGTCCAAACGTATATCCGCTTTTGCACGAGTATTATAATTGTGATAGTTAGAATTTTTGAGAAAAGAATCCTTATGTTCGAAAATGTATGTCAAGAGCTTCAGAATATAAATTGACGTCACTGTTAGGACCTTACGCGTCAGAAATGCATCTCGACAAGAGTCTCTCGGTTTTATATTGAATATTAAGCGAATAATACGTTTTTGGATAACAAAGACCCGTCCAACGTCACTACATTGTCCCCAAACAGTAATATTAAATGAGATCGCCGAATAAACGAGGGCATAATACACCTGTAACAGCGTTTCACTGCACAACATGCGCTTCAAAGTACAAATAGCGTAGAAACCCTTATTCAACTTTTGGCATATGCGATCTATCTCTTCCTCCCATGAGAGATGGCAGTCAATAATTGAGCCCAGAAATCTCACCGACGCGCTCTCACCCAACATACTTCCATTGAAATCAAGATTTATGTTAATTGGTGACCTTCGTTTGTTGTGAATCTCCATAAGTGCAGTCTTTTGAATATTGACCACCAAAGCGTTTTTGTTACAATAATTAAAAAATTGATCCATCACAGTCCTAAGTTTACAATGTAACATATCAGGATCTGCATCCGACACTATTATATTGGTGTCGTCCGCATACATATAGACATTACCGTGACTTATGTGGTCAGGCAAATCATTCACATATGCTAAAAATATCAATGGACCCAAAACACTCCCCTGAGGAGTTCCCAAGTTTAAATCAAATTTATTTGACTTAGTCTGATTCATTTTTATAACAATTTTTCTATCATTCAAGTAAGAGACTATCCATTTGTTAATGGAGCCCCGAAGACCCAGAGTCGAAAGCCCTTGAAAGATCAAAAGACACTAAGGCCACATACTCCCCCCTGTGTAAGCAATCGTACGCGTATTGGGTGGATTCCATTACAGCTGTTTGACATGAATACCGTTTTCTATACCCATACTGAGAGCGAGTCAAAATGTTATGTTTATTTAAAAATATTTCAATTTTATTGCTAACCATCTTCTCTATTATTTTAGAAAAAATACTTAGAAGAGATATAGGTCGATAATTCTCGATCATTTTCGGATCTCCCTTTTTAATAATTGGAACAATAGCTGCACATTTTAGTGCTGAGGGAAACACTCCCTCCATTACAGAGCGATTAACAATATCAGCAATCATCGGCGATATCTCCAGGGCACACTCCTTGACGAGTTTTACTGGAATTTCATCAATCCCAGCTGACTTGTTATTCTGAAGACCATAAATAGTCCGGCGAACATCATCCACCACAACCGGTCCGAAATAAAACGTTTTGTCATTCATTTGTCCATTAGTACATTCATTTGATAAATTATCTCCAAAGTGTTGCTGCAGATTCGACTCAGCGATGGTGGACAGATATTCCCCAAACAAATCGCAAACATAACGCTGATCAGTAATTAACTGACCATGATGCAAAATATGAGTATCTCCTTTAACAGTTGACTTACCCCTGACACTGTTAGTCAGTTCCCAAAGTGTTCTCGTTTTATTCCCAGACTCATTAATTTTGCAATGATAAAAGTGCTGTTTTTCGTTTTCAATTGCATGATTGATTTGTTTTTTCATTGTCCTATAGTTTTCTTTTAATTCGTTATTGTCACTACCCTTGCATAGCCAACCCATGCGCCTTAGCAAATCCAGTTGATTCTGCAAGTCAACCGAAAAAATAATGTTATGTTTATGTGAGTAGTTATCGTTTCCTATCTGACATTGTTTCCTTCTTGTTGCAGCAGAAAAACACCACAGAAACAAACCCAAAAAAGCAGAGAAAAAAGAATCTATGCCATCGGGCCCACTGTCTAGTTCAGCCGAATACTTTTTAAACAAAAATCTAAATTCATTAATATCTAAATTAACACGCGTGATCGCTTTAACATTTGAATCCAGGTCAGAGCAGGTGCCCGGAGAAAAACCGACAATTTGACCCATATGGTCAGAAAAACCGGTGTTCACATTAGTATCATTAACCATGTCCGGATCATTAGTAATAACATAGTCAATCGCCGAGGAGCTAGAATATGAGGATGTTGAAACAATTCGCGTGTATCCAATCTCCATAGATGTGAGCTCGAATGATTTCAATATATCCTGCAACATTTTAAATTCTAAACTATTACTACATTGGTCTATATTCAAATCTCCACACAAAATTATAGTAGGAAACGCTTGTGTAGCTCTCAAGAACACCTCGCACAACAGAGCAAAGAACGCCTCAAGCGCTACACTGTTCCTGTTCGGTGGTCTATACACACTAATAATGCAGAACTCCCCATTATATACTATGGCTGAAAACTCAGCAACCATTTCCACGCTAAGACTCCTTATAAATCCCACATCTTTACATAATGACGCAATATTATTCCGGACAAAAATAGCAGTGCCACCATGAACATGGCTGCTTCTACAGAAGGAAGAAATTAGCTTAAATTTATTTAAATAAATCGAGTCAATATGCGCTTCAGATAACCAGTGCTCATTAAATAATAAGAAAGAAAAATCATACTTATCAATAAATAGATCTATTAAGTTAACTTTGTTTGAGAGGCACTGTATATTGATATTAAAGATACTCTTGGACAAAATTGAATGATCATCGTCAACCTTACATCTATAGTCTTTTTTACAATTAAAATTCACCTTCAACAAGTCATTTACATTGGATATATTACAACTCACTGTCTCCGGTTGGAGTCCCTTGTCTCCGAAAGAACTTGAATTCATTATGTTGAACCCGCAGCTTTCACTGTTCGATCGAAAAAATCGCTAGATGCCATACTGTTCAGCGTCTCACTCCTTGGAAAATAATAGCGATTCACCCGCACTCCCTCGGGCCACCGGCCACTGTCCAACAGCTTCTCCCTCGCTTCAAATGGCACGCGCACCCGGAACGATGCGAATCTATCTCTGCTTTTGAGGAACAATTCTTCGCATTTAACACTCTCACATACATCTAACAGTACATTCTCCAGCACGCTCTCTGTTACACTTTTGTCCAGTCGCGTAACAAATATCCATGCATGTCTTTCGGATGCTTTGAGTGTAGAGTGTTTACTTGTACCTTCAATAAATCTGTGTTTATGTTTATGTTTTTTCCTGCTCTTATTTTCAACCAAGATAAAGTCGTCGCTCTCGGTCATTTTTTCTTCCCCAGTGGTGTTGGGCGAGTCATGTTTTTCCGTACCAGTTTTTGTTGGTTGTTTGTTGATAGCGGGATTGCTTGCCCGCAGAATTCTGTTTATAGTATTTTCTGCGCCGGCCTGTTGGTCTCGATCGTTCCCGAGTGTCTCCGTCTGCAGTGATATCTTCGCTTGTTTAGGTTTGAGGTTAGTAACTTGATTTTCTAAGGATAATGTTTTCGTGTTTTGTACGTTTACATAACTAGGCTGGTCATTTATTACACCCACCAAACCATCAATTTTTTCTTCCAGATTTTTAAAGCGCGTTAGCAACACCGACGTACTTGAATCGACATTTGTTGCATCACCCTTCAAACACCTGCACTTCTTATTTAAATATTCTTGTATCACACTACCATTCACACTTTCGGGAGCACGATTATACAAGATAATGTCTATTAATTCATTTTTCTTAACTTTAATAACTCTGCACTCGCAGCAGTCATGTCCGATGCCGCCATCTTTTGTTTGGAACAGGTAACATGTCTGACTTACGGCATACAATAATTTTACTACCACAGAATAGAACAAACTTAAATTATTGCGACAATGCTCCGGTCCATACTGCCGTCATTTCACAAGCTACCATCCGCGAATGCGGCTTTCAAGAATTAGAACATCCACCGTATAGTCCGGATATGGCTCCTTGTAATTTTTTTTTGTTTTCTAATTTTAAAAAAAGACCTTAGGGGCCGTAGTTTTAAGGACGACAGTGAGTTGCAAGCAGCTATTATAGAACATTTTGACGGAAAAACTTCAGATTATTTTTGCAAGGGTATGGAATTATTAATTAATTGTTGTAATAAATGTATAGAAGTTAGGGGATATTTATGGCGCCTACCTCGTATGTTTCGCCACACTGTGGCTTCAACAGGTGGATGAAAATAATTTTTATAAATGAAGTTATATTTAAAATTATTTTAATAATAGCAATTATTAGAAAAGTCTTCCTTTTACCGACATCATGCAACTCAGCTTTCCTTCTAAACAATCATGCTTCCATCAATGCTAAAACATATAAATACCTGATTATGTAAAGCTTGAATATTTGTCCATGCTTTTCTCTAATCATTTATTAAAAATATTGCACATTATAGTCAAGTTGCACTTGACTATAATCTAGTCAAATTTATATTTTTTAATTTTCTATAGAAACTGTATACTTTCTTCAGCAGCGCCTTGTGTTTTAAATTGTAATGGCTGCCATACACGTTACGGTCCACCGGAGAGGTTACCTGTGCAGGTACGCCTGCGCAGGTAGACCTGAGCGTGTGTGGGAATAGACCTGTGCAGTTTCTTGAACCTGTGCAGGCGACCTCTGCAAGGTCGAAAATGATGCCAGCCACACACGTTACGGTCTACCGGTGAGGTCTACCTGTGCAGGTACGCCCGCGCAGGTAGACCTGAGCGTGTGTGGGATATTTTTTGAACCTGCGCAGGCGACCGGTGAAAGAATCGAAAATCAATTCTTTCACCGGTCGCCTGTGCAGGTTCAAAAAATGCCCCACACACGCTCAGGTCTACCTGCGCGGGCGTACCTGCACAGGTAGACCGTAACGTGTGTGGCTGCCTCGTCGCCTGCGCAGGTGGCGTCAGTCTTTAGACCACTTTTTTCGCTTTCTTTTCACTGCTCTTGTATCTCTTTTATTCAAAATTAACGCAAGGCCTAACAATGCCAGTGCGTCAACGTCCTCAATCGATGCCATCGCATCACTGACTGCATATTGACTGACTGACACGCTACCGACGTGCGGTTGACTTGCACAGGCAAACCTGCACAGGTAACCTCTCCGGTAGACCGTACATGGAGGTTACCTGCGCAGGCATACCTGCACAGGTAACCTCTCCGGTGGACCGTAACGTGTATGGCAGCCTTAAGCAGTAATTAGTTTTTCACAATCTGAAACCTTATATACCTCTTCTTTGTAGTTCAATATAACTGGGTTTTTTTCTCGCATGTTTATATAATAACCCATACTTCACACAATTCATGATCACAACAACGTTCAACTCATCATCTGCTGTGAGAACTTGGCCTTATTCATAATTTGATGATAACAGTAAACTTTGTCAAATTACACAGTATTAACACTTATATTTTGAAGTTTTCTAATAAATATATCAAAGTTTAAGAAGTCATATTCTACGTTTTCTTTCTTTCTAAAGTCAATTACAACAAAAATACACTTTTCCTTTGAAAATCGTATTGGAGTGCTTTTCTTATTTCTTTGGCTGTTTTTTTTTTAAGTTTAGATGTTAATCTGTTATACATTATACTTTGGTGTACAATCATTTATCTTAAATTACTGTCTCTCATTTTCGTATGTAATTTATTTTTCTGTAACGCTTCTGTTTTTGAAAAGAGATGTCCCTCCCTGTACATTTGCAGTTGTTTGAGTTTGATTGTTGAAGATTTATGGATAAATTCATTTTGAATAGCCGCTGTTTTAGCTTTTTATGCATTTTATTGTTAGGTTTTGATTTCTTATAGAATTACACAAAATTAGACAAAATTAATCACGCCATCGTTGATTGAAGGAATATATAAAGATGCGCAACGCTATAATAAAATTGCGTGTCTTTCCGTTAAGTCTTCCCGCAAACCCCTTGCCGAGAAACATCATCGCTGTCTCGGGCTGTTTCGAATCTCGGACCCAAACGACTGATGCAGTCGCTATAGATCTCGGATCCAGTTTTGGCTACGCTCAGTGTTATATAGTGGCGCATCTTTATGTATTCCTTCAATCAACGACGCCATGGTTCTTAAGCATAACAATGTTACTAATAGCGTTGATTGAAGGAATACATAAAGATGCGCAACTACATAGCTCTGAGCGTAGCCAAAACTGGGTCTGAGTTCTATAGCGATGCATCAATCGTTTGGGTTCAAGATTCGAAACAGCCCGAGACAGCAATGATGTTTCTCGGCAAGGGGTTTGCGGGACGACTTAACGGAAAGACATGCAATTTTACTATAGCGTTACGTATCTTTATATATTCCTTCAATCAACGCTAATAGTTACTTATACACTGCCAGCTGTACATGTGTTACTATAAATGTTTCCAATAGAATTGGTTATTTGTCATCATTAAGACGCCTTAATTTGTTCCGCTTTAACTTATAAGATAAGATAAATGATAGAATACGCATAAAAAAGTTAAA
The DNA here is from genome assembly GCA_963170755.1 of Amphimallon solstitiale. Lineage (NCBI taxonomy): Eukaryota > Metazoa > Arthropoda > Insecta > Coleoptera > Scarabaeidae > Amphimallon > Amphimallon solstitiale. The sequence continues at coordinate 95,277,482 of OY720675.1, forward strand.
GTTTCCTAATGTAAGTAACGCAAGCTTTTGTTTACATTAAGTATCAAATTAGACTTATATGATCAGTAAAGGTATGGTTTTGATTAGTCTTCATAGTATGCGGTATATGCAGAATGTCATTCCAAGTTTATGCATTTGTATATATTGTTATGGTATTCACCTAATAACATGTGTAATAACCTCTTATTTAATTAGTAATGCCATTCATATCATTCAAGTGATAAATGATACTATAATATTCTTTTGTACTCAAAATATTAGTATAAATTAGTACAAACAAATAAAAGAATCGATATATGAATCAATAGATTTAATGTATGCAAAAGAACACAATTCTTGAGTAAGAAATATTAGAAAATGCCAAATAAGTAACAGATATTTAACGTAAACTTGTTCAACCGACGTTAGAATTTCTTTTATAATGATATGATATATTTATGACATCTGTAATTAATTAAGGTAAGTTTTTATTTATAGTATTTAGTAAATTGTATATTTATATTCATTGGATTATCTAAACGCTTTAATATTATCTTTCACATACATAAACATTTATGGTGGATAATCGTTTATGCAGTATCTAATATTGTATATGAATAATAAAAAATGATATCGATAACAACCTTTAAAATAGAGATCTAAATTTTATGTTGTAAATCATTTCTATTTATGAATACCTATATTCATGTAAGTATTCATTAGTTGTCAAATTACTTGGATTACAACGATTTCTCAATTTAAATAAGATACAATCTGGTTGAGAAATAAATATCTTCAAGAATAATTTTAAAAATATATACGACCTTTTAATATAACTTCCATTATCACTAGTTCTTTTTAATGGAATTAATTTGTATTTATTTGTAGCCTTTCCTTCTATATTATGGATGGGTATTGTGATTCTTGAAATATCCTCCGATGTCTTCTCACAAACAACGAACTGCAACTACCTCTGTACTTCTAGGAAATTCACCTCTCTGTGCTCCTATATGTGCCCCTCGGTATGACCCTATGAAGAAATGATGCCTCGACGATGAACTGGAACTTCCTCTCTGTACCTTTGGATGTTTTATGTTATCTTGACGATATTCCAATTTTTAAAATTGTCCAATTAAAATTTTACACAAGATTATTTTACTCAACATATATTATATGCATAGATCTGTTTAGTTATTTTAAATACTTCCTAAAATTCAGTATTTTTATTATTATAATTCTTTCCATGTTTTTAGTAAAGATTTTATGTATTTTAGTGTTTTAAAAACTAGTTCTTCTCAAATTGCTAACGAAATATCAGTGAACTGTCACATCCGTTTTATGAAAATGAGCAGGAGCTTTTAATCACTTTTTACTATTCATTATTCAAAATTGAATTCTTATTACCTTCTCACATCATTAACGTCATTAAGCAAGTTTTTACAAAATGATAATACACATCATAATACAACAATTAATATTCAAATCTCTTCTTTTCAGATTTTGGTGAAATTCAAAGAACAATGAAAATTTAACGACCACTCACTATACAGGTTGCTCATAAAATTTATATAAACTATTCCATTAATTACCAATAAATTTATACTTTAAGTAATAATCCAATATGTCTCTTTTTAAAATATACAATTTTACAATTACTTACGAAATACGCAATAAGAAAATTAATATATACATGAAGGAAACATATAATTATATCTTGTTAGTGTGAACACGCAAACTATATCAATATATTAGATCATTAGCATATGCTAACACATTGTTAATATGTATAGATTCTAGGAAATCGTTGTTAAAAACAATAAACAATGAGATACCTCTATTGCAACCTTGAGAAATACTCAATTAAGAATGAAAGCCAAAGATTTGTAAAAAAATATTCATTGACCGTTCCGTATCATTGAAATTTATTTGTCCGACACCTATGGTTTTATATTCAAACATATACCTACTTTTTTATATTTTTCCCTTATCACAATTATTAAAATCAGACAATATATGCACTTAATTTTAATGTACAGTGGTTTTTAAGTACTCAAAGAAAAAAACATTCTCGGAATAAAATCAGTTAAACCATCTATTTCTGTTATTCGGTATATACGTACTTTGATAAATATCTTCCGCAGGTGTTTTGTTAAATTATGTAGGAAATTCTCTGCATTTTTCAACATAGTTCAATAAATGGCATTTTTGTAGCACCACCTTAAAGTTAAGTAAAAATGTATATGATATTCGTGCATAATTAAACACAAGAAAGGTAAATTCCAGTAACATCGTTAAATAATTTTTATTTATTATTATTATCAATTTATATACAATTTTGAATATTTAATTAAATACAAAAAAATAATGGTAAAAAGAATAATTACAACCCATATCAAATTATAACATTACAGATTGGTAAATGAAATACTATTTTAACCAAGTTTATTATAAAATAATTTATACAATAATATACGTACGTGTGGCAAAATCTTAATAAGGTTGATATATTGGTTATGTGGTAGGTTCCACTGTTATTTGCTCTCAATATATTTAAAAAGATTTGTTTTGTAAATACAAAGTGAAGTAAATTTTGTACATTTCCAATTTTGATTTGTTATTTTTTCGGTGTAATTTCTTATTTCTTTATTTTTAGATACTTGTGTAGGTACATTTATTTGAATTTAGATTTCTAACTTAGAGTTGAAATTCGGTATTACTTCTTTGATGTATTATAATAATATGTTTCTATTTCTATAAGTGTCTTGTTTCTGTCACGTGGGCGATCATTTTGTCTCTATACTGCAACAGCAGAATCAGGGGCGTATCTAGAATTTTGCTCTCGGGGGGGGGGGGGGGGGGGGTAATAAAATTCAAAGAGCTGAAAATCCTATTACTTTATTCCAGTTAGGTACATAGATTCATAGGTACCTGATGAAAATTGAGAATGGTAATGTGTAAAGGTAAAAATCATTGAAAAATGAAAGAGATATTTCATAGATAAACAATACAAAAAAATCTATTGAAATAATATAATAATTGATTAAATTTACAAGATGAAATTTGTTCTTCTTTTTTTGTATTAGCAAATCTATCTATAATAGAAGATACATTGAGTTTAACGCTTCTATGAATAAAAAGTAATGCTAAACCAGTTAAGCGTTCTTGACCCATTGTGGATCGTAGCCATGTTTTCAACCTTTTTAAGGAAGAAAAACTTCTCTCGGCGGAAGCTACAGTTATAGGCAATGTCACTAATATATGCAAACATTTCTTAATAGTTGGCAATAAGTTTTCGTCACAACCTGTAAATGCCGAAACCACGTCACTCGAAATCTGTGCATTTTGTTTTTGAATAGTTAACCACAATTCAATTTCCGATTTTAATTTCAGTTTAAGTAAATCTTTAGATAAGGTTACATCAATTTTGTAAATATAGTCGACAATTACTTTTACAGATTTTTCTATTTCTTCAGCACTTTTTCCAAGACAAATTGACGGTATTAAAAAATTTAGTTGGAATAAATTTAAAGACTCATCATTAAAACGAAACAAAAGATCTTCAGTTACATTTTCAAGAATTGCATTATACAGTGTAATTCTATAATAGTCTTCTGCTGTGTTTGTTACGACATTAAGACGATTTGCCTGTCGATTTGTTAATCGCGGCGTCGAAACTTCGATATCTAATTGTTCATGAATTTTAGATATCGACTGAAAAACGGAATGAAAATTTTGTTCGGAATTAATTCGCCTTTGTTTTAAAATTAATATGGAATTTTCAATAATGTTTGTAGCATACTGTTTGTCTATTGATTTTGTTTGTAAAATTTTGCTAACGTTGACGGTTACAGCTAATACATCACACAAGCACCAAATAGAAACAATGAAAGTTGTTGAAGTAATTGCATTTTTCAGACATTCGGCTTTAGAAGATGTTTCACGATCTTTCCATTTCGACATCATAGTCAGTATTTCCACGATATATTGAAAATTAGTATTAAAAATTAATACAGATTCATGCCTTTCAATCCATCTTGTTTCGCAAAGAGATTTTAATTTAGTTTTCATATTCCTTTTTAAAAAAGCATTTCTTTTTGCGGATGCTTTGAAAAATGCAATTACTTCCTTCATTGTTCCTAGTGAGTTTCTAATGGCCTGTACATTTGAGCTTTTTGAAATTGAAAGATTTAAGGAATGACTGTTACATGGACATTTTACAGCATTAACTAATTTTTTTTGAAGCTCAACAACTGCTCCCTTATTTTCTCCTAACATTAAATTACAGGTATCGGTACCGATACCAACACAAAGATTGGGGTTTAAGTTACACTTTTTTAAAAAATCTAAAACAGTTTCAGCTAAATTTTTTCCAGTTACAGTCGGTTCCATCGTAATATCATCAAATTTCTCGTGGCAATCTATAAATCCCATAAAGTCTTCATAAATATTATTTTCATAAGCATAACTAATTACAAGTGACATTTGGGACTTACGGCTAATATCGGTTGTTTCATCGAAAATTATGCTATAAAAAATACTTTTCCTTATTCTAACTATAATAGTAAATTTTCAAGGATTTCTTCACCACAGCACTCGATTAATTCATTTTGTGTCACACTACTTATATACGTAGCCTTTGCACCGGCTTTTGCTAAATGTTGTTTTAAAATTTCGTCACCACTACCAACTCTGAAACGAATTAATTCTCTGAAATTTCCGTCGTTTGCAATGGGAGAAGAGTTATTCACTTCTTCATCATTGGAGTTGTCTTCCGATTGATAAAGTAATTGCCCACTATCTCGATGTCCTCTTAATGGTATGTTCTGACGCCCTAAAAACATTATTGTTTCCACAATTGGTGTTAATCTTTCCCGATTTTCCATCGCCTGCATTTTCCTATTGGAGTCTACCATGTTTCTTATGTCGTTTTTAGAATTTTCAAAAACTTTGATGAAATGCGCAGTATCTTCAATAGCTTTCTTATGATAATTACTTTGATTGTGGTTAGTTAAATCACCGTCTTTACCATACAACTTAGAGTACTTTTGTAAAGGCACTCCCACTAGCTTATTTAAAGGAGTTGTTTTATGTACACCACCACACCTTGCAAAAATTACACAATATTTACAAAATATTCCTTGTAATTTTTCTGAATATGTCAGCCAATTAAATGTCTCAAAATGCTTTCTAGATAAGTAACATTTTATGTCCTTCTGATTTTTTCTGTGTGTTGAGAACGGATATATAAAGGCTTCCCCGGGAACAAACGCATATTTGATGATGTTGTATTTTTCCATAGACGTCAATTGTCTGTCGGAGGCAGCAAAAAATCCGACATCAATGGTACAATTTCTTTCATTATTTGATAATTCTTCTTTGGCAGTAAGGGCCTTATCAGAGTTATCAGCGGTAGATTCATTACTCGTCGATTGTATGTCGACATTTTTCGAACTAGGACCAGGTTCGTCGGTATCTAATTTTCTTTGTTTTGTGAAAAAGTAATCTATAGTATTACTTTGCTTTCTTTTATTCATATTGTCTTGAGATGAAATTAGGCAACTGAAACCAAAAATTATGTTATTACATAAAATATAATTAGAAATGTTCAACTCGTAAGGTTTTTTACTTAAGTAAGTACCTACCTGAAATTATTATTAAACAATATTAGCCGTGGAACTTTTCTGCGACACTTTCAAAGAACGAGCTTTACCAAATTTTTAGCGCAACACACAACATTCGACGAAAGAGACTGAACTGAACTGGATTGAAATGAAATCAAAATCTATTTAGCTCTTTCCTTTTTTTGTATTTTAAATAATGTGTTATTTCATTCAATTCAAGCACTGTCAAGCGGAAGTGTCCGGCAATAAATTTTATTAAAACTGAAGCTGTCATGTTCAAGTAGACAAGTGGACAAAGCAATTTGACCCGTTACAGGAAGAACCCATAAATAACAATCGAAGAAAAACAGATGTTCTGTCGCTTTGATTTAACGAACTGAAAAAAAAGAAGTGTCTAATTTTATTATAGACTAAAACTAAAATAAAAGTAATATTCGAATTCAACATACTAATCTGCCTGGGGGGGGGGTAGTTACCCCCTTTACCACCCCTTAAATACGCCGATGAGCAGAATAGGTTTTGTCTATTGCAAAAATAGAACGCTTCCGTTTCGTTTCCTGCAACTTGTTCTAAGATTATGTAAAACCAGTTCATTTTAGTTTAATTACTGACCACACAAGTAACCTATTAATTTAGAATTGTAATATAGGGTAATTCTGTTTTCAATGTAAATTACGTATTTATTTCATTTTCTTTTTTTTGTTAATTTAGTTTTTTTTTAAATACATTGTGTGTGATATTCTGTAATTAAATGTGGACTTATTAGTCTTCTATGTAAATAGCTACGGAAACCACGTTAAACTTTAATTTTGTTCATCTATTTTAAATTCTTGCAGTTTAGTTGCTCTCAATTTCTTATTTTGAAGTATATAGTTAGAATTTTTGCACGTTGGTGCTTAATATTTCTTAGTAAGTAGGTACAGATAGTTGAGATGTTCATTTGAAAAATTCTGCCGATTGGCAATTTTGTTATGACTTCTTTCGAACTTTGCTTTACGGTGCTAAAATTATCTAGACACTATACAGGGTTATGATAAAGTAACGCACAAATTTCATAAAACGTACAATGTTCATGTTTGAAAAAAATGCAAACACACGTCAAACAGTTTATTTTATTCCTCGTCTTTTAACATAAGTCAAAAAAATAAAACGTCAAATTTGTCAAAGTTAAGACGTCATCAATATTTTTTTTTAAATATGAAGCTTGGTTTTTTTTTATTTTATTTGATAAAGCTTGTTTTTCTGCATTATAAAGAAATAATTAAAGTAGGGGTCACATAAGAAAAAACTGAGAGAATTAATAAAAAACAAAATAAACTTTATTATAGTAGTAACATTTAAATTAACTAAACAGTCCATTAAACCAAAACGATTTCTTACAGGAATTGTTCAAACTGTGTCCCGTTCACTATCTGACATAGGCCAAGACGATGGTAGACCTGATTTACACAGTCTTCGATCATCTGCGGAGTTATACGAGTCATTTCATGTTTAATTCGTTCCATTAAGTCTTCTAAATTGTCTGGTCGGTTAACGTAGACCCGACTTTTTAAATGTCCCCACAGAAAGAAATCAAGGGGGTGAGATCAGGTGACCTAGGTGACCACTCCATTGGTCCACGTCTTCCAATCGAATCCACCTTCCTTCAAACTGGTTATCCAGAAACCTTTGAACATTAAGACCATAATGTGGTGGTGCACCATCTTGTTGGAACCAAATACTGGGATTCAAGTTTTCCCCATTATTTGGATCCGAAAGCACTGCCATACGAAGATGTTCCAAATATCGATCAGCTGTTAAATTCCCACGAAAGAAATAAGGACCAATAAATTTTCCTCTGACGATTCCTACCCATACATTAATTTTTTGGGGGCGCTGGGTGTGTTTTGTCTAAATCCAGTTGGGATTTTCCCGAGCCCAGTAGCGACAATTGTGTCGATTTACTGTACCACTTAAATAAAACGTTGCCTCGTCTGAAAATACTACACTATTAAGCAAATTTGGATTTTCTTCACAATGCCTCATGAAGATTTCACAAAATTCCAAACGTCTGTCCGGATCATCTTCTGAGAGTTCGTGAACAAGTTGAACTTTGTATGGGTGCAGTTTTTCTTTTTTTAAAAACTTTACTACAAACGACTGACTAACATCTTGTTGTAAGGCAATTTCTGCTGTAGTTGCGTGAGGGTTGTCTTCTAATGACAGCAAAATATCTAACTTTGCATCGTCGCTTATTCCCGGTCTTCCAGATTTTGGAGCATCACTTACGCTTCCTGTTTCATTAAATTTTGCAACAATTCTGCTTACTGTGCTTCTAGCAATTGGAGGTCTTTCAAAATGTGTTTTGTTAAATAAAACACATGCTTCTTCATAACTTCGAAGTCTATCGGAGTAACCTACCATCATTAGAATTTCTATCCTTTCTCCTTCCGTTAAAGGAGCCATCATAATAAAAATGGTATGACACTAATTGTAAGACTGACACTGACAAACAGTTGTTTTATTACTAGGTAACTTGAAGTTTTAATTCTTTTAATATTTAGTTTCTTTTCATAAATTCAAAAACTAGTTTATTTTGTTTTTTATTAAACCTCTCAGTTTTTTCTTATGTGGCCCCTATTTCAATTATTTCTTTATAATGCAGAAAAACAAGGTTTATCAAATAAAGTAAAAAAAAACCAAGCTTCATATTAAAAAAAAATATTGATGACGTCATAACTTTGACAAATTTGACGTTTTATTTTTTTGACTTATGTTAAAAGACGCGGAATAAAATAAACTGTTTGACGTGTTTTTGCATTTTTTTCAAAAATGAACATTGTACGTTTTATGAATTTTGTGCGTTACTTTATCATAACCCTGTATATACTTTTACTTATAATTAAATTTTAATATAATTTTAATATAATATTTATATAGTATACAGAGATGATCGTAAAAATTTGAACTTATAATTTATTCGTGAATTAAATGTCCTGGGGATAATTTCACGTCTTATTCTGTTAACTTATTTCAATTCTTAATTTTAAATAAATCTTGTTATTATTGAGACTGCCACCCGTTGTTGAACATACATAAAATCTGTTAATCTTCTTTTCGGGTGAGAATACTAACATGGGTCTCATCAACTAGGTGAGTAAGAAGAGGCACCATTTTTGATCACCGTTTTAAGATATATTTTTGAACCACTCCTTCTCCTGCAACGGACATAGCGGTGCGGTGGCGAGATAGCTGGTATTTTAAATCGAGAAGAGTGACTAGAGTGAGACATGAGCAATAGACATAGTAAGATACATAGACTTCGTAGCATAAAATTTTTAGTAAAACACGACAACCGTTTTTCGAAACTCCATACTTACCCTTGCTTACGTCGAGGGGGTACCGTTGAGTTGCTCTCGCAACCAACATACTGAATGAAAATGGCGTCAAATTTGATATGTTGTAAATTTTACCTGTCAAGTAATATAACCTAGAGAAGTCATTTCATGGTGGCATAAATAATAATATTCATACACCTTTTGACATTTGTTATAATAGTCGTCCAAGCAATATAAATTTGTCAGTAATGTTTGCCTACTTTAATAAAGAATACTCAAGCATAAATAAAATATACAGGCACTAACATTAAATTTTCATTCAGATGTAGGAAAACCTGTAAAATTTGCTGTTTCTAGGACAGTTATAAAGGGACTATTTTCAATAACGTCTAAAAGTTTATCATCATTTTCACGTGTTGCAGCGGTTGGACGTCTAGAACCATGTAACCTTTCCGGAGATTCTCTTTTCCTGTAACGTCTGACTAATGACACTTACATCCAAAATTTAATGCTAGTGACTGTAGGTACAAAAAGTAATATTTAATAACATTATTTGTAATGTTATATATTTAATTAATTTAATTTAATTATTCTGAAATTGTTCCGGTCGATGGGAATTTGTATACGGATAAGTAAGGAGTGAAATGTACTAACATATTACTCATAAGTTAGTTATTCTTCCTTTGGATTAGAATGAGTTAGAGCGTTCATAAGAAAATATACCACACACGAGTCTACAATGAAGTTCTTTTGTGCAATTACTTTGACTCCATTTGTCTGAAAGCATGAAATTATTTTTGAAAAAGTTATGCTTAGAAAGTTGTAGTCTTATCTACTGGAATATAGTTATAGTTCACTTTTCACATAAAAATACAACACGTGCGTATATAATAATAAACTTCATTGTGATAATATTAATAAAATTAGTGATCTCATGAACTACATTATAAGAATGCCTGTATTAATTTAGAAATCATCAAAAGTTTCCATAGAATACAAATATATATCCTACTTTTTAAAGAAATAAGAAATATATAAGGTTGTCATACACTATAAATAATACGGCAATGATCATTAAAGTGTATGTAGAACGTTTATATTATTAAAGAAATAAATATTAATATATTTACCTAGTACGTATTATTACATACATCTCCTGTGAAATAGGAATATTTTTACGTCTTTGTTAGCAAAATAAGCTTGCTGTGATTATTTAATCTTGCTATAAATTTAGTCAGATTTAGGAGTCTTATATCATCATATATTAGGATATATTGTTGTACTGACCTATGAAAACATGAAATTATTTTATTGTTAGTAAATTTTGAAGAAAAACACAATGCAGTGCACTTTCAAAATAATATGTGCGCAAATAATTATCTGTATAATTTACGAATCTATTTAAAATTACATATAAACGGCATAAATAGATAGTTACTTATAAATATTAATGCGCATATGGATGTTAGTTTCTAATGGGTTGAAATAAAATTTGATTCGAGATATCTGCTTCTGTAGTGGAATCAAGCCAAAGCCAGAAAAATGGAGGCTACAACACTAATACCTTCACTTCATGAAAATATTACATTTTCTTGGTACGATTATGGGTTGTTTTTGTTAATGCTTTCGTTGAGTGCCCTTATTGGTGTGTATTTTGGTTTTATAAAAAAGCAATCAACTGCAAATGATTATTTACTGGGAGGCAGAGATATGTCTGTGGTTCCAATAACTTCTTCTTTAATTGCAAGGTAATACATTGTCATAAATATTATCCGATTATAGTATTATTTCATTAACTTGTTGTTAATTACAATATCATTCCCCATTATCTTCACATACAGTCTTGTTTGTAAAACAAAAATTAGATATTTAGGTAACAAACATATCTATGAGATATTGCGTTATTTGGAAAGCTTTAATTATATATACACATTTCGATCTAGTTCCACTTTTATTCTACAGGTATGCATAAATTACAAAGTATTTATTAATCTGCAGAAGTTGTTATTTTAACAACTAACGGTGTTAAATTATTGTGAAAATATATTGCCCCTGCTTTACAAGACAAAGACGCGTTTTGAGCTTTTTGGTTTTCCTGGATTTGCCGTACGCTTCACCATGGTAATAACATATTTTCATCCTATATATAATATACAAACGGTCGGTATAATTGTTTATATGAAATATTTCCGTAGTTTAATCAAAAACACACACCTGTCAAACTAGTTCGACTTTTTCACATAAACGTTACGGCATTAGTTGTGAGTCGAATAGGTACTTCTTCTACAGATAAATTACTACTTTCTAATTTGTATACATCTGTAGAAAAAAGTGGAACTAAATAGACACGTGTGCTTGTATAATTATGTTTTTTTCAAATTGCTGAATATCTCATACACACACTTATACGCATATATATGATGAATATATGAATTTGTCATTTTAAAACCTATTGTAATCTGAGGAAAATCACAAAGTTCGAATCGCGTCTTTGCTTAACAATGGCAATACATTTTAAAAAGGACAGTTCATTTATCTGCTTTATCATATGCATAGTACTTCCAAGAGAGAATAATATTTTCAATTATAACAAATTGTGGTAAATTCTCAATTTTCCTTAATTTTTCATTTAGACACAATTTTGTTTACTTATTTTCAATTTTAAATTCATTAATGATACATTCGAGATTAGAAATTAATTCAAGTTAATGGTACAGAATTGTTATGCAGAAAATATATCGAAAATAAATAGTTACTACTTATGTCAAAATGTCTGTTTAATTATGTCAAAAAGCTTTTGTGAAGCAGAGAATGTATAATAGATACCTTTGCAACTTCAAATTGAGAATAATAAACTTCAAAATGAGAATAAACACTTTCAAAATGAGAATAATCAACATCAAATTGAGAATTAATAAATTTGTAACATACGTTGATGTAATAAAAGAATACCAAACGTGAGTGTTACTGAGTATCATTTAGCGTCAGTGGTTAGACTTTTACTGACATTTACAATACCTTACATTATCACACGCGAAGCTGACAAAGTTAAGCAGTAAATGTGTGCTTTACATAACTGTCAAAGTGACTGGAGAGGGCTTACGATTAGATTGGGCCTTAAAAAATCGACTGCCTATGCCATGGGTTAAAAGACAAGAAAATGTGGAAAAGCCACGTGGGGACAAAAATTTGTGAAAATTACGGAGGAGAATCGTCGATTTATCGAATACAATGAAGAAAACCCAAAATTAAAATTAAAAGTACTTAAACCAAAAATGGAAGTGCAGCATCAAATAAGAGTATCTAAAGAAATACTTAGAAAAAATTGTTGTTCACATTGAAAGATATACGAAAAGAACCTGAAAGAGCAAATAGTGATGAAACTAAGATAAAACGTCGTGAGTATATTCAGCACCTTTTAATTTATCAAGCGGATATATGCCAGTTATTTACATGGACAAAACAAATTTTAATTTATTCATATCAAGAAGACAAAGACGATCAAGAAAGGGATCCCGCTGCAACAATATAATGGCTAGTTGCCGCAGAGCCAGTATAGATGTTATAGACGGTATTGATAATATGGGAATGATTCACATCGAAGTCAGAATAAGTGCCTTTAGAAAGACTCATCAGTGTTTGCGTACAACCTATAACTTTTATCAAATTCATGTGGTGATGGTAACTGACAATGCCCCGTGCCATGCCGGTATGGAAACCGTATTTACTGAAAATGAATTCAGCAACCATAAATTGCTAAAACTTAGTCCTTGCAGCCCAATGTTAAATCCAATTAAAATGACGTGGTCAAGCTTGAAAGCTGCTGTTAATTGGGATTTAAGTTTGCGTATGCTAGATTTTTTAGTTGGTGAGGGCAAAGCAAATTTAAATCAGACGGAGTTTCGTCTACAACAATTAGTATGTATTATACCAATGTTAAAGCAATAACTCCGGCGAACTATCGTAGATATGTAGCGAATATTCAACGATTTATACTGAGCGCATTAAATTTAAACGATTCAATCATGTAATTTACAAAATCCATTTATTAATTGTGTTACTTTACATGTTACAATATAATAAAAGTACTTTTTCATTTGTAATTGTTTATTCTCATTTTTAAAGTATATGTTCTCCATTTGAACATAATTATTCTCAATTTAAAGTTGAAAAGGTACAGTCTAACTATAATAAAAACTTAATACTATCCAAAAACACAAAAATATCATTATTACTGCTAGTAGTATTTCAAGGAAAACTAAATAAAACTTCTTTCTTATATAAACATAATGCCCTCCTCAGAAGAGATAAATATATTAAACGTCCTTTGTTAGTTTTGTATAAATATGTGATAACATAAATATTATATTCATTAAAAGAAAGAAATTCCTTTATCTTTCAAAATAGTTTCCTTTAAGGGCTACATATTTGGTCCAGCGAATTCTCAGCTTGTTTATTTCGTCAAAAAGTAATTATTATCAGAACCTTCAAAATATACATTCACCATATCAATGTCATTTCTAGACGAAGGTGCTTTTCCACCGAGCCAAATTTATAAGTTGGCGAAGATGAACAAGTAATCCGGCAACTCGTTTGTGAATTGGCTTGAAAAATTGCACATTTTTGTACGGCAATCACAACACACCTTTGATTGATATCTTTCTTCAAAAGACCAAATACTTTGCAAAATAAGTATCAGCTTTCCGTTCTCAAATAATCGACTACGTTACATCATTGACTATACAGAAATAAAAAGTAGCCGTAATATTCTCAAAGAAATTGCCTTCGCATCCTTGCTCTCAATATGATTATTTAATTTGTCGTATGGAATTAAATGTTTCCAATAATTACATAAATTGTAGCTACCTCATTTATGCTTCTTCCCTGGAAGAAGTATAAATAATTTTTTAAAAGGTTTGAAAATTTCAATATATTTACTCCATTTGATAATATTCCATTAATGTTCACTTCCAAATAGTATTAGTTTTGCTTATTAACTTGAAGTTAAACTTTGCTTACATTTCAGCATGATTTCTGGTATCACACTGCTAGCATTACCTACTGATATATACAGTTACGGTGTGTCCTATTGGTTTTGCATACCCACATTCTGTGTTGGTGCAGTTTTCGCATATTATGCTTATATACCAGTATTTTACGAGCTTGGTGTAACTAGTACTTACGAATACTTAGAACTGCGCTACGACTCAAGTGTTAGAACTTTCGCATCGGTATTATTTACCTTAGGGATGTTTATGTACTTACCGATCGTAATATATATACCAGCATTAGCATTATCTCAGTGTAAGTAATACAACGCGATCATTTAAATTCTAAATTATAGCAGGCGGGATTTTTTTTATTAGGTTGTCCAGAATGTCAATTATTGATTAATTGAAATTTGCGGTTATGTTATACTTTGTGACATTTGTGAATCTGATGTGTAATCGATTTAAATTTAATGGAAATGAAAGCATTACAAGATAAATTAGTTTTATTGTGAATTACAAAAGGTGTTCAAAGAGTTCTCCCCCTGTTGCAATGCAACTGTTAACCCTCCGTTTCATATTTTCAAAAGCATTTGCCAACATCTGAACGGTTATAGCATTACATGCCTTAGAAATTGCCTCTTGTAGTTCTTCAAGATTTTGTGGGTTATTTTTGTAAACTGTGTTTTTCAGATACGGATAAATGAAATAATCAAGAATCGTTAAGTCCGGACTGCGATGCGGAAATTCAATGACTCGATTATCATAAAACTCGCGAATTCGAGCCATACTTTCCCATGTTTTGTGAGCTGTTGCATTTTCCTGTTGGAAATACCCATGTAAAAGTTCGTCATCATGAAGATTTTGTAAAAACGGTTCAAGTAAATTATTTCGATATCTCTCAGCATTTATCGTTCCTTCAAAAAACACAGGTCCAAATATACGCCTTCTAGAAACCGCTAGCCAAACACCAATTTTCTGCGGATGGAGAGGCGATTAAATAAACTCATGAGGATTCTCCGAAGACCAAATACGCATATTTTGTTTGTTTATATAACCGGATAGGTGAAACCATGCTTCGTCAGAAAGAAATGTTAAATCCAAAGTGTTGTTGTTATTTAAATTATTCAAAAACCACTGACAGTGTTCTATTCGTACAGGAAAATCTCGAGGGAATAGCTCTTGAACGACGTTAATCTTATAGGGATAAAGATTTAAATTTTCTTTTAAAATTTTTTGATAAGTTCCACATGAAAGGTTTATTTCTTGGGCTAATCTGCGAAGAGATTTTTTGGGAGACTGTTCCATTCTTTCTGCAACATCTGCCACAATCTCAGGAGTCCTTTTTTTTTGGGCGCGCCACTACCAGCTTTCCTACCTACAGTTCCAACATTACGAAATTGCGCCACACATGTGTAAATTTCTTGGACTAATTTTTGATAATCCGCAGGAAAATTAGGGAAGGCATTTTGAAAATCATTGATGCAGTGCGGTACTGAATATGTCCATTCACCATTGTCTTGTCGTTCGGCGTTTTTAAAATAACTTTCAGTAAGAAAAATCTTATGTTCTAAATCAAACATTTTGAAACGTCACTTTGACAATTCAAATTGTAAATTAGTACTTATATACCAACTTAAATTAAATTTCACAAACTGCTCTAATTTAGAATTTAAATGATCGCGCGGTATATTCCGTTTATAAATTACAGCTCACATTTATGAAGTTGTTAAGTTTCAGGTATTATATTATGGTATAAATCTAAAAAAAATATTAGTGCTATAACATAAAAATAACATATAAACTTTTATATATGTAATTATACGACTAACAGTAGGATACTGCCGTTATTAACCGCAAATTTACTTTAATCAAACCCCGAAGCTCTTCATTGTATCACTGTAATAATAATAGAATAAGAAAAATAATTTTTTTAAGGCAAAAGAAAAATACCACTATTACTACTACTTTCTTTTTTTTGCGCATGAACGAAAGCAATGTCCGTTTAGCTTGACCATTGGCTATATCTCGGCAACTATTGACGTTACAATTTTACGATAAAATAATCAAAGTAGAAGTGATGGCAAGGAGAAAGCGTAATTCACAAGGTGAAAATATAAGGTTCCACAATTTCCCCTTTACATATGAGCAAGAGCAGGTTAAAAATATTGCTAACAAAATATGCAAACTTTATTACACAGTTTTCATGTACGTAACACTTTTTAATACGGTACATCTATGAAAGATGGGGGTAAGGAGACAGATCTGCGTATATAAGAAACCATAACTTAGGTTTTTTGCATGGATTTTAGTATTTCTATGCTTATTAGTATTTTTTTAGATATAATTAATATGCATATAGCACAGAAATGCTGTTAAAATGCTGTTATTAGCTTAAAGGTTTTTAAAATTTTAAATTAAGGACTTGAATTGCACGCCATTTATTTGCTGTGACATAGAGGGCGCCAATATTTAGCTTTGTCATCTAGAAACCGTACGAAATTAACATGTTGCCTGTTCAACAATTAATACTTGGAGTACAACTACTTTTTGAAAGTATTTCATTAAAAACAATTCACACAAGATTAGGACAAAACAAAGCGCCTACAAAGTTAACAGTTCGGGTCATAATTAAGAAATTTGAAGAGATGAGTTTTGTTGTCGATAAGGCAACTTGAATACGTTCGCGTCGTGCTTGGTCAAATGCACAATTGAATTCTTGAAG
Organism: Amphimallon solstitiale; assembly: GCA_963170755.1. Classification (NCBI taxonomy): domain Eukaryota; kingdom Metazoa; phylum Arthropoda; class Insecta; order Coleoptera; family Scarabaeidae; genus Amphimallon; species Amphimallon solstitiale. The sequence goes on from OY720675.1 coordinate 95,294,112, forward strand.
AGTCACCACACGTCGTATTTTAAAGAACGATCTGCATTTGACAATACAAAATTCAGTCTACTCAACTATTAAAAGTTATAGACCACTATAACTGTGTACATTTGTGAAATGGATGTTAGGTAAGAAACAAGATGACCCTGATTTTTGCATCAAATTTTCTCTAAGCGATGAATACATTTTTCAATGAATGCCTCAGTACTCGAACCTGGTAACATGAGGAATTAATACTGGAGATCCGCCTATCACAATGAACCCTCCAATCCAAGCACTCATCAAGCGTCACACCGAGAAAACTAACGCTGGACTGATGACTAATGCCAGTATCCAGGTAAGCAAGATCCAAGTCAAAAACCTCCCTGGACTGCGCTGTATGAAAAATCACAAAATGTGTCTTTGACAGATTCAAAAATAACTTATTACCCTGAAACCAGTAACAGAGTCGCCCAAGGACCTCACCGGCCTTGTCACGCACGCTTACAGGGTCAGATTCCGAAATCAACGCAGTAGCATCGTCAGCATAAATGACAGTGGAGCATCAACGCATGTTACAAGGTCATTAATAAAAAGTAAAAACAATACTGGGCCGAGAATTGAACCCTGTGGCACACCGAGGCCCACGGGCAAAACCGAGGAATAGAAATTTCCTGTCAAGTTATCTTTCATGTGTGATATCATAACGCACTGTGTTCGCTCTGACAAATACGAAGCAAACCACTCAGACACCACACATATAACACCGTAGTTACACAGCTTGTCAAGCAGGAGCCGATGGTCCACGCAATCGAAAGCACGTGTAAGGTCACAAAAAACCCCAGCAGGGTACTCTCCACGATTCAGGCCATCAATTACATCTATAATAAAGGCAGTTACGGCAGCCCCAGACTTGAAAAACCTTCCCCGAAAGAAAACTATCTATTTGTAATTATGTTGTTCTTATTTAAGTGAGCCATCAACTTATTCAACATTGCATATTCAAATAGTTTTGAGAAACTGGAGGTCAGTGTTATCGGACGATAATTAGACAACTCCATGTGTAGAGTTTCTTTATGAATTGGATTAATAATCGATGTTTTAAAGACTTTTGGAAAAGAGCCTTGTTACAATCTGATTTAGCTTTAGCGTACATTATTGTTGTACAGATTTTTGGGTCAGCCTGTATCGGGATCGCCTTCCGTAACTTGCGTTATACTTTGAGTTATGTTGGGTATTATTATTATTTGTTCGGGAATTTATATTTTTATTCCGTAAGATTATCACCCTGTTTTATTTTAATTCTCTAATTGAGAATATTAATCTTATCCTTTTGAATAAATATTTACCTTAAATAGGATGGTCGTTTACGTTTATTATATGGTTTGGATTAAAACATCGTTTCTCCTGTAAATCAATCGTATTGATCCTTTTTCTCCGCCATCTCGTGGGGAATTTCGCAAGAGTCCTTGTCGTACTGTTTCGAGACCTGTATTATCTCCGTTGTGGTAACACATCTTGGCTGTCGTAAAGATGGCGCGGTATGTATTTATTGTCGATTAGAGCAATTGTTTATTTATTTTCTGGTAATTATTGTTGGAGGCTCCTTTTAAGCTTTGTTTGGTGAATCATAATTAATAATTTTATATGTTATCTTTTGAATTACCGTTTACAAGCTGAATATGTGTTCATATATTAAATTGGAGGGTTTAGCTCTTGTATCTATTAGGTCAATTGGTTCTGGCGCTTTTGTCATCTTGTGGAGTCACATGTTCACGTTTGAATTCTTTATCGTTCAGGCTTCCGTTGAGAAAAGATCTACATTGCAAAAACAACAGAATTCGGTCAGATTTTGTGCAGATTGAATTGAATTTTTGTGTATTATCGTTGTAGAATCACTTATCGTGGAGGAAGTTTATAATCTGCCAAATGTTTATTGGAAATTTTTGTCGTAAATTTTAACCCGTAAGGGGATGTGTATTCTTCCTGGCTGAAACGATATTTTGTTGTTGTAAGTATATGCTTTAAATTGATTCAATCGTGCTAATGTTGTTCTTTCTCCCTTCTCGCGTAATTTAGTTTGCTTTAATCGCATGGTGTAAAACTTGGAGCACGTGGAGCACAGGTGACGCCATTTTCTTTTCCCGACTTTGAGAGCTTATTGTTCTGTGAAGAATTGTCGTGGATGTTAATTCTGTAATCCAGTGTCGCAGCCCACTGTTGCAGACATCGTACCTGTATGCAGTAGCAGTAATTTGAAAAAAACCTATGGAGTTCGCTGAACTGGAAATTGTATGTCTTATGTGGAACGAGTGTTGTATGTGAAAACCAGGTATTTTGTCCTAACGTTAATTAATTATCGTCGGACCGTTGCATCGTTTTTATGCAATTAGATACAAACCGGCATATGCTATTTTGTGTCAAATTTTGGAGCACCTCCGAGCATATAATTGGGTGTCTCGTCTAATTTTTAAGTTTCAAGTCAACGTAACTGCTGAATTTATGTTTAGTGGCAATTAAGTCATTGTGTTTTGGTATCATTTATTTAACGTTTAAAATTTAATAGTACTTTAACCTCTTCTTGGGGGTTTTCGGTCAAATCTAGCCTGTTACGTAGCCATTTTTTTTAAGGTTAACTTTGTGGATATTTCAGATGCGTACTTGCATGATAGCATCTTAATAGTATTGTGTCAATTTACCGTTTGTATTTCAGTAAATTTTAATCAAGATTTTGCCTGAAGAGGTGTGTTTTTTTGTTTGTTTTGTACGACATTTAATTAAGTGAATTTATCTCACGTAAGATCATTGTATAGCAATAGATATCTGGCGCTATTAGAATTAGTTACCAACTAAAGTAAATAATCTGATGTCGACTAGTTTGTCGTTGGCCTCTAATATATATACAGAGTGTTTCATTTTTGGATGTGTTGCCGATTACGAACAAACTATTCGACATTTGAGAGACTTTCTGGCAAAGATTGCTTGAGTGCATTTCTTTGGATTTAAACCGTTCTCTTGTATTTGAATAAGATAAATCATATTTTGACTTTGCCTAATTTTGTCAAGTTTGACAGTTGTACATTTTATTTGGAGTTTACATTGGTGTTACAACTTATTGAATTATATAAATACTACCAGTGTTTCACTGTTGCAACTGGATTGCACATATTCATTTGTTTTTTTTTAAATTTATTTGAATGTAATGGCTACCTATTAACTGGTCAATACTTTTATTCATGATGTTGTCTATAAGTAACAGATGTGCTTAGTTTATTTTTACTTTTGTTTGACTGAGCAATTAACAAAGGAATAAACCTGGTGTTGAAATTGTATGAGTGTGGTTGGTCTTATTTTTCTTTACACCTGGAGGATTTTATATTGGACCTTGTCCGGGGTCTAAGTATCTGTTGTGGTCAGCATATTTTAACGGATTGGCGCCCTGACAACATAACCTTCGACTTTGTTCTGTAATTCGAACTCGCCCTAATTCCGACTGTAGCTGGAGGCGGTGCTGACTCCCATATTTAACATCGACCCTTGGGAAGAAAGAAGGTAAGGCCTGAGTGTTTTATAAGTTGGTGATTATCTAATAGACAAGCGTCTTTCAGTATATTTAAATAGAAGGTTAGTTACCGTGGTGGTGTCATACTTCCTACCTTCTTGTAACTTTGGTACCGAGTCGGTTTATGGCCTTATGCCCTTTTGTTAATTTTAACACAAGAGGGTAGCAGCCTCTCTCAAACGACAGATTAATGATCTGCGTTAAAGGCCGAATACATGCAACAGCGACACGACGCAACAATTTGCAAGGTAGATGATCTGGGCCCGAACTACCTGTGTTTTTTAATTTGTTTATTATATTAACCATTTCATGCTCAGACGAAGGAAGGAAGAGCACATATGCATGCTGCATAGTAGTAGCAACACCAGATACAATGTTAATTGGCTCCTCAATGAAGAAATTGTTAAATACATCAGCTACTGTAATAGGATCATCGATCAAACAATTATGTATATCTAAGGAAATATTCTCCCTCGGCTTCCGCTGTTTATTTGTAAGCTCCACTATAACTGACCATGCTGTACTGTTTATGTTCTTAGAATTTAAAATTTTGTTTGCGTAAAAGTATCGTTTAGTATTATGTACAAGAGCAGCATGATCCCTTCTCGCAGCAGAATAAAACTCCCGCATATTTGGGTAATGCAACTGCAGGTAGTACAAATCTCTCAGTCTGCTACTTGACACCCTGACTTCCTGAGTAACCCAAGCAGTACGATTTCGGAACCTATCAGACACCAACGATTCCGGAAAGTTAATCTCAAAGTGGTACAAAATTATTCCATAGAAGGAATCGAATGCATCATCAACATCCGTGAATATACTATAATCCTGCCACTCCTCCTCCGCAAGAGACGTGTGAAATCGCACAATGGATGCTTGACTGAAACGTCTTGCCATTCTTTTAACAGCAAAAAGCGGACTGCACTCAGAAAAATAACAAATAAAAGAAACGTAGTCGTGATCAGAAAAGAGGCACGGACAAACATTGTAACCGCCATTCGAAAAATTACAAAAAATATTATCCAAAATGGCTTCATTGCGCGTGGGCCTATAAACCTGTCCAGACAGACCAAAAGAGTCCAAAAGGTGCACTAGCACTACTATCGTTATCACTCTCAAAATGAACATTGAAATCACCAGTCAAGACAATATAGGATTGCCGAGAGTAAATAGACTGCAACATATCAGATGTCACATCCATAAATATCTCAAAATTGCCATCCGGCGAACGATAACAAGAGATAATTTTTATTTGTACATTACCAATCTCCCACAATACACCACATACTTCAATGTGAATCTCCCGGCAGAAATCCTCCAAACACATTGGTCCAACCTGTAAAGTAGACTTTGATCACAGAGTCACGCCCCCACGAGAATGAAATCTCCGACAGAAATGCGGAACCAAGACCATGTCGCAGGCCACACAAGAACCAAGGAAATCAGAAGGCTGCCATACTTCAGTCAATGATATAAAATTTACACTTACGTCGTGTAAGTCTAATTCTAGCTGGCATAATTTAGACGCCGTCAACCCCTGCACGTTAGCAACAGAACATCTATGTCATCACTGTGACTCACGAGGCTACGTTTAACACCCCAAGATGAACACACTTCATCAATATCGAGTGTGTGGCAGGTATCACTGAAAGACTCACTGCACAAATCCAGACAAGAGTTATTATAGAATAATAATCGAAATACATGTTTCAGATCTTTCAATTAGCTTGTGTATGTTTTCACATAAAAATGATTTATCATTGTCTGAAGAATACGCCGAAACTGTGTCCTTTACTTCTTCATATAGGCGAATAAAATTAAGTCGAAAAAATCCGTTTTGAGGAATTAATTTCCAGCAAGCTGGAAATCGTTTTAAAACCTCTATTTGGTCCTAAATGCATGTAATCTGAGTTTGCACCATCCCAGGTGGTGAGCTTAACTTTTAGTAGCCGAAAAACCGCCAAATTTTTGCACCTTTTTTTATTTTTTTGCTTGTAGCTAGAAAACAGTGCGTCGGGCGGAAAATGCCATTCTATTTAAAAATACAGAGGACTAAATTCTGCGTCGACTGACATTTAAAAAATCAAATTCGGTTTAGTGGTATAGCCAAAATCGAATGTTAAAAACGAAAAAAAAATTCGTATTTTGGTGCAACCTTACATTATCCGGCTTTCCAAGACCACATATCTTGAAAACAGAAGTACAAGTACCTTAAGGGTTTCAGGAATGTCATTCTCAACGTCCTTCAAAAATTCGTCTACTTTGGGGTACGTATCAAGGGGATAAATCACTGACCTAATATCCTCGCGGATAATGGCAGCGGCGGCTTCACTATGCGAAGTCGCTCTTCTTTTTCGTCGACATTCCTGGACTCATATCAAGACTGAGTTAAAATTTTGTAACCTGTATTTCGAAAGCATGTTACAGGTGGCTTATTTTTACCCCTTCCGCTAGTGATAATAATGTCGTCTTCATACTTTGTTTTCAGCTTTTTCATCAGGGATCTATGAGTTGGGACAAAGCCTTCGAAGTCTTCCAAAATTTCTGACAAAGTGAATTGGCATTGGTCTTCATTTTCCTCCATGTATTTGCAAATATAGTTGAATGCCAGAGACACATCTTCATCTTCAGGTCGGCCAACTGACAATCCAGTTTTTGCATCTCTTTTCAGGAACTTGATACTGCAGGAGCGGTTTTACCTGGCCTCTACCGCAACCAGATCATTTTCAAGACGAATTCTTTCAAGTACCTCTTCATCCTGCCACCATTCAGCTGCAGCCAAGAGAGAATTTTTAAACTCAATTGTTGACACATACTGCACGGTAACTCGCCTGTCAGAGGCTTCATGCTTTCTTTAGCCACAAATTCCTGTGATGAGTCTTCCCCACATATGACACATCTCTTCTTAAAATCGAAAGTCCGGAGCCTCTCTCTACGCCTCTTGGGGTTTTCTTCGTCACATCTTTTCTCCTTTGAATATATTTTCCTGCATCTTTCGTGAATCAAAACTTAAGCAAGACCTTGAAGTTGAAGGTGCTTCTCATCCTTCCTCGCTATACTTCTTTTTATCAATGTTTCTATTCCTCTTTCTTTTGCTGTAGTTGAGGCCTCATCATGTAATGGTTTATCACAAATTAAACACTTCAGGTCATTCATGTTTGTCACTTCCTTTCAAGTATAATCAACTTTTCACTCGCACCAATCTGAAAGTAAAAAAACAGACTTTAAATTGATGCAAAATTTAGTGTTTCAAAATTGACTGAATTAAAAAACTTAGGCAGTTATATTACGTAGAATTTTATTCTCTACAACTTTTATTCCACGTGTTTTTTCAATAGTAGTATCTGTTTTCAAGATATGTGGTCCTGGAAAGCCGCATAATGTAAGGTTGCACCAAAATACGAAATTTTTTTCGTCTTTAACACTCGATTTTGGCTATACCACTAAACCGAATTTGATTTTTTAAATGTCAGTCGACGCAGAATTTAGTCCTGTGTATTTTTAAATAGAATGACATTTTCCGTCCGACGCACCGTTTTCCAGCTACAAGCAAAAAAATAAAAAAAAGGTGCAAAAATTTGGCGGTTTTTCGGCTACTAAACGTTAAGCTCACCACCTGAGATGGTGCAAACTCAGATTACACACATTTAGGACCAAATAGAGGTTTTAAAATGATTTCCAGCTTGCTGGAAATTAAGTCCTCAAAATATATTAATTTGATTGGCCTAATACACGCAGCTCGTTTTTCATTTTAGGGAACAGATGAAGATCGCTAACAGCCAGGTCTGCGCTCTAAGATGCGTTATTTAGAATATCAAAGCCCACTTTATTCAGGGCAGCTATCGCAACACGACTCTTGTGGCGGGAGCTTTGTCGTGTAGGTGTAGGATATATTTTATCCATTCTTCCTTTCCTTTTTCTTTAATGACTTCTTTTAACCGCTCCAGGATATAGAAGAGTAGTATTCTCCAGTTACCGAAAAGCCTTAATCTTTGTAATCAAGGAACAGGATTCCCAAAAATACAGTAACCCTAAGTTTTCGGCCTATTGTGACACCTTGAACTTCTTGGGTAATGTGTGCCTTTTTTATGGCCCTGCATGGAGTCTTGTTTGCAATTAAGTTTCTTCTTCTTCTTCTTCTTCTTTTAATAGGCGTATCGCCTGTTTAGTTCCGGTTTCTTTGTAATGGTGATTCTTGCGATTTTGATTGCCAGCTGTCACGCCATCGCTTTGGTGGTCGTCCTATAGGTCTTCTTCCATGAGGTGTGTTATTTCGAACTATCCTGACCATTCTGTCGGGGATCATTCGGCTAACATGGTGGTTCCATTCTCTTCTTCTCTTCCTCGACCATCTGACCACGTCGTCCGTTAGGCACTTCTCTCTTATGTCTGTGTTTCTCTGCCTATCCTTCAATGTATGTCCCGTTATAGTTCTTAAGGTCTTCAATTAAGTTTATAATCAGAAATCAAAGTTTTATCCTCAGTAATTGTTCGACTAAATACACCATCGCTATCTTCGTTACAGACGTCCAGAAACGAAGCTGGATATTCCAACGTTGTCTTCGAGGTGGCGTAAGAATTCTCGGCACCCATCTTGCGCCGACTTTAGTCATGTCAAGATACTCCAGTCGTTCTTGTGAGTTGTGTCTACTTTAGCCGAGCATCATTCATTATTAAATGTTCGACTTTTTTAGCAAGTTTGGAATGATCATGTCGATAGGACTAATTCCCTACATTGTTTAATGCAAATGTGTCACATAAAAATCATATTTTTTCCCGGGCAAGAATCCCCGTAAACCAACGATATCTTTTCAAGTATGGCATAAACATACTTTCATTGTTTAGTAAGGAACATGATAATGGTGCAATACTCGATTTCTTCATATTTCACACTTTGTTCCCGATTAAGTTCCTTGGTCAGCGATAGTTTAAATACGATTGAAGCGATTGTGTTAAAACACTATATTTATACTAATAATGAGTCACTGAACATGCTACGATACGAACGAGCTCTTCCTCTTCCATCGAATCCTTCTTTTCCGCAAATTTAAAAACGCAATTTCATGGCCTGCTACTATGTGGGACGGCCAGGTTGCGCTCTTTCAGTAAGGAGAATAGATATAACAAAATAAGAAACTTTGTGAGCAATCGAAAGGAAATAATAAATCGATTGAAAAGGTGAAATCCAACAGAGGCATCACAATACATAAGATGAAGGACTGGTGTCATACAAAATAATAATGACAAACTAAAATACGTTCGGCAGCATTGAGTAGGCGCTCCGTGCTGGCCAAAACCCATACTACCAAGCAGCATAATGCGCAAACCAAGTGTACCTAAGTAAGAATTTTTCCAAAAAACCGAAAATTTTTGCAGATATTCTCTTTTTATCGTTACAGATTTGGAAATTATATGCATGCATATTTACTTATCTAATTCGTATTTCCAACTTCGTCTACGAAAGAGACTGAAGACGATAATTTATGTTGCAAGGCAGTAACATTGCAAATTTACTGTCTATGCGAAATAAGTGCCCTAAATTCCCGAGTTAATATGATTGGCTATTTTTAAACAGGGTTAAATTTTGCGCCATATTGCACGATATGTTGATAGTTTGGGGGACATTTTTATGTTTATATTAGCACTAGTAAATGAGTAAAACTTGAGTATTTAAATTAAAACATTTGCTGTGATAATTTTAATATAATTTCAACATGCTTAAATGAAGTAATCCACTTCAGAAGAACTGACAAAGAGGTGCAATTAAATAAAGCCTTTTCTAAACCATATATATGTATCTGAATGAAAATTAATCAAGATATGTATAAAAATAAAGAAATTATCAGCAATGTCTACTCTTTGAGCGCAACTGTTCATCGTTAGACATTGCTATATAAATATGAATAAAATAGCGTTCATTGTGTGACAAAGTGTGCAAAAGCAATATCATGTAGTGCAGATGAAAACGCAGTACTAGAGAGAGTACATAATATGAAACAAATAATTAATTGACGACGGAGATAAATGTTAAAGCTCCATATTAACAGTAAATTAATGAAATAAAATTTCACAAAGAGCTCAAATAAGTTTAATAACTTTATAAATATACACAACGGTCGTTTCGCTCTACGAGAGCTTCATCAGGTGATGAAAATTAAGTTGTGTATATTTTTAAAGTTATTAAACTTATTTGAGCTCTTTGTGAAAATTTATTTCACCAATTTACTATGAATATGAAACAATTGACCAAATCCATTTTCATATAATGAAAATGAGAATACAAATTGACGATCACTTATACTAAACAAATTATATTTTCATATCATCATTTGCTCAGAGTAAGGCCGAAAATAATAACAAAAATGTTAAAACATTACATTGACGAGAAGAATCTTGTGCTGTCCTCGATCTGATTACCTAGATAATCGAATACAATTCTGCACAACTTTTATTTGGAATTTGTTTTGTGTAGTATTAATAGCAACGCTTTATAGTACGTCTTAAGAATATCTACCAATATATAATTATTTTATTATGATCTGCTATAGTTCGTGAAATAAATAGACTATTTTAGGCAACGATTAAAAGCAAAATATGTTCAATTTGTAATAACTGTGTTATAGTAATAATGTATTTAAAATAATATAGTTTGTATAAAAGTCATTACCCATGGATTAATTATCTTAAAGGAATTTGTTTTACAGCTACTGGTATAAATATTAATTTAATCACTCCTATAATATGTTGTGTTTGTATATTTTACACAACATTTGGTGGGCTTAAAGCAGTTGTGTGGACAGACGCATTACAATTTATCGTGATGATAGGTTCAATTGTTGTCGTCTTCATTTTGGGAATGTCAGCAAATGATGGTTTCCAAGCTGTATGGCAGAAGAATTTGGAATATGGGAGACTAAATGTTAGGTATGAAGTGATATAAGAAGGTACTTTGAATCATATGTTATACATATTTTGGCACAGTTTCAGCGCGGATCTCACTGTAAGAGATACATTTTGGACTGGTGCTGTCGGACAGGGCATTGGTTGGTTTAGTGCTGTATCATGTAGCCAGGGCTTTATTCAAAAATGTAATGCCCTACCGAATTATAAATCTGTCAAACAGTTAGTAAATTAGTATACAATTTTCTTAATTTTATTATAGTTAGGATATATCATGGTGTTTATTGAAGCAATTTTATCAAAATGTAGTGTTATATTGACATAATTCCTTATCTTTTTCAGTACGTTTTATATTTTTCCAAAATTAATTTAAACAAAATCTCCAGAAACTTATATTAAATAAGATAATATTTTTAGTGCTGTGATATGGTTCGTTATAGGAATAGTTTCTATTATTTCTATTACCGTTTTTACTGGCATGATCGTATTTTCGAAATATTCTGACTGCGATCCTTTACTAGCTGGTAAAATTAGTAAGGCGGATCAACTGTTACCGTATTATGTTATGGATGTAGCTAAAACAATACCAGGTCTTGCAGGTTTGTTCACATCAGGCATATTTAGCGCTGCGTTGAGGTAATAATGAAACAAAATTCTTGAAGTCAAAATACATTGTCGATTGTTTAGCACACTTTCAGCAGTTATTAATTGTTTATCTGCTACAATTTATGAAGATTTCTTATCCCACTTCATAGAAAGGGGTACATCCCAAAAGACAATAAGTAACTATCTTAAATATCTAGCAGTAATAATAGGCATTATTTGTACGGTATTGGTATACATTATTCCGTATCTTGGAAATTTACTACCATTAGCAGCAAGCGTTGGTGGCATAACCAATGGAGCAACACTGGGAATATTCACATGTGGAGTACTGCTACCTGGAATAAATAGTAAAGTAAGTGAATAAAATTGTAACATATTTTTTCATATGTGCATAGTAAAGTTTTAAAGATAAAATATTATTTCTTGCAAAAATAAATATTATTGCTCTTCCACGATTATTGAGTCTAGTCATGCTTTCTACGACTGTATTTGTGAGCAACTAATGATTTCTAGTACACTAGTGAACAAATTTCATTTTTTTTGTACCTGGTTAGTAAATGTGCGCACTTAACTAATTTGGGTTGCTGAATTCATTGGAATAATCAGATATTTTCTGTCATGTCACATTTTTAAGATATACAGGGGCGATATAAATGTTGTAATAAAAAATATTTATACTTGATAACACTAAGAAAACAGGTTTAAATAAAAAGAAGTGAATATAATGCATAAAATCAACGATGTTAATATTTACAAAACTTAAAGCTTAATATCAATTTGATTTGGCAAAAAGGATGTTGTTGAAGCTTTTTTAGTATTTCATTAGCCTCCCTAAACAGAAACCAACAGTCATCGCCCATCATTGCAGGGTTCCAGCGCGCTTGGTAAAGATGCTTCATGCTAAGGATATCTTGGTGACAACGTTCACACTGTTCATTGCTACCAGCTGCCAAATTGTTTGGAGAAAAGTCTAGGTGTTAATGTAAAAAGGAAATTTTTAATAACATTTTGTAACCCATGTGTTCTTCGTTGTCTAATAAATCAGTTACTACAGCAACATAATAGTCTTATCTTGTATTATACAAAAATTCGTGAAATATAGCTTTGAATGATGACCAAGTCTAGATTTGTAAGCTTAGCATTAAATGTTGAATCTTTCAACACTTGTCTGATTTGTGGGTCAATAAAAATGCCTTCTTTAAAGTTTGCTTCACTCAATTTGGGAAACGTTTTCTACAATTACCTGAAACCTTGGCCTTCTTTGTTGAGAGCTTTGACAAAGTTCTTCATCAGACCTGATGTTATAAAAAGTGAATGCAAAATGATTTAATTGCACTCAACTAATCGAACATTTAGCAAATTTTCCTCTCCTGTTACACATGATTTCTTCAAAAGCCAGTTCTTGATTTTGTAGTGGATTTTGGTATCTCGGCTGTTCCATAAACACAAAAAATAGCAATAGTTTGTGAAACCACCTGTAAATCAGTCAGCAGTGGAACAACTTTTAAATCACAGCGTATGTGGCATTCGTGATCTTTATATTTGACTGCTTCTAGCAGTAAAGCTGGTTTTAGAGAAATCTATAAAAAGTTGTCACTTTTATGATTATTAATATAAAGTTTCTCAAATGTTTAAAACATCCAAATAAAGATTAAAACTTGTATAGTTATTCATTTCATAATTATTTTGTTGTGAAAGAAAAATGAAAAATATGTGAAAAATTTATCTTCTAAAACATGCTTTCTGAAATATATCAAGAAACTTACCCGACAGGACAGTTCTGAAGACTAATTCAGATTCTACTCGAAAAAATACGTAAGAACATCTTTATTTCACAACAACTTGTAATAGTACAGCCCTATTGTTGGGCACCATATGTAATAGTACGACTTTATTCTACAATAAAAATGAATAAAGTTGCCCCAAAGTTGGGTGATACATGTAATAGTACGTCTTTAAACTTGACTGTAATTAATAAAGTAATTAAGTTGTTCTTTTGTGAGAGAAATTTTAGGTTTTTAAACAGACTCGAATTTAATAGTGAAATTAATTTACTTATTGAACACTCCTCGTTATTAGCTCAGATAATAGTTCGGTTCGCATGAGAATCTTAATTTCAAGTCGGTTCGGGTATTAAGACACTAAGATTATTTTTATAGACGTACTATTTTTATAATCCAGATTTTTATATTAAGGTAACCAAATAAGATGCAAAATAATATTTAAATATTATGAATATATTGATTAAAAAACAAACAACAAAGATCAGGTTACAAACAAATATTACAAAACGAAACACAATTAAAATGGTATGTATCAATACAAAATACGCACAAGTTACAAAATAGGCAGATATAATAGGTTAACAAGACGATGGTGCCTTACATAGACAACATACCATTAATTTAATTAGATGTTAAATTATTGGTCACGTAAAATGCATGCATAATATAGGCCTCTAATTATATTACACGTTGGGTACCTTTATGATGATGCTATGAAGATGAAGCGGCGTTCCCCTTCGTTGATACTGGCAGCTTCCCAGGATAAACGTCTTCTTGGCCTGAACTGTGGCACACACTCGTTTTAATTTTACTTTTACCTCGCGTAGCACACTATTTGATTTATTGTAAATATATCTATTTTCTCACTAGGCTTTTCTTTTCTCTTAAGGGGTGCTTTGAATTACTATATTTTTATTAGCACTATTAAACTGCGAGATCGTTCCCTGTGAACTTATAAACGCCAGGAAATTTCTTCTGATGCGTTTATAATTAACTGGGTGGGGTCCAGCCGATTTATTTATTCGACAAGAGGGACCTGTGAACCTGCTTGTTCACTAGTCGGGGAACGTCTAACTGCCTACTCGTCGCTTAAGGCGCGTCTCCCGCTATTCTTTACTGGGATTCCCCGGGCCACTCTTAGGGACTTTACTTCTTTTCCAATTTATTCGTGAGAAAAAGCACTTCGTAAAATGTTTGTTCGTGCTTATTTAACATTCAAGGTTCCACACGTGTCGTTTGTACACAAAGCAGTTTCTGTTAACGCCGCCCAAATTCTTGGCTGGCGTTGATAAAGTTGACGCCACATGTGTTTCTTTCACATACATACATTTACGCACTCTTTTTTCACCACAAATATATACAGAATTTACATGGAGACATTTTAAGAAGGAATATAATAATTTAATACAAATAAATGAATAATATATGTTTCCCGATCTGTGGTGATTAATTATATACATTAATTTCATGATACCATTACCTTAATATAAGTATCTTTGATGTTATTATATTTATATTTTATTTATGATATACAGGGCCTACCGTTACAAACGGCAAAACAACTGTTGACAAAAAACCTTACAATTTACGTCACTAATATCTAATGAATACAAAAAAACTTAGTAATTTGTAAAAATTGACGTTATATTTAACATCAAAAGTAAATATACTTACAACATGAAAATTTTAAAATTGTTGGAATATATACAAAAGGCGTATAGTAAATGACAAATGATGTTAATATAAAAAAAATACTGTCATTTTGGTAAGTACACATACATTTTTCATAAAATTTTAAATGATATTGAACAAATAAAATTAGTAAGAAATGAATAAGAAATAAAAAAAATGATTATTAAGAGCTTGCGTGTGTTGATCATCAAATTCATACAGCACATCAAATGTAAATAACTAACATATAAATAATTTCTTCTTGTTGTTGTTAGTAGGTTCAATAAATAACCTTGAAAAAGGCAAGGATAATTGCCGAAACATTGGTGTAAATAAAAAAAATGGTGTAATTTATTTACTATTCCCTTATGGCTGCTAATCCCAGGAATTTTTTTTTGAATTATATATATATATATATACATATTGCTATGATATTAGTACAATTGTTATAGGGTTGCCGCGATATAGCCCAGAAAACAAAATTCTCTCTCTCTCAGGTTCCCTCGGCGAAACTGTACAATGTTCACGTCAGGAATCGTGATCTTAGGAAACAGTATAAAAAAACAACAAATTACTTGAAGACAAAAAAAATTAAATAATTATTTAATTATCTTTTCTAAAATTTTTAATAAAACTGAAAAACAGATCAGATATAATTTATTTATTATAAAAAAACAAAAAAAAAAACTTTAATTAACAAATTCTCAAGAGAAAACCCTACCCACTAATTGACCAGATAGGATAAAAAAAAACTTGTACTGACAAACACGACAAAATTTACCTAATTAATTTCTGAAAATTATTTACAAAGTCCATACAAAATAATAATTACTTAAAATGAATAAATAAAATACCTATAATTAAAATACATCAAATTATAGCAAACTGATACAGTAAAGAAAATTATCTACTTTAATAGCTTCTCAATAAATATAAAATATTTTCAAACACGTGCAAGAAAAACAAAATGAAGGATATTAGTCTACTTTTACAATATTAAAATTTTCTCTTATTATAATAAAGAATGCATTCTCTTTCTTAAAAGTAAATACTTAACTTGTATAACAGCAATAAAACTAGTACACAAACTTGATTAAATCTTGGCTCCTTAAAATAAAAATGAAAATTATAACAAATTTTATTCAAACATAAAATATCTCTAATTCAACTGCACTTGACGGGAGACCAAAATTTAATGTCCTTCAACATTAAAACCACGGCCAGTGAAAGTCACGCATCCCTTCCACATTAAATAAACTTCGCACATGTATACTATATTAAAATATCAAGTTGAGGAGCGTAAATAATCTTCCTGGCATATTTTCTTTTAAATTCCAAAAACAACAAAATAAATATGAATATACACAGATTACCAAAAGACTACTATACCTCCCAAATTCTTAAACAGAAACCAAAATACAGTGTGTACCAAAACATTTGCCCCACAGAAAAATAAATTAGAAATAAATCAATTTATTTAATTTTACTTATCCATAATATATAAAAAAACCATAGCAATATGTATATATTTATATTTATTATGCAAAAATTTAATATGTAAATTACTCTAAATTTAGGGTGCTCTGTGGGGTGGTATAGCATCTATCGTGTTTATGGCATGGATTATATGTGGAGGAATGTATTACCAGTCAGTAGGTACAATAACACATAGTACGCTACCTCTTATGGTAGATGGCTGCTACAATTCTACGTCATTACTCAATTCAACTTTAAAAGTATCAATTAATAAGTAAGTAAGAAACACAAATATAAATCACTCATACCCATTACAATTTTAATTGTTCCTGTTTGTTTTAGTGCTGCAAATGAACTTCCATTTACATTACATAGAATATCATTCTATTATTACATTCCCACAGGATTAGTTGTTACAATAGTTGTTGGACTAATTGTCAGTAAATTCACTTCACAATATAACAAACCTTTAAATAAGAAGTACTTTAGTCCTATAATAAGATCTATGCTGAAAAGTAAATATAATCCACCAAATTATGATTCTCTTGCACAAACCGATAAAATAATGGAACTGAGAAAATTGTGATTTTAGTATATAATTTCGGATATTAGTTTCTATTTATTTATTTTAGTTGTTATGAGTTGTATAGTATACGTATACTTTTAATATTTATTATGGCATTGTCTAATTTGATCTCGAAGGTATAATAAACATATACTATTCTATTTTATTCTACATTCTTATTGCACATACTACCTACCTTTATAATATCGCAATAAATGTCGTATTGTAATAAGCAACATTTGGTTGTTTTAATTTGATTAAAATTGGCAAATTATCAAAGGGCCGGATTATGTTTTTTAGTGTTCATTTATTACTTCATAGACGGAGTAACAGAAGTGATTATGCCTACCTAATTCAAAGGTTTGTTACTTGGTGAAACTCCATGTTAAAATAAATAATAATGTGAGAGTAGTTCCCAATAATTATTATTGATCAGTACAATAATTTGTCAAAACAATATTGTAAAGATTAATAAAAAATATTTGAAACAATTTTTACGGTGTTATTTATTTTAAAATACATAGTTACAATAATAATTTTACAATAGAAACACACCAGTATAGGATTTAATGTGAAAGACAGATTAAGTATTCGGAACTTAGTAATTTATATCGAATAATAATTTTTATATCTACCGGCTTTTTATTATACTGCGGCAATATCTATAACGCACTTAAGTTTAGTAAATGTATTATATAAAATTATACAAAATATATTGCAAATCGTATCAACAAAGACAGGGTTGGGTGTACACCAAAATGAAGATACTTTTTATACTGCAGCACACTCTGAGGAATAGGTTAAAAACAAACTATTATTATAGGAAGGAAAACTGTATACGATTAATAGAGTAAATTAATAATGTAGTATTGATGCTACTGTTAAGACAAATAGCATCATGTAAATACTAATGCAATAAATCAGATCCCAATAAATCTTTTGGATATGTCCACTTTTTACCACAGAAGGAAGTAAAATTGATGGTATTAATAAAATACTCATTAAATATTTTTGTTTATTTATTGGTATACAATTCTATAAAAATACATTACTTGCTTCTGCATCGTAACTGAATTTCGATTGAAATTCACAAATTACTCATTAGGTTCTTACTCAGAACATGACGCGTTTTTATTTTCATTTTCATATTTTTGTGGTATGATTCGATCTGATTATAATACCACATATCTGCAGCTGGAAAATAATTTATGGACAAGTTTTATAATAAGTTGACACTTCGTGTTCTTCAGTAGTCTACGTCTATTATACAAACTTATTACTGCTCGGTATGCATATCTGTCTTTTTTGCTGGTGAAAACTCTTGATATATTCCGAATGAAACATGAAAATTTTGGTAAATCATTCTGCGCATATTGAAAAATTCTCTATTTGGATATTGTGAATTTAGTTTGTATTTAATACTTGCATAATGAATCGTAATGGTCTCTGAAATTCAAAAACATAAAGTTTCTAATTTTTATGACATTCAAATTTTGTTCAGCTTTGCGAATTATTTCGATGTATTCGTCGGAAAGTAAATCTTATCGTGTTTTCTCTTAACACGTTCAATAACTCCAAAACTTCGGTCATAAAGTTCGAAGCTATGTCCCGGTTCAGACTATGGTGATAAATTAAATTAAATTTTCCTAAGTACACAATGCTGTTAAGGAATTCCACTATCCCATAGTTCTTCATCTGAAATGAGCAGTTGTCGGAAAACATATAAATATTCCAACCTTATAATTTTGTCAGAAACATGCCAAAGCATATTTACAACTTCATTTTGTCCTTTGGCGCCCATAGTCTGATGATAAAGAAAAAAGTAACGCTTTTCCTGTACTTCTTACGTGGACGGAAAAGTTGTATAGCTGCAACAGAATTTTATAGAATACCTCACCACTGAAGCAATCACGTAAAGAAAATTGTGATGAAAGGCGAATGCTATGACTTCAATGTGGTGTTGCGTCTGCGCTAGCTGAGTTTTAGATCCCGATAGAATGTATCTGGTTTGACTATGTGTAATTTTTTTCTGGGCGTTATTTTTTTCTACTTCTGCATTTCACCGTAGATTTTTTGATTCTTAATTTATCACATTTCTAACAAGTGTCGATTTGGGCTTATCAAACGACATATTAAAGTTCTCTGTAAAGAAGTTTCTGAAGGATTTTCTTATTTAACTGCAGGACTTATTCTTTTATTTTGATGCAATAAGAAGTACTGTTCTAGGTCGTGCTTTTTTATATAATTATAAATATAATTTGTATATTTTTGTCGTATTCAACAGAGATAATAAAACTATCGTGCGAAATTATCTTTCCTACTCTAATGGAATTTATAACGCTGAAATGAAAGTATGTGTTCCTGTACATTAATCAATGTTTCCCAGAGATCATGTTTATTCTTATAATATGTTTGCCTCGCCTATGTGCAGGAAGTGTCACATTTTGTTTTAAATAATTCACAATCTTGATGATCAAATTTATTGATTAAACAGTTTTAATTTTGACCTTGTAAGTGCAAGATACTTGTTTAGCTTTATAGTGTTCTTTTAATTGCTCTCTTCTGCTTTTAACATGCTTCATACTAATGTTCCCAGCCACCTCCAACGCATATAAAGATTCTAAAATGTTTGTGCAAGTATTTGTCATCTCTCGTTTTGATACATTTGTTTTACGTTTGTATATAGCTCATCGGCTCCCTTTTTGCCTTCCTTTGATTGCGTTTCCATATTTTCTTCTTTTAAGATCCTTGTCTGCTACGTGCAAATTCGAGGATAGATTCCTCGAGATGGTTTGAAATCACTATCATTGTCTGTGTGAGTGCCAGCAAATGGATCTTCTTCGTTTTCAGAATCCATTTTGATATATAAATACCACACAACGAAGATCTCACGAAATTAAGAGTGACTATGGAAGAATACTGTCTTGTGTAGTATTGAAAACACAGATACATTGGTGGTTATCCAAAGTGACGAAATGAACAACGAGGGCACATGCACTACGCTGTAAGTGAATATGTCCATTTGTTGTACTCATTTCGTCACTCTAGGCAACCACCAATTAAAAATAAAAATTAAATTGTACATTTAATCATTGGACGCACAGATCGATGACAAATGATTAATTTAAAACGTGTAACTATTTAAAATGCATAAACATTTAATACAAATAAAAATTAAATATGGCGATAAGCCTACAAAAAGTGATAAAAACTCTGAAAACTTAAATTCATCTGTACGACCTCCAATCGATCCTCTTTTGTAGCTAAGCGATCTGATCTGGCCTGTCAGTTCAAAGCATAATCTCAGGTAAGTAATATGTTGAGAATATCATCGGTAATAGTATGTGTTTCTTCTTAATAACAGAAATGCAGTTGTATCTGATTCTTATATTCCATTTTTGTACCTGAAATTACATAAATTAAGTAATTATCTGTACAATTGTTGGAACAACATTCAACTGTTCCTTTAGAATAATAAACGTATATTTTAGCAACATAAATTTTATGTTGAATTAAGTATGTAGTTTTAGTTGGTTTATTAAAACAGAACCACATAACTTGGTAAGAAAGAACTTACATACTTTTTAGATTAACTTTACATACTTATCCTAAAGTAATTGCTTTTGTGTGCAAACATGTTCAAACAAACGAACGTGCTGAGTTAGATACTGTTACCGTAATTTATAAAGGGAATGACATTTTATTAAATGTTAGTATAGTTATAGAAAGTAGCGAAAGAAAACATTGCCGTTACATTTCGTAAGCCATTCACTGTCTTCTTCAGCAAGTTGAGATCCATTATTAAATTTTGTATACAAGGATAAGGGAGTTATGCAAATTTACAAATTTTTACAACCGGTCCAATATATCCACTGGTCTATAACAGGTTTGTGTTTACCACAAAATTCATAGACACATAGAATTAAAATAAATTGCTGCCCATATTTGCACTCACTGTGATTATTTAATTAGTTTAATTTAATGTCATAATTTTAACATTTTCCGGAATTTGACTTGCTATTCTTCAGATGGTATTCTCTAGTCCATATAAGCAAAATATTTTGTATTTGAGTACTGCATCACTTACATTCAAAATTCAAACATCAAATATCCCTTTTTTAATATAAACTTTTACTTCTTTTTATAGTTCAGCATAATTTTTGGTATCACATTGTTAGCAGTACATACTGAGATAAACAACTACGCTGTTCCTAATGAATAACTAAAACTGCCTCAATGACTCACATGTTAAAACTTTTGGATGGGGATTAAGTATTTTCTTTATCTGTCTATGTATTTACAGATTATAAAATATATATACCAGCATTAGCGCTATCTCAGTGTAAGTAATATATTCTACTTATAAATTACAGTGAACTTTTTACTGTTGTGAAATTTGAGGAATTTTATTGTGGTGTAAATCATCTTGAAAGATCCACCAAATAAACATATTAGTGATTTTACTAGGGCGCGGACATGACCGGTTTGAACTACGACGAAGTTACAACGGAGCAAATAAATAATGTAAACAATACACGCTAACTGAATAGCACTAATTCATATGGTGAACTGCAACATATGTGTACGCCCGAGAAGTGCCCGAGAATGAGAGCAAAAAATGCCCATCAAATAAGGAATTTATGAGTAAAATCCTTTTTTCATGAGCGTAGATAGGAGCGTGAGGGGTTTTTAAAATTTATTATATTTACCTTATATTTCGCAAAAGAAATAAAATTTTCATTCATACTTAGTTAGTTTCGTTTTTTCAATGTTTTGACTGTTTGTTACGTACTTCATAATTTTTCTAAGAGTCTGTTTAATACCGGTTTATTGAATCGACTTCTCCCAATTATCTAGACGTATGTTGTGCACTGGATTTCGTTTAGTTTCAATAACATACGCGTACATTTTTACTTATCATTTATTTAGATCTAGAACGTTGTTTATGGTACTTTTTCTGATATGAAAATGAATTGTCAGTGATTCCGAAATTTATTACAAAGTCTGTAAAATGTCGTTACAGAATGCCAAAATATCGCACGTTCGTTACTTAGCTTTGCTAAAACATACACAGAAATAGTTTTTATGCGCAGAATTTCGATAGTTTACAAAATTTCGTTACATGTTTAAATGACGATGCTCGAAGTATTTCTGAGTGCAAAGAACATACAAATCCCAAATCTAAAAAATCAGTTGTTATTCCTCCAGGAACACTTTGGAAATTTGTTTAAACTAATCACATATTTTGAAAATCGAAATCTCATATTAAAAGATGGATTAACCACATTAGATGTGGGCTATTAATAATTTCAAACGTATTTCAAGTGACTTCGGATGTGACCTTCGGCGAAAGTTAGGCGCAGTTTTTAATGGAAATCCAGATTTAATAACATTGCGACAATTGTGTATGTATGTATATACGCTAAAATAAAAGAATATTTCCAGTACGCCCCTATAACCAGTTGCGATGTAGAAAGGATGTTTTCTATCTACAAGGATGTACTTAATTCAAAGAGAACAAGTCTTACAGAAGAGAAAATGAACAAATAATAAGGTATTTTGTATTTTATAGATCGCCAGCCGCTTGTTATCCAATTATACAAATAAAATTAAACCCTCTTTAAAAATACAACATTTCAATAATAATAATAATAATAATAATAATAATAATAATAATAATAATAATAATAATAGACTATATATTTGTAAGACCTCTGTTACATAAAATTGTCAATATTCTCAAACTTGTAATGCATTACAATTGTCAGATCATGATAAGTATAATTAAATAGTGTAGTGTATACTAATACTAACAACACTCTTAACAAATAACAAAGAAGACAGAAAAAAAACACAAAATAATAAAATCAAATAATAAATCAAATAAGATCATTTGTATATAGAAGAGGAATGACTAGTGTCTAAGGAATTCTTCTATTGTGTAGTATTCTCCATGTAATAGTAATGCCCCTGAGTTGGTCGCCATATGTAATAGTACGGCCCTTAAATTCAATAAAAATGACTAAAATGCCCCAAAGTGGGGTGTTCACATATAATAATACAGATTTAAATAATATAATTAAAACGACTCAACTAAATAAAATGACTTATTGAACGCTCCGCGTAATTAGCTCAGGTAAATAGTTCGGTTTTGCATAAGACTCTCAATTTCAAGACGGTTCGGGTATTTAGACACTAAGATTATTTATCTGAACGTACTATTACTTCTTTTTTAAAATCCAAATTTCTTATATTAAGGTAGACAAATAATACGCAAAAGGATATTTAAACATTATTAATATATTGATTTTAACACCATCAACACAGATCAGGTTACAAACGAATGTTACAGAACAAAACACAATTCAAATGGTAGGTCTCAATACAACTTACGCATCAATTACAACATGGGCAAATATAATAAACAACAATGCAAAGACGCTTTACCTATACAGTATACCATGGATTTAAGTAGATGCTAATTGAATTGTTTTATAAAAAAAACATGCATGATATAGGCCTTAAATTTGTTTATTTGATGGGTACCTTTTGTTTTTCAGATGCGGTGACCATGAAACGGTGTTTTCTCGGGCAGCTTTCCCAGGGTAGATTGAAATCGTCCTCTCCTTTGTCTGGAGCTACGGCACACACGTGTTTTAATAGAATTTTTTACTTCACTTGGCCCACTATTTGTTTTATTAAAACTTATAACTGTTTTCTCACTAGGCTTTTTCTTTTACTTTTAACTAATGCGTAGAATTTCTATATTTGTATTCGCACTGTTAGCCTATGAGATCGTTCCCTTTTCTTGGGTGCGGTCCAGTGTTATTTTACTTAACGGGACCTGCAAACCTACTTATGCACGGGCTAGGGAGCGTCTGCTTGCCTACTCCTTGCTTAAGGCATGTCACACCGTATTCTTTTAGGGAATTCCCCGTGCCACTTATGTACTTTACCTCCATTCAAACTCTATTCGTGAGAACATGCACTCGCAAAATATGTAGCGTTCAAGGTTGCCCACGTGTTGATTGTACACACACCGTTTCTTGTTAATGCTGCCTAAACTCTTGTCTAAATTTGATAACATTGGCGCCACTTGAGTTTCTTGCACACAGATACACCTACGCACTATTTCTTTTTTACATATACAGAATTTATATAGAAACATTTTAAACAGGAATATAATAATTTAATACAAATAAATGAATAATACATGTTTCCCGATCTGTGTTGATTTATTATCTACCTTAATTTCATAATATACATTACCTTAATATAAATATTTTGGATGTTATATTATATTTATATTTTATTCATTATATACAGGGCCTACCGTTACAGATACCCCCTTTGCCTTTTCTGACAGGCTGATAAGTCTAAATGAAAAGCAAATAATGGTAACGTGTACATAATAAAATATAAAAATTACAAAATAATTTTGAGGTTATATATACTTCTGGTTTGCTAACTGAATAGTCATAAATGAATAGATATGTATTGTATATTTACAGACTAATTTTCCATACCACCCTATATCTCTGTTGGATCTTTTGGCGGTTTTTTATACTTCCTCAGATGCATAACGTTTTGGGTGCATTTGTATTTGGTGATTGGGTCCCCTAACCAATAAGCATTTTCACTTACTCGTTGTAAAATTTCATAAGGTCCGTTATACAAATGAAAAAACTTTTTTATTTCCTTGGTTCGTGCTGACGAATAGTTGTGATTTTTTACCAACACTTGATCACCTATTCTACCTCGATCTGCTTGAGCAATAATGTCAAGAAGGTAGTCAGGCTTTTTTCTACTTTTGGGATCATTTCCAAGTGCCAATAGAAAATCTCTATCATATATTTTCTTGCCAGCTGTGTTAGATTGCGACCATTGATCGTCTTTGTATGGTAAACTAGATCTTTTGATGATGTTCCTTTTTAGCATTCTTTCTATTTCCCTTTTTACGGTGTTCCTTTTTGAGAAAGGTATTGGATAGGATCGCTGTACGAATGGTTGGTTGTTCTTCATCTTTAAAACACATTTGTATACCTCACATTTTCCAGGTTTATCGGAGAATGTGTTTTCATAATCTGATATTACCTGTTCCACCCTGTTCACTGGATTACATTCTGTTGTACACATTGTCAGTGGGTTGTTGACTTGTGTAGTTTCGCAGTCCGACTCAACCAAGTTGGGTACTATCGATGGTGGTTCTCCTACTCTGGGTAATAATTCACTAGATTCCTCGTATTTATCCTTTTCAATACAGATTTGGACCTTGGGTATAATTGGAGAATCTTGTGGCGAATCCTCGAGGTCTTTCTTGTCGTGCTTAAAACAGTGGCTTTGGTTGAGGAGGAGAGGTAGCTGCTGCATATATTGTTTCCAGGCCTCTAATTGGGTGGTCCTGCTCGGTGTGTATTTCCATGGATTCGTTTCTCTTACAGGCTCCTTCATTTTCATATGCAGAAGGCGAGGAGCGGTTGCTTCTGCATTTATTCGTTTCCCGAATCGACATTCGGTGGTGGACTACTGCGTCCTCGGTTGCTATAACTCCCTCTTCCTCTATAGTGACCTCTGTTTTGGTGGATCATTTGCACGTCTCTGCGGTCATCACGTCTATCATGGTTTCGTGAAGAAGGCCCCTCTCGATTTTGTATTCCCTCGACTATGCTTATTAGCTCGGGTATTGTCTTGGCTTTTGCTGATAGTAGAATACTTTCCACTTCATAGGAGAAATGTTTACGTATTGCTTCTATGAATAGTTCTGCGCCGATTGGTGGATCCACATATTGTGTTTTATTCACCCAATACCATACATGCTGAGTCATAGTCCCAAATTTCGCATTATATGTCCTAGGCCTCAATAATTCCATCCAAATTCTTTTTTGTTCGCTTTCGGACCAATACATCTTCAGTAGTTCTTGTTGGAAGATTTCTATATTGTCCCACTGATATTTCACTGCATTGGCCCATACTCGTGCGTCGCCTTCCAGTTGGCCTATCGCAAAATCGAGCTTCTTTCTTTCGGGTATTGTTCCAAATTCGAAATGTCTCCTTAGTGCTTCCAGGAATTCCTTTGGGTGAAGCCCTCTTTTATCCCCATTGAACATAGGTACTTTCTTTTCTTCTATTATTCTTTCTATGCTTACTGGCGCTATTTTCTTTAAACATTCAATTTCCTGTTCGACTTCTTGAATGGTCTTCACTACCTCCTTTTTGGTGGTTTCAATTTCCATGTTAGTTTTTTCAACATCTTTATTTACTTGCTCAATTTTCTGATTGACTTCGTGTCTTCTTTCTGCTTTTTCCTCCTCTAATTTTCTTTCGAATTCATATGCTTGATGCTGGACCTTCTCGTCGACTGCTTTCAATTCTGTTTCTGTTTTTTCCTTGAAATCATCGATTTCCTTTCTTAGTTGTCCTTGGCTCTTTGCTATTTTTTCACACATCTGGTAATTTGCTTCTTGGATATCTTTCTTTAATTCTTCGAATTTTTCCATATTTTTATCTAATTTTTCGAACTTCTTATCACTGTCTTTCTTTAATCCCTCGAATTTTTCATCACTGTCTTTCTTTAATTCCTCGAATTTTTCATCACTATCTTTCTTTAATCCCTCGAATTTTTCGTCACTATCTTTCTTTAATCTTTCGAATTTCTTATCCATAAAATCAAAAAGTGCCTGCATATCTCCTACTCCTTTGGGCGTCGCTTCCTTTTCGACCACGTTTTCGTCCGGGGTTTTATATCCGGATGCTCCTTGGTTTGTTTCTTTACTTTTATTCTCTACATCTGAGTTTCCCATGATTATTTCCTTTTCTCCTATCATCTTACCACTCCTTAAATGCATTCACTTCAATTCCTTATTTAATATTTTTCCAACTTTATTTCCTTTGGAGGCTATGTTTATTTTATACTACGGCGGCTTTATTTAAACAACGATAAGGCATATAAAAAACAACTAAATAAAAATTTGACAACAACGCTATAAAAGAAAATTCTTTTCCGTTCAAATTTTACTCCATTTTGCCTTTAAAAGCTCCAGGTGTGCCTATTCCTTTGGATCACCCTGTATAATACGTCGCCAATTTGCTTCCAAAATTACCACTTATTTGTGTAAAATATTTTGGGTTTTATTCCTACTAACCCCCCAATAAAATGTCCTTTCTTTCGAAACACCCTGTATAATACGTCTTATTGTACCGTATACCTTATATGCTATGCGCCCTGAAAATGTTTACACAAACTTTTGTAACACCCTGTATATCAAAAAAAAAATACTTAAATTGTCTACCTTTTAATTCAAATTTAAATTGCACTTTTATTTAAAAATTAAAATTTTGTTCAAAAGAATTTAAAAATTACGTGAAAATATTTCTAAAATATTTGATAAAGCTTTGTCCCTACCGAACTACTCCACACAAATTTGAAATAAATTGAAAATTTGGTGTCTTTTCGGGCCCACCGGCTGGTGCGCCATATGTAATAGTAATGCCCCTGAGTTGGTCGCCATATGTAATAGTACGGTTCTTAAATTCAATAAAAATGACTAAAATGCCCCAAAGTGGGGTGTTCATATATAATAATACAGATTTAAATAATATAATTAAAATGACTCAACTAAATAAAATGACTTATTGAACGCTCCGCGTAATTATCTCAGGTAAATAGTTCGGTTTTGCATAAGACTCTCAATTTCAAGACGGTTCGGGTATTTAGACACTAAGATTATTTATCTGAACGTACTATTACTTCTTTTTTAAAATCCAAATTTCTTATATTAAGGTAGACAAATAATACGCAAAAGGATATTTAAACATTATTAATATATTGATTTTAACACCATCAACACAGATCAGGTTACAAACGAATGTTACAGAACAAAACACAATTCAAATGGTAGGTCTCAATACAACTTACGCATCAATTACAACATGGGCAAATATAATAAACAACAATGCAAAGACGCTTTACCTATACAGTATACCATGGATTTAAGTAGATGCTAATTGAATTGTTTTATAAAAAAAACATGCATGATATAGGCCTTAAATTTGTTTATTTGATGGGTACCTTTTGTTTTTCAGATGCGGTGAACATGAAACGGTGTTTTCTCGGGCAGCTTTCCCAGGGTAGATTGAAATCGTCCTCTCCTTTGTCTGGAGCTACGGCACACACGTGTTTTAATAGAATTTTTTACTTCACTTGGCCCACTATTTGTTTTATTAAAACTTATAACTGTTTTCTCACTAGGCTTTTTCTTTTACTTTTAACTAATGCATAGAATTTCTATATTTGTATTCGCACTGTTAGCCTATGAGATCGTTCCCGTTTCTTGGGTGCGGTCCAGTGTTATTTTACTTAACGGGACCTGCAAACCTACTTATGCACGGGCTAGGGAGCGTCTGCTTGCCTACTCCTTGCTTAAGGCATGTCACACCGTATTCTTTTAGGGAATTCCCCGTGCCACTTATGTACTTTACCTCCATTCAAACTCTATTCGTGAGAACATGCACTCGCAAAATATGTAGCGTTCAAGGTTGCCCACGTGTTGATTGTACACACACCGTTTCTTGTTAATGCCGCCTAAACTCTTGTCTAAATTTGATAATATTGGCGCCACTTGAGTTTCTTGCACACAGATACACCTACGCACTATTTCTTTTTTACATATACAGAATTTATATAGAAACATTTTAAACAGGAATATAATAATTTAATACAAATAAATGAATAATATATGTTTCCCGATCTGTGTTGATTTATTATCTACCTTAATTTCATAATATACATTACCTTAATATAAATATTTTGGATGTTATATTATATTTATATTTTATTCATTATATACAGGGCCTACCGTTACATCCATTAATCAAGTGGTTCTTCACTTTTTTCTTAAACAAGCTGATTGGGAGGCCCTTAAAGCTCGGCGGCAGGTTATTGTATAATTTCGACCCCCAGTAAAAGATGGATTGCTGCGAGGAACACACCCTATGATGTGGGATCCTCAGCCAGTCCCTCTCACGGGTTGAGTACCCATGATTGTACCCATTCGTGGTAAAGGCCTTCTTATTGTTGTGTACATACACCACTGCTGAAAGTATGTAGATCGATGTTAATGTCAATATTCCTTCCTCCCTAAATCGTGTTCTACATGTTTCATTTACCTTCAAGCCACACAGCATTCTGATGGCTTTTTTTTGTATCACAAAGATCCTCCGAGCCTCCGCAGATGTTCCCCAGAATAGTATCCCATAGCACAAATGCGAATGAAAGTTCGCGAAGTAAGCCAGCCTTGCTGCCACATGAGTTGCAATATATTTTAATCTTTTGATGGCATACAGTGCTGAGGACAAAGTGCGAGCCAAACCATCTATGTGCTGATGCCATCTCAAATGCGAATCAATAATGACACCCAGAAACCTTGCAGAAGTATTTTGGTTCGTATTTCTGGTACTGAAGACAACGTTTTGAGTTTTATTTATGTTTAACTTTAACTTGTTGGCGGTGAGCCAATCACTCACCACTTGCACTGCGTTTTCCGATCTTAGTTTAGTTTCCTGATTGGTTTTCCCCTGCACCACAACGGAAGTGTCGTCTGCGTAAAGACACAGCTCTGCTCCAACCACACTAGTCGGTAGATCATTGATATATATATAATAAATAGCAGAGGGCCCAGTATGGAACCCTGTGGTACTCCAAAGTGTATTCTCTTGAGCTGTGATTGTTTGTTGTTCCATTCCGTTAGTTGCATTCTATTTGCCATATAGGATTTCAGTAGGTCCAGAGGTACCCCCCTTACTCCATAATGCATAAGCTTCCCGCATAAAACATCAGGACTCACAGTATCAAACGCCTTGGTTAGATCCAGTAGGTTGATTTCAGCGTAGTTGTTATTGTCAAATGCTTGATATATGTATTCGGTGATTTGCATTATTCCAGTAGTCGTCGAACGACCCCTTCTATATCCATGTTGCTCGGGAGATAAATATCCCTTTGCTTCCAAATAGCCTACCAATCTCGATGCTATCGCTTTTTCAAAGATTTTGGAGATTGCTGGTAGAATACATATTGGGCGATAGTTGCTACAGTCACTCTTGTCACCCTTCTTGAACACAGGCAATACTTTTCCCACTTTTAAAGGTGTTGGAAATAGGCCATTTTCTATACATTTGTTGAAAACTATGGTCAGCGGTGTTCTCAGTTCGTTAACAATTTCCTTAAGAAAATTTGTCGAGATGCCATACACATCCACTGTATTCTTGGATTTAAGGCTCCTTATGATCATCTCTATTTCATCGGGTGCTATCGGGGCAAAGTAAAATGAGCCAGCTGTGTTTAAAGACAGAGGAGACAGTAACTCACTGTACGTTTGTGTTGGCTGTATGTCATTAGCCACTTCCTCACCCATGCCACAAAAATATTTATTCATGTCCTCCGCGGATAATGACGAAGTTACTGGCTTTTCTACATTTGTAGGCCTTCTCTCAGCATTGATCAACTTCCAGACCGATTTATTTTGTTGTCGCTTTTCTCTAAATAGTCAGTATTAGTTTTTTGTTTTAGTTCTGTAATTTTTTTACTATATTGGTTCTTGAGCTCTCGATATATTTTGTAGATAGTTTGGTTCTTAGTTATTCTTGCTACACTCGCCCACGCGTTCAGTGTGTTTTTCAACTTAATGACTTCATCGCTCACCTCACAACTCACTCGCGTATCTTTTTTTGGTTTTACCTTTTTTTCGGGAAAACAGTACTCAAATGCATGAACGAATCTCCCGTGAAATTGTTCGAACATCCTGGCAGCGTCCAATGTTTCGTCCATCAAGAGAACTTCATCACTAATAAGTGCTTTGAATGCTACAATATTTTTTTTGTTCATAATTCTTACTTCTTTTACTGTTGTTGTGGGTTCTTTTGGTGTGGTCGAACCATTATATTGAACAATCTGTGCCATATGATCAGATAGATGGAGATTAATTGTTTGTTTGACTAGATTTTGAGCTTCAACATTTGTGAAAACATTATCTATGAGAGTACAACTCGTATTCGTTATTCTGGACGGCTCTTCAAAGATCTGCTCTAAACAATAAGTGTTAAGTAGATTACGTAAGTCCTCTATCGTTGTGGTGTTTATGATAAAGTTAACATTGAAATCACCCGCTATAAAAACTTCTTTTCGTATCTTTTCCATATTTAATAGGAAGACCAATTCATTGATTTTTTGTGTAAATATATTCATCCTTCCCGTTGGGGGCCTATACAATGCAATAATTATTAGTTTGGAGGTTGTAAATTCAACTGCTGATATTTCAATTTCCTTTTCCATAGATAATCCCACTATATCCTGTCTTTCTACCACTTTATCTCTTAAATTTGTCATAATTAAGGAACCTCCATGCTTATTATTAGTTCTACAGAAACAGGTTATTATATTAAAGTTTTTTATTTTTACATTCTCCAGTCTTTCTTTATTCAGAAAGTGTTCCGTTAAGCACGCTACGTTTACCTTGTTAGTTAGTAACTCTATTTCCAATGCGTCTATCTTTTTTAGCAAGCCCTGTATATTGTAGTTAAGTATATTTAATGTTGCTGTTTCTGTTATATTTAATTTTTTTCTAAAATCTTCTTCCGTGATAAGTTTTTGTGCGTCTCGTGTTATTATTTCTCGCGCTCCGGAAGTGATAATTTTTTCTGACAAATCCCCGAAAAAACCGCACGCAAACTGGCCAAACAACAGTTTGTGGCTTCAAAGATTTTGTCGTCTTCCAGTATGCCCGGAAATCCTATTTTAAAGGCTCTATAGTTCTCTTTAGTTGTGTAATCTATCTTTGTAAATGTTTCCATTATTATATCGTTTGTATTAAATTTATTGCTTAAAAATTCCACGAGTTCATTGTCCGTATAATTTACTCTAAATCTGTCTGCATATATCCATTTTCTCTCCGTTTTTCGAAACGCTACGTTTTCATTAATATTACCAATAGTTTTTCTTTGAGCGTTTTTGTTTGCATTTCTTTTATGTAAACTGATACTGTCGTCTTTCGATTTATTTTGATTCTCGGGTTGTTTGTCTATTGCGTCCATGTCAATAACGCCATCTGTTGTGCCCGCCAAGTTAGAATTTCTTGATGTACACTTCATATTTACAGTTTTCTGTTCTATTTGTGTTTCTCTAGCATCTCTTGTATCATCTATTATGTTTAAACCTTGGATCTCTTTACCAGATGTCTCTGTGCACTCCTTGTTGTGTGTTGTATATTTGTTATTGTTTTTATTTTCTATTCTTTTATCCTGCTGTATACCCGCATGCAGACCGTCATCGTTATATAATTTCCAATTGCAAGTTTTTTCTTGTATTTCTTCCAATACCCTATCATACCTATATTCCATTTCCCTGATATGTTCTTCCAACTTATCAAGCCTCACCTCTTGGTTTATTATTTCCATTGTTTCAAAAGTGTGTTTATCGTTTTCTTCACCGTCGCTTTTAATTTCTGTTTGACTATACTGTAATATTGTTCTTTCCAGCAGCTTACTATTTGCTGCATGTATTCTATTCTTCAGTGCTTCTATTTCTACCTTCTTTTCCTTACATTTATAACAGGCTATCGGTTTTTTTATTTTTTTCTTCTGATTCACTTACTAGTTCTTCCTTCTCAATGCTCTCATATTTTGCCTTTAATTCCTCCATTCCCTTTTCCATTAAAGTTATTTCCTTGTTTTTGTTTTCTAGTTCCTCCATTTTATAGGTTATATTGCTGCAGCAATGTACTTTTCTTCTTTCGTCCACGTAAATGCCAGATACTTTTAGTAGACAACTTGGATGGAATATATTTCTACAATCACTACATGTTACACAAGTTTTCACTTCTTTTGTACACTTTTTGCAGGTCATCGCTACTGACAAAACAATAACACTCTTAACTTGACACGTCGCCGTCGTCTCTCCGTAGGTCCTCCGTGCGCCTATGGGCGATGAGTCATCAACCGTTCGTGTCCGCGCTCTAGTGATTACATCGAAAAATGTAATACTATAATTGAAAGTTATAGTCGTCTTCAATAACCAAATATATACGGCCTTTGAGATATCTATCTCTGTATGTGCGTTTATGTAATACGGACAATCTTAACTTGATGGTGAACAGAATATTCATGTGTTGGGATTTGCGAAATGAGAGGAAATTTTTGTGAGGAATAGAAAGGCATATACAATAGACCATTTGAAACTCGACTTCAAATATATACAGAAGAACGCAATACTTTTGAAAATCTGATAGCTTTCTTTATCATTCTTTACTTTAAACGTATTCGTTTTATACATTTTAAATATTAAATTAAATTAACTAGTATTATTTATGGATTTCATTTTCATTTATTTTTTTACTTTATTACGCGATGACTTATAATAAGTGTGATGCTGGGATGCTTGGAAAGAGTAACATATTATATGTTTTTCAATATATTTATTTTTGAGTAAATTAAATTTGAATACTTGCACTGACGGTTTTACTTTCTCAAGTAAAGTTAAGTAAAGTACGTTTGGCGTTTTGGCAACATTTTGATACACTGTCACTGGGATGTTTTTAAACTCTGTATAATTCCTCAATTATCAAATTCGTCTCTTCAAAAGAGAAAATTGCTTAATTGTGAAAGAAATTATAAGTAACTTTTACTTTCTTATACGTAGTATAAGGAAGTATTGTGATGATGAAAACTTTCGACCTCGAGATTTTTGCAGATGTCCACGTTTTGAGGTCCCCTGATACCAAAAAAGTGGTTTTTAAAAAATGTCTGTGTGTCTGTGTGTCTGTGTGTGTGTCTGTCTGTGTGTCTGTCTGTCTGTGTGTGACCACGATAGCGGTCTAACCGCTGTAGATATCAAATCCAAATTTTGAATTTACGAATATAATCTCCCTCTTGAGAACTGATTAGATTTTGAGCAAAATCGGGAGACCGGAAGTAGTAGTTTCTCCAAAAGTTCTTTATCACTGCACAAAATTCGATTTAATCCATTTTTTGCAAAACCGCCTAACTTACTACACAAAGCACACTCTTAAATAACAACTATTGATAGTAGACATCTGAAATTTTGACAGTTGCTATAAAAAGGGTTGCCCTTGTCGACCAATGAATCCATTTCAATTTTCGTGCGCCATCTCTTGCCGATTCAAACATTTCAGGTCGCCCTCGTACTACAATTATTGTATTAAAAATGTTTTCCTGTCTAAGTTATTAAATAAAATTCCGTTCTCTCTACTATATATGCCACCAGCAATACAACAGCAATGCAATCCTATGAATTTATCTATATCTCTGGGAAAATGTGTATTAATTAATGTACATTTATGTCTGTTATGTGAGATATAATGCGGATTTTATAATTATGTAATCTACATCCCAAAAATATATTTCATTTACCTCAGACATCCCATAAAAGTAACTTTTTTATATAACGATTCTATGGTTTTTACTTACAAGTGGATTGAACAGTGGTTCGGGCTCGTATATTCGATTGCAGAAACTTTATACATGCATGCGAAAGACGTAGATTACGAACAGAGGGTAGAAAAAAGTAGCAGCTCAAATTTGTTAGGTTAATAATAGATATTATAAGATTCATACATGCTAAATTTGAACTTACTGATAGATACTAAAACGATATGGGAATTTTTATATCTTCTTGCTTGTAGTAATCACAAAGTAGTAATGAAATAGCATATTGTAATTGTTATTAAATAAAATACTATCTTTTTTATAAAGTTTGATTATTTAAATAATTATTGCCAACAAATAAATTGTAAAATTCACGTTTAAACTCGTGTTTTGCCTTGCCTGAACCACACTGTACGCCGCCAGCCGCAGCAGGAATTAAATTGAAACTATGTTAATATTTAAGAATTATATCTAAACTTATTTTTGCTCAACATTGTCGTCATATTATCTTTTGTCAAATAATAAAATACGTCCTTTTCTAGGAAAATACAATACGAAGACGCTAAGATTACTACTGTTGTACAATGAGTGGGGAGTATACTTTCTTTGTCTTCTTCATTGTAGAGTAATTTACGTGTCAATATGTGATAATAAATCTATTTATGTCCGAATTTTTATACATATTATAAATAAGTAAGCCGTTTACCTGGCGTAATTAAAGAGCATTTCGTCTATTTATTTATCAAATCACTTAAGCTAGCATATTATAATTTTATTTGAAATGGTAAAATATGCATCTTAAAAGGCACGGCCAAAATAATACGCTTAGTAATTGAAATCATATAAAACCTGCGCGTGTATTTATAACGGCAATTATATATAAATGCTGCCAATGAAAGCAATTCTATACAGTAGGTTGAAAAAATCACATCTAAAGATTCTCATTTAATATCAATAAGTCAACCGAAGCATGGAGAATATAACACACCATATTCAGGAAAATATCGAATTTTCTTGGTATGATTATGGGTTGTTCTTGCTAATGCTAGCATTAAGTGCATTGATTGGTGTATATTTTGGTTTCATAAAAAAGCAATCAACGGCAAATGATTATTTACTCGGAGGTAGAGAAATGTCTGTATTACCGATAGCTTCTTCATTAATTGCAAGGTAAATATGCACTGTGTATTATTATTTACTAATGCAAATGTCTAGGTTTTCATTTAGGACAACTAATTCAATGTCTACTTCATTTATTATAGTTTCAGTTTTGACCAAGTATATCTATTATGACAATCTTCTATTGAAAAGTTTTTTTTTATTACTTACAAAGCTATTTATAAATTAAAAAGTTATATAAGCCTATTATATTTTTATGTTATGTTAAATAAACAGCCTTTAAAATATTCATCATTCATCGTAAATTAAAAGTATTGACTATGACATTTTGAATTCAATAAAAAAGATTAATTCACTGCGGGTCCCATACGTACTAAGGATTGAACAGAAAACAATTTTAGAAAGAAAAATAAATGAATATTGCCAACATTTCCAATCCTATAATACAGGGTATTCCACGAGAGCCGTTCGTTAGAAGTTTTCGTGGTTAGAAAAAACTTAGAATTCTAAAATTTTGGGTTCCAGGGTTATTCAAGATTCTCTTTCATTTTAAAATATTTTCAAGATCATACTACTTCCGGTTATACCGGAAGTCGCCATTAACTTCCTTATTTTAAATGGAACACCCGGTATATTATTTCATTTTTGGATTCCTGAGAAAATTTCATAGTGGGTTTTCATCAGGTTTCCTTATACCTATTTTCAATTTTTTCTTAGATATCTTGATTTTTTTGAAAATTTTGACATTTTTGAGCATTGCGCCCTTTAACCAATTTTGATTGGTGGAAAGCGCTTCTCGGGTAGACGGAAGCACAGGAATGATACCTTCGAACGCCATATTGACAACTGATTTATCGCATACAGGGTATCCAAAATTTAATGACCAATTACATCATTTTAAATGTTGAAAAAGTTCGTTTTTTCAAATGGGACACCCTATATTTTATTGGATGGTCGGATGCAGAATTTGATTCTACATCGATTTGCTATAACATTCCCTATACCTATTTCTAGTGGTTTTCTTGTTAATCCAAATTTTTTATTTTAATGTGGTTTTTTGGCAGAAACCGAAACATCGCTTGCCTTTCGAAGCCAAATAAACATCAATGAAACGGTAAAAGATTTACTTTAATTAGAACATGACATTAGTACATAACATTTAGAACGAAATATAAAATAAAAACAAAAAATTGGAACATAATGACAAAAAATAATAAGAGAATGTAAAATTACAATAATTGTTCTATATGACCTTCATTTTGGTTCAAACACTGAATAACTCTGTCATATACTCCTCGCGAAACAGATCTCCGAAGTTCGTCTGGACTTATATTAGTAAACGCATGGTGAACACGGTTCAATAATTCCTCTGTAGTTTGTACCGGCCTAAAGTACACTAGTTCTTTTATACGACCCCAGAGGTAAAAATCCAAGGGGGTCAAATCGGGTGATCTGGGTGGCCAGTTCCAAGGTCCCCGCGGGCCAATCAACCGATCCTCGGACATCATTGACAATTGCCGGTGTACAGCTATAGTTGAATGTGCTGGAGCACCATCAAGCTGAAACCAACTGTTTGCTCTATCACGTGGAGGTAGGGCATTTAGAAAATCACTAACAAACCCTCTCAGTATCTCCAGATATCTAGCCGCATTTAAATTTTCATCGTACACTTGATAAGCCACTCTGTTGTCCATAATTAAACAAAAAACATTGAAACTAAAGCGGTCTTGGTGATTATGTTCCCTAATAACATGTGGATTATCTTGTGCCCAGTAGTGAGTATTTCGGCGATTTGTAATTCCTTGCCTGCTGAATTTCGATTCATCAGTCCACATAATCTGATGAAGAAATCTCGGATCTTCGGTCATTTTCAAAATCATAAATTCGCAAAAGTTGACACGTCTTTCCTCATCACCAAGACGTAATCCGTGAACAGTTATCTCACAAAAAGGATGCATTCCATGTTTTTTTAATATTCTGTGGATTGATGTTTTTGAAATAGCCAAATCCAGCGCTGCTGTCGAAATTGAACTCCGTGGATAAGTTTGAAAGAACGCCAACACATTCACCACGTTATCTTCATTATCAGTTACGGGCTTTAGGTTATTTTGAGTTGCCCTTACGTTTCCAGTTGCTATAAAGCGAGTTTCGATTCTTGCGAATTTTCCGGGAGTCATTGTTGGTAGGTCCGGATATCGTTCATTAAATAGTCTGCATGTTCGTCGAACAATTCGTCCACAGTACCCGTGCGTGTAAAACAAATTTAATAAATCATTATTGGAATATACTTCAACATTCTCCATTAAAACTGTACTTAAGCAAGTTAACAAAATCCCTAGAACTGTAAGTAGATACCTCACGAATCTGTACGATGATACTTCTTTGACATTAAATCAACATTGTTTCAATTCCTGTCAAAATCAAGGCTTACTAGGTAGAACTTTTGGAGTTTGATCACCTTTTGATAAAAATATGGATTAACAAGAAAACCACTGGAAATAGGTATAGGTAATGTTATAGCAAATCGATGCAGAATCAAATTCTGCATCCGACCATCCATTAAAATACAGGGTGTCCCATTTGAAAAAATGACCTTTTTCAACTTTTAAAATGATATAATTGGTCATTAAATTTTGGATACCCTGTATGCGATAAATCAGTTGTCAATATGGCATTCGAAAGTATCATTCCTGTGCTTCCGTCTACCCCAGAAGCGCTTTCCACCAATCGAAATTGGTTAAAGGGCGCAATGCTCAAAAATGTCAAAATTTTCAAAAAAATCAAGATATCTAAGAAAAAATTGAACATAGGTATAGGGAAACCTGATGAAAACCCACTATGAAATTTTCTCAGGAATCCAAAAATGAAATAATATACCGGGTGTTCTATTTAAAATAAGGAAGTTAATGGCGACTTCCGGTATAACCGGAAGTAGTATGATCTTGAAAATCGAATATAAGGCGTGGTATAATTGATCATGGAAGATATCAAATTTGTGACATTAAATCGGGACAATACCACTCGTCCTTCGAATTTATGTATTCTTCGGCTTTTTTTTTTTATTTTGTGAGGGGAAATCCTTTATGGACATCATACATCTTCAAGTTAAATTTAAATTTTAAAATGAAATCATTTAAAATAGCATTTCTCAAAGACAAAATGCTACGTTTTAATCTTTATACAATTCTTCAAGACTTTACGTCTGGGACCAAGTCCAAACGTAAGAGATATAATTTCGTAAATATGATTATGATATTAGTTTTTCATAATACCAAAGTATAAAAATATAACATTGACTATGAAATTTAATTTCCTTTTTAATTTCAGCATGATTTCTGGAGTAACACTACTGGCAGTGCCTACCGACGTATATAACTATGGGGTGTCTTATTGGTTCTGTGTACCTATGTTTTGTGTTGGCACACTTATAACATACTACGTTTACATACCGGTATTTTACGAACTTGGTGTAACCAGCACCTATGAATACTTAAATCTACGTTTCGACTCAAACGTTAGAACTTTCGCTTCGGCATTGTTTGCCGTCGGTATGTTTATGTATTTACCGGTTGTAATATACATACCAGCCTTAGCATTATCTCAATGTAAGTTATCAATTTTAAGTTATAGATTTTTACAATCACGATTATTGAGGTTAGAAAAATTTAAAAAGGAACTCATTAGCTTACAAAACATTGACCAAGTAATTTCTTAATTCAAAGGTATTTAGTATGAATTATCTTAATAAAAAATGCTTACATCAAGATTCATTGATGATGGTCACGTTGTGCTAAAACACTTTATAAAATCATAACTCCTCTGTTTTTACTATGGCAATTTTGCTATACTGCAGGAATATATATATTAAGTAATGTATTTTAATTGCAGAAATTCATTTAGAAATTTCGCAGTACATATATAAAGAAAACTTGGCCTAACTTTTTTCCCTAAATTTAATTTTTTTTAATTCTCTTCTTCTTCTAATTTTTAATAGTATTCTATACTTCTCATGCGTTTTATTTCCTGTTTTAATTATTCTCTCTTCTATTCATTCTTTTTTACATTTCCTGTAATTATTCCAACGTAATTGAATTTAGTTATATGTTGATAT
This sequence comes from Amphimallon solstitiale, assembly GCA_963170755.1. Lineage (NCBI taxonomy): Eukaryota > Metazoa > Arthropoda > Insecta > Coleoptera > Scarabaeidae > Amphimallon > Amphimallon solstitiale. The sequence continues at coordinate 95,333,309 of OY720675.1, forward strand.
GTGCATGATTGGTAGGGCAATGATTTTAATTGTGTTAGTATTGCACATACTTGAGGGTAATTTTGCTTTACACAAATTTTTAAGTCAAAGTGCGCTGAGGTGAGAGAGCTGCCTTTCTTAACTCCGTCATTGATTTTAAATTCTTCTGTTTCCGAATTCTGATACTTCTTATGTATTGGTGAATCAAATTTTAAATAAATTTTTTAATTTTTTAGCTATTACCGGTATTATAAATTCTTCACGTGCGGTTATTTTTCTAAAAGACTAATTTTTCACGCACATAGCTTGCATTAGCATTCGAAAGCACTTGCTAGTCGGGCACTGTCAGAGGAAAATGAGTGATCATTCTTAACAATGTATTAGCAAATCGATTATACGTCTCCATCTTTCAGAATTAACGTTTAGGAATACTTTAACATCATTCTCAAAAAATGCATTGAAAGTGCTTCGAAAAAACTATAAGGTAGTTTTTAGCAAGATGCTACAACTACTAAGAGACTGACTCATAAGTCAATTAATTCATTTTATTTTTTTATTTCATGCTCTTGCTTTTTATTTTCTGAATATATTGCTACTTAAAATTATTTTTATAACAAAGAAAACTATTTTCTACTAGTTGGAATAACGTACATATACAGCTTCATACATTCATCTCTCTGGGGAAGGGAGATTGTACCTTTATGAGAAAAGAAATTTCGAAGCGGTTTTCTTCATATCATAGCTACTCATTAGGAGCACCTTTTAAATTTATTTTGTATTATACAAGGTGTTCCATAACTTCGTGGGTGACCATAGTTGTAGTTTATTAAATAGAATATCATGTATATTATTACATTTTTGAAGTCTTCATATAATTCTTAGTCAAAAAGTTTTAAGATAGTATAGACCTAAAATTGAAAGTTTTCGACTTTTACCATTTCTCTAAAAAACTTACTGTTTATATAAAATTATATTTCAATTTCACATTTTTGTCTAAAAGTATTATTTTTTCAAATAGGCATACATATATTGGTTTATTTTTGAATTGCTCACTAAATGTAGCACCAAAGACGTTATTACTTGAAAGTGACCATTACTTAGCTATTGTAATTGTTTAATATAATTTTGTCAACTTAATAATTTTTCTTTGAATACCGTATTTTTGTACTGCAGGAATGTCAGTGGATTTATTTATTAGCACAGAAAGTTTACCAGCAGCGTTATCCTGACAGAAAATATCCTAGAACAGATGCATTTAGAAGAGTAATAGATATTTTCGTTACTAGTTGTAGTAATACTTATTCATTTATCACATATTTGGGTTTTAAATCAATTACGAATTATTATGGCAAAAGAAAATCCGCACGTCAGTAACCGTGAAATAAGTTGTTTGCTAGATATTAGCCAAACCATCGCTACAAGGACCTTAAAATAAAATAAATGTCATCCGTAATGAATACATTTAAGTAATTGGTATTCTCTTGAAATGTTAAAAATCGTATTCTTGAACTTGAGGGATAGATCCCTTCTCTCAAGAGTTGTGAGAATTTACATCTATCGGTTGAAGTCAAGCGAACATATTAAAAGTTAAAAGAAGCATGCGCAAATCGACTTAAATTATTTTGTACATGTGACAGCGATGAATGCATACCGCATGTGTCAAATTTCATTAGGTATAGGGATTCAATGTTTACGTGCGATTTATACGTATACAAGTAACAGGTGGTAACATGGCACCCCTACTGTCCGTCACCAATCCGGGCAACAATCGACATCACAACGATTTTCTCCGATCTTCCCACTTCTCCCCACCAGATTTTACATTCAATGTTTAGCTGCGAACACGTTGCGATCTAGTCTGTAATAAAAGCCGTCTTATCACTGGAACGGGAAACATCAAATGGCCGCGGCGATCTCCTGATCTAGTAGTTTATTATTATTTTAAGAATCCTTTTTTATTTACCCTATTAGGGTTATTTTTTAATTTTATTAGAATTACGCTTTTGTTTGTGTCATGCAGCGTGAACGCAGCTTAATAATTCTCTGCATTTACTGAATGGAAAAAGAAAAAAAATCCTTGCAACTCGTAAATATTATTTCTGAACGCATTACAAACACCCAAGTCAGTGGTCCAGTGGTGGTTCTGGTAACTTGTATTTTCGAGCATGTATCGGTCGCGCTGGCATTGGAGAGGAAAATATGGGTGCCACGTTGTCACGTATGATGTTATGGTATAGATACTCATGGGCAGTACAGTAGAATAGGTACTATACGTGCATTATCACAGCATTATACATGTTTGGAATAATATGGATGAAGAAGAGATTTTTGTAGTTCTAATCGATGTTGCGGAAGCAGAGGAACTCTATCAACGTCTTCGGCGTCGGTTTTATATGCGGGAAAATGCGTTTAACTTATCTGATATACCATTTAGAAAATTATTTTGTTTAAACAAAGAAACAACAAAACCTATCGTTGATATTATTTCTAAATATGAATCGTCAAATATTTAAATTCTGAAATCTACTCGCATATTGGTATTATGTACTTAGTTAAATTAAATCGAATTAACTAATATCAAAATAATGTAAATAAAATTGTAGACTAAAAATTACTTATCTCGTATTTTGATTTTTCATACGATTTGCATGGTTACTTTTTTGTTTTGTTGATTTTTTATAATAAGTCAATTTTCGCTTGCCCATAACTATTATATGTATTACTATACACTGGAATATTTTAGGTATACAGAGTGCTATAAATTAAGTCGGCACTATTGCTAACTTTCTTATTAATGAAGCTACAGCATCGGTTAAATTAGCAAAGTAGTAATATTTTTATCGTGAACAGTGATGGCAGAACCGAAAAGACAGTTGAACTTCTAATTTTCGGGCTATTTACAAAAGTAACTTTTTTTTTAAATGGAACACCCAGTATATTTTTGCATATATTGAAAGAAGGAATTATTTAAAAAAAAAAAAGCTTTCATACATTATTGACAAAAAATGAAACTTGCGACAGTTATACACTATTTTGTACAGCAATTCATATCAATAAAATCAAGATGCTATGATAAAAAAGAACTGCAAATCTTAAACAAACATTGTGTATTATGTATATTTATTATAATAAATGTTCGACGACATCACCGTTTTGTCCAATACACTTTCTAATTCGTGAAATAAAATGCTAAAGGAAAATCCGTACTAATTATTTTATTTTGCAGCTCTACAACGTTTTCATATATCCCTTTGTAAATTTAATTTTTTAAATATTCCCAAAAATAAAAGTCCATAGGATTTAGATCCGGGGACCGTGGTAGCCACTGAACTGGTCCATTCGTACCTATCCACTTCCGAAACATTTCCCTCAAAAAAATGTGTACTTCGCGATGATTAGCTGGTGCTTCATCTTGTTGAAAATGTATATGTTGCCGAGTAGCCAAGTCCAGGTTGTGCAAAAATATTTCTAAATGTTCAGTCATGAATTGTAAATATGTTTGCTCGGTTAATATACCATTATAAAAGAATGGTCTGACAATCGTCGAGCCAATTAATCCATACTAAACATTAAAACTTAACCGTATTTGTATAAATTTTTTCATGACCAAGAGTGATGGTTTTTGCTGAACAATTAAGATACCACTGACAAAGCGTTAGTCTCGTCTCTTGATCACCCGGGAATAATGTTACAAAGGGAGATATGAAAACGTTGTAGACCTGCAAAATGATATAATTACTATTGCTAATTATATAGAAGCAAGATCGATTTTAAAAGTAACTCGCAATGTACATAAACGAATTCGGAAGTGTATTGGACAAAACGGTGATATGTTCGAACATCTATTATAATAAACATATGCACAATGCTTGTTTTGTTTAATATTTGCTGTTTTTCTTCTATGGGCGCGTTGATGCATTGATTGTTGGGCACTGAACGAGACTGAGCCGTCACGCTCGGAATGAAACGCTAGTTCGGGTAAAGTCGGCTCGACGCTCGGCTTTGTATTAGAATACTAACTAGCGGTATTTAATTTCAATTAAATTGAAATTTAGAATAAATACGCGAAATATTGTATTTTTATTTTCTGAAAAATTCTTGTCCGTGTGCAGATTCAATCCCGAGCCGTCCGGGTGTAAGGCCGGCATTTTACCATTAGACCAGCGCGGGTACTCGTATGAGAAATATAATATTTGTATATATACATGCGTACGTATGAATTTTTGAAGTGACAACTTGATCAGACCGAGCGAAATGTACTAGAATAGTGTATACACAATAATAATAAATATATATTTTTTAAATGTAATATAGAACGAAAATGGAAAATGTAAATGTAAATGAATATAGAACGAAAAAAAAAAGTTGTATTTCGCACACCTAAATTTTTTTTTATAATAGCCAACTTGAATTTATTGATATGAATTGCTGTACAAAATAGTGGATAACTGTCGCAACTTTCATTTTTTGTCAATAATGTATGAAAGCTTTCTTTTTTAAAATAATTCCATCTTTCAACATATGCAAAAATATACTGGGTGTTCCATTTAAAAAAAAGTTTCTTTTGTAAATAGCGCGAAAATTAGAAGTTCAACTGTCTTGTCGGTTCTGCCATCATTGTTCGCGATAGAAATACTACTACTTTGCTAATTTAACCGATACTGTAGCTTCATTAATAACAAAGTTACCAATAGTGCCGACTTAATTTATAACACCCTGTATATGACATTTCTTTATAATTACAAAACTGTTTTTTTTATATCGTACATCAAATGTGCAGCTGGCGCGTGGAGGTTGCTTTTTTCTTTTGTATACCAGCCTTAGTTAGTAGACATTAATCAAATGTATGCATTTTTTGTGGTTATTTCTAAAACATAATTTTTTTTAAAAAATAAATTATTACAAAAACTAACTTTGACATTATATATTTATGCCTTTTGCATAGCTAACCCAAATTTGAGATTCTAAAATTACAAAATAAATTAAAAAAACGCAAAACGGCGATGCCTTAGTTTTCGATAAGTAAACGCTCCTCTTAACGCAAAAGCGTAGGAGCAATTTTTATCAAGCAATTTAGTAGAATTATTAAATGCTTCGTTAAATTTACTAAGAGATGTGAATGCAACATGCAAGCGTCACTCCAGGCACCAAAATATTTTAAATAAAATGTTTCCAGGTAGGTGGCTTGACAGTGCTCTATTCACAAGTCTGCTAAATCTTAGGACATCACAAAATTTAAAATGCAATATACAGAATACCTGCAACCACAAAGGAAGCTACTTCATTGGTTTTAAAATTTGTTTCTTGTGCCATAATCTACATATTTTATGAAACATATTGCTGGTACATAATGTATTGTAAATAATATATATGCAATTTGTTGTTATTTCTCTAATACATTCAAAAAGAAAATCCATTATAAAATCATGCCTGTCATCTGAGAAGCAGCTTATTAAATGTCGTCCATTCAGTTGTCAATTTTGCAACTGCTCACTATACCGTATTCAATAAAAAAGTTGGAAAATTATATCAAAAAACGACAATAGCTCAGTAATGGTCACTTTTAAAGTAAATACGTCTCACGTGTTGGTGCGAAATTAGAAAGCAATATAGAAAAAACCGTGTAATTTTAATCCAGTTTTCTGCCCACGCAATTAGTAATTGAAAACAATTATAATTGGCTGGTATTATTATCTTTTATTATGAACCACACTACCAAAAATTGTGTTTATCTAATACATCGTTTTCGAGATATATAATTTTAAGACCAATCAATTTTTCAGAAAATTGATAATAAGGCAAAAATTTTCAATTTTAGGACTATAATATCTAATTATATGGGGAATACGTGAATGTAATAATATAAGTACAGGTTATCCCAATTAGAAAAACAGTCAGCCACTAAGTTATGGAACACTCTGTATAATATAAAATAAATTTAAAAGGTACCCCTAATGAGTGGCTATTATAGCGAAAAAACTGCTTCAAAATATCTTTTCTCGTAAAATCACAATCTGCCTTCTCTATGGAGAAGACTTACTCTGCATAATAAACCAAAGAGGTACATATATTTTTATATATCTAAGTAGTCGCCGTCTCAAAATGTATGGAGTTTGAATAAATTATAATATCATCAACAATGTCGTCAGACTGATGTTTTCGAATAAAATGAATTCGTTTTACAGCAACTGGTATAAATATTAGCTTAATCACTCCAGCAGTATGTGGCGTTTGTATATTTTACACAACGTTTGGTGGACTGAAAGCAGTGGTATGGACAGATGCATTACAATTTATTGTAATGATAGGCTCTATAACTGTTGTTTTCTTTTTGGGAATAATCGAAAGTGGTGGTTTCGAAACCATATGGGAAAAGAATTTGGAATACGGTAGATTATATGTTAGGTGGGAAATATTATTCGAAGAAGTCTAATGAAAGTACATTTTTCGTATAGTTTCAGCACAGACATTAGTGCGAGGGACACATTCTGGACGGGAACTATTGGCTTAACTATCAATTGGTTTAGTTACATAACATGCAATCAAGGTATTATTCAAAAATGTAATGCTTTACCGAATTATAGAGGTGTTAAACAGTAAGTACCCTAAAATGCTTTTATCTTTGTATTACAACTTTATATAAAAATTTCTACCACGAAAGTTCGTAGTCTAGTTGATATTCTTTTTACGCGTTTTTTCCATTTTTTTAGTTAATTACATTTGCAATTATTGTACATTGTAAAGTTTGTTTTAATATAATATAAACAATTATAGGCCAAAATATGCGCGCAGTCAATGTATTATGAGATTATAAAAATACATTTTATTCAAATTCAAATATTGTATTAGAACCCTGTAGTATGCTTACAAGGTATAGCGTACTGATTGGAATTATATATATAATATTGAGTTTATCATCTAAGAAAGCTTATATTTTACCTCTTTACTTAAATTAAAATAGCATTCACTCGATAAATTTTTAATAAAGAATATTCTTCTGTCGGCAATAGCTCGACTATATGGAATCCAAATTTTTCATGACGTCGTGATTCATGGACGTCTGCTCTAATAGTGAACGTTATTTCTATTAATCAATACATTTCCTAATTTGAGATTTATTCAACTATAATACACTGAAGCAAGATATAACCATTTTCGTAACTCAGATGAATGAAAAATAATATCGAAGCTTTGTGAAGATTTGATGAGCTGTATTGAATTATTGTGAACCAAAATATATCGCTAAAGTACATATATCATTCTCATTATTATTAAATTTCTGCTCAACGTAGTAAATAAAAACTAACTTTAGAGCAAATATTAAATCAGTCAAAGCAACAAATCAGGCGAATTTTAAAGAAACAGTCTACTAACAGTATTATCAACTTAATTAATATATGTTAATTTATTAAATTAAATGTAATTTTACTTAAAATATTTTTAAATAAATGTACCTTTAGATAATACTTCTGTATTATGAAGTGTATTTAATCGGAAATGAAGTAAATTTGAAATTATGTGATATTATAATAGTTTTAAGTAAAAATAATTCGAATTTAAAACATATAAAAATCCTATAGTTGTTGTTATTGTCAGTATCTTATACTTGTGTTGTTGTTTTATAAGCACTTTGTTTTCTTAATAGTAATAGCACAGGCTAATAATGAATAATAAAAAAGTCATTAGTGTAAGTTTTATAAAAATCTTTTTAATTAAATGCCAAACAGGGATTAATAATTATAATTTATAAACTTTGAAAAAACTAATTTGAAATCAACTAAATTTTGTAATTTTGGCTTAATGCGAACTTTTTTTGTAAGAACTGTTACCTGATGCAATTAAGAACATTTTAAAATGATTTGACTTCAAACACCCTCACTGTCTCAGTGGACAGAGCGCAAGACTAGCGATTGGCAGATTGTGAGTTCAAATCTGACCCAAGAGCAGCATAAATTTATTTTAATTTAATAAAAGTTATTAGATGTATTGTCACTTGTGGCCAATATATTAGAAAATAAACTGACTAGTGTAGTAAATAATCATGAAATCATTTTTCATAACGTTCTTGTCAAAACATTACCGATCTCACTCACCAAAATTGACGTTCCATAGACCAACTGACTGCAATATATGAGAATTGAAACATCGTGCCAGAAAACATGCTGCTCAAAATAATATTATCTTAATACTTATATCCTAGTATTTCGATACACCTACATACTTTCATAAATTGAAATATTTCAAAAAGAATTCATCATGAAATTATACGTTGAACATTTCCTGTCGCCTTATTATTTGTATGAACTCTTCATCCGTCGAAAATGTAAATTCACTCAAGAAAAATTCCATTTCCAATTGTTCCTATAAATTCATCATGGTGCGCATTCAGCAGACGCATCGGGAAAGGTTCACACTCCAACTGCTCACTTGACAACAGGTGAGTGTTCGCTGGACAGGACCGTTCACCTTTATGTGATCACCTTCCATTTGGTACTTTTCACTGCTGCCGTATGTGTATTACTGCATTAAGTTCCGGCGTAGTTCTTAGTGTAAGGGCCCGTTTTTCCAACTCGGTTATCTCCAATATTATAATAAATTTATTTCTGCACAAAACCTTTAATTTGCTTATCTTACTTTTCTAGTAAGTTTCTTCAAAATTGTGTGTTACGTTGGTGTTGGAACGCGTTAATGGCGCATGCGGTCAGAATACGCTCACTAAGTGAATTTTTCCGCTCGCAAAAATGGCGACCGTTCCACAACATGTTCAGAGCGAGCGTATATCATCTGAATCTAATCACTGAACAATTGCGCAACTGTTATGTCTGCTGAATGCGGCCATTTATACAAAACTCCAACAATAGTGTCTCAATTTAAGAAAGAGGTTATGTGCGAGATGCATGGCTAATATTGTCTATATAAATTCGGATTATTTTCCCATTTACCATTTATGTGTTAAAATTTATAGTTTTAATTAATAATGTTCAAATATTATTTCAGTATCTTTTACGTAAAATAATCTACCCAACAAATTTGAAATAGCTTGAAGTTTTTTAAATTGAAAAATTAGATCCTCCTGTTACTCTTTTATAAACTTCTACATGTCTACCTTCGCGTTAAAAATCTATTACAATTTTTATGTCATATTTCGGTAAGATGTCCGACATTTCGTTTAACTTAACGTATTTTTTGTTTTTGTGTTCTTTTCTTTCGTCGGGGCATGTTTATTTACAATAATCGTTTGTCTGTATTTGCCTCGTAATCATAAATAACATACCCCTTTCAGAAACCCCCTTGAATTCAATCACAGCTTTTTTTTACCTCTCTCATTCACCATGATTCCGATTCCAAAATATCTATTTTCCCACCACTTTTAAAAAGCGTGGTTTTTTATATTTCAAACATGTCACATCCCATTGTCATTTATCTGCTAATTCTTTTAAGGGTCCTTCTTCGTACGTATCTCGCACATTCTATGTTTAATATTTTTAGCTACATATTCTTTCCTTGCGTGTTTCATCTTTGTTTGCTTTGTAAATATTGTTTTCTTGATTCTCTAGCTCATCCTTATATGATGGCCACACTCTCTGGAATTGCCTGTATAAACCAACATATTTTGTAGTTTCTGCTTCTTTTAGCGCTTTAATGGTATTCGTTGTTGGAATGATGGCAATATTGTCCGTTTCCGTTATAACTGGTCTGATTATGTTTACCAAATATTTTGATTGTGACCCTTTAACGGCAGGTAAAATAAAAAAAGCAGATCAGCTTTTGCCTTACTATATCATGGATGTAGCTAGAGGATTGCCTGGACTTGCCGGGTTGTTTACGTCCGGTATATTTAGCGCAGCTTTGAGGTAATAACAAGAAAAGTATTTATATAGACCTAGAAATACACTAAAATATTTAGTACACTTTCAGCTGTCATCAACTGTTTATCTGCTACGATATATGAGGATTTCATATCACGCTATGTTCCAAAAGGTACATCTGAAAAGACAATAAGTAATTACCTTAAAATTCTAGCGGTAGTAATAGGGATTATTTGTACGGTATTGGTATACATTGTTCCATATCTAGGCAATTTACTACCGTTAGCGGTAAGCATTGGTGGTATAACTAATGGAGCATTATTTGGAATATTCACATGTGGTGTACTCGTACCTGCAATAAATAGTAAAGTAAGTATATAGAAATGTATAATTTAGAGACAGATTGAAATATGAATTATTTAGTTTATAAGCGAGGAAAATAGATTCTACTTGCAAAAACACCATTTAACATTTTAACCCTTTAAGTAGCAAAACCCTGGGACCTGTTTAATTACAAATTTTTATTACAAGAGCTGTTTCAGGTCACTTGTGGAACATTTCCATGGCTTTGACATTTTCAGAAACTTTTTGGATTGTTTGAGAATTGGTGGTACGTATGCACTAGAGACCAAAAACAAAACATTGAAAAATACCATTTTTTAATAAAAATAGTAATGAAAAAACATAGGTAAATACAAAAGTTATAACAATGTAGGTATTTCAAAAACATTGGCGTCAGAACTTTAAAAAAAGCTGCAATGTTATTTTTGTTCGGTTCAGCATTTTTGCTGATACCGAAAGGTCTATCGAAATCAGTTGAAGAAAATGCTGCAGGTACTTTGGATGTTTGCTTCCTATTGAAGTCGTCGCTACTATCTGAAATTTCAGACGATTCGTCGCCTTCATAAGTCAGTTCTCGGGCAACGGGGTCATCTTCGTGTAGATCTCCTGCGGTGTTATCGGGATATACAGCACGTGTCAATTTTCATTAGCCATAGGCGATTAATTCATGCAATACGTGACAACATCGCACCCCACCTTTCCTCTTCAATGTGAGCGCGAGACCGATACAAGCTCAAGTTAGCAGTAGCTGTTGGACTATTGACTAGGGTGTTTGTACTGCGCTCAGATATAATATTTACGCATTGCAAGGATTTTTCTGTAAATGCAGAGAATTATTAAGCTGCGTTCACGCTGCATGTCACAAACAAAAGCGTAATTCTAATAAAATTAAAAATAAGGCAAATAAAAAAGGATTCTGAAAATAATAATAAACTACTAGATCGCGGCGGCCACTTGATGATGACGGCTTTTATTGCAGACTAGATCGCAACTAAACATTTAATGTAGAAGTGGGAAGATCGGCGAAAGTCGTTGTGATGTCGATTGTTGTCGGGATTGGTGACGGATAGTAGGGGTGACACACGTTGCCACATATTATTTGTATACGTATAAATCGCATGTAAACATTGAATCCATATACCTAATGAAAATTGACACATACGGTATAACATTCACGTGATTTTCTTATTTATCCTGCGCTCGACCTATTCACATAAGAGGTACCACCAGAGAGATCGTCATCCGCATCATCGTCACCTTCTACTTCGAAATTTTCGGCCATCTCTTCTGTAATGTACGATTGCAGGTACTCAGTGTCTCATTGATCATTCAAATTAAACATTTTTTTATTCTCCATCTGTAATTCGAATAAAAAGTTCAAATATTACGTATTTATAGGCTCTGTAAAGAACATGCTAACATGCTGCAGCCACACCACTGGACACCCATGCAGAGGATTTTAAATAACAAGTTTGCCAGAAAAATTCATGTAAAATCACTTTGAGATTTAGAAACTATAAGATCTTCAGGATTTCGCAAAAAAATGTAATTCAAAAAATTGAAATAGTTCACTTACAATTCCTTTTTCTAAAGCCGCTTGCAACTCTTGAAACATCGATAACCTAACCTCACAAATAACAAATATATCCTCCTATTTTAAAAACAAAGGTTTGAATTTTATATTAGATACTTACATTATGATTCAGGGTTCATACATACTTTTTATATATAGCGAACCCACAAATAGTGTTAAAGGTAGTCAAGAAATGACTGAATTTGCACTGCATAAAGTCTCATTGGTACAAATAAATACCGCTTTTCAGCTTCTATCCAGTAGAGGCCAGCACAATTTAATGTAGTTACAAAATATGTACCGGCGAAAGCTATTAGTATATAAACGCATCAGTAGGTTCAAGTTAGCTACCCCGCAAATGCTACAGTAAACCTTAATGATAAGTGGTACATATATGTACCAATAATACTTAAAGGATTAAACGCCTAGTAGAATTACCGAACAGATGCAGTAGCAACAACGCACGAGAAATGCGTCACTTGAACGTCATACGTAAAATAACGCTTATTATTGGTTCGTTTATAAAGACGGCGTTTTTGTTCATACACATGAATCGCACATACGTATATATACATATAAATGCACGGAAGATTTCTTCAAAGTAGCACCATTTTTATATGAAAATTGAACATTCTTGCTTTATATCTATTAATTAATGAACTTAAGGAAAAGAATATACCATCACCGAGGTTTAGTTTCGCAACCGCTCATCAGCCCAGCATCTGGTGCCTTTTCCTCGTAGTTTCGAAATGTATATTTATACAAACAGAAGCGATCTTTGCAAGATGAGAGTTCATTTCTAACTTCTCTCTTTGAATAGAAGGAAACATTATAATTAACATTAACAACAGAAAAACATAAATTGCTCAAAGAGTGTAAGCAGGCTATGGAGCTTATTACAAATTTAAATATCCTATATAACGCAAAATAATTAGTATAAGAACTAAGATGAGAATTTATAAAACCGCAAATAGAATAGTAGCAACAAACGCAGCTGAAACTGACTCTCACGAATGAAAACGACGGACAACTGCAAGACATTTTGAAACAAAAATAATAAGGAAAATATACGGATCAAATTAAGTGCAAATTGAAGAACATCAGACCCTCATGAATTACGAAATAGAATAAATATTAAAAGCTGAAAACATAGTAAGAGTCATAAAAGCACAGAGAGCGCGATCGTATGGTCACATAAAAATGATAAAGGAGAGCAAGGAAGTGCGAAGAATCACAAGTTAGAAGAGACATCTGACTATGGGGTAAGGAGCTAGTGGAACCAAATCAAGAACAGGTGAAATGGAAAGAAATTACAGATCGGGCAAGGCGTCACACCCAGCTATAAAGGGGCAACAAATAGAGAAGAACCTTAGCCCATTTATATGGAGAGTATATGATATGAGCTTGAAGAGAGCTGCTAATATTCCACTTAGAATAAAAAGCATTATGTATATATAAAATGTAATTAAACCAATTTGTCATCATGACGTAGAGGCTCTATATATACATGGTGAGACATCTAAGCGGGTATGGCCGATCATGTCTTTATGAGTAAAGATATTTCGAAGCGGTTTTTTCCTTGTGATAGCTGTTCATTAGGAGCATATTTTAATAATATGTTGTATTATACAGAGTGTTCCATAACTTGGTGGCTGACCATAGTTATAGTTTTTTAAATGGAAAACCCTATATACTATTTCATTTTTGTATTCCCTGCATAATTTTTAGGCAAAAAGTTATAAGATAGTATAGGCCTAAAATCTAAGGTTTTTGACTTATTAGCATTTTTCTGAAAAATTCAATGTTTTTATAAAATTAGATTTCTCGAAAACGACGTATTAAATGAATACAATTTTTGGTAGAGTTGTTTGTGCAAAAAAGTCATTTTTTTCAAATGGAATACCCTGTATGTTATTTCACTTTTGAATTTATTATTAAATTTCACATCAAAAACATGTAAGATACTTTAAAAGTGACTATTACTGAGCTATTGTCGCTTTTTGATATAATATTGTTAGTTTTGTGGTTTTGTCCATTTGTTCCATTTCTAAGTACTGTTGAGTACCCTTTAGGAAGCCGGCGGTGGTTGAATACAAACACTTACATGGGTGATGTATGGATATATTTACAATGAATATATACAGTGGTACAAGTGCTTAACTTACTCGTACTGTTAATACTACATTTCTATCACTGTTACTCTTACTACTAATAATCTTAATAGTAATATCAACACTGATATTATTAATACTTCTTATAGTAATGTCCTCTACTATATATATATATACGTATGTTTATTGTATACATAACATGTATATTTACAAGTAGTAAACAATACATTAAATGTTATTGTTTACTCCTGAATGTTATTCCATAACATTCATTGAGATGCGTCGTGCATGTATAAGCATTCTTACACCGACCTTCCATTATACATAATATTACCTTGTCAAATAGGATAAGGTCTTCTTTGGTGTAATCAAATGACTATCTGTTTATACTAGCACGTCACATCTCCTTCGCAAAGAAAAGAAAAATTTTGTTCTATAAATAAAATTTTTCGTAATATACCATAGTATTGTATCTTACAATTTTTCCTTTGTTTCTATCACATACACATAATCTTACATTACATTTTTATACATTTACATACATGATTTACTTTGTAATTCTTAAATTTCTATTGCACTAGATGTTATTTATACTTAATCTACACTTTTGTCCTTATACAATTTCACTCTGTTTTTGTGCACTTCTACTTGCTTATTTCTAATTTTTACCGTTACATTCGGTGTGTTTTCCCTTATTACTGCGTTAAGGACCCTTATATAGAGGTTGTAACTTGTTTGTAGTTTCATTTTTGATTAAAACTTGATCATTGTATTTGTAAGTTACATTCCTTACACGGTTATTAAATTTTTCCGTTCGTTTTACTTTTGTTTCGATTAAGTTATTTCTGGCATCTTTCCAAGCACTTGAAAATCTATATTTCAATTCATTTGGATAATGCTCAAAATTATATATTGGATCGTTTGACTTTAGTATGTTACTTGGTAATTTACATTTCTTACCGAACATTAGTTCGTAGGGTGCGTACTTAGTCTGTGAGTGTTCGCTCGTGTTGTACGCAAAACACCAGAAAGTTACCCAAGAACTCCATGTGCCCGGATAATTGGACGTTTGGATTCTAAGATACGATCCCAAATGCTTATGTGTATTCTCCAATGCACCCAAGGTTTCGTGATGATAAGCTGTGCTATTTAACTATTTGATTTCCAAAATGTTGGCTGTTTCTTTGAATATCGCTGCTAAAAATTCAGTACCCTTGTCAGTAACTATTTCATCTGGGACTCCATACCTAAGAATGAAATTATTCACAAATGACCTAGCTACTGTTTCGGCTTCCTTATCTTTAATAGGATATCCCTCAACAAATTTAGTTAATTCGCATTGAAGCGTTAATATGTATCTATTATCATCAGAATCCTGGTTGATTGGACCCACAAGATCTAAAAATACTTTTTGAAATGATTTTGTTGCTGTCGACGTGATAGTCATCGGTTCTGGGGCGCGCATCCCATGTTTGTATCGTTGACAATCGGCACATTTTTCAACAAATTTATTTACATCTGCCTTCATACCAATCCAATAATAATATTTCTTTATGTTACTATACATACGGTTAATTCCAGCGTGGCCTCCCGTCGGCAAAATGTGAAAATCGTTTAAAATTAACTGTTGTGTTTCATTACAATCAATCTTTTCCACATTTGAAATGATATTTACTTTTAAATTGTACTTCCGGAGAGTAGCTAATTCTCGTTTCATACGGGCGATTAGATGCTCATTAATCGAGCTTTGAAATATACATATTTCAGGAATTCCATAATTATTACATATTTGTTGCAAATTCCTCAGCTCTGTACGTAAGTCAGTTGCTGATAGGGTATCTTGCATAATGTATATTATTTGTCTAGACATGTCATAAAAAACTTTGCCCTTTTTTATTAATTTATCATTTCCTATTTTGGTAAAATTAGTGCCTGTCACGGTTGTTAATTCCGTAATGTTAAATGGAGGTTTTAATAATGCCACCATTCCTGGATGCCGTATATTTTCATTATTTTCGTTAGTTTATGTTATTAATTTTTGTTTTATTAAATCCGATTTTACACTCGACCTAGTTATTACATTAACGTTTGCTGCCATTTCCTTAAGATCGCTTGATTCTAAACGAATTCGTGATAATGCGTCGGCTGCCACGTTCTCTTTTCCCTTTACGTAATTAACTGTAAAATCATATTCCTCTAGCAAGAGTCTAAACTTTATTAGTCTCGAAGACGGATTTGTCATGCCGAATAAATATATCAGGGGCCTGTGATCCGAGTATATTTGAAATTTTCGGGCATATAGGTAAGGCCTGAAGTGTTGTACTGCCCATACGATGCTTAATAATTCTTTGTGGATCACCGGAAAATTTATCTCGCTTTTGCTGAGTGCTCTACTTGCATATGCAACAGGTCGCCCGTCTGCATTTGACAGAATGGCTCCTATAGCATAATTCGACGCGTCTGTTGTTAAGATGAACTGGTTATCCCGAGAGAAGTCTGGGTATGGTAACACAGGCGGATTTATTAAAGCTGTTTTAAGAGTTTGAAATGCTAGTTCGCATTCTCTATCCCAATGAAACGTAGTTGATTTTCGCGTGAGCTTATTCAAAGGGCTCGCAATTTTTGTGAAATTAGGAATAAATCTCCGATAATAATTTGCGAACGCTACAAATTGTTTCGTCTCCTCCCCGTTTGTAGGGGTGGGGTAGTTTTGAATAGCTACAATTTTTTGTGGATCTAGTGAAATACCGTTTGCTGAAAGAACATGCCCTAAGTATAGAATTTCTTTTCTCAAAAATTGACATTTTACAGGATTTAGTTTTAAATTTACTTTCCGTAATCTATCTAAAACTTTAACTAAATTTTGATTATGATTTCATAAATTGTTCCCGAAAACAATTAGATCGTCTAAGTAAACAAAACATGATTCGTAGTTTAAACCCGACATTGCTATTGTCATGATTCTTGAAAAAGAACTGGGACTCGATTTCATTCCCATTGGTAATCTTTTCATTTGCCAATGCCCTTTATCCGTCGTAAATGCCGTATACTTCCTACTTGACTGTTCTAACTCTACTTGATAGTATCCTTGTGACAAATCTAAATGTGTGAAGTAAACTGCTCCCGAAAGTGCATCTAAAATTTCCGTTATATTCGGTAGTGGAAACCTATCATCTTGAATATTTTTGTTTAGAAGACGGTAGTCTATGACCACTCTCCACCTTTTGTTACCATTTGCATCAGCCTTTTTTGGTATAATTAACAAAGGTGATGACCATTGCGATTTACTTTCTTCTATAATGCCTTGCTTCAGCATTTTATTTATCTCCGTATCTATATCCTTTTTTTGTGCTTGAGGCAACCTTAAGGTTTTACGTATACTGGTTTTACATCGTCTTTTATATTAATTTCTTGTTGAGCTATATTTGTTACAGTTACTGGATTATTTTCTAATAAAAAAACGTCACTGTATTTTGCGCATATTTTCGCGATTGAAACTATTTCTTCCTTATTTAAATGTTCTATGTCAATTGAATTTAATACTTTCTCAACTCTATTTACCATGATTTCGTTTACATTAAAATTGTATAATTCGAAATCTGTCACATTAGCTGTGATTGGTTTAAAATTTCTAATTGTGATTTCTTTATCATTCGTGTTTAAAATTCTAACCGGTATGCTATATGAATTAGGTTTTGCAATAATACCTGCCGTAAATACTCCTTCCGCAATCTCTGAAGGGTATACGACACATTCGTTCGAATTGTCTATTCGAAAATGTGTTATTACCTCACATCGTGGCGGTATTATAGTCATACACTCGTTATCTGACTCTAAATTAGTCGATATTTTATTATTATTTATATTGAATGAGAAAGAAAATTTCTCGAAATTTATTTCTGCTCCGTAATTTGTTAAAAAATCTGTTCCTAAAATACCATCGAACCTATTCGTAAAACTATGTATTACCTGAAATTCATGATTGAATTTATGTTGCTGTAATTCTAAAGAAAGAATTGCTTAACCTTGTGATTTTAAAGTACCAGCTATGCCTTTTATTCTACATTTTCTATCTGTATTTACCTGTTGATATTTATTTAAACATTCTGAAAAGAATACACTGATATTCGCTCCAGTATCTAGTAAAAAAATCACATTGTTTCTATTATATTTCAAAGTCATATAGTTTAAATTATTGCTTTTATTGACCTCGAAAAAACTGCATTGTATGCTTTCTGGTTATATTTGAACTTGGACTCGTCGCATTCCTATTGTCGACTATCGCTGCGTTTGCATAATTGTTTTTATATGTCGAACCTCGTCTATGTTTGTTATTATAAAATTTGTTTGCGTTGCCTTGTTCATACGTTGACCTATACTTTCCGTTATTTTTTCTGTAACCGTTGTTATTAGCGCGTTTATTGACATGACCATGAAAACGTTTATATTTATTTGCTCTGTAATTAAATACGTTCATTGAAGCCGGTCTATTAAACTCCTCTACAATTGCTACATTTATTGCATTTTTCAGAGTGTCAGTGTTTCTCGATTAAATTATTGTTCTTAATTCCGCATTTCTAATACCGTTGCAAAATGAATTTATCGCGATTTTCTCATTAATTGGTTTCAACGTTTTTACAAGATTTTCGTTATCTCCCGCTTGCGAAATAGTTAATTCGTCAAGAAGTTTCTCTATTTGTTGACCGTAGTCGCTTATTGATTCATCATTTTGTTTCAGTTGGTGTAATTGAGTAGATAATGTTAATGCAGATTTTTTAGTTATAAAATTTACCGTTATTTCTTTTATTAGTTTCTCTACTGTGTCATATTCTGAATCTAACCGAATTTTTGCATTAGTGGTTAACCTGGTTTTTAACACGTATTGTATGAGTAACTTGTGTTGATCCTCCGCTAATGTACTAGCGTAAAATGAAATACCATCTATCAACTGCTTGGTTGTATCCTCATTGCCATTCATCTTCGGCAATAAGCCCGATACGACTTTTAAATCAAATTTATCAGTCATATTTACTTGTTTTTTAACCCGTTTTTCTAATAAAGTTTGCAATGATTCTATATCAAGTTTAATTTTTTGACTGTAAACCCTAACTTCGTTTGCGAAGTCTGTTTCATGAATGTCACCTGTAAATCTACGTTTTAAAGTGTTGAACCTCTGTATAAGTGTTCCTAACTCTCCAAGTTTGTTTTCAGTATGCTGGGAATTTTCCCTTCTTTCTTTATTATCCTTAACTCTATTATTTTTAAACTGTTCAATATCCGCGCACAATTTCTTGAAATCTTCTATGTTCATTTATATAGTTTTTTTTTCACTAACCTTTTATTATACCTTCTCCAGCATATCCAGTTGTTCTCTGCTCTTGATCACTTCTATTCGTATCTTCTTTTCCCAGTGCTTCTTGCATCTGTACCATACGAAGTACGAAAATACCATCATCAGGAGTAGTACTGCTGCTGCTGACCCAATTTGTGCTGGTGTGAATGTTGTAACATCGGCCGTTGTTCCACTGTTACCTGTTTGTGCAATTATTACCTCTTCTTTTGTTGCCGTAGAACCCATTGCGTAGTGCTTGTCTTCCTATTATTCATCCGGAAATTCCAAATTTGTGCTGCAGGTAGCAGACTGCCATAGAACAATTTGTTGTTGTTCTATTTTATTTGCAGAACTGGCAGGATCGCCAGTTCTGCAAGTAAAACAAGTCGGCGGTGGTTGAATATAAACACTTACATGGGTGATGTATGGATATATTTACAATGAATATATACAGTGGTACAAGTGCTTAACTTACACATACTGTTAATACTACATTTCTATCACTGTTACTCTTACTACTAATAATCTTAATAGTAATATCAACACTGATATTATTAATACTTCTTATAGTAATGTCCTCTACTATATATATATATATATAAAATATATTACAATTCTTTGCCAATTATACAAATGTATTGAAAAATTGAAAATCTTCTTGGTAGTAGTGGCATAAAATGAATTAAAAGTAATAGCAATATGACAACTGGTTGTCAATTAGAAAACAATGACAAATATAAAATGTAAATCAAAATGTATAAATGAAAATGTAATCAATAAGCATAGGACAGTCGAGATTATTTCTATAATCACATTAAAAGGCTTGGGGTCTACCACAAACTGTTCAGTCAATCCAAATATACAAATAACAACGACGCAACTATGTAAAGAAAAACTAAGAGTAGAACTGTTGATAATATAACAATATAGAATGTAAAATAGTCAAGTATAAATGTAAATGAAAGCAAATAAGCATAGGACAATCGATAATTACTCATGTAATCCACTCAAATTGGCCTAGGTTCACCTAAACATGTACAATTTTGATTGAAATACACAAACAATTAACGATGCAACTATGTATGTGTTAAGATGTATTTGTAGCTACAGACATATATGTTTCTACCTAGTTTGGTTTCGTCAGTGCAGCATAACAAAGAAAGTGTATGTTAAAGCATTAATATGTGAATAAAAAATATAGTATTACCTTAAAATGTCAATCCAAAATGTCCAAGTGTAAAACAACTGTGAAAATACCTAATACTGTGTAATGCCTTATTTCAACCAGGCAGTTAATAAAATATATTACAATTCTTTGCCAATTATACAAATGTATTGAAAAATTGAAAATCTTCTTGGTAGTAGTGGCATAAAATGAATTAAAAGTAATAGCAATATGACAACTGGTTGTCAATTAGAAAACAATGACAAATATAAAATGTAAATCAAAATGTATAAATGAAAATGTAATCAATAAGCATAGGACAGTCGAGATTATTTCTATAATCACATTAAAAGGCTTGGGGTCTACCACAAACTGTTCAGTCAATCCAAATATACAAATAACAACGACGCAACTATGTAAAGAAAAATTAAGAGTAGAACTGTTGATAATATAACAATATAGAATGTAAAATAGTCAAGTATAAATGTAAATGAAAGCAAATAAGCATAGGACAATCGATAATTACTCATGTAATCCACTCAAATTGGCCTAGGTTCACCTAAACATGTACAATTTTGATTGAAATACACAAACAATTAACGATGCAACTATGTATGTGTTAAGATGTATTTGTAGCTACAGACATATATGTTTCTACCTAGTTTGGTTTCGTCAGTGCAGCATAACAAAGAAAGTGTATGTTAAAGCATTAATATGTGAATAAAAAATATAGTATTACCTTAAAATGTCAATCCAAAATGTCCAAGTGTAAAACAACTGTGAAAATACCTAATACTGTGTAATGCCTTATTTCAACCAGGCAGTTAATAAAATATATTACAATTCTTTGCCAATTATACAAATGTATTGAAAAATTGAAAATCTTCTTGGTAGTAGTGGCATAAAATGAATTAAAAGTAATAGCAATATGACAACTGGTTGTCAATTAGAAAACAATGACAAATATAAAATGTAAATCAAAATGTATAAATGAAAATGTAATCAATAAGCATAGGACAGTCGAGATTATTTCTATAATCACATTAAAAGGCTTGGGGTCTACCACAAACTGTTCAGTCAATCCAAATATACAAATAACAACGACGCAACTATGTAAAGAAAAATTAAGAGTAGAACTGTTGATAATATAACAATATAGAATGTAAAATAGTCAAGTATAAATGTAAATGAAAGCAAATAAGCATAGGACAATCGATAATTACTCATGTAATCCACTCAAATTGGCCTAGGTTCACCTAAACATGTACAATTTTGATTGAAATACACAAACAATTAACGATGCAACTATGTATGTGTTAAGATGTATTTGTAGCTACAGACATATATGTTTCTACCTAGTTTGGTTTCGTCAGTGCAGCATAACAAAGAAGGTGTATGTTAAAGCATTAATATGTGTTGAATAAAAATTATATAGTATTACCTTAAAATGTCAATCCAAAATGTCCAAGTGTAAAACAACTGTGCACTTACTTAATACTGTGTAATGCCTTATTTCAACCAGGCAGTTAATAAAATATATTACAATTCTTTGCCAAATATACAAATGCATTGAAAAATTCAAAAGATTCTTGGTAGTAGTGGCATACAATGAAGTAAAAGTAATAACAATATGACAACTGGTTGTCAATTAGAAAACAATGACAAATATAAAATGCAAATCACAATGTATAATTGAAAATGTAATCAAATAAGCAATAGGACAGTCGGGATTACTTATATAGTCACATCAAAAGGCTTGGGATTTACCACAAACTGACTATACAAGTAATCCCGACTGTCCTATTGCTTATTTGATTACATTTTCAATTATACATTGTGATTTGCATTTTATATTTGTCATTGTTTTCTAATTGACAACCAGTTGTCATATTGTTATTACTTTTACTTCATTGTATGCCACTACTACCAAGAATCTTTTGAATTTTTCAATACATTTGTATATTTGGCAAAGAATTTTAATATATTTTATTAACTGCCTGGTTGAAATAAGGCATTACACAGTATTAAGTAAGTGCACAGTTGTTTTACACTTGGACATTTTTGATTGACATTTTAAGGTAATACTATATAATCTTTATTCAACACATATTAATGCTTTAACATACACCTTCTTTGTTATGCTGCACTGACGAAACCAAACTAGGTAGAAACATATATGTCTGTAGCTATAAATACATCTTAACACATACATAGTTGCATCGTTGATTGTTTATGTATTTCAATCAGATTGTACATGTTTAGGTGAACCTAATCCATTTTGATAGGATTACATAGGTAATGGCGATTGTCCTATGCTTATTTGCTTTCATTTACATTTATACATGACTGATTTACATTCTATATTGTTATAATATCAACAGTTCTACTCTTAATTTTTCATTACATAGTTGCGTCGTTGTTATTTGTATAATTGCATTGACTGAACAGTTTGTGGTAAATCCCAAGCCTTTTGATGTGACTATATAAGTAATCCCGACTGTCCTATTGCTTATTTGATTACATTTTCAATTATACATTGTGATTTGCATTTTATATTTGTCATTGTTTTCTAATTGACAACCAGTTGTCATATTGTTATTACTTTTACTTCATTGTATGCCACTACTACCAAGAATCTTTTGAATTTTTCAATACATTTGTATATTTGGCAAAGAATTGTAATATATTTTATATATATGTATTTGTATACAGGGTCCGCCATCCGTCTGGGATTGTCATATTACGGCTTTAATATTGCAAAATTCGAAAAGTTATGTAATGTAGGTGGTAGCCGACTAGTAGGAGCACAAAATAAAATTATTGGTAATTATACAAAGTGTTCAGGAAAGGAGTGTGATGTCAAAGTTGTATTTTTTTAAATGGAACACCCGGTACATTATGTGATTTTTGAATTGCGCAATTAAAAATATTGGGATTTCATATGGGATTGTATTGACCTAAAGCTTACGTTTTGGGAGTTATGGACGCATCAATTGGAAAAAATGCCATAATCTAGCAGGATGTGGATTGGTTAGTATAGTGTTTAGAAATATCGTGCTTATCATGAAGTTTTCCACGTTAGTATACTTTTATTCCGAGGTATTAATTTTAAGCTACATCGATCTGTTATACAGGGTGTTCACCATACGCGAATACTAATTTTTCTCAATTTTTTCAAATGGAACACCCTGTATATTATTACCAATTGTTAATAAGGGCACTTCTAGCTTTCATTTGATATAAGGGTATGGCTGTCTAACTCCAATAATTTTCAAGAAACATCGAATTAACGTTTGAAATTTAACATTTTTAATAGCATTTTGTAGAAATTATTTACATCTACTCGTACATTGATATTGCACTACGAAAATAAGCACAAAGTTTTTAGTGGCCTTAACGTAATGATCTTTCTTTATTATCCAACTGCCCAGAAGGAAGCCTGTGGCCACAGTTGCTCTCTGTCTTTAACAACAAAAATACACATACGAATAAATACGTATTGTATAAAAACTCATGTAGGCATGGCTAGTTCAAATAAAATTGAACAAAAGAGTTTGACTTTTTCCTTGTGCGCAGCTAGTCTGTCATTGCTGTCATAATTTTGTGATTAAAGATGAATTTTTCCGTTCCGGAAATGATAAATATGGTATACATTTTGGGAGAATGTTCTGGTAACTGTTTATTAGCAAATAGGTTGTACGCGCAACGTTATCGGAATTTACGTAAACCTAAGCCAACGGCATTTGAAAAACTAAAAGAAAGGTTCGATGCTAGAGGTAGCGTTGCGTATCCTAAAAAGGTATTCACACATCCTCTAATTTCTAATGAAGATAATAAATTATCTGTGCTGTTATCCGTAGAAGAAAATCCCCATGCGAGTGTGAGTAATATCAGTTTAGATACGGGAATTAGTGAAACATCAGTTAGAAGAATACTGAAAAAATACAATTGTCATCCTTATCATATGGAACTTCATCAGCAGTTAAATGAAGATGACTTCGAGCATAGACTAGGATTTTGCCAAGAAATGAGACAAAGGCTCCAAATCCGCCCAGAAATGTTAGACTGTATTCTGTTTAGTGATGAGGCGTCATTTCGACACAATGGTTCACTTAACAGGCACAATATACATTATTATGCCACCGAAAATCCCCACTGGGTTAGATACATTGATCATCAACATCAGTGGTCATTAAATGTTTGGGGAGGCATACTAGGATCACATGTTATAGGATCGTATTTTTTCAATGGTAAATTGACTTGCGAAAGATACTTAGAATTTTTAAGAAATGAACTTCCGCTGCTTTTGGACGATGTTGATTTAGCAACTAGGCAACAGATGTACCTACAGCAGGACGGTGCGCCAGCACATTATCATCAAGCAGTCAGGAATTATTTGCAAGAGTGGCTTCCTGAAAGATGGATAGGGCGAGGAGGTCCTATCTCATGGCCTGCTAGGTCTCCTGATCTAACTCCGTTAGACTTTTTTCTGTGGGGACACATAAAATAACAGGTTTACTCAGTAGCACCAACAACAGCCGAAAATATGCAAATTAGAATTTCTCAAGCATTTAGAAATATTTCTCCTGAAATTTTGGAACATGTTAGGATATCGTTTATTCGAAGACTTGACATTTGCATAGCAAATGATGGCCGAGTTTTTGAACATTTGTTGTAAATTTCCATTTTTGATATTACTTTGTGCTCATTTTCGTAGTGCAATATCAATGTATGAGTAGATGTAAAATAATTTCTACAAAATGTTATTAAAGATGTTAAATTTCAAACGTTAATTCGATGTTTCTTGAAAATTATTGGAGTTAGACAGCCATACCCTTATATCAAATGAAAGCTAGAAGTGCCCTTATTAACAATTGGTAATAATATACAGGGCGTTCCATTTGAAAAAATTGAGAAAAATTAGTATTCGCGTATGGTGAACACCCTGTATAACAGATCGATGTAGCTTAAAATTAATACCTCGGAATAAAAGTATACTAACGTGGAAAACTTCATGATAAGCACGATATTTCTAAACACTATACTAACCAATCCACATCCTGCTAGATTATGGCATTTTTTCCAATTGATGCGTCCATAACTCCCAAAACGTAAGCTTTAGGTCAATACAATCCCATATGAAATCCCAATATTTTTAATTGCGCAATTCAAAAATCACATAATATACCGGGTGTTCCATTTAAAAAAATACAACTTTGACATCACACTCCTTTCCTGAACACTTTGTATAATTACCAATAATTTTATTTTGTGCTCCTACTAGTCGGCTACCACCTACATTACATAACTTTTCGAATTTTGCAATATTAAAGCCGTAATATGACAATCCCAGACGGATGGCGGACCCTGTATAAATATATATATATGTATTGAAAAACTGAAAATCTTCTTGGTAGTAGTGGCATAAAATGAATTAAAAGTAATAATAATATGACAACTGGTTGTCAATTAGAAAACAATGACAAATATAAAATGTAAATCAAAATGTATAAATGAAAATGTAATCAATAAGCATAGGACAGTCGAGATTATTTCTATAATCACACTAAAAGGCTTGGGGTCTACCACAAACTGTTCAGTCAATCCAAATATACAAATAACAACGACGCAACTATGTAAAGAAAAATTAAGAGTAGAACTGTTGATAATATAACAATATAGAATGTAAAATAGTCAAGTATAAATGTAAATGAAAGCAAATAAGCATAGGACAATCGATAATTACTCATGTAATCCTATCAAAATGGCCTAGGTTCACCTAAACATGTACAATTCTGATTGAAATACACAAACAATTAACGATGCAACTATGTATGTGTTAAGATGTATTTGTAGCTACAGACATATATGTTTCTACCTAGTTTGGTTTCGTCAGTGCAGCATAACAAAGAAAGTGTATGTTAAAGCATTAATATGTGAATAAAAAATATAGTATTACCTTAAAATGTCAATCCAAAATGTCCAAGTGTAAAACAACTATGAAAATACCTAATACTGTGTAATGCCTTATTTCAACCAGGCAGTTAATAAAATATATTACAATTCTTTGCCAATTATACAAATGTATTGAAAAACTGAAAATCTTCTTGGTAGTAGTGGCATAAAATGAATTAAAAGTAATAATAATATGACAACTGGTTGTCAAATACATCTTAACACATACATAGTTGCATCGTTAATTGTTTGTGTATTTCAATCAGAATTGTACATGTTTAGGTGAACCTAGGCCATTTTGATAGGATTACATGAGTAATTATCGATTGTCCTATGCTTATTTGCTTTCATTTACATTTATACTTGACTATTTTACATTCTATATTGTTATATTATCAACAGTTCTACTCTTAATTTTTCTTTACATAGTTGCGTCGTTGTTATTTGTATATTTGGATTGACTGAACAGTTTGTGGTAGACCCCAAGCCTTTTAATGTGATTATAGAAATAATCTCGACTGTCCTATGCTTATTGATTACATTTTCATTTATACATTTTGATTTACATTTTATATTTGTCATTGTTTTCTAATTGACAACCAGTTGTCATATTATTATTACTTTTAATTCATTTTATGCCACTACTACCAAGAAGATTTTCAGTTTTTCAATACATTTGTATAATTGGCAAAGAATTGTAATATATAATATATATATATATATAAACTTGTTTTATCTCTTGGGTTTGTGGTTCGTTTTAATTAAAAGTGATACATACAACGTTTCGATGCCTTTAACATCTTTTTCAAAGTGTATACAATAGATTACTTAAACTTCGTTTTATCTATCATTAATATTTTATAGGCTACTTTCCCATATATTCATTGCTAATTTTGTAATATTGAATAGTATAAATTTGATAGATTTGCAATGTCAGATCTGTCAAATTTATACTATTCAATATTACAAAATTAGCAATGAATATATGAGAAAGTAGCCTATAAAATATTAATGATTGATAAAACGAATTTTAAGTAATCTGTTGTATACACTTTGAAAAAGATGTTAAATACATCGAAACGTTGTTAGAAAAATGTATTAGTTTTAATGAAAACGAACCACAAACCCAAGAAATAAAACAAGTTTATATAAAATTGTGGTTAAGAAAGAAAGAAATATATATATATGTATATATATGACAAAATAGTAAATTAATAATAAAAATGATAATAGGAAAGCAAGCTGCAATCCAAACAATTTCGTTGCAGTTAACATTGATTAAAAGTAGCAAATAATAACCAAAAGGATAATTGAAGAGTGGAAATTCAAAAGGGTCTAAGTGCCACTTCCAGCAAATTTTAGGTATCATGTGTTTAGGGGTGTATGTGCCAACGCCAATAGCATTCAAAACGGTCTATGTGCCTAACGCTGTATCAAGTTGTTTTGTGTGGCATCAAAACCTGCGCGCGGTCTATGTGTAAATGTCCGTTTTACGTTAAAAGGGTCCAAGTGCCTGATTACTAACATTGTAGTATACGACATGAATACATCTAATGAAGTACAACTCGGCAATATTGCCGTAAAAAGGCGCCATAAAGATGCCGAGAGTGTTAGAAAAGAAAGAAAAAGGTGCAGAAATAGTGGTTTGCAACATACAAATTATAAAAATGTCGTTGTGCCGGCTAAAAATCAACCTGAACTTGTGGTAAACAATTCTAACCTCTAAATATACGCCAATTTATATTACGCTCGTGTTACAGGTAACGTGTTCTTGTAAATATGGCTGCAAATCTTTAACATTTGAGCAAAGAAGCTCACTATTTCGCCAGTACTATGAAGCTAGTAATTATGATAAGCAGAGTACTTTTCTTTCGGGGCTGATTCAAGTTATACCTATACGTCGCAGGAGACATGGCACGTATAATACTCCAGAGCAAAGTCGTCGCCAATGTACGAATACTTATACTGTTCCCGATGGTTGTGGAGAGCATGTACAAGTTTGCCGAAAGACTTTTTCTAATATATTTGCGCTAAGCCATAAGAAAGTGCAAGTACTCGTCGAAAAACAGAAAAGAGGGCAAACTACGTACACAGATCAGCGTGGTAAAGGAACGAAAATAAAAAAATATTTGCCAGAACTGCGTCAGCAGGTCAGGGATCACATCCATAGTTTTCCTCGCGAGGAAAATCACTATAGCCGAAATAAATCAATAAAAGAATTTCTGAGTCCAGATTTAAATCAAAATCGCATGTTTTTGGTATACAAGCGAAAATATCCAAACTCAACTGTTACTTATAAGTACTACTCTCTAGTATTGCAAAAGGACTTTCCAAATCTCAGATTCGGACGGCCTAGGCAAGATACATCTTCGAAGTGTGATCTTTATCAAAATAAGATCAAGTCAATTCCATCAACCAACCCACAGAGAAGACAAGAAACACAGAAACTAGAATTACATCATCGCAAGGCGGAAAAGGCAAGAACAGCAATGAATTCGGATATTACAAAATCACAAACTATAGATAGTCAAGACAATATTATTTCGATTGATTTAGAACAAGTGCTTTTTATTCCCACTCTAAGCCATTCTGACATGTTCTACAGTAGACAACTGTCCTGTTTTAACTTCGGAGTTCATCTCTCTGATATAGATGATGCGTTTATGCGCATATGGGATGAATCTGTTACAGGGAGAGGTGGAAACGAAATCGCCTCTTGTCTGCTAAAAGTCATTGCGCATCCAAATTTTCGGAAACGAAGTAATCTAGTAATATGAAGTGATAATTGCATCGGGCAAAACAAAAATAAGATCATTCTAATGTTGCTCATTTACTTAGTTTCTAAGGGTATCTACGAAAAGGTCGAGCAAAAGATTCTGGTAAGTGGCCATTCTTACCTCACTTGCGATAGGGATTTTGCCCTAATCGAAAAAAGAAAACGCGTCCTAAAAAATTACACTCCTGAACACATAGGGAAGATGATAGCAGAAGCACGCCATCAGAGACCTTTTAATGTACTCCACATGCAAAGAAACGATTTTAAAGATTTTCAAAGCATGGCTGACGAATATCTAAATACGACAAAACTTCAAATTTCCCAAGTAGTCTGGATTAAAGTTGAACAAGGACAAGAAACTTTAGTAAAAACCAAGAAAACGTTCTCTGATATAGAACAATGGACTACTTGTAATGTCCTGAAGAAAGGAAAAGGGCTGCTGGCATTCCCCTAGCAGTGCTTCGCGACCTCGACTGCAAAAACCGTATTTCAGCCGAGAAGGTACAAAATCTAAAAGATTTGATGGATTATATCCCTTTACAATATTGCCCCTTTTATGAAGATCTCATAGAAAGAACACAATCACAGTAAAAGGTTTCTTTGGACATAGACCCCTTTTGAGTTTTGTTATACTGGGCACTTAGGACCTTCTAATGGTTGTGATGTTTAGGTTAGTTTTTTCATGACAGTTTCTTTTTAACTGTGTAACAATGTAACCAGTTTGTGTAACCGTGTTTTCTTTATTTAATAAAACGATTTCAACAAAGATTTTCAACTTATTTTATTTTTTAGACATATTTTGTTTAATATCTTAGTTTCATTTTTTTGGCGCTTAGACCCTTTTGAATTCTACTCTTCAATTAGAAAAGCAAGGCAATTAAATAAATTTAATTTATCAAAAATGGAATTCAACAACATTACATTCAACAACAATACCCACGTAGGTACGTGTTTAATGACAAATATAGAAAGATGCGAAGGCGAATTATGCAGATAAAAGAGTAAATGTAAAAATTTATGAGCAGAGCAGTCGCACGCTCTTCATGTAGATTGATCCGAAGATTTATCATGAACAGCATTTAATCTCATCAAACAAGTAATACTGACTTAGATGCCAAATGATGCATGGGTGATAAGGTATGAAAAAATTATAATGCAGAATTGTGTAAATCAAATATGAAAATGTAAACTAAGCCAGCCCACTGCCTTGTATTATTGTTGGATATCGTTTTTGACAAATCAAAGATCCACCAATAATTCTACTTAATTGATTTACTTTCCTATTGCCATTTTTTATACTAATTTACTATTTAATCAATGTAGGAACTACTTAATGATGACTGATTGGTTTAATTACATTTCTTGTATATTTGGAAAAAAAATTATAATATATTTACTAATTGCCTGGCTGAGAAATGGTATTTATACAATATTGAGTGCATTACTAACACTGTTTTTTTACACTATGGACATATATGGATTTTTCAGGATCGAGATTTTTAAGGTAATACTATACATATTATTTAATTAACGCACATTCTTGGTCATGCCATATTGAAGAAAACAAATACGTTAGAAAAACGACGACAAGATATATTATAAATTAGGGGAACCAGAAAAGAAATAGAGACATAAAAATATATTAGAGATGGATAAGACAGATATGAATATAGATATATTTACTTATTATTTTGTATTTATTATTCAATACAAAATAAAAAGGTGATAAGACTCAATAATAGTAATAACAATTTATATATCTATAACTATTATTAAGCTTCTGTGATGCGACATCAGTTATATCTCATGATTCGACAAGGTGTAAGCATAATAAAGCAAAACCAACACTCAAGCAGCGGAAAGGGCAGGAAAAGTAGATTATTTACATATCCTGGAGTTCATATTAATAAGTGAGATCACAAGTAATCGATCAAAGCCAAAATATCGAAAGTATGGAATGATAGGTTATATACGACCAAGAGCTATGTAATATATATGTGAGACATGGTTTATAAATAAATATATAAAGAAAAAATATAGAGACGAAAACCAAAAATATTATGAAAAATGTAATAACGTGTATGAATCAAAGACGCATGGAGAATAAGAGCGAATGAAGATACGAACTTTCACCACTATATCGGCTCTTTTATATAACAAATATTTAAGGACACATTCCATAAGAATACCAGGGATAATTCTAGAGAAACAACAAAGTTATTGAAGTTAAGGAAAATATAAAAGCTTTAATAGCCCAGGATAAATAAGAAAATGCAAATACAGTAAACAATGGTATTCGAGGCTTTTGGAGTATAAATTTATTATTTATATCACGTATTTTAATCTACATTAAACGAATAAAATGTTTGGGAATACATGGCAAGGATCGTGCTATAGAGGCAATCAACAAGCAAGACAAAGTTTATTGAAGCTATGGATACTAAAAATCAAGTACTGAAAACAATAGCAAAAAAATGAGAAGCATTGCGAAAGTATTACAGACTACAAGAAGTATTCATTATTTTTCATGTTTTGATGAAAATTGTGTTGGAGTTCATCAATTAAAAACTTCTGTATTTTATCACTAGTATTTTGCATCAAAACTGTATACGTTGTAAGAATCCAAATGTGGACTGATACAAGAAATTGGAAAACACTAATAGGTAGGTACTGCAAAACTACAGAAGAAAGTGAGCAAATGATACCTTTATGTTATAAGTTAAGCTAATTAATTCCAAACCAATTAATATCGTTTTGGGAAGTAATTATCGTCATTTGTTTGATAGATACATGTAGCAGATAGTTTTATCATATGTCAGAAATACTGCATTTAAATTTCAAGTACATAATCGGGTTAATACTTAGGAATATGTAATTGTTTAATTTGTCATATTTTGTATATATTTATTTATTGCCCGACAGAAAATTATTTTCAATTACAGTACAAACAACACAATACAAGCAATACCTGAATAAAAATTAAAAAAATAAAGAGGGTAAGTACAGAACTAAAGTAGTCGGAACAAAATTAAAATAATTAACGTTTTTGGTACATAATATAATAATATTTCAGAATTCTCTAATTTCATTAAAATATTAAATAAATTAATATTGCATTCCCTGGATGTCACATTAAAGATACCTTTCATGATCTCTAATGGTGACCCTAGTAAGGTGTAGTTCCGGGAAAAAGCAAATATAGAAAGTAGTAGGTATTCCAGAAGTGGAGAGCAATTAAACTACCCATTGACTAATTTACATAAGGAACAAATACTTGCACATGCCCTTCTAAATTGGAGAGCAGATAAGTCAAAATGCTAAAATAGTAAGAGTGATTAATTTTTCTTAAGGAATAAATATGGTCAATTCCAAACCTCAAAACCTAATAAATCTACACTGAACAACTTCTAATTGATGCCTATGGGTTAAATGGTAAGGATATCAAATCAGAACAATCTACATAAACTATGATCGCACGAAAGAAAGACGTAAACTCTTAATAAAATAATATTAGAAAAAAATTTGCACTTACAAAAAATAATACCTAGTGAGGACTTAGCAGCTGCAAAAATCATGTTCTAATTGTTCAACAAATGACAAACTAGATGTCAAGCAATACACCCAGGTCTTTATGGACTAGCAGCGATTCAATTCTACAGAATTCCAATGGTTATGTAGAATAAGACTACTTTTACGTGTGAAAGGAAGAATATTACATTTAGTGGTATTCAATGATAGGTTAATAGCGGTGCACATTTCCATATAGTTTTAAAGAGTGAAGTAAACGTTAGAACATTTATGCATCCAAAAATTTTGAGATTGTCAAAAAATAACAACTCAATATATATCGTTAATGAATATGTGAAATATAATAGGGCTCAAGTTCGAACCGTGTGTGTCTCCCGAAGAAACAATGCATAAGAGAAAAAAGTAACCGTAGGTACACTTTACGGAGATATAAAGTGATATGGACATGCATAGTAACATGCCCATACCACTTTATATCTCGGCGATGTGTACGGGAACTTATTTCTCTTGGTGTACGTAAGAAAACCCATTAAATAAAACATACTGGGACTTAAGTGTTAGGCAGGGTTTGTAAAAAAGTAAATGAGCAATCACTAAAACCGGCAGCTTGATATAGTTGACCGTTTTTTAAAAAAAAAACATGCTGAGAAGGTGTTTATAAATTATGAAGAGAGACAATATATTTGCGTAGAAACGCACCAAGATTATATACCTAATGTTGTTTACAGGGCGCTCTCTGGGGAGGTATAGTATCTATCGCATTTATGACATGGATAATTGTTGGGGGATTGTATTACCGATCAATTGGAGCAATACCACATAATTCACTACCCGTGATGACATATGGTTGTTCTAATTCTACTTTATTATTTAACACAACAGTTACGTCCACCATGCACAACACGTAAGAAATACAATATATAATATATGGCGTTCATCAGTTTTATTTTGTATTTGTTTTAGACTTACTGAAGAACTACCATTTATCTTATATAGACTTTCATTCTATTACTACGTCCTGCTTGGGGCAATTGTAACAATAGTTGTGGGAGTAATTATCAGCAAGTTTACACCGAGGCACAACAAGATCCTAAATAAGAAGTATTTCAGCCCTGTTATAAGAAATATGCTGAAGAACATAGAAGATCCCCCAGAATATGATTGTCTTTCACAGACTGATAAAGTGATGGAACTGAGATAAAATTATAAACTAAAAAACTTTGTATTTAAATATATATGAATAGTTGGTATACAATACTAGTTGACAATATCATACCTATTTACTAAAACAAACAAAACGAGTTTAATACTGTGTATTTGCATCAGGCATAAAATTGGACGATTCAGAAAATATTATAAATTACCTAATTAACAATTAAACTAATTTTGAATTAATTTGAAATTAGTATGACCTCTAAATCGTCCAAGAAATTTAATTATATATATGCACATGAATATGTGAATTAATGTCAAGAAAATTTAGAATTATTTATCATATACAGCACATGGACGTCTCGGTGCTGGTATACCA
Organism: Amphimallon solstitiale; assembly: GCA_963170755.1. Classification (NCBI taxonomy): domain Eukaryota; kingdom Metazoa; phylum Arthropoda; class Insecta; order Coleoptera; family Scarabaeidae; genus Amphimallon; species Amphimallon solstitiale. The sequence continues at coordinate 95,367,410 of OY720675.1, forward strand.
GCAATACTTTCCATCTGTTACTTGTTATATGTATATGTATATGTATATCAGTACAATTTAAAATAGTCGAGATCGGACCCACGGTAGCGTAGTGGTTAACGCACCTGACTGGTAATCGGGAGATTCCGGGTTCGATTCCTGGACCGATGTGTAATTTTTAAAAATATTCGAAATTACCTAATTAACAATTAAACTAATTTTAAATTGATTTGAAATTAGTATGACCTCTAAATCGTCCAAGAAATTTAATTATATATATGCACATGAATATATATATATATATTGCTATAGGGGGGGTGAGTGAGCGTTATACTCCCCTTAGCATTTAAAGTTCTTAAGAGCAATGAGACTAAGTAAATTAAAAAAATAAAAGAGATTAAAAATTAAGAAAGCTAAGTTCACCAAATTAACTTTTTGAACGCTAATAGTACGCTAGTGCACGTTAATCTAAAATTATTACTAACTGTATATGTGGGTTTACTTTAACAATTCAATTAAAAGGTGACTAACTCTGCGATAATAAATTTGAACTGTATTAAATTTCGCGCTTGAAACTGACTTCCTATTGCTTATATTTTGACCAATGTTCTATTTCTAATAGGGGAAGGGGTTGTTTCCGGCATTCTACAATGAATTATGTGAATATGCAATGACGGCAGTGCGCGCTATGTTAACTTTTATCTTCGGGGCCGTTGTAGGGGTTCTGCGGAATAACTACTACTCAGAGTGACTTACACAATACCTGTTATTCTTACGAGGTCCCAGGACTCCTGTGTGTGCTCGTTGTGGGCTGCTACTGGTACCTATATACAATGAATGATGTGTCTCCCCGAATTTACGATGGATGCCAATTCAAAATACAAATAATAAACACAAAGGTAGGTATAACTTCTAATTCTTTATATAAATACTTCCAATTGTTACATATCAATTGACTTATGAGTATGTTCATTAAAAAAACAACAATATACCTTATATATTACAATTTATTACCTGGAGAGATATAACACAAATCCACTCAATCGTGCAAAATTTCCCCAAGCGGGTGAACGTATATGTGAGTATGCAAATATAAATGAACTGTATATGAGCTTAATTAAGGTGAAAAGAAACAATGAAAACAATCTGTTTAATACTGGGAAAATTAGTTCAGATTGGCGACAACAAATCTATTTTAAAAGGTTAGCTATTCATATTGTTTAATCTAAATCTTCGCAAAGTATAAAGCTACTTGCTTACCAATATAGGTTAGGTTTTTATTTCCTTGAATGTGACTGACTGTATGTTGAATAATGACTTAAATGTTTGTTAATTTTAACGAAAGACAACTTATTGATATGTGGGTTCTAACTATTTGATTACTAACAACAATATACCACTTTGAAATGACTGACATTGATTTTAATCGTCGTAAAACACGAATTACAAATGATTTGACGCAAATATTATTATTTGACAACTGAACCTTTCTTTCGGTTTATTAGTACTTGTAAACATATCACGATACCTTCATCTAATCATGTTAAATGTCCTTTAGCCATATGGTGGATTTCCCTGGACTCTTTCCGTATCCTGGACCGATGGACAGGTAACGCCGGTGGGCAACTCGTTCGTAGGCGGAATACAGGTAGCAGAATACGCTTCGGTAGATTGCAGTGTCTTATACTCCAAGTCTCGGCAGTCGCAGATCTCGGTAGATTGCAGATGTGTTTACAGGTGAGTTAATTTTCTTGGTTATGTTCGTTGTTGATATTTTTTTTCTCTTTCTCTTTTCTAGGTCATGGACTTTATTCTCGTGGTATTTTATTGATGCAGGTTCGATGATCGACGGAACGCCTATCTGGTTGGCGTAGAGTTTCGCCGCACTGGGATTTTATTCGACTTGTCGGTTTGATTCAAGTTCGTCTAATGACGGATGTTGTTTGTTTTTATGAACTCTGATGTGTCATCCTTAGTGGATGCTTATCTAATTTAATCTCCCTGCTTTCAGCAATCTCTACCTATTTTATATGTTACGGTAGTCGATTGTTTAAAGCCTTGAACCCAAAGCAGTTGCTTCATATAATTTTATTAATTGTTCTTATTTTATGTATCCAAACGTGATTTGGATATTGTTTACAAGTTTATTTTTATATTTATGATTAATACAAAATATTTTTAGTGCGTAAAATTTTTGAATGCTCATATTTGTATTTTTAATGCGTCTGACAGCTTTAGCGTCGGTTTTTGAAAACTCAGTACAGTCATGTACAAGAAAATAATGATATTTTCTAATTTTTGGATTTTATCCAAAAATAAGGATATTAATAGATTTTGTGGATCTGGTTTACAAATAATCTTAAAATCTAAATACATATAAATTTATTTCCGTTTTTTACTTGATTAAAATCCGATCATTCATAATACAATGTCTGCTGTGAATATTAAATTTCCAAATTTAAATCAAATTCATTTTATATAGTCATTTTGGTTTAAATTGCTTAAAAACCTATCAAAACTTTATCAAGTCAGTTATATCTTGCCATTCAAGGAATTATATTAACATTTCTAAATGCGTTTAATTGTACCAAGTGCTCACTTAATTTTTGGATTTCAACTACTATTTTAGTTTTGACAGTAATTAATTGTTAATCGCTTTATTCAAATAGGGCATCTATTTATGCACACAACTCATATTATTAATTTGCCATGCATACTTATATTTCGTGCGTTTTTCTGCATTTAAAATATTAATGTTTGACATTTCTTAAAGAAGCTATTCGGCCTAAATTTGAAAAGATGCTTTTGGTAATTATGCGTTTGTAAGGGCGTAATTCATGAGAATTGCTAATCATAACTGTGCTGTGATATGTGCAGTTTGAGTATTTAACTTCATATACCAGGCAATTACTAAATTTAGTCACGAAATTCTAGCTTTAATATGACATGTGCTCTAGGTCTCTTAGTGATGCTTCAAATGCTGTTTGTACTTAAATTAACGCCCTATTGATATTCATGCCCTAATTAAAATCTGTTCTAAATATTGAAAAGGTTGTAATTAATTTGTGTTTTCACATTAAAATTGGTTTCCTCACAGAGTTAAATTGCAATTGACTTGATAATGGGCGTTCGAAAGATGAACGTCCATGCTATACATTAAATGATGCTATTGAAAATTTCTAGGTCACTAATTCTATTTGTGCTTTTAAAATCATGAGATATGCATTCAACGAGCTTTGGAGTGTCACTCCTAGTATGTACAAATTATGATTATGTTTTGATTTAGTCCTAATTTGCATTTTTATATCGGCCATTTTTGTAAGTTCTAAATGCATGTGTTGTTTGTGCTAGACATGATGCTTTGTCAAAACTAAATGTAAAATGATAACGCAAGATTGAAAATAATGTATGCTAAATAAGTACCAGATTGTATAGTGCGTTTCTGTTGTATTTGAAATTTGTTCGCACTACTATGGTCATGTTTTTATGCTAAATTCTTTAACCTTATTTCTTCAACTAAACTTTATGATCAAGATATAATTGTTTGTAAACGATTAGATGGGATTGAATCTGTGTGACTAGTAATATCTCTCCTTTATTTACGTAACTCAAAAAAAAACTACAACATTTCAATATGTACAAGGGTTCGTCCCTAATAACAAACTTAAATAATTATTGAGTGGTATTGAGGAGGCTCAAGACCATCTCAACATGCCCTTCTTAATGAATGTAAATTTTTATGCAGTTAAAATTTCCGTTCATTAACATATTAATTAATTAATTAGGAAAATATTCTTTATTCTAAAATTTTTTTTTTTTTTATAAAGTATTTAGGCTAGTTTAGAGAATTTCTTAAGTTTTAAGTAAATACTTATAATGGATTTATGTTTGTAACAATTTTTACAGTATACTAATTTTTGTTTGATAACTTCTTAATACCTAATGTTCTTTGTTGATTATGTAAAGGAATTTCATATGTATGTACAGTATATTTATGAACTTTGTTATTTTGTATCTTGTGTAGTATAAGCTGTTGTTGATTTTGTTTCAATGTTTTTTATATATAAGTTGTATCGTACTCTATGGGTAACCATTATTTTTTTTTTTTTTTTATATTATAAATTATGTGTGTAATTTTAAGTAAGTTGTCCTTATGAAAATTTGACTTCAGGAGTATGTTTCTTGGATTTTTTTTTTTCTTATGCCGATTCTTTCCTTGGAGTTTTGTAAAATGGTCCTTTCCGTACTTCTGCATATTTTTCTGTGATTATGTGATTGTGTATTTTTCTTGACGTTCTGATTCTTTTCAGCTGTGGCTGATATTATTGGCCTAATAATAACTCATATTTTCTTGTGTAATGTTTTCTTTATTAAATCGCTTTCTCCATATTTTATGCATTTCGCATTAATTTATTTCCCTTTCCTGAGGAAACATATTCAAGCCCATTCTTAGGTGCTTTGAATACCATATCATTTTCATTATAATAATTCATTTTTTCTTTCTTCATATATTTTTTTTCATAATTCATAATTTTCATGCTTTCTCGCATGTTTCGCATTTTTATATTTTTTTTAGTAATCATAATTACTGTTTGTGCAGTCCTTTCTGCTAATAAATAAAACATTTTCTTCACAAATTTATATTTTTCTTCGGCCTTTTCTTTTGAATTCTTTTTATTTTTTTCTTCTTTCTCTCCAATAATCACAGAGTATTTTTCATTTTGTTTTGTACAATTGCTATGTTTTTTCATTTTTGGATATGTCCATTTCTTCTTCACATTGTTCGTTGACTACTGTTTTCCTTCCAAGTTTTGCTCTGTTCGTGCATTTTTAAAATTTTCCTTCGGGCATGTATGGTTTCCTTTTTGTTCCTTTTTTCTTCAAATTTTGCTTTTGAGTTTCGTTTTATCTTCATAAGGGTTTGTATTTTATTTTCTTAATGTTGTCCGATACTGATTCTTGTTGTCCAACTTATATTACACGTGGATAAGTAACATCTTAATTCTAATTATTTGTATTTCGTGTAGAGACAGGTTAACTTTAAACAACTTAAGGCTAGGTAGTACGACTATTTTTATCCTATTTCTAAACAACTATTTTGTTTATCAGGGGTGTTATATCCTTGTTCGGATCATTGTCTAGCAGCGGGGCTTATGTTGCTGTGACATGTGAGAGATGGTTTTTTGATGCTGATATAATTTTTGGGGTGTTTTGAAGTCTTCTTGGGGTTCGAAGAAATTGTAAAGGGTTTTGAGAAGTCTGTTGGGTGTGTCAGAAATCTTTTTGGGGTGAGAAATTCTTATGAGAGTTGGGAAATTGTGGGGGGTATAGGGTTCTTTAAATGGATGAGACCTAGCAGTGTCTATTTCTCGACATAGAGTTTGGGGTTGTGAGATCAACGGGGTTACTGGGAAAGATAGGTGTCGTAAATACCTTCGGGAGGCGATCTCTTTGGAATCTCCCGTCCTGACTAATATGAGATCTAAGAGTTTACTGGGAAAGATAGGTGTCGTAAATACCTTCGGGAGGCGATCTCTTTGGAATCTCCCGTCCTGACTAATATGAGATCTAAGAGTTTACTGGGAAAGATAGGTGTCGTAAATACCTTCGGGAGGCGATCTCTTTGGAATCTCCCGTCCTGACTAATATGTGAGATCTAAGTGGTTTACTGGGAAAGATAGGTGTCGTAAATACCTTCGGGAGGCGATCTCTTTGGAATCTCCCGTCCTGACTAATATGTGAGATCTAAGTGGTTACTGGGAAAGATAGGTGTCGTAAATACCTTCGGGAGGCGATCTCTTTGTAATCTCCCGTCCTGACTAATTATGAGATCTAAGAGTTTACTGGGAAAGATAGGTGTCGTAAATACCTTCGGGAGGCGATCTCTTTGTAATCTCCCGTCCTGACTAATTATGAGATCTAAGAGTTTACTACAATATGTGAGATCTCATTTCCCTATAATTTTTAAGTGGAAATCAATAATGTTTTTCTGATACCTAAGTACAGTGTTAGTGTAAATTGTTTGTGTTTGATAATCCATATCTTGTTGGTTGCGTATGTGTGTGTGTATTTTTGTGAGGTGTATGTGTGTTACCTTATTTTCCTTGTTTAAAAATAAAGCTATCCCCATGCCCTTCAGTATGTTGAATTCTTTGTACGTCTTGGTTATGTGACAAATTAATTGTGTTAGTGTGTTTTGCTTTCTTACCGTAGTGTATTTTTGCGAACTTGTGTGTTGAAATGAATACGTCCTGATGTCCACTAATAAGCTTGATGTGAAAATGGGTAAATCTTCCTCAGTTTCTTCTGTATGTAAAAGCGCGTCGAACCCTATTCTTAAAATTCGTCTGCCAGAATCCATGTACTTTGTCCTCTTTGGCAATTGTATTCTTGTGGAATTTTTTCTTAGTTTTGTTTCATTTTGTTCATCATGTTCGTGGATAGGCATGTCTGTTTTTATTTCTTCAATTTCTTCTTCTTTCATAATTTCTATCTGCGAGTTTTCGTTACTCTGTTTGATGAATGCTGCGGTCTCTTGGAATTTTTCATCTTCTTTATTTGGTAATTCTTCTATCTGCCCTTCTACTGATTTTAGCTTTGTATTCACTAATGATGCTGTTTCTGTGTCCTGCTTGTCTAGTGTATTGTCTGTTTCTAGACGTTCCGCCTCCATCTCCAATTTTCTTTTGTTGTAGTCACTATAATCGATTTTCGCTGAAATGCATAAGTCCTTTATTAGTTTTTCATTCCGTTCTTCCATTTTTTTCTCTAATTTTTCGTTTTGTTCTTGTATCTCCTTTTTATATTCTTGGAACATCAAAGTAATCTGTTTGAGCATCTCACTCTGTTCCTCTGGCTTCGAACCAACTCCTTGTTTTGCGGGCGTCGCTGTAATTTGGGTGCTATCACCTTGATTTTGTGGAGATTCATCTTCGCTTGATGATTCCTGAGGTACATTAGACACGCTTCTGGATCTTGTCTCCATCTTGCCGGTTTATTATATTTTTATAGATACACACAATAATAATAAAACAGCAGCGATGTGTCGTTTGGATACGACCCCTGTACAATATGTTGTAACAATGTTTGTAATCAAATATTTGACCTGTGTTTTTAATTTATATGGCAGTGAATAAATAATTTCGATTATACCCTGTGTTTATCTATTTAACATCGATCATCAATTCGTGGAAGAGCACATACACAAATACATAAATCAAATACACATCTTTCTTTTTATATTTTTATTATACAATTATTTTTATTTTCAAAAAAAAAAATAATGTCCTCCACTTCTTTAAATCCTCGGAGATGAACTGGAAAAAAAACTGTAAGTATACTCTGTAGGTTATTCGAATGGCCCCAATACGTTGGTGCGCCAATATGCTATAAGGGGGGTGATGTGAGCGTTATACGCCCCTTAGCATTTAAAGTTCTTAAGAGCAATGAGACTAAGTAAATTAAAAAAATAAAAGAGATTAAAAATTAAGAAAGCTAAGTTCACCAAATTAACTTTTTGAACGCTAATAGTACGCTAGTGCACGTTAATCTAAAATTATTACTAACTGTATATGTGGGTTTACTTTAACAATTCAATTAAAAGGTGACTAACTCTGCGATAATAAATTTGAACTGTATTAAATTTCGCGCTTGAAACTGACTTCCTATTGCTTATATTTTGACCAATGTTCTATTTCTAATAGGGGAAGGGGTTGTTTCCGGCATTCTACAATGAATTATGTGAATATGCAATGACGGCAGTGCGCGCTATGTTAACTTTTATCTTCGGGGCCGTTGTAGGGGTTCTGCGGAATAACTACTACTCAGAGTGACTTACACAATACCTGTTATTCTTACGAGGTCCCAGGACTCCTGTGTGTGCTCGTTGTGGGCTGCTACTGGTACCTATATACAATGAATGATGTGTCTCCCCGAATTTACGATGGATGCCAATTCAAAATACAAATAATAAACACAAAGGTAGGTATAACTTCTAATTCTTTATATAAATACTTCCAATTGTTACATATCAATTGACTTATGAGTATGTTCATTAAAAAAACAACAATATACCTTATATATTACAATTTATTACCTGGAGAGATATAACACAAATCCACTCAATCGTGCAAAATTTCCCCAAGCGGGTGAACGTATATGTGAGTATGCAAATATAAATGAACTGTATATGAGCTTAATTAAGGTGAAAAGAAACAATGAAAACAATCTGTTTAATACTGGGAAAATTAGTTCAGATTGGCGACAACAAATCTATTTTAAAAGGTTAGCTATTCATATTGTTTAATCTAAATCTTCGCAAAGTATAAAGCTACTTGCTTACCAATATAGGTTAGGTTTTTATTTCCTTGAATGTGACTGACTGTATGTTGAATAATGACTTAAATGTTTGTTAATTTTAACGAAAGACAACTTATTGATATGTGGGTTCTAACTATTTGATTACTAACAACAATATACCACTTTGAAATGACTGACATTGATTTTAATCGTCGTAAAACACGAATTACAAATGATTTGACGCAAATATTATTATTTGACAACTGAACCTTTCTTTCGGTTTATTAGTACTTGTAAACATATCACGATACCTTCATCTAATCATGTTAAATGTCCTTTAGCCATATGGTGGATTTCCCTGGACTCTTTCCGTATCCTGGACCGATGGACAGGTAACGCCGGTGGGCAACTCGTTCGTAGGCGGAATACAGGTAGCAGAATACGCTTCGGTAGATTGCAGTGTCTTATACTCCAAGTCTCGGCAGTCGCAGATCTCGGTAGATTGCAGATGTGTTTACAGGTGAGTTAATTTTCTTGGTTATGTTCGTTGTTGATATTTTTTTTCTCTTTCTCTTTTCTAGGTCATGGACTTTATTCTCGTGGTATTTTATTGATGCAGGTTCGATGATCGACGGAACGCCTATCTGGTTGGCGTAGAGTTTCGCCGCACTGGGATTTTATTCGACTTGTCGGTTTGATTCAAGTTCGTCTAATGACGGATGTTGTTTGTTTTTATGAACTCTGATGTGTCATCCTTAGTGGATGCTTATCTAATTTAATCTCCCTGCTTTCAGCAATCTCTACCTATTTTATATGTTACGGTAGTCGATTGTTTAAAGCCTTGAACCCAAAGCAGTTGCTTCATATAATTTTATTAATTGTTCTTATTTTATGTATCCAAACGTGATTTGGATATTGTTTACAAGTTTATTTTTATATTTATGATTAATACAAAATATTTTTAGTGCGTAAAATTTTTGAATGCTCATATTTGTATTTTTAATGCGTCTGACAGCTTTAGCGTCGGTTTTTGAAAACTCAGTACAGTCATGTACAAGAAAATAATGATATTTTCTAATTTTTGGATTTTATCCAAAAATAAGGATATTAATAGATTTTGTGGATCTGGTTTACAAATAATCTTAAAATCTAAATACATATAAATTTATTTCCGTTTTTTACTTGATTAAAATCCGATCATTCATAATACAATGTCTGCTGTGAATATTAAATTTCCAAATTTAAATCAAATTCATTTTATATAGTCATTTTGGTTTAAATTGCTTAAAAACCTATCAAAACTTTATCAAGTCAGTTATATCTTGCCATTCAAGGAATTATATTAACATTTCTAAATGCGTTTAATTGTACCAAGTGCTCACTTAATTTTTGGATTTCAACTACTATTTTAGTTTTGACAGTAATTAATTGTTAATCGCTTTATTCAAATAGGGCATCTATTTATGCACACAACTCATATTATTAATTTGCCATGCATACTTATATTTCGTGCGTTTTTCTGCATTTAAAATATTAATGTTTGACATTTCTTAAAGAAGCTATTCGGCCTAAATTTGAAAAGATGCTTTTGGTAATTATGCGTTTGTAAGGGCGTAATTCATGAGAATTGCTAATCATAACTGTGCTGTGATATGTGCAGTTTGAGTATTTAACTTCATATACCAGGCAATTACTAAATTTAGTCACGAAATTCTAGCTTTAATATGACATGTGCTCTAGGTCTCTTAGTGATGCTTCAAATGCTGTTTGTACTTAAATTAACGCCCTATTGATATTCATGCCCTAATTAAAATCTGTTCTAAATATTGAAAAGGTTGTAATTAATTTGTGTTTTCACATTAAAATTGGTTTCCTCACAGAGTTAAATTGCAATTGACTTGATAATGGGCGTTCGAAAGATGAACGTCCATGCTATACATTAAATGATGCTATTGAAAATTTCTAGGTCACTAATTCTATTTGTGCTTTTAAAATCATGAGATATGCATTCAACGAGCTTTGGAGTGTCACTCCTAGTATGTACAAATTATGATTATGTTTTGATTTAGTCCTAATTTGCATTTTTATATCGGCCATTTTTGTAAGTTCTAAATGCATGTGTTGTTTGTGCTAGACATGATGCTTTGTCAAAACTAAATGTAAAATGATAACGCAAGATTGAAAATAATGTATGCTAAATAAGTACCAGATTGTATAGTGCGTTTCTGTTGTATTTGAAATTTGTTCGCACTACTATGGTCATGTTTTTATGCTAAATTCTTTAACCTTATTTCTTCAACTAAACTTTATGATCAAGATATAATTGTTTGTAAACGATTAGATGGGATTGAATCTGTGTGACTAGTAATATCTCTCCTTTATTTACGTAACTCAAAAAAAAACTACAACATTTCAATATGTACAAGGGTTCGTCCCTAATAACAAACTTAAATAATTATTGAGTGGTATTGAGGAGGCTCAAGACCATCTCAATATATATATATTTATATATACATATATATATATATATATATATTATTTAAAAAGGTAAAGGTTTTTTATTCTTTGTCCTTTTTTTCTTTTTTCTTGGCCGTTATTTAAGTAATTTATCTTGAAATCATGGGTGTATCGGCCTTGTATTTGAATAAGTTCTCTTTATACAAGAAAAACAAACAATGGTTTTTTAACGTTTCGATATCATTTTAATATCTTTTTCAAAAATGTATAAATGTATGTTATAATAAATTGTCAAGTAAAATGTATTTAACACTGTTTTTTTAGTAGATTTTCCCACTTGCATAGTACTCATAATTCTTTCCTTTCTTCTTTTTTATTTTGATTAATTGAAGGTGTGCACACATTTTTATTTTCTCTGTTTTCGGTAATTTACTTACTATACTGATTCCGTGTGCATTTCTGTCGGCTTAGTGTTTTAAAAATTTAATTAAATAAATTACCGAAAACAGATAAAATAAAAATGTGTGCACACCTCCAATTAATCAAAATAAAAAAGAAAAAAGGAAAGAATTATGAGTACAATGCAAGTGGGAAAATCTACTAAAAAAACAGTGTTAAATACATTTTACTTGACAATTTATTATAACATACATTTATACATTTTTGAAAAAGATATTAAAATGATATCGAAATGTTAAAAAACCATTGTTTGTTTTTCTTGTATAAGGAGAACTTATTCAAATACAAGGCCGATACACCCATGATTTCAAGATAAATTATATATATATATATATATTTATAATGACAAGGTTTGTTTAACAATGCAATATAATATATTACATTTTTACTTGTATTTAAAATAGTATTATTATTATTTAAGATAGTCATTTAAAGACTGTTACACCCGCAACAACGTCGAAACTAAATATTATTGACCAGGTGAGTCACAGTATAGGGAGATCACAATAATGTGGTGGTAGGTATTGAGAAACGCAGGGCCGAGCTAACTCAAGCCGCAGATGGCGTGACGGTTCAGATAACTAAACTAATGAAATGAGCGTCGGTCGGCGACGACGCAAGCGACGTTGTCCGGGCACCAGGACACTGTGCTACCTTACGGTAACCTACCTGCGTTCCCTACTGATCTGCCACTGACTGTGTCCCTCCAGCGGGTTTCCTACGGATCACCCTGTATAGGTCGGCTGCGCCAAACCTTATTCAGATGCTTGTCACAACAATAGCAAAGAAAAACAAGATATGCTGAGGTAAAAATAAAAGAGAGAATACGATGTGTAGAAAGTTCTATATTAATTTGTATGGTTTTTTTTTTGAAAATATATTACAAGAACAGATTGAATTTTTTTCCTTTTCGTCAATAAGCAGTTGAGACCAAAATTTTGAAAATAATAGGCAAGTCAGATTAAATTTTAGTACATGTTAAACAAGTCAAAATAAATTTAGGAAATGGAAAACAGTCAGAATAAAATTTTAGTGAATCTTATATACAATTGACATAACCGCTGCGCATCGGCAGGAGGATGGTCGGCAGCAGAAACGTTTCGTCGCCTTACAGCCTATCCTACAAATGGTATTATACAAGTGCCACCAACGGCGATGTTCTATGTTATGTATTATATGTTACACAATTGAAAGAAAAATGATTTAAGATTAGCCCTTAAGACTAAAAAAAAAATAATTAAGAGAAAGGTAAAACGTTAAATTTACAAAATCATGGTTTTGATTACAAAATCAAAATTACGAATTAATTAAATAACTTGTTTACAAATGTTAATTTATTAAATGACGCTTGCAAAAAAAACAAAGGAAAATTTGGTATTTAACACAAAAGAATCTACTGAGCTTACGGTATAGAATTTACAGTTGCTTAAATAATTTTAATAGCTCAGAAATTTAAAAAAACATACATGAAAGCCAAAGTTTTAACGGTAATGAATTTTCTAGAATTATTATTAAATTAAATATTCAACACATCAAGGATAGCCCCTATCAATTCTTACATAGGGTCACTCTGTATACAGCAATAACAATTTGCAATATATAAACGGTAATTTAATTAGAATTGCACGTGACCTCGCAATTGATTAAGTGGTGCATTAGGTATTTTATGACCACTCAAAAAGTCTTAGATCAAATAAAGGTAAGGTAAATGTCCAGAACACTGGCACAATGATATCAACAAATTAGTCGAAAGATACGTCGAAAACTACGAATATAGATGTACTTATCTGGCCACGATGCGGAGAAAATCTTCCTGACTGATCGAAGAAAATCCACCAGCAGCCACTAAGATGGTTGGAAAGGTACAGCTATTAGATCGACGATGATAGTCCCTATGTTCTACAGCCATGTACGGCGGCCATTTTCAGAGAATGGCTACTGAGGCTTACCTCGTGCCCGACAATAAAATCCTATTAAATTAGAAAAGAAAAGAAACAAAGATAAAACCCCGAAAATTAACACAAAATTTCACCCACTTACCCCAATTAATGGAGATCCGCGAAATCGACTTCACAAGTCACTCAAAATTACAAAATTTAAATTCAAAGGCCCATCAGCATGGGATTTCGTAAATTCAAAAAACGATAAATGCGGTAAAATTTACGATAATTCACCTAACTAAGGTAAGACATTCGCTGCTTATTCCATCAAAGCCGCTTACGCGAAATATCTACATAGACATAGTAATAAAAATTACCAAAAAGGAAAATAAGCAGTTTGCACTCGTGTTCTTTAGGCAAGACCGACTTGGAAAGTGAAAAGTCGAGAACGTGCTTCCCCTCGGATCATGCACGACACGAACACGCACGTCCATAATATAACGCACTCGAAAATGATTCAGAATAAAAAAGCGGGAGATTTCACATAAAAGTAACGTCCACAAGACTAAATTTACAAAAGAAAGAGTCAATAACGTGACCTATATAATTAAATATAAAGAACCTCAGAACTTAAGGCGATGGTAAAATCTATTGAAAACACACCTATAATGCACGGAAGATTAAAACGTTAAACAATATGAAAAGGAAAAGTTCACGCTTAAAAGTTGGTCACCTGTTTGACATCACACCAAGATAATGCCAACGACGACAACATGGTGACAATCAAAACAAACCTAAGCAGGTAATTATACACAAATTTCAAGCTTATAAAACGCTTCGATAAGGCGGTTAAAACCGACCTTAACCATATGTACAAACAACGAAAATCTAACCTCGGATACGCAACTGGAAGATATCAGCCGGTGTTTACATTGCCGTCGCAGGGATGTCGAGGGCTGCAGCAACCAAAACAAATCACGAAAACAATTAATAGTATGCCCAATATCATACAAGATTCCCTTATTTGATATCTATAAAGTTTTAGGGAGATATTTGCGATAGGAAAATATCAATCGGACGAAACATGTGTGTGTGTGTTTAGGAATACGTAAGAATACGAGCGACAGTTAATGCAACAGAGCTCGACTGTTGTCTCGCGAAATTTAATGCAACATCAACCACAAATAATTCCATAAATGCCACATATTAAATGCACTTCGTAGAGTACGGAAGATATAATTAAGCAGGTGTTGACAAAGCTTAAACAAGGCACATAAAAGTAACTGCTAATACACGTAACCGAGACTGCAGGTAGGTTAGAATAAGCTAAAGATAAGATAGATAGTTTACATGTCATAAGATACAGTATTCTTACTCATAATGAGTGTATTTACCCGACATTGCACATTACACATCTGTTAGAGCCACAGTACATAACTCAAAGTCCCGAGGGCAACCAATCATGTATAAGACACGCTCAGATACACAATTAAAGGTCATTGCTATTCAGAGCACCGAACGATGTACGAGGTTTGCTCAAATAGTCACGCGCTCTAGTCAATCCTTTAAGAATTTCAATCATAACACATAACCTTACGAGACCCACATACAAAATGAAATTTAGGGCATAACAAGACATACAAATACATACAAGAATAATGTTAATAAGAAATTTATTATGTAATATGTAATCTTTTATAATATGATAGTTTATGTTCACTCAGTATAATATTGGGTCGCTCATTTTTCTTTCTCTTTTCGATTATTGCAAAATCTGAAAAGAAGAGCGTTAAAATATTAATTATTGTAAAAATGGTATGTATTATTAATTTGCACAAAATTGTTTAATTAACGTTGATATTTAAAGAATCTATTTGGTATAAATAATAGTCAAACATGAACAAAGATTCGCGGGAGATTTTAAATTTAGGATGTGACATTTGATTTTGACAGATCATTTGTATATGATTAGAATAAGGTTTTAAAAGAGATATAAGATAATGAAATTTTGTTATGAAAATATAAAATGAACGTAATAATGTGTATTCTATAATTTAAATTGGATATAAATAGTCTAAAGAGATTATAAAGAACTATGTTGGATATTAGTGGTATGTGTAAATTTTTCATTAGATAATTTAAAAGTATAGAAATATCGTCAAGGAAATATAAGTAAATAATTATAATTAAAATATAATAATAATAGGATTATGAATTGAGAATTCATACAGCGCAGGTGTATATACTGATGCGAGATCACAACATGAACATTCAGCTACTAAGGAACTTGACAACAAATAATCAGTATAGATCTACAAGAAAAGGGACATTAGTAAATTGACTAGCCAACAGAGTTTATGGAACATTTTATGTATAAAGATCGTATATTACTTTAAAATGTGAAATTAGAAAACATTATTCAACAAGTATTTAACATATTTAAAGTAGAACAAGTATGTATTTAAATTAAAGTCAGATAAAAATATTTATGACACAGATACAAAAGTTAATGTACTTATAAAAGTTAGGTTATATTGATATAAATCTGAATTATCTATTTGTAGGAAGTAAATATTGAACATAGTATTTATAATGATATTATTAGAATGAACATAATAATCAATTGATTGCTAGAAATCACATTATTAATTGAATTGCATATTGTGTTAAGTAAAATGTCAATTTATAGATCTTACCTTGGATATTAAACTTATTTAATTGATTGAATATTCAACGTATTAAACAGTTTTAATAGAGTACCTATAATGTTCTTCCATATTTCGAGTATAGTATATCGTGTGTAAAAGATTTTACAAACTATCATTAAAAGTATTGATTTAGTATTGATTTCTTTTATTTATGGAATAGCGTACACATAGTTTTGGGAAGGAAAGTATAACTTCAGCGGTTAGAAACGCATCTAAAAAAGAATAAAGAAGTCTATATTTGTCAGATTATCTTGAAAATAGGAATACTTACCTATCTATGAATAATAAATTATTTATTATACAAATCCCTATGAACATTAAAATTGAGAATATATGAGAAATACCTACAGAATAAAAGATTTATTCCTGTTGTTACTAGTATTTTGTGAACATTGACATACAGGGTACATTTAAAAAGTTTTATTAATGATTTAAATATAATTTTAAAGAAGTATATAATTACATTTGATTATTACCGTATCATTTTATAGTACAGAATATAACTATTACACTTATTATTATAGTCCTACCATTTCATTGAACCATCCTAACGTGGAGAAATATATTACATTTGTTGACTGAGCTAGACCGATTCATTTTACACTCGAACAAGGTATTACATGAAAAAACTAATACATTTACAAATTGGAACCATAGATTACATCGTTTGTTGGTTGAGCAATACGGTATCATTTGTCACATGAACGTGGGACAAATACCTTATCAATATGTATATATATAATATTTCTTTAAGTAGGATTTTTGGTGTAGCGGCCTTTTTTATGATGAAATATTATTTATAAATTAAAAATAAACTACATTTAACGTTTCGACTATATATTTAGTCTTTTTAGTTTTTTTTAGTCGAAACGTTAAATATAGTGCTACCCTCTTGTATTTAAATTATAAATGGCCAAGGCCCTAAACAAATTCGGTACCCAAATTCCAAGAAGGTAGTAAGTCAGACACCACCACGGTAATTAACCTTCTATGAAACTTTAGGAAGACGCTTGTCTATTAAATAATCACCAACTTATAACACTCAGTCTTACCTCTTACTTCCCCAAGGGTCGATGTTAAATATGGGAGTCAGCACTGCCTCCAGCTACAGTCAGAGAAGGGCGAGTTCGAACACCGTACTAAGTCGAAGGTTAAGTTGTCAGGGCGCCTATCCGTAAAAATATGCCAAACCCAACAGATATACAGACCCCGGACCAGATCCAATGTAAAACTCCCCAGGTGATAAGAAAATAAGACCAACACACGCTCATTCAAACTTAACAAACAGTTTATTGAAATTCTACTTCAGATCTCAACAGTTCATTTCAATACTGTACATAACCGGCTATACTATCTAATCTCTGATTTTTCACGAGATATTCAAAACAAGGAAAAAAAAACAATGAAATGTAAATCACAAGCGCAACTCAGTTGCCAATATTAAATTCCTGAAGGGTTAATTAAAACTAAATGGCCACCCAAGGTGATCCACAACTTAAAATTATCAATGACGTACACTTACAAAATTTAAGAAATTCAAAATGGTGAACACATGAAACAATCTTAAAGTTAAAATAATTAACCAACAATATTCGTACAAGCACACAGTTATAAGGCAACTTGCCGAAAGTCCCTCCAAAGTCGAACAGTTTGATCGTGAATTGCAACACGTCAACACTGAAATAAAACACTCTGTATACCAGAGGCAACCGACAATCTATTCGACATTAGAGTGCAGACTCTAAGTTGTTAAGTATCTAATTCTATAAAAAAATTAGCGCTAGTTAACTATGCTTTACATAAGGAAATGTGATTAAGTTTAATTCAATAATTTCTTACGAGATTGTACAAAAATAAATTACAATAGTTGACTAAATGCACTAAATAACAACTAAGAAGTTACACAAGACAGATGTGAGGCTACACTGCCCATACACATCCAAAATTTAGTTCAATTTCTGAATCCAAAAACAAAAAGGCTACGTAACGTCTCCAAAAATGACAAAGTAACCTCCAATTTGGGGTCACTATTATTAATAAAACTACGTTAATTTAATTAATTCAAATCATAAAGGCTCACATGCCACAAGAAGTTAAAATAGGAAATTACGATGACTTATTTAATTAGCTAGGCCGGAAAATTGAAATTTACTGTTCAAAGTACACGATATTGACATAAATTTTACCAAAACTGTTTAGTCAATAAACTCTACACTCTGGATAATATCAGAGAAATTTACACAGTCACAGTACCTTAAAGAAAGTCACATCCACAGCTACCAAACATGATACCTCCTACGGATCCACACGTTACAAGAAATCTGCTCTCCTATCTTCGGCTAACGACATCTCAAGAAATTAGCGTATGAAGGCTACAGTATTTCAATAATCTGTACCTTAATTATGTCTTCACCACAAGATCCAGCAATCAATTTCCTTGGAACAGTACGATAACCATAGCACGTGGTTCCTAAATCTTAACCCCAACAAAAGTGCTCAAATGAGGTCTAGGCCAGCACTAACACTAGCAGAGCAATTACACAATTCCTAGCCAGAGAAGAAAATATCCTCGCAAGTTCAACCAAAACGCCAAAATTCAAAAATTAATACTTGAGAAGTACTATAACATCCGCTTTTGTAAGCGATTACAGACGATAAAACTTCAAAACTCTACAACATTCTCAAGTAATGGCTAAGGAATATGCTTCTGCTCTTGTGGTGTTTAAACCTTCCTCGATGACCGTTAAAGCTCAAGAGAAAGACCCTAACATGGCAAAACCCCTCAACGGAACACGAACAATTGCTCTAAAAGACCGAACGACCCAATCTGATATTTTAAACGTACGACATAAATGCAGGTTCAAATGACAATAGAAAAATGGAAAATAATTATAAATAATTTGTTACATAACTTTAGGCCCAAAAGAAGCTCTAAAACTAAATTAGCAACAATTAAAAAAACAAATCTATTAAATAAAACATTGTACGCCATCTACCCGTCAACGCATGTATACGTTACACCCACCTGCGATAATGCAGATCTCATGGCAATAGGGATCTTACGAAAGTCCACACCAGATGACAGTAGTAGTAGGAAGATGACATAAATTTAATCCAAAATAAATTACGTATTCAACGATAAACTAAAATAATCCATTAAGGGATAAAATACAACAAAATAATTGTAACAATAGTCGAAACGTTAAATGTAGTTTGTTTTTAATTTATAAATAATATTTCATCATAAAAAAGGCCGCTACACCAAAAATCCTACTTAAAGAAATATTAAATATATACGGCCAAGAAAAAAGAAGGGAAATAATTCCTATCAAAAATATATATACATACATATATATATATATATGTACTATAAATAAATTAGTTTACCATTCCTAGGGAAATGGAATAAGGGTTTGTAAAAAACTTGTAATAAAAAAACAACTCTTCTTAGCTTTGTGACGTTTCGGCTGCTCTTTTCAGCCTTCTTCAGACCTGTTTAATAGGAAAGACGTATGTGTTACATTTTTGTGGATTTACAAATCGTTTAACAAGATTTAGGTATCAATACTATGACAGAAAAACAACATTTTTTTAAGACTTAATAATTGACACTCAATTAAAGAATAAACAAAAAAAAAAAAAAAAAACACTTACTCTCGCTAACGTTGTGCAGGTTTTGCTAATACCACACATTGTGTGATAGGGACTGCTTTACAGATACATTTTAAAAAATCACAATTTTAAGACTAACACAGAAATACAGAAAAAAACAAAACGAGCGAAACTCTAAAAACTATTTATATTGATTACTGCATTGTTATATACTACTATCGTATATGTCCAAAAAATAAACGCTATTCGTTTCAGTTTAGAAATCTCAAGTTAGTATCATCTATTGCAATTGCTTTAATAATGTGCGAGGAAATATATTCTTCGCCCGCTTGTCTGTGTCGGTCGCCAAACATCTGTTTCTTATCCGTTTTTGTTTTTCGCAAAATACTTGTTATTTTTATATTATCGATAACTTTTTTAATAGGTTTCCCCGAATGCATGAACATACCGTAAGGCTGTGCATTGTTCGTTAATTATTCACTGTATATCTCATGTATTGAAAATCTTGTGTCTAAAACCCCTATTGAAAATACCCCCTTTATCCTTTTCCCCCTTTATTGATATTTAATGGCAAATTTTATGTTATCTTTGCTTATGTTTGTGTTTATGCAAGTTTATAGTTTATTCTACGCATTAGATGTGGTAGATGTATATCGTATATGTTGCTGAAACTCTTTGAATCTGTTTTTGAGTTTAGATTATCTTCAAATGCTCTAATTGTGAGTGTTTCCAGAAATAATCTTCTAGTGTAGTTTTGTTCTTTGAAAATTATTCTGGCATCATTATAATTGGCTATATGTCCCGTAGTTGCTATATGGTTTGCCAAAGCGCAACATTGTGGTTTTATTCTACTATCACTCATGTGTTGTGTGATTCTATTTTTTAATCTCTGTTTGGTTTGTCCAAAATAATAAGTATTGCACTCACAAGGTATGGCATATACCACATTATTATTCATTTCTGCCGGTATTTTATCTTTTAGTGTGCTGTATAATTTTGCGTTTGAAAAAGCGGTTGTGTATGCAATGGAAAAGGTATTTTGGAAAAGCATTTTAATTTTGTTCGTGAGATCTGGTATATACTGTATCTTTTTGTATTTCTTCCTGTCATCATTGTTGATAGTTTGCAGTGCATTATGTTGGGTTGTTGCGACTCTGTGACTTTTGTCTTTATTGCAGCTCGAAAAGAGAATCTTGTTTATTAATGGCTTAGGGTAGCTATTGTTCAATAAGATTTGCTGTAGGCAGTGAAGGTCTTGGTTAAGGTAATCTACATGGGTAATTTTGGTAATTCTATCTTTAAGTGCTATTATTAGATTTATTTTATATTTTTTCGGGCAATTAGAATGAAAATTTAGAAGTCTATTGGTGTTTGACGGTTTTCTGTACCATCTTAATTTAAGGTTGTTATTGTCATTTATGATTAATGTATCATAAATGACAATAACAACCTTAAATTAAGATGGTACAGAAAACCGTCAAACTCCAATAGACTTCTAAATTTTCATTCTAATTGCCCGAAAAAATATAAAATAAATCTAATAAAAGCACTTAAAGATAAAATTACCAAAATTACCCATGTAGATTACCTTAACCAAGACCTTCACTGCCTACAGCAAATCTTATTGAACAATAGCTACCCTAAGCCATTAATAAACAAGATTCTCTTTTCGAGCTGCAATAAAGACAAAAGTCACAGAGTCGCAACAACCCAACATAATGCACTGCAAACTATCAACAATGATGACAGGAAGAAATACAAAAAGATACAGTATATACCAGATCTCACGAACAAAATTAAAATGCTTTTCCAAAATACCTTTTCCATTGCATACACAACGGCTTTTTCAAACGCAAAATTATACAGCACACTAAAAGATAAAATACCGGCAGAAATGAATAATAATGTGGTATATGCCATACCTTGTGAGTGCAATACTTATTATTTTGGACAAACCAAACAGAGATTAAAAAATAGAATCACACAACACATGAGTGATAGTAGAATAAAACCACAATGTTGCGCTTTGGCAAACCATATAGCAACTACGGGACATATAGCCAATTATAATGATGCCAGAATAATTTTCAAAGAACAAAACTACACTAGAAGATTATTTCTGGAAACACTCACAATTAGAGCATTTGAAGATAATCTAAACTCAAAAACAGATTCAAAGAGTTTCAGCAACATATACGATATACATCTACCACATCTAATGCGTAGAATAAACTATAAACTTGCATAAACACAAACATAAGCAAAGATAACATAAAATTTGCCATTAAATATCAATAAAGGGGGAAAAGGATAAAGGGGGTATTTTCAATAGGGGTTTTAGACACAAGATTTTCAATACATGAGATATACAGTGAATAATTAACGAACAATGCACAGCCTTACGGTATGTTCATGCATTCGGGGAAACCTATTAAAAAAGTTATCGATAATATAAAAATAACAAGTATTTTGCGAAAAACAAAAACGGATAAGAAACAGATGTTTGGCGACCGACACAGACAAGCGGGCGAAGAATATATTTCCTCGCACATTATTAAAGCAATTGCAATAGATGATACTAACTTGAGATTTCTAAACTGAAACGAATAGCGTTTATTTTTTGGACATATACGATAGTAGCATATAACAATGCAGTAATCAATATAAATAGTTTTTAGAGTTTCGCTCGTTTTGTTTTTTTCTGTATTTCTGTGTTAGTCTTAAAATTGTGATTTTTTAAAATGTATCTGTAAAGCAGTCCCTATCACACAATGTGTGGTATTAGCAAAACCTGCATAACGTTAGCGAGAGTAAGTGTTTTTTTTTTTTTTGTTTATTCTTTAATTGAGTGTCAATTATTAAGTCTTAAAAAAATGTTGTTTTTCTGTCATAGTATTGATACCTAAATCTTGTTAAACGATTTGTAAATCCACAAAAATGTAACACATACGTCTTTCCTATTACAGCACATTGGCAAAAAGAATTGCCAATGTGCTGTCTCTAGTCTGTAAGTGTTGTGAATTTTTATATTAGTTTCAAATGTTAAGTAGTCTTTATTACAGTTTCCTCCTGAAGATGTTATTAGATTTATAACGAAATATTGAGGATTAAACAAAAGAGCACATAATAGCCTTTTATTGACCAATATAACCCGTAATTGCATTCTCATACAATATTCAGTGGTCGTTATTTCCTTTTAAATATATATAATTATATATGTATGTATATTGAGATGGTCTTGAGCCTCCTCAATACCACTCAATAATTATTTAAGTTTGTTATTAGGGACGAACTCTTGTACATATTGAAATGTTGTAGTTCTTTTGAGTTACGTAAATAAAGGAGAGATATTACTTGGCACACAGATTCAATCCCATCTAATCGTTTAACAAACAATTATATCTAAATCATAAAGTTTAGTTGAAGAAATAAGGTTAAAGATTTTAGCATAAAAACATGACCATAGTAGGGCGAACAAATTTCAAATACAACAGAAACGCACTATACAATCTTGTACTTATTTAGCATACATTATTTTCAATCTTGCGTTATCATTTTACATTTAGTTTTGACAAAGCATCCTATCTAACACACACAACACATGCATTTAGAGCAGACACATATGGGCGTTATAAAAATGCAAATTATGACTAAACCAAAACATAATCATAAATTGCACATACTAGGAGTGACACTCCAAAGCTCGTTGAATGTATATCTCATGATTTTAAAAGCACAAATAGAATTATTGACCTAGAAATTTTCAATAGCATCATTTAATGTAAAGCATGGACGTTCATCTTTCGAACGCCCATTATCAAGTCAATTGCAATTTAACTCGGTGAGGAAACCAATTTTAATGTGAAAACACAAATTAATTACAGCCTTTTCTATATTTAGAACAGATTTTAATTAGGGCATGAATATCAATAGGACTGTAATTTAAGTACAAACAACATTTAGAGTATCACTAAGAGACCTAGATCACATGTCATATTAAAGCTAGAATTTCGTGGCTATATTTAGTAATTGCCTGATATCTGATGGTAAATACAGTAACAACAAATATCACAGCACAGTTATTATTAGCAATTCTCAGGAATTACGCCCTTACAAACGCATAATTACCAAAAGCATCTTTTCAAATTTAGGCCGAATAGCTTCATTAAGAAATGTCAAACATTAATATTTTAAATGCAGAAAAACGCACGAAATATAAGTATGCATGGCAAATAAATAATATGAGTTGTGTGCATAAATAGATGCCCTATTTGAATAAAGCTATTAACAATTAAGTACTGTCAAAACTAAAATAGTAGTTGAAATCCAAAAATTAAGTGAGCACTTGGTACAATTAAGCGCATTTAGAAAGGTTAATATAATTCCTTAAATGGCAAGATATAACTGACTTGATAAAGTTTTGATAAGCTTTTAAGCAATTTAAACCAAAATGACTATATAAAATAAATTTAACTTAAATTTGGAAATTTAATATTCACAGCAGGCATTATCTTATGAACGAACGGATTTTAATCAAGTAAAAAACGGAAATAAATGTATATGTATTTAGATTTTAAGATTATTTGTAAACCAGGTCCACAAAATCTATTAATATCCTTATTTTTGGATAAAATCCAAAATATTAGAAAATATCATTATTTTTTTGTACATGACTGTACTGATTTTTCAAAAACCGACGCTAAAGCTGTCAGACGCATCAAAAATACAAATATGAGCATTCAAAAATTTTACGCACTAGAAATATTTTTTATTAATCATAAATATAAAAATAAACTATTAAACAATATCCAAATCACGTTTAGATACATAAAATAATAACAATTAATAAAATTATATGGTGCAACTGCTTTGGGTTCGAGGCGTTAAACAATAGACTACGGTAACATATAAAATAGGTAGACATTGCTGAAAGGGGGATCAGATTAAATTAGATAAGCATCCACTAAGGATGAAACATCAGAGTTCATAAAAACAAACAACATCCGTGATTAGACGAACTTGAATCAAACCGACAAGTCGAGATAAATCCCAGTGCGGCGAACCTCTACGCCGGCCAGATAGGCGTTCCGTCGATCATCGAACCTGTATCACCATAGGTGAAGCGACTGCAGTGCTTTATCAATAAAATACCACGAGCATAAAGTCCATGGCCTAGAAAAGAGAAAGAAAAAAATATCAACAACGAACATAACCAAGAATAAAGAAAAAAACCCCGAGCCAGACCCGAGAATAAATGTCAATAGATTAAACGCAAGAAAATTAACTCACCTGTGCGCACATCTGCAACACCGAGACCTGCGGCTGCCGAGACTTGAAGTATAAGATACTGCAACCTACCGAAGCGGATTCTGCTACCCTGTACTCCGCCTACGAACGAGCTGCCCACCGGCGTTACCTGTCCATCGATCCAGAGATCCATCCATCCCGAATACGGAAAGATTCCAGGGAGTAACCAGCCGAGATTCCCATGCCTGTCGCTCAAGGAATCCACCATAGAGCTAAAGGACATTTAACATAATTAGATGAAGGTATCGTGATATGTTTACAAGCACTAATAAACCAAAAGAAAGGTTCAGTTGTCAAATAACAATATTTGCGTCAAATCATTTTGTAATTCGTGTTTTTACGACGATTAAAATCAATGTCAGTATGTTAAAAGTGGTATTATAGTCATTAGTAATCAAAAAGTTAGAACTCACATATCAATAATTTGTCTTTCGTTAAAATTAACTAAACATTTAAGTCAATAATCAGCATACAGTCAGTCACATCCAAGGAAATAAAACCTAACCTATATTAGTAAACAAGTAGCTCTATACTTTGCTTTTATTTAGATTAAACAATATGAATAGCTAACCTTTATAATAGATTTGTTGTCGCCAATCTGAACTAATTTTCCAAGTATTGAACAGATTGTTTTCATAGTTTCTTTTCACCATAATTAAACTCATAGACAGTTCATTTATATTTGCATACTCACATATACGTTCACCCGCTTTGGGAAATTTTGTACGATTGAGTGGATCTGTGTATTATATCTCTCCAGGTCATAAATTGTATTTTATAAGGCATATTGTTGTCTTTTGATGAACATACTCATTAAGTTAAATTTATATGTAAAAATTGGAAGTAATTATATAAAGAATTAGAAGTTATACCTACCTTTGTGTTTATTATTCGTATTATTAATTGGCATCCATCGTAAATTTGGGGAGACACATCATTCAATTTATATAGGTACCAGTAGCAGCCCACAACGTGCACACACAGGAGTCCTGGGATCTCGTAAGATTAACAGGTATTGCGTAAGTCACTCTGAGTCGTAGGTATTCCCGCAGAACCCCCACAACGGCCCGGAGATAAAATTTAACATAGCGCGCACTGGCGTCATTACATATTCACATAATTCATTGTAGAATGCCGGAAACAACCCCTTCCCCTATTAGAAATAGAACATTGGTCAAAATATAAGCAATAGGAAGTCAGTTTCAAGCGCGAAATCTAGTACAGTTCAAATTTATTATCGCAGAGTTAGTCACCTTTTCATTGAAGTATTTAAGTAAACCCACATATACAGTTGTAATAATTTTAGATTAAACTTCCACTAGCGTACTATTAGCGTTCAAAAATTTAATTTGGTGAACTTTGCTTTCTTAATTTTTAATCTCTTTTATTTTTTTAATTTACTTAGTCTCATTGCTCTTTAAGAACTTTAAATGCTAAGGGTCATATAACGCACACTCCCCCCCCCCCCTATAGCAATATATATTAAGCGCTTTTCAATTCTTACAATGACGATTTGCGCTTTACATTTGAAAAAGAGAATAATAACTCTATCCCTTAAATTTCCTGACCATACAATAACAGTGTCATAAGGTTAAGGTGGTATAGAAAGCTATCAAATTCAAACCGTTTATGAAATACCGTTCTTGTCCAAAGAAATACCAAATAATCTTGCCAAGAATCTGAAAGTTCTAATATTAAACATTACACATTCTAATTTAATAATTTGGAGGAATATAAAGTAAAGAATAATTTTCTTATGGTTATGGTAAATTAGATCCATGTTTCCACTTCTAGCATTAAGTTAGTAAAATATACAGGCTGGAGCACCACATTACCGTAGGTTTATATACGAAAACTAGCAAATTATTTAAAAAATATTTTTATCAAGAGTTGTGTAGGCTCAGTAGAGGCAAGTTTTAAAATTATTTTGAAATATAGAATGATTCAAAAAAATATTACGCTCCATACATATGAAAATTTAAATAGAACACCTTGTATATTATGGCATATTTTGATACTATAGGCTAAATGAAGGCCACTTTAGTTTTTATTCCCTATAGTTAACTCAACCTCTTTTCGAGATATTTTACTATTTTTGAAAATGTAGTTTATTAGTTTAGGCAAAATGCCTGGCTCTTTTAATGATGATCCAAGGGGAATAAAATTTCTTCGTGATCTAGAGTATTGTACACATATGACGTTACTATGAATTTAGTCTTTATGTATGATAAATATTATAAGAACATCAGCAGAAGATGTTGGCAATTTAATGAAATTTATCCAAACTCATGACTCACAACACAAAAATTTTCTAGATTACAAATAAGTCTTTTTGACTTTAACTCATCATTAAAAAGGCGTAGAATTCTGCCTAAACTTGTAACAAAATTAATTTGTTTTCCTGTTTTGAAGCTCATCTTCGATCATCAATACGTTTACGTTATAAGATCAGGACTTAATACCCAAAGATTTTCCAAGTGCAATAGAATTTTGTGAACACATTCGTTAGCAGAGGTTCGAACAGAATTATCAACTCTGTTTGGACGGCCTTCAGGTCTTCTTGTGTGTCCTTGGAAGTAGCGTACAAGATCTTCAGAATGAAGGCCATTGGATTTTTGTTTGTGGCCTACCATTAAGGACAGAGTTTACTGAACATCATTAAGATGCGGGAGTATTTAGATCGGAATGAAAAATTTGCATTAATTTTGATAACTAGTTCTCCATATCCTTCTAATACGCTATTCACCTTGGGGCACCCGGTATATCAAGCGAAAAAAAATATTTAATTTTTCGTTAATGAATAATATTAGTTTAATTACTGTTTTCGATACCTGTATTGCTTGTTTCATCCTGTATGTCGCCTTTTAGTAGTTGAATTATAATTGGAAGTAAAACAATTTTCTCAGTGCGAAAAAATTATTGAAAATCAAAATTTTCCAGTTGCAAAATTTCTGCGTCTGTAAAGTCTGAAAGTTTAAGAAGAAAATTTTAATTTTTAATGTAATTGGAAGTATGATTGTAACGAGCAGGAACCTGTTACTGTACAAAATAAAGCTTAAAATAATATTCACTAATACTTTTCAGGTCTTCTTGTATATAGAGCCCCCTAAATGGTTAAATAAAAAGTAGAAAACAAATATTAATAGACAAAAATATATCTAGCGCAACACTAAAGGACACGCGAAATTAACTAAACTAATAATTGAAAGTTATGAAGGGTTATTCATTGAAAATACGTAGTAAATGCGCTTTTTGCAGCTCTAGAGCAACATTTGTTTTAAATAGTAAACGGCCGACTACATTTTTTTCTATATTTCTGTTAATTAATATATATCATAACTACTTTATCATTTTATTATTATGTTAATTTTAGTACATCAGTGTAACCAAATTTGTATACTACTTCCAATCACAAGATTCATCAAATTCCATATTAAATTTCATTTTTCTTGAAAATGTGTGGCAGTTATTCGGTTAATAATTGTAAACCTTTAATTTGTGCGATTCTATATAGTGTACATATTTGTAACCTTGCCACGTTTTTACCAAGCTAAATTATATTTGAGTATTTAATCTTATTATAAATATATCCTGAGCCCCAAATTATTTTATTGCTAAAAAGTTAGAACTATACAATGCATCGTAAATGCATAAAATAGTCTGCCTGAAAATGATTCTTAAAATTTAGTTGTTTGTTCAGCACAGAAAATCTACAAACTAGTACACGTAAGTAAACTGAAAATGGAAACTACAAGTTTAATGCCAGTTATTGAAGAAAATATTGACTTTTCTTGGTACGACTATGTATTGTTTGTAATAATGCTTTCAATAAGTGCACTCATCGGTGTATATTTTGGTTTTATTAAAAAGCAGGCAACAACAAATGATTATTTATTGGGAGGCAGGGAAATGTCTGTAATTCCAATAGCTTCATCACTTATTGCAAGGTAATCTTTAAAAACTCAAATTATTATTACATCATTCATAATTGTATAATTTGTATGTCAAAAGATAAAGCATTTGATGTAAGTATCTTGAATAACACTGACGATTTGGTGAAGAAATATCTTTCAAAATTATATCTGAGCCAAATATATCACAGGGTTTCTTTTTTGTTCTTTTGTTTCAGACTAAGTCAGAGCCTCTATCTTTGTGTTTAGAATTATTAGATAATTAAAAATATAATTTCGATGTTAAAGCCAATTTAATAAAAATGCTTAGTCGTGATAGCTTAATAGGACAATATGGAAATAAGTTTGATGTAGGTATTATTTTGCATAAATAACGTTTTTTTTTTTTAAATAAGTAAAGTCCATTATTTGCATTTACTTTCAAAAACTTATATTGGTAATTGAAGTATCAGTTGTGGCATTTATACACAACTGATATTCAATGACAAGGGACCACCTCTTGCTGCTTCAAAGCTGTTTACTCTTTTGATAATATTTTCTATTACGCATTACATTTTGATATAATACAGGAGCAATTTCACTAATAACACAAATTATTTCTTTCTTTAGATCAGGAATCGATTGTGATTTGCTCTTCTGAACCTGGCTTTTTACGTAACCCCAAAAAAATAGTACAAGGGTATTAGATCACAAGATCTTGGTGGCCAATTAACATCACCATTTCATTAAATAATTCTTCCAGAAAATGTTTGTCTCAATAAAACGATTGTTTTATTAGCAAAATGAGATGTTGCACCGTCGTGGTGAAACCAACATCAACATCATTCAGTTCAGCCAACAAAAATTTAGTCAACATCTCATGATATCGAACACCATTCACTGTTACAGTAACACTAGCAGCATTTTGAAAGAAGTAGTGTTCAATTACACTACCTGACCATAATGCATACCTAAGAGTGACTTGTTGAGGCACTTGTGGATTTTCTTCACACAAAGTTTGATAATTTTGTTTGTTAACAAAACCACCAATTTCAAAATGTGCTTCATCAGAAAAATTATCTGGTTGTTCTTTAATTGAACGGACGAATGCACGACTTTTGCATGGGCTTTAGTTTCGGTGTTATTTGAAACTTATATGCCTTTAAAGCATAATAGTATATCCTTTTCTAAAATACGCCATGTTGTTGAGTCACTGAATCCAACTTGTGACCGTCGACTAAAGGACATTTCAGGTGCTTCCGCAACACTTTCACAATCCAGATCAAAATGCTCTTGCGAACGACTATTACGACTGTATCTTTCTTGATCTTCTAGTAAACCAGTATCTTGAAATTTTCTAATAATTCGACCAACACTTCTTACAGATGTACGATCATCTAAACCATAAAATTCAAGTACTTTTCTAAAAACATTTTTCACAGAACGTTGATTTTCATAAAATAATTCAGAAATTGGAAAGCATTGTTGTATCGTGTATAAATATCAAAATACCCAGACGAATTCAGTACGCCATCTACAGGGTCTCTGTTTAAGCTCGGCCACCGGCCATATCTCGGCAACCATTTATCGTACAACCTAGCGGAAAAAATCTTGATAGAAAAATGGACCACGAGAATTAGAATAAAAACTTTTTAGACGTTTTTATACAATTTTCATTTGAAACTTTTTGATCTAACTCCCATTCGAAGGAAGGGTGGACGGGGGTATGTCTGCGTACAAAAGTAGATATAACTTCGGTTTGCCTCAACGGATTTTAATGTCTCTGGGCTCATTAAATAGAGGATTTTACAAAGAATTGAAGGATATGTAGTACGAAATTACGTAGTTGTCAAAAAAAATAACAGGGGGCGCTGTTCTCAATTTTTATATATTACTTGTTTTTTCTTTAAAATTTTAAATGGAATGGTATATTTTTATTATCGTAATATTGAAGGACATAAAAAACTAAAGGGAATGGTGAAAACAGGAAGTTGCTACCTTTTTTCTTGGCATAGATATAGTCATACGAAGATAATCCAGAAAAATAAAAAATTTTAAATATATATTTATTTATTTATTGGGAGTAATAATTTTATTTTAAATTTAAGAAGGTCTCTAGACAGTGCATAGTTTGTTTTCACTTGAATTTTCATTATACTCTTCCAGCCCCTCTCACTCTGGTGGGTGAGGCGGGGGATCGAGTGCGGCACCATTCAGTGAGCCCCCTACATTATAACAAATCTTATTAAGATTTTTTTTTGATTTGATGCAGTGGTTTAGAGATATTCCGTTGTCTCAAAATAAAAAACTCACTCTTTATACACACGGTGTCTAAAGTTAAGTGATCACCATGGCTAACTTTATTATTAAAACTAAGAAGTCGATTAAATAAGCAAACTAGTAGGAATTTTTTTGCTGATTAAGTTAGTCAAAACAGAGGAACAATTGAAGAGCTAGTTTCTGAGATATTCACAAGAGCAGCAAATTTTGAAATAGAACATCCCGTATATTTCGACATTTTTTGAAAAAAAGTTAAATTCTAAACAAAAAGTATGTAATACACTGTCGTCCTAAATTTAAAAATAAGCGAATAAAAAGCACTTAAACTCTTTCATTATTATTGTTTTAATATGTAAGTAGGCGTTCAATATAAAATAAAACACAAGATTACTTGAAACGTCAACGAGTTTGTAAACTCTGTTTTGTAATTAATTGGTTGTGTACACCTACCTATTGTTAACAGTTTATTACTTGTAGTTAGTTCTACTAAAATGCCATTCACACATCTAGAAAAATACGATATGCTTGAATCTTATCTGATTTGCAGAAGAAACACCGTGGAAGCATTGGCATATTATTGTAACAAATTTCCGGACCGTGAAGCGCCAAATAGACAAATCTTTTTAAAATTATTAGAAAACTAAGGACTAACGAAGATACATTTAAGAAATTTAGAAAAAGGAATGCATTTATAATCAACGAAGAAACGGAATTACGAGTGTTTGCATATTTTGAAGCATTTTCTCAGAATTCAATTAGGGACATTACGCGAGAATTGGTTGTCAACAGATGCACTGTTCAACTTATTTTAAGGAAACATAAACTGCATCCTTATAAACAGAGACGGGTATACACAATATTACCAGGAGATGCAGAGAGAAGATTATTTTTTTGTAACTGGCTAATTAATTTCATCAATGAACATCCAGATAACTTTAAACTTATTTTGTGGTCAGACGAATCTTACTTTTCAACTAAAGGTATGTGTAATACAAGGAACCAACATTATTGGTCTCGACAGAATCCCATGATAGAGGATTCACGACACCCGCAGAATCGATTTAGCTTAAATATTTGGTGTGGCATACTAGGTTCTCGAGTTATTGGTCCAATTTTCTATCACGGCACCCTAACGGGAGTACGTTATGTTCAGCTATTAGCGTCAGTTCTCGACAATCTTCTAGAAAACCTATACCATCAGTTGATTACCAGTGTATACATTTTCAACAGGATGGGGCGCCTGCTCATAATTATCATGATTCTGCTACTATGCTAGGTAGACTCTTCGGTAAAAGATGAATAGGAAAAAACGCACAAATTCCTTGGCCTCCACGATCCCCTGATTTAAGACCTTTAGATTTTTACCTGTGGGGTTACATCAAAGACGAAGTTTATAAACAGCAATATAGAAATGTGGTGGAATTGTAAAACATAAATAATATTCCCGGTAGAACTATCCTAAAAGTGACAAGAAGTGTTCTCAGAAGAGCTCAGAAGTGTATTGATCAACATACCTTCGAACATTGACTAAGATAAAAAAATGTATAAATTTATCACTTTTCGTTGCTTACCGTTTTGTTATTCAGTGTTTCATATGATTTAATGTACTAAAATTTATAACTAATTAATTACTTTCCATCGGCTACTTACATATTACAACAATAATAATCAAAGAGTTTAAGTGCTTTTTATTCACTTATTTTTAAATTTTGGACGATAATGTATTACTTACTTTTTGTTTAGAATTAACTATCTTTCAAAAAATGTCGAATTGTACACGGTGTTCCATTTAAAAATTTGTTCTTTTTGTGAATATCTTAGAAACAAGGTCTTCAATTGTTTCTCTCTTTTGACTAACTTAATAATAATAATATTTCTGAAAACTAGATTTGCACACGCGCTTTGTTTAAACTACTTATACAGGCTGTTTGGTGTATCGTTTGCCAAATTAAATTTGCCGATTGAAAGGGCCATTGACGGTTTTTTCGACTAAATTTATAGCTACAGCCTCCAAATTTAAGTTTATCTGATAGAAATAACACTTTCTAACTGTTTTGCGCGTGTTATTTACCCAAAAATAAGTTTTCATCTCGAATATTAGCCTAATGTGTCACGATAAACAATTTAGTGAATTAGTGAAGTTGTAATCAAGGTTTTTATGGCACATTGCGTACCGGTGGAAAGGGAATACACTAGAAAGTTTTTAAAAGAATTGGAAGATCACGATCGCTTTTAGTTACTTTTTCTTGCACTGTAAAGTTAAGTTTAAAGTTTATTTTTGTGTCTTCCAAAAACTTTGAGAGTTAATACAATGAAAACTACATGTTATTTTCAAGTAATTTTGAATTTGGTTAAACTACACATCAGTACACATTAATATTAAACTTCAATTTGGAAGCTGTGCTTATTACACTTTTTTAATGTAAGTTTAAAAGCTGAATTTTGAGATTTCGCAAATAAATGTTAAAAAGTGAAAAAAAAACCGTGGGACTAATATTGAGTTATTGGACCTTAAGAGACAGCAAATAACCCCTTCTATCGGCCAATTTAATTTGGCAAATGATACAGTAAACACCCTTATATTATATTTTCGTCTATAAACATATACTTTTACCTACGAGGAAAGAATAGAACAGGAGAGATAATAAAGTGGTGGGGAGAATGGCTATTATTTAGACGGAAGTTACCACTTTAAGGCAGGTCAGTTATGACAATATTGACCAAATCATAATTTATAAAGTGAGTATTTTGAATAACTTGTCATATATCCGGTATGTTTGATTATGTGTTCAGTGGCGTAATATATATATTCTTGGCATGTTTTCTTTTTATGTTTTCTTTAATACAGTTAGAATAAATGTTACTATATTAAAAATAATAAAAGGATTGAAAAAGTAATGCACTTACGATATCTCTTTATTTATTATTGGACTAAGAACCTATTTTGAATGATTATCGAGAACATACGAAGTGTACATATACCCTATACAAAATATTTATGCACGCTTATGCATTGCGGCGGCCATATTGAGTTACCACTTTGGACAAATATCATTATTAAGGAGACTCTCTCCTGTTCTATTCTTTCCTCGTAGACTTATACATACCTATTCATATATACATATCCCTGTACGACAGTTTACTTTTATTTAAAATATAATTTTTACGAATCACTAATTTAACCAGTTGTTTTCACTGGTAACGAATTGAGTAACGTCTACATAATTGACTTAAAGTCTTTTCAAATTTCAGCATGATTTCTGGTATAACGCTCTTGGGGGTACCTACTGACATATATAGCTATGGAATATCTTATTGGTTCTCGACACTGACTCTGTGTGTTGGGACTGCCGTAACATACTGGGTGTACATGCCTGTATTCTATGAACTTGGAGTTACAAGTACAAATGAATATTTAATGTTGCGTTTCGACTCAAGCGTCAGAACATTTGCCTCGGCATTATTTACTTTGAGCATGTTTATGTATTTACCGATTGTGATATACATACCAGCATTAGCGTTATCTCAGTGTAAGTTTAAATTGGAATTCTCTAATATACTCATACCTAGGTACATATTTTGAAATTGACAGAAGTTTTCTGCAGTTATTCTATTTTACACGTTCAAGTTCATAAAACGATATTTGGTATATATATCTACTAAAACGAGTATGCAAAGAAGATCTAAGTAGATTAGCTTCTTTTAAAGTAGGTATTTCTTAATGCAATACAGCAAAGAGTAGAAATTAAGAGGTTGTAGGAACAGTACGTACACAAATATAAAAATATAGAAATATCGCCATAGCTGGTATTCCAATGATCAAAATGATAACTTGAATAGAATCCAGAATAGTTTTATGAAAACAATATCGATAATCATAATAATGTAAACATACTTGAACAGCATTTCAATAAAATAATTATAGTTCTTTTTTTAAAAATTGCATTTATTTAATTTTTGATTGAGTTTGTCTACTGTTTACTGTTTTGTTTATGCTATGTTGTCAACTTCAGATTCTTTAGAGATGATGACAAAAAATTTCTAGATTGAGAGTTTTGCAGATATCCACGGTCTGAAGTCCCTTGTTACCGAAAAAGTGTTTTTTAAAATACCCCCAATATGTCCCCATTCGCTCTCTCTCGCACTCCCTTTACCCTATTTCTCTTTCTCCCAAAAAATTCAGAGTAGACGAGCGCCTATTCTATAATCTGGATTGCATACCAGTCATGATTAACATAAGCAGTTTTAAAGAATATTTTGCCATTCCAGTTTTTAATGAACAGTGTAATATATTTCAAATAAATTTCAGGCATACTTAATTATTTGCTGCAAATACATAACGAAATTCACTTTTTCAGAAAATCAACTTATAGCCTACTCTGAAGGATTATACGCCGGTATGGTGATTCAGCAAATCTTGTTGCACTGCAGATATAAGTTCTACGAGTTGGATTCCTTACCAAATTTTGATCGCGATAGAAGTGCTTAAGATTTGATCATGATTGTGTACAAGGATTTCCCCAATTTTTAAAAGAGTGATAAAGCATTAATATAATAATAATAATCATAAATCGACTTTATTGTTTAGTTAGTATACAAGTATATATACAGATACTATACTGATCTAGGCAAAGTTTAGCTATAGCTACTCATACACTTAACGTAGCCAGCACAGTATATTCAGAATAAGTACAATGAAATCATACAAATACACAAGATGAACGTAATTAAAAAACAATTAAAAAGTAATAACAAAACAACTTCCATAAATTTCAATAAAGTAGGATAAATATACAAAAAAGAAAAATTAAAACAAAGGTATGAATACGAAGAAAGAAAAATACAAAGTGGTGCACAAATTGTAATATAAACAATAGAAAATTGGAAAATAAAAAAAAAATCCTGTTTTTTTTATTCTGTTTTCGCTTTTAAGAAAAATAGGAATTACTACTTGCCTAACGCAATGCCTAAATTGCGTTAGGCAAGCTCTATTCAAGTAATTCCTATTTTTCATAAAAGCGAAAACAGAATAAAAAAAAAACGGGTAGTTTTTTTTATTTTCCAATTTTGTCTTGTTTATATTACACAGAAGCTCATGATCGCTTGTATCGAATGCCTTAGAAAAATCCAGAGCGACCACCGCAGCAGCTATACCCCCGTCCCTAAAGACATTGCCCGTCAGATTAAGTAAAGCAACTGCAGTAATATACCCCCTTCGAAAGCAGAATTGATTATCTGGAATAATATTGTTATCTATGAAGTACTGGTACATTTGGTTATAAACTGCGCGCTCCAAGATTTTAGAAAATATTGGTAGCAGACTTACTGGATGAAGGTCACTCACTGTCTCGGGATTATTCACTTTTAGTATGGGGCGAATAAGAGGCTCAGCCAAGCCCTAGAAAAATAACCAGTCTCGAGACAACACTTTACTATATGTGTGAGGTAGGAGACCATATGAAGAATGCACATGTTAATCATTTCCAGAGAAATGTCGTCACAACCAGCAGAGTTAGATTTGATAGATGTGAGAATACAAGATATATCGTGAGGGCTAACCTGGAAAAATTTAAAGGACAAGCCACATCATATTAAAAGCATATTTTTGTTCGCTAACGCTCAACTGTCACTGACTTGGTATCCATACTGAATTTGTAGTCCAACAATTAGAGAAGACAAGTGAAATGAATTTTGTATATAGGAACACTCAAGTTCGTTTGATACTATTGATCACGTTATTATGCATAAGTTATTCTCTTTTGCCTGTAGTTCATCGTTATTTAGCTTATAAAGTCATGTTTTACCAATAGACTGTTCTATGTGCATTTCTGTGGTTAAAGGTTTCTTGAATTTAAATCCTTCCGTTTTATTTGGAAGCTTCTCAGTGGTATTCCTGACGCTCCGGGTTTGTTTGAGGAATTGTGCTTCTGTATGAAGGATTTCTGTTCGTCGCGGGTGTACTTTTGCTTTACTGTCTCCAATGACTATTTTGTATCGAGACTTTCTAATATTCTTAAAATGTATGCATAAAAACTCAGAACACACTTTTATATGCCTTGAAATATATTGAAAATGTTTACCTAAACAAGATTTGAAAATTTTTCTTTTTCCGTTCAGTGTAAGAATAGTTTATTGCATGTATTAAGAACAATATACACGAAAGTTAATACCTGAAATATTT
Source organism: Amphimallon solstitiale (assembly GCA_963170755.1). NCBI lineage: Eukaryota > Metazoa > Arthropoda > Insecta > Coleoptera > Scarabaeidae > Amphimallon > Amphimallon solstitiale. The sequence continues at coordinate 95,404,461 of OY720675.1, forward strand.
AGAAATATATGTGTTGCTAGAAGCCAATTGCTTGAGAAAAATTAGTAAATGATACTATTTCATTAATACCCTTTTTTGGAATACTACCAACATTAATTTCACAAAACATATTTGAAAAACGTTGCCTTACGTGAGACTTGAACACACGAGCTTATGTACTAATATACATAAAAAATATATAGGCACTTTGTAAGATGATACTATTTATTCGCAAAATACTTGAAAATAAATGTGTTTTACAGCTACTGGTGTGAATATTAACTTAATTACTCCAGCAATATGCGGAATATGTGTGTTTTACACAACATTCGGTGGACTTAAAGCAGTAGTATGGACAGACGCTCTACAATTTGTGGTGATGATAGGTTCAATAATAGTCGTTTTCTTTTTGGGAATATCAACCGGTGGTGGTTTCGGAAATATTTGGCAGAAGAATCTACAATACGGGAGATTGGATCTTAGGTATAAATTGTTACCAGATGTAATGTAACAATAATATTATTTTTAAAAACAGTTTTAGTCCAGATATCACTGTCAGGGATACATTTTGGGCAGGCGCTGTTGGATTAGGTTTCAGTTGGTTCAGCTTCATAGCGTGTAATCAGGGTTTTGTGCAAAAGTGTAATGCTTTGCCAAATTATAAATCTGTCAAACGGTAAGTAAACAATATACATCTGCTTATATTTGTATTTTGCATTATTGAAAGTTGAATATGTTCACGTTCATTCTGTTTGCTGTGGTAACATATTGCCGTGGCCCCTATATTGGTTAGGCATTATAAGGAAACATTTTTTGTAGTAAGCATAATTATTGATAAATGAATTATGAGTTGCATAACCGCAACGGCGTAAAGTTATTATGTTAGGTATATGATAATTAAAATTGAAACAAAATTTATTTGAAAGGTACAAAAATAAACACAAAAATAAAATTCATGTATTCTATATTTATAGAAACGAGGAGCACAAGATGCAATTTCAGTATACAAAGGCCGAACCAAATTTTTTGCATTGTGTAGGAGTGGCATTAAATATATTGAGTAGTAAACCACTATTCAAACTTAATAATGTATTAAAAATAAATAACAGAGAGAGAGTAATGATGAAGGATGGAATAGTCAAAAGAGTTAGTCATTTGAATGCCGTAAAGTTGTATGAAACGGGTGAAATTAGACATTCAAGACATGAAAACATCTTTCATCATGAGTAGACGTAAGAAATAAAATAAGTTTATAAAGATTGTTATTGTTAGACATTCTATGGTCACACTTAACAATATGATAAATACCTGACACTTATATCTAAGCATAATTTTAAAAAGGAATATGTAAAAAGGTATATTTTTTATTCGACACGAGGTAATAAAGCAAGAAACTTCGGTAATAGCAGGTTAAATCCAGTTTAATCCAGGAAAATTCCAGAAATAACAGGATATAATTGGTGTAATTTCACTAAATCTACAAAGAAAACACAATGTTTATTATTGTTAACAGCTGCTTGCAAATTAACCTACACGAAGACCAGAGAGGATGGTTTGAAGACAGGAATGGAGTTGTCAAGGTCCAGGCTCCTAACGATGTAATTAAAGAAGGAAGTATTCCAGTCATATGCAATGTATTTCCTCTTATTACTAAAGGAGATGTCTGCAAAAGAAAAATACGGATAGTGTTAAACAATGGAAAAAGAAAGTATTTAAACAATGATGAAAGTGGTAACGAATTCATCTATAAACATAATAAGGGATGGCGTTAATGGAAAAAAGAATGTACCTACCCAAGATAAGAAAATCGCAAATGTGCAAAGACATTAAGAATAATAAATAATTTATGTGCGTGTATTTTGTGTAATTTATAAATGTCAAAATGATATGGGTACAAGGTAGCCTAGGGAAAACGTGAAGAAAATAAATATGAGCAGGAAAATGCCAACATAAACATTAGTGCGTGGATTGTGGCGCTGCAGATGAAGAATGTTTTTTTTCGATGACCGAGAACGAATAAAAGGCCGGGTCGACGGAAAAATAAAAGAATAAGTACTTTATCATATTATAATTTGTTTATTGTCATTTAGTTTAATTTCATTTTTTTCTTATTATCATTAATATGGTAGATCAATATCAAGAAGAATTTGATGAAATGTATGAACATTATAAGTAAGTTTTTCTTGAAATAAATTATGTTAAAGATGCTATGTGAAAATATTCATCTTTAGCAAAGCGATTAACATTGTTAATAATTTGAATAGAAATATTATTTATTTTGCTATAAGTAGATTAATTTAACAAGTCATGGGAGTATTGTTAATAATGTTAAAAGGGCATTGATGGCACAACGTGGGAATGTTTGTCAGTAATGTTAACTATAACAAGTTATTAAATAAAATCTTAGTAAGGATTTCAAGTATATTTAATTACGTAAAAAGGAAAGAACATTTTTGATGGACAATAGCCAATTTGTGGTATGTACAACGTGTAAATATTTGCATATGATGATTGGTGACAGTCTTATCAAGGTGTTTTCTGCTCTGCGAGATTTTGTATCTGAGAATGAATATATATAAAGCGATGTGTTTTTCGTACATGTAAAAATATGAAATTTTTTGTTGTTTTGTGATTGGAAAGTAAAAGGATAATTTCTTTTACAGCCATATGTGGCAAAGGAATTTATTTATCGACGCTATTTAGTATTGAATAAAATACAAATATTTTATGAGATTTAGTTTTTTGTTTTGTGTAACCTTATCCATTTAATTTAAGTAAGAAATGTTGTCGGCAAATAGAAGAGAAAACACTGCTAGAACTCACAAAAATAATACAAATGTTTATAGGGATTGAATTTATAAATTTATTGAAGTAGTCTTTTTTTTATGTCAACGCAATCTCTGCATTTGTTATATATTATGCTGCTTTGTATTAACTTTGTTTTGATTAATTACTGTTAGTATAAGATTATTATTTTTAATTTGAGACAAAGCTATAGCAATATGTGTAGCTGTTTGCCAGTTCAGTTCTTTTGCTTAAATAGAGCAATTGACTCCGTAAAACTTTCATCCGGCTTGAGGACTACAACAAAGGCAACTAAGCTTCATGTTGATAGATACAGGCTAATAACACCAATAATTTATTATACTAAATTATTAATAATAATAGTAATAATAATAATAATAATAATAATAATAATAATAATAATGTCTTTATTTAGCAATTTACTATTATGTATACATGATAGATACATGTTTAAATATAACAACTTAATTTGATATATGTGCTACAAACAAACTTCTAAAGTTATTAATTCAATAATTCAATAATTGAAGTGTATATGCTTATAAGCCAACGTCTTAAAAAAACTTAGTCTAGTACATTCTTTTATACTATTGGGTAATGTATTACAAAACTTCAAACCATCAACGTATACACTTGTTGTTGTTTGACTTCGTTGATATCTACTTATATGAAAGTCTTATCCGTTAAATATGAAGGTGCCTGACCTAACTACTATATTTCAGTATTACTCTCATACATTTATTCTGTAGTTTTTGTAATTGTTGTATCTCATTTTCCTTTGCATTGAACAGAATTGTTGAACAATATTGAAAGTGTGGTGCTATAAGCGATTTATATAACATAAGTTAAACATAGTTTGACAGGTTTTTACCTATTGTATTTAAAAACCCTACTTTTTTAGGTAACTTACTCATTACATAGCTTAAATGCTTTTTGAAATTTAAATTTTCATCAATTATTATGCCAAGGTATTTTATTTGTGTTACTGACTCTAATTCAACATTATTAATTAGTACTTTAATCTTATCTTTATCATTGTGTTGTAATTTATGTATACTTCCAATACACATAAACTTGGACTTATGAATATTTATACTTAAATTATTTCTACATAGCCATATATACAACGCTTCCAGTTCTTCATTCATCACTTTTACCATATCTTCCATATCATCGCCCGATACGCAGAGCATTGTATCATCCGCGAACACACACACTTCACAGCGGCCGACACACGACGACATATCATTCACGTAAATATTGAATAGAACAGGGCCTAAAACAGTTCCCTGAGGCACTCCATACCTAGTTTCTATCGCACTTTATACACTATTATTATATTTTACTATTTGTGTCCTATTATTTAAATAGCTAGAAAACCAATTTCGAACTGTTCCACCTATACCTATTGATTCCAGTTTTTTAGTTAAAGTGTCTGTATTTATTGTTTCAAAGGCTCTACGAAAGTCCAAAAAGACTGCTAAGATAAGATTACCTTTATCCAGTTCTTTTAACACTTATCAATTAACTTATTAACTTATCAATTTTAAAGCCCGACTGGTCTTTGCTTATTATATTATTGTCGTTACAATACGAATTAAGTAGATTTTTTACTGCACGTTCTAAGACTTTCTCATACACCGGCACTGTATTTATTGGGCGAAACTCCACACATTTTCGTGTCCCATTCAACTTTGGCACTGGTATAATATATGATGTCTTCCATCCCTCAGGAAAGTATTACTGATACATTTTAACACTAATTTTGCTCCCCAAAATATTTAGATCAATAGTTTAGAATTGATTACATTTACTTTTTTCTTATGCAAAGATTCCATAGGTATATCATATTCTCAACAATAGGATTAAAACCCATACACATTATGCAAAATTTATATCGAAATATGCGAACATTTTTGACTTATCATAGCCTCTAAGACTCAGTTATATTAAATATCTAGTTAGTATTAACAACCATGTCTACTCATATACTAGTAATCGTACTATGTAAATTCTTTAGCTTGGTTATAAATCTGGGGCTATTGAATTTAATCTAAAGGAGCGAGAGAGTTAAACTCGGGAGTTCCTCTTGTTTGTCTTTTTATCAACCAGTTTCTATATCTTACGTTGATATCGTCATATACGCAGACGACCAATTGTTTAATATACTAATTCGCCAGACAATTTACAAAAATGTTAGTGTTACACGCAATGAGTTATCTTGCCGCAGCGACAAATATAAAAACAATTAATAAATTATAATTCATTCTTGGGACTAGCGGCCAAATTTTAAGGAAAGAAAAACCAAATTAACGTTTCGACATCTTTTTATTTTTCGATGTCTTCTTCAGAACAAAAAAATTAAAATTAAATTAGTTATATAATACCCATATTGGGATTTTTTATTATTTGTCCGTCTACGACTACATTTTGTCAGTTTTGTTTAAAAACAATTAATGATAATAAAGTGTAAATTTGACAGCAATTTGACATCTTAAACGTTTCAATGACTAGCAAGATATAATGTAAACTAGAAGTGTAAAAGTGAAAATATGAAAATTTAACATAGAACCATCATTATGTTCCACACAGTTTCATCAAATATTCCTGATTTATCTAAGACATGCATTCAACTCCAGCACATAAATAATTTACGCATTTTGTACAATTAAAAGACAATTGGGAGTAGTGTTGTCGTATACCATTCATATGGATCAATTAGATGGCTCAGATTCATCTTAAGCAAACATTCAATATCAGCACACAAATAATACTGAATATCTGTTAAAAATATAATATAGAATTATGTATTTCAATCATAAAGGTGTTAAAAATGTTAGTAATCACAAAAATGCATGCTTTTACCTTATTTGGTTTCATCAGTGTGTGATGCCACCACAGAACGGTTAGCTTTGAAAAATCGCTTCTATATTCCTGCGTAAAAATACTTAGATTGCTCCTTGCTACACTACGTAACATAAGCAACCAGAATCATCTATTCATTTATTCATTTACTTCCTTTATTTTAAAGCCTGGTATCTTGCAAGTGACTACATTTTGTAGTTGCTAATTTGCCAATCTGAAACATAGAGTATAATTAATTATTAGCAACGAAAATTAGCAAAGTTACTACTAAAAAGGCCGTAACCATTTGAAAACTAACTTAACTTAAAAACTACTTATGAACTAAAAATTGTCGTAATCAGGTTAAACGTATCGACAAGCGATTAGTTGTTCTACATACTATTTATTAAGGCTAAACCCCCGGCTTCGAAATCGTTTTTCCCATTTCCTAATCGTATTTTTCATGAAAACCTTACCGAATTTACACGCTAATTTAAGGAAAAAATGCCTTTCAATGGATAAATCGTAATTTCTTCGAAATTGTCCAAAGGGCCCTAAATAAAAATAAAAATGTAAGAAATTTCAAAAAACAAGCCTTTATTTAAAATTATGTAATACTCAACAGCAATACATAAACTTTATTTTTTCTTAATTTTTAAAAATAAGGTCACGAAACGGAAAACAAAATTTTGAAATTTGGGCGAAATTCACTGAAATCAAATAGAGTATGTGGTACGCTCGCACATTGTGTCGAGAGGTAGCTCCGCCTACCATTTCGGGCAGTTTCTACGCAGTTTGTAAAATACTTCTGAGATCGGTGTATGTTAAGAAAGTAATCGTTACTCGGACATTATTTTATCGAAACCGTTGATATTTTCTTTACAATATAGTGTACATATACAGTGTCAGCGTCACAATACTTCCTTATACTACGTATCAGAAAGTAAAAGCAATATCTCTTCCCGTCCCTAACGCTATACCTGCTAGAAGCGCATGCTAGGACTCACACGACTTGCGGGCAGGGAGTATAATTGTTATATTTGACTCGCAATAATTTGCTTCTGAAACGATCTAGAAATTTATTTCTTGCACAAAAAATAATTTTGGAATGTTGGCTTTATTTTGTTTCACATATATATGGGTAAATTCTGAAAAATAAGATTAGTTACTCGATAGCTGAAAAATACCTTACACAAATTGGTCGTCTACTAAAACTTTTCTTTTTTTTATAAAATTTACACACCATAAAGAAAAATCGAAAACAATAGTATCATCCAAATACTTTAGGGTATAACCTTAAAAAAAACAGATCCCTAACTCTCTGCATTGCTGAGATATCACGAGATAAGTATTAAAAATTGAAGAAAATGAAAATTTTAAAATTTACACAAAAAAACGATTTTTCGACCTTTTTGCGATTTTATTTTCCAACTCAAAATTTGAATCCGGCAGGTGATTTTACATATTCAGCTTCACTTTTTTTGTGTGTTTGAGAAAATATAGATTGTCTAATTTGGGGGGTTGCTTTCCGACTGCCAAACATGTGGGCCAACCGGCGATTATCTGCGACCATAACGCAGCCATAAATTACAGGCAGATTAGATTAGGTGACAAGTTCTTTTCTCTATCTTTTTCCTCAGCATAAGACAGAGCACGCGGACCCTTAAACATTTGTCTTTTATTACATTTGCACGAAAAACAGTGGTACGCCTATTTCAAATCGAACTCAGCTTGAAGCGGGCGTTCAGCCTTAAGAGTGTTGGTTACTTATTTGTTAGTCTGTGTAGAGTTTGGAAGGTGACTGGAACATGCAGTACTCCATAGTTTAGATTCTGAATCATCCATCTATTATCGTCGGCAACGCCATCAAGGTGAGGGCAGCGGTGCTGTTCAGCCTCTGACGATATACTATAAAGGGCCAGGAGCGTTTTTCTTTTTAGTTGTTTTAAGGCCATATATACTTCAGTCACTGAAAGTATCAGAACTTCTGCATTGTTGTTGGAAATGAGTGACACCATGCCCCTCATTGTCCCATTTATGACCAGAAAGGACTTGCAACAGCACTTCGGCACTCCTGCCTTCATTGTGACTGCCATCTTCTCCCCTCAGAGTAAAAAAAGAGGGTGGAAGCTCGTATCTTCTCATTTATGATTTTATGTGGTCTGCCCCACATGTCAATAAAATCCCCCCATTACTATGCCCTTTGGTCATCATTTTCGTTTTGTATTGTGCCTTAAATTCTCCGCATTTCATGACATGGAATTGTGTTTGCAGTTCTTCCACAGAGGTCTGACAGTATCTCCTCTGTTCTCCGACCTTGGGAAGCAGATTGTACAATTTTGCAGTCCAGTAGGGAGTAGTGATATTATGTTGATGTTTAATTTGTGGATTCGCTTGATCCATTGCTTATTGTATGGCTTTTCTTAGTGATTAGCATAATCGTGCCCGCTGAATTGTTCTATACTCACAGGCGGCAGATGAAGGCTCGTCTGAAGCTGGTCCTAGTCAACACGTTATTGAATGTACATGATCGATTATCTAGCTCAGTGTGTTCTCGATAAGTGGGCCGGAACATAATAAAATTATGGTCACTCACAGTTGCATGTGTGCTCACATGCCAGTTCGCTATTTTACCTTGTGTGTTCCTGTAAGTAAGGGTTACATCGACATGTGAAGAAACACTTGCCCTATTCTCAAACTTGGGAACACCGCCCAGCGTGTTTTCTACATCCAGCCCTAATTCCTTGATTAACAGTTCTCTCTTCTCCCTTGTTATCGTTAAGGCGACTGTGTAGTATCATAATTGTTGGCACGTTTCAAAATATCTCAAATGCTTCCCTACCTTTCGCAACGTGTCTGCCAATAAGATTCTGAAACTAAAAATATTTGTTGTCTAGTGTACGATTCGGTGTTCGCGTTCAGCTCAACACCAGCACAGTAGTGCTCACAGCCCTGAGTTTTGTCTATAGTAATTTTGTTTATTTCTCTTTGATTATACTTTATGTTTCAAGCTGAAAAAATAACAATTACAAAATGTAGTCAACCGGCCTACTTCCAAGGTAACACGCGATACGTGTAAAAGTAAATGAATAAATAAATAAATGCCCAGAGTGTCCATGGCAGTTGCAGAAAGGACCATTCTCACCGTCACTGGTATGCCCGCGGCTTTCCCATGGTGGCAGTGAAATTCCTGAACACATAGTACTTCCAGATTCTTTTCCTCAGCTAATTTCCTTAGTTACGCAGTCGCAACCCGACTAGCCTGCGCGTTGAGCTGACCGATAACAAGAATATCTTACTAGTCATAATCCGTCCGTCGTATGTCTATCAAGCATTAGTATGTTCAAGCATTAGTTTATGAGGCAGCTGTTTATATTATTCTCAATTTTTTGGCTCCTACGCAGACAGAGAATGCATGTAGTTGATTCAGCCTTCTTAGGGTACGTGTCCTTTCTGTGGCCCTCACCCCACATTGATCACACGCCTCCTTTTTTTAAGACATAATTTAGTAAATTGCCCGTAATTCCTACATTTATTGCAACGCGACACCACTACATAGCCTTTGATAGTTATAGCAGTAAATCCCAGGTATAGTATTCTATGTTGTAGAATGAGTTTCCTTGCTGTACTCATGACGTCTGCTACCAGAATCAGTTTAATGTAACTTATGCCGCTTTTTTGTATCGAGGTGCTACTCCTCGTTTCCGGAGTTTTCTAATGCAAGAAATAATTGCGCCTCCGCCATGGCATAGTGTATAGTTATGATGATGTATGTCCACCTGGTTGTTGACTGTATTAATTCATGTACATATTGCAGTAGCACTGGTAGCATAATTATGTGAATAAAATAAATGTATTATTGCCACACATTGGGCACTAATAATACAAAAACCATATATATTTATCTATGAATGCAGAGATTGTAATCATTTAAATTATAACAACTCCAACAAATATTTTAATCTTAATCCCTGTAGACATTCATATTATTCTTGTAGGTTCTAGCAGTGATCCTTCCTTTATTCGTCACCAACATTTCTTATTTAAAACTAAATAGGATAAGGTTAATAATAAAAAAATATATTTTAAATCTCATAAAACATTTGTATTAATCTCAATATTCAATAACAACAACAGTAAAGAAATTCTTTTGCCACATGTGGCTGTTAAAAAAAATGTCCTTTTATTATTCCAACCACAAACAAAAAATATATATATGCGAAAAACACATTGCTTTTAATCTATTACATGGATTTAAGTAAAAATATTATTTTTGCTGTATCTTCAAACTTTTAATATCGTATAATTTCAAAGAAATAAATTTTTCCCTTACGATGCTAAATTTTATTTCAACAAAGACATTCATTTGCACGTAATGCCTCTGGAGATCTAAAATCTCGCAGAGTAGAAAAACCTCTCGATAAGACTCCTACCACCTGCTATATGCAAATATTCGCACGTTGTACATACCAAAAATTGGCTATTTGTCCATCAAAAATGCTTATACCTTTACGTATTCAAAATGCTTGAAATCTTTATTAAATTTAATCTAATAAATTGTTAATAATGCACAGTAAACATCGCTAGCAAACATTTTCACGTAGTACCTTTAATGCCCTTTTACATCATTAACAATTCTCCCATGATTTACAAAATTAATCTACTTTAGCAAAGAAAATAATATTTTTATTCAAAAATATTGACGATCTTAAACGCTTTACCAAAAATGAACATTCGCATGTAGAATTTTTAGCACACGCCGTACACCTTCAATTATCTATCATGAATTTATTTCAAGAAAAACTTACTTATAATATTGATATACATTATCAAATTCCTGTTGGTTTATATCTACCATTTTGATAATAAAAAAAAAATATGAAATTAAACAATGTAACAATGAATTAATTATAATGTGAAAAACTAAACTACTTATTGAAATCAAAATAACTTAATACATTCAACTAAAATGATTTTATACAGTGTATTAGTACGCCTGCAATCATTTGCGTATGAAACAAAATTTATACGTTCGATCAATTCAAAAGATCGGCAACTTCTCCGCTTCTATCGTCGTTCGCGCCTTTTTATCACCTCGGTCCTCGAAAAAACACGACTATCCGTCTGCAGCGCCACAACTTACACACTAATGTTTATGTTGGTGTTGCCCTGTTCATATTTGTTTTCTTCAAGTTTTCCCCCAGGTTGAACTATACCTAGACAGTTAAAGAATGCACAGAATGTACACACACAAATTGTTTATTATTAAAGTCCATGCACATTCGCGATTCTTTGTCTTGAGTAGGTATATTCTTCTTCTATTAACGCCATCCCTCATTGTATTTGTAAATGAATTTGTTGCCTCTTTCATCATTGTTTAAATACTTCCTTTTCCCATTATTTAACACTATCCGTATTTTCTTTTTGTAGATATCTTCGTTGGAAGTAATCGGAAATACATTGAATACAGATGAGATTCTTCCTTTAAGATCACATTATCAGGAACATGGACCTTGATAGCTTTATCCCTGTCTTCCAGCCACCTTCTCTCATCTTCGTGTAGGTTGATTTGCACGTAGCTGTTAACAACGTTAACATTATTTTTTTTTCTTTGTAGATTTATTTAGATTAAACTAGATTTATCCAGCTATTTCTGAAGCCTTTACTTTATTTAAATCGTGTCGAATAAAGAACACCTTTTTTTATATATCCTTTTAAAAATACTATTAAATATAAGTATCAGGTATTTATTGTATTGTTAAATGTGACCATTAAATGTCTAACAGATAACAATCTTTTTACAAATTTATTTACTGCATCTATTCACTTTGAAAGATGTTTTCATGTCGTGCATGTCTAATTTCACCTTTGTTCGTTGATTCTGTTTTTGTATATTATGAACACATCTTGTGCTCCTCGTTTCTATTAATAGAGAATACATGAATTTATTTTTGTGTTTATTTCTATACCTTTTATCATATAAATTTATTTCAAACTCAAATTATTATATACCTTTCATCATAATGTTGCGCCTTAGGGGTTATGCAACTCATAATTTGTTTTTAGCAATTATGTTTACAACTAAAAATTTATTTTCTTATTCTAATACTTGTCTAACTATTTTAAAATGCTTAAACAATAAGGATCACGGCAATATGTGACTAATTTGTGAAAAGATACACAGTAGACACTTGTGTGAACAGGTTTGATTACTAATACAATTAAATAACTAGTTGTATTTTTCAATCTCTTCGAGCTTGAATTTGCCTGTCTTGCTACCGCTTACCGTTTTATTACAATATCCTGTAAGCGCGAGCATTGCCTTGATAGTTTTTATAATGTTCGATTTTCTAAACTCTTGACGCGCCCTGTATGTTACGTCTAATTTAAGCTTTTGGACAAACTGTCATTGCGTCAACTGTTAGTTGACTTTTATTCGTTCTTATAAACTTCAAAAATCTATTGAGAGACCTAATTGTCAAATTGAATGTCATTCTTGACATAAGTAGATGTAGCAATTGTTGTAATTTTTTTTTGTACATGTAACAGCCGCTTTTATATTTCTACTAAACGGATCGAGGTAAAATATCCAGTGTCAAACCTATCATGGCAAATGACTTCGACATGGCCATATGTATCCATAGATAGAAGATAATTAATTTTCTTGGTTTCACCTTTTTCTGCACCATATCTGGTAATTCATATACATTTCATGAGTTGGATCACTTTGTGAACGCCTTGTACATATTATTAAGACTTTTCATTTGCTTGTAAACTAGCAATATAATATACTCATTTCGCTCAAATGTAATTTATTGATTTTAGTGCACTTATAATATACAGTGTAGGAATGGTTTTCATACTCACTATGTCTGTTTCGACGGGACTAATCATGTTTGCGAGATATTCTGGTTGTGATCCTTTGTCAGCAGGAAAAATTAAGAAAGCAGATCAGCTATTACCCTATTATATAATGGATGTCGCCCGAACAATACCTGGTTTAGCTGGACTATTTACGTCAGGTATTTTTAGTGCCGCTTTAAGGTAATAAATCAATTATTTAAACTAAACTACTATATCAAATATACAGTACACTTTCAGCTTGCATAAATTGCTTATCTGCTACTATATACGAGGACTTTATATCTTACTATATCAAAGAGGGTACATCCGAAAAGACGATAAGTAACTATCTTAAACTCATAGCAGTAGTTATTGGAACTATATCTACGGTATTGGTGTATGTCGTTCCATATCTTGGGAATTTATTACCACTCGCTCTTAGTATGAGCGGTGTAACTACAGGAGCATTATTAGGGGTATTTACCTGCGGAATACTCCTACCAGGAGTAAATAGTAAAGTAAGTAACCTAACATTTATTATTTAGAAGTACACAAATATAAACTCGCGTCAATGTACGTTGTCATTGCAATTATTGCAGTGTATTTTATATATAGTTTACAGAGAATCATTATTATAACATTTTAAAATTAGTTTTAACCAAGCGAAATTTTTTATGGTTTTATTGCTGGTAGAATTTAATTTTCTTAAATAAAGTCATTAATATCCATCTTAGAATCGTCATTGTAAAAATATTCAAATTTTCATTTTCAACAATGGGTAATTTGTAATTTATTCAATTCAATGTTGTTATTTCTGGCAAGTCCGTGGAAGATATCACGGACTTACCATTTCAGGAAGTAATGCTAAGAATAATAATAATTGACTGTATAAAGAAATCTGTAAGTAGAAAATTTTGTTTGTGTTGCTCCAAATAAATTATTTTTTTGAATATTAGAAGATAATTAAAAGTTGCTTATTATTTTAAAGTAAGTAAAGGAAGTTTTATTTTGTCTCTTGAGTCACTTTTGCATCATCCTGCCATGCTGCAAAAGTGACTTATTACTTACATTCATATACAAATCTTTGCTATCCAAGAGAAAATCCTCTTGTAAATATACTATTAAAGTGAACTTATATGTGTATCTAGATAATTAAATATGAACAGAATATCAATTAATTACACATTTGCATTTAAATATCAAATCGTGAGATATGAAATTAAGGACGCACACGAATTCCGTTATGCTACAGGTTAAAATATGACAGGTAGAAAAGGTTTGTTAACCCCATTCTGAATTCCCGAATGTGCTCGTTCAGATTAGAGGGTCTTAATAATACTAATAGTATATAATTAGTCTGATTCTTTGAATCTTGTAAATCAGTAATCTTAGTAATGCTAATAGTATGTAATAATCAGTATACAATGAATATTAGATCGGAAAGAATGTTCTTCAGTTTAAATTTGAATGTGTTAAGTTATAGTCGTCTGCAGTAAATAGTTATATCGCGAATATGGAGTTTACTGAAATGTTAAGTGAACGTGGAAAGTTGTTGGTGAGTGAAAATTAGAAGTTTTACTTTTATCGTGAAGTAAACTCAACAGGGGAATTGTGTTGGAAGTTTTTTCAAAATTTTCTGGCACCCACAACCATCAAAATTATGAGCGTGTTTTAAACAAACAGATGTAATAGTGTTAACTGAAAGGCAATCGAAGATATCTCTACCAAACCCAGGAAATTAATCCATAAGGAACTTTGGGGACAAGAGGCTATTATTGCGACGTTAACATCGAAGGATGTAAAGTATATTGCCAACAATATATCTTATGCGAAACTGCAACAACTTCCAAAATTACCACATTCAGTAAAAGTAGTTCAGGAAATGCTTAATGTGATCGAACTGACGAGATCACTGAGTGAGAAACTTTTTTCTTGTAAATGATATTCCACAAGAGCTTATTGTATTTTCTTGTGCTTCTAACGTTGAATTTATGTGTAAAAACCAAGAACAACTTTATATGGATGGGCTTTCGAATACTGCACAAAGCATTTCCACCAACTCTTCACAATACATGTCTACAAGAATGACATTTACATACCCGTCGTCTTCTGCTTACTGAAGCGAAAATGTAAAACCTGCTACTCTGACTTATTTACACTACTTAAAAGCAAATGTACAGAAATGTGGTATAATTTTGATCCAACAAATATAGTTATTGACTATGAAATAAGAATTCATCACAGTGTTCGAGAATTGTTTTCTGGAGCAACAGTCGTCGGCTGTAGGTTCCATTTGTCTCAGGTGTGGTGGAGAAAAATACAGCAACTTGGACTTACTAATGAATATAAGAACAGAAATTCCGAAATTGGTGTATGGCTACACCATATATTTGAATTAATGTTTTTGGCCCCGCATGAAGTTGGAGATGCATTTGTAGAAGATTTCATGTCCACGTTACCATCGGTTTGCAGGATGGAACAATTCGCAAATTATTTGATCGAGACCTACATAAGTGAGAATTCCCTTTTCCACCACAAATTTGGGCAACAGTATCGGTGTGCACGTCTCGAACTACGAATTGATGCGAATCGTTTCACACCAAATTCCGAGGATACTGTGAAACACCTCATCCAAATATTCATAGATTTCTTAATGCACTTACTGGTATGCAAACTGATACATACATATAAGTTAATACTTGTAAATCAAATGAGAGGCTTTAACAAAGAAAAGTGTTTTAAGAAAAAAGACTTTGTTGCAGAAAAAATTCAACAATATAAAGCTAATCAGGTACTTAGGATAGATTTTATTAAGTGTGTGTCTTACAAATATAATCAGTTGTAAGTGTCTCGGACGCTGGGGTACATCCAAATTATTTACTATTTGTTATTAATAAAAGTAGTATAAGACGTTGTTGTGTTTGTTACTTATTAACTGCCCACCAACCAATTAAACAAAAGGCTACAAATAATCAATAGCGCTTATTAAATAAATTCTACCTGCAATTCGCTGTGGTAAATAGAGACTGGAAAATATGCACTAAAAAGTTTGCCAAATATGCATGCAATATGCACTTAAAAATCCCTAAATATGCACTTACAGTATGCAATATGCACTTATGATGTGCATTTATTTATTATGTTTTAGGAAATTAAAATTCATTTGTTGTATTTACAAATTGTATATTTATTTATTACAATAAATTGTCGTATTTACAAATTATATATTTATTTATTACAATAAATAACCACATATTTAAGAGATGAAATTGAAACAACGTCCAAGGTCCCACAGATTCTTTATTTTTGATTACGGCGACCGGTTTCGTGAGTTTAAATACTACACTCACATCCTCAGGCCAAGCTTAAACAGGAAGCAAGCTCCTGACACCAAGGTACAAATTACAAAATAGGTGATAAAATGTGTTTAAAAATGTGTTTAACAAATTAACTAATTAATATAGCAAATTGTACAAGTCATATAATGAAAATTTTTTTCTTGTTTTTTTAAAACAAATTGTGAAAAATTCAAATAGTCAAAAAAATACAGTGAATACACTGTATTTTTTGACTATTATAAACACATTTTTAAACACATTTTATCACCTATTTTGTAATTTGTACCTTGGTGTCACGAGCTTGCTTCTTGTTTAAGCTTGGCCTGAGGATGTGAGTGTAGTATTTAAACTCACGAAACCGGTCGCCGTAATCAAAAATAAAGAATCCGTGGGACCTTGGACCTTGTTTCAATTTCATCTCTTAACTATCCACCCACACATGGCCCATCATACCAATTTAACCATATATTTCTTTAAATTTTCTTGCGTAGAGCTGAAGAACTGGGTATATAAATGGGTTTATCATCGACTTTGCAATAAGTTTTCAGGAATTCTTGAAATATCGGATTGTCCAATTTATGTAAAGGAATATTACAACCCACAAAAAGATTACACAAATCTTTGGAAAATGCTTCTTCTGGATTCTTCGAATTATTGAGAAAACTTTCCTCCAAAAGTTGCTGCCGCGGTTTATGCAAATTTTCAGAAACCCTGTTCTGATGAAATGTGTTCAAATGTTGCACTACTTGAAATTTCTTCTGGCAGGTAATCTGTGTAACAAATATATATTTTTAACATGCAGTTATAATAATTATTATTAATTACTATATTACTACAAAAACTAGAAAAATAAATTGTCTGGTTTTGTAAAGTTCTCCAGTTGTTTAAATTTTATTGATTTTAGTTATTTTGGTGTTTATGACAAAGATATATTAGCTTTAAAGAACATAAAATTAAACATATCTAATAATAATTTATTATGAAATTGTTTCATTATATTTATGAACACAAAAAGAAATTCTCATAATTGTAGAACTTGTTTTTGACAAAATATTTCAAAATTCAACTTACCCTTTTGTCGCAGAGTGTGCACAAAACACTTTCTCCGTCAATAATTTTTAGTGCACTGCAATCACTTATCCATTTTTTTATTAGAGATGACTTCGCTTTAGCTATCTACGGCATTTTCAAAACTTTTTAATTCACTTTTGTTTCACCAAATAGCACAGACCTTAACACGTTTACGAATGAACAAACTATGAAGGAAATTATTACTTTTTCTTATATTGATATTAGTCGTACGGTCTAATATACCTGCATTAATACCTACATTTCTGAAAAGGATTTCTTACGTAAGTTCTAATTGCCCTGTAAACCGATTATCAGTAGAGTTAAATCCTATTTTTGGGAAAGTCCGTCTCATTATTAATGAGATGGACTTTTAATGAGTCATTAATGCAAAGTTGAAGCAATGCAATCCCTTCACGTTTACACAAACAAATTAAATATCTTTAAATATCAGATTTTATTATGGTTCTTATGAAAATGGCGAATATATGCATAAATATGCAAAATAATTATGAACTATGTAGTGCATATGCAGTTATGGTAAAGTGTCCAAATATGCATTATATGCACTAAAAAAAATGGTAAAAAACGTATTCTGAGGGTGGAAAATGGATAAGTACACAGTATAGAAGGGATACACCAAAAAACAACAAATATGCATTTTGCATAAAATACCGTCTCTAGTGATAAATCTTGACGGAATTCAGGAGCACATTGGTGGATGGTCAAGTACTCAAGAAAATGGTAACAGAGTTCAGTCTTTTTATACAGGTAATAACCTATCCGTAACGGAGTTCGTGTGCACCGGAAATTAAAAATCTAATATTAAAGATTGGATATAATTTATTGTCCATTTATTGTAAATGATATTTGTGAAAAGACGCAAGAAGGAATAATTTTTCAATATAAAAATAATGTTTAATGCATTTTATAAAATTTATGATAGATATTGTATTTCATTGCAACATCCACTTATGCATTGAATATTACGATAAAAATATCAAATGATCTCCTAAAATTATAATAAATAAGAACCTGCAAATTCAAAAGCAAATTTGTTAGTCCACATATTTAATTCTTCGTATTAAGAGAAATAAAACAATTATAAAATATTTGGAAAAACATAACTACATAAATTGAAAAAAAATAGCGACTTTGAAACAGGATGTATACGTATGAATGTAAACGTAAACGTAAAATTTGTATTATTCTAAACATTAGACAAAGCCTACATTCTAATTGTAGAACAATATTATTTTTGATTGTAATATGAATTAAAATTGCATTGACAAGTGTGTTTTCATTAATTATGGCGAACTCGATCTCACTATCGCTGCGGGCTATCAAGGCCATAACATAACTTCGGTTTACATTGTTGAAATTGATTCTGCTACCCTAAAGATATTGGCCCTTATGTAACGTAATCTAGTAGAAGAATAATATACCCAAAACTCTCAATTTTTATTGATATAAACATTAAAATAACACTTTAAACATTAACTTTACAATAATTAATAATAATAAAAATGATAAAATAATGAAATATAATGCCGAGATTGTGTATGTGTATGTGTATGTGTGTGTATGTGTGTTTATGTGTGTTCATATTAAAAGAATTTCAAAAGTCGGATAGGTAGTAACACATTTTTTGGGATTCCCAAAGTGTGATCCTCATCGACTATCTGCAGAAGGGAAAGATGACCACGGGGCAATACTACAGCGATTTATTGACCCGATTCGATGCAGTATTGAAAGAGAAACGGCCTCGTTTGCAGCGGAAAAAAAGAGGTGTGGCCACCGCACGACTTTCTTATACGTATGAGCGTTTTAAATTACAGAATTTTAAGAATTTTTTTTACAAAAATTATTCAAAATCCTATTCTAAGTACTTCTATTGGCTTAATAAATCTCTATAGAATACATACTTTGCAAGATATTATCAAAAAAATGAGGTGTGGCCACCACACGACTTTCTTATACATATGAGCGTTTCAAACAATTTTAAGAATTTTTTTATTCAAAACTTATTCAAAATCCTATTCTAAGTACTTTCATTCTCTTAATAAATCTCTATAGAATGCATACTTTGCAAGATGTTCGAAAAAAAGTGCTACTCGCTAAGAGTAAAAGTGCTACTTCCAGTCCGAATTTTGAAATTTCATGTACACAAAAAATATTGCAAATCTAACTCTAAATAATTTTGTACTCTAAATAAATATATATAGAATGCATAATTTACGACATATTTGCAAAAAATCGCTATTCGGTAAGAGTATAACTGTTACTTCCGGTCCGATTTTGAAATTTTTTTTATTCAAAAGATATTGAAAAGTATGTTTTAAATACTTTTATACCCGTAACGTACCTGTCTAAAAAGCTTGACTTGCGAAATATTCGCAAAAAACCGATTTTTGATAAGAGTAAAAGACCTACTTCCGGTAGGAATTTCGAAAATTTTTTTAAATAAAATTGTTCTCAATTTTAATTCTAAGTACATATGGATTCTTTATAAATCTGTTTAAACTTAGTATTTGACGAAATATTGGCAAAATTCGATTTTTTCACTGAAGTAAACTGCTACTTCCGCTCTACCGATTTTACTGAAAAACTAATCAGATCTCAAGAGGGAGATTATACATGTAAATACAAAATTTGGAATTGATATCTACAGCGGTTTGACCGCTATCGTGGTCACACACAGAGAGAGAGACACACACACACAGAGAGACAGAGAGAGAGAGAGAGAGAGAGAGAGAGAGAGAGAAAAAGAGAGAGAGAGAGAAACATTTTTTAAAAACCACTTTTTCGGTATCAGGGGACTTCAAAACATGGACATCTGCAAAAATCTCGAGGTCCAAAATTTTCGTCATCACAATACTTCCTTATACTACGTATAAGAAAGTAAAAATGCTTTATCACCACGACAATGCACCGGCTCGTTCATCCCGCAACGTCTTGCCCATATTGAATGAGTTGCACTAAGGTTTAGTTTCCCATCCTCCATATTCACCGGACCTAGCCCCCAGCGACTTTTTTCCTATTCCCAAACCTAAAAAAATCGCTGGCAGGAAAGAGATTTGCCTCAAATGAGGTCATCGCCGCTACAAATGGCTATTTTGCAGACCTCGAAACATCCTACTTTTCCGACGGCTTGAAGTGACTAGAGCACCGTGTGAAAAAATGAATTGATCTTCGAGGACATCGAAAAATAAAAATAAAAAACCACACCAATACCGTGTTTTTCTTGTCGATTCCGGAAACATTTCAGGCCGCCCTCGTAAAGCTACCCTTAAATACTTTATAGTTCACATATTCAGACTTATTGTTAATATTAGAGACCAAATAACGTCTATCAATGTTGCCTCAATTCAGGCCGGCAATTATTCAATCAGAATTTAAAAATGTTCTCTTTGCACATCTACAAATATTGAAATCTTTCTAATTTTAACCTAAAAATGCAAAACCATGGCTATTTATAAAAAAATTTCCTTATACTACATTTCGGATAATCAATTCTCATTTTCTGAAGTGCCTTGAGAAAAACTTGCGTTTTAGCACACACCATTTTGCGGTGCAGAAACCACATATAGTTTTTCTTGGTACAAGCCATAACTTCCGGAATATGTTATAGTAAATATGTAGCACACATTAAATGAAAGGACTGAATGTTTTAAGTATCAGAAGTATGTAAGTAGAAGAACAAGTCGCAAATTACACAAAATCATTGTTAAATTAGTCGGATGTCAATAACTGAGTAATAAATTAAGTGTTAACTGGGCTCGGTATAATCCAATTATACTGCATATTTTTAGCGCACGATTATAAAGGTGCTCTGAGAAAATGCTTTGTACAAATGGATGTTTAATTTACCAGAATCAGCAATAACCCAGTATGCCGTAATATCGCGCAGCGATAGCGAGATCCAGTTGGCTATGCATTTGTAGAACAATAGTGACATCAAAAGCGGATGCTTAATAAAAATTAATTAAAAAGAATAGGTTTAGTGTGAGAGCACATGTTAGTAAATAAAAAACTAAAGATCTTAAGTTAGAGAAATAATTAGGAATTATAAAAGCGCTAAGAAATAATTAAACTAAAAGTTGAAAAGAGTGTCGTTGCTAGTTAATATTTTAGTAA
This sequence comes from Amphimallon solstitiale, assembly GCA_963170755.1. Lineage (NCBI taxonomy): Eukaryota > Metazoa > Arthropoda > Insecta > Coleoptera > Scarabaeidae > Amphimallon > Amphimallon solstitiale. Next base: position 95,425,475 of record OY720675.1, read on the forward strand.
TAAAACAAACTTGAAGGGAAGAGCTGTCATCTACAATACAATGTGTCTGTAATTGACTTACGCCGCCACCATTTGCATTTTAGCGATTTTTACGTTTTACGATTTCCACCCCTGCTTGAATTTAAATAAATTGTCATATTATCGACAAAGCCCATGAACTTTAACACAATATGAATTCGAAATTTCTGGTTTATTAGTACTATTTCGTCGTATTGGGAGTGTTTAAAGATGCACGTGAGCATGATAATATGATTATAAGATTATGTTTATATTGTAAATTCAATATTTAGCCACACTGGCGGTAAAAGAAATAAAGGAAGAAAGTCAATACATGCCATATTATGAAGTATTCTTTGAGAATGGAACTGACTGATTTCGACTATACTATTGGGGGACACGTATTGGCCTGCGCGCAGGAGGTAAAGAATATGGGAAGTATTATTTGATTGTCATTTATCGTTCGCCAAGCATATTACTAATGTATGCACTTCTGTCTCTGCTACACTGGGTTTTATTCCTAGAAATAGTAAGCGTTTTGCTAATGCCGCCATTATTGAACATCTTTATTTTTCGTTTGTGCGTAGTAAGCTAGAATACGCTGCTGTTGTTTGGCATTCAATTTATATCCGCTATAAATTGAAATTGGAGAGCATCCAGAGACGATTTTTAAACATCTTGAGCTTCCTTTCTGTTGGGATTGATTCATTTCAACGTGCCACAGCTTTTCCCCAGAAGTCATGTTGCGTTGATTACTTTCACATGCCTGACAAATGTCATGCTGAGAAGTCCACTACATTAAATGTGCTATAATACAAACAAGTATTTTAATGATATTTTTTTTGAATTCAACATTACTACGCCCTTCAAAAGTTAAATTAAATTTAAAATTGTCAAAATCAACAATGGCGCAGAAAAATGGCGTCGACGGAAACTAAAAATTATTCATACTTCGATACTGATAGCAAAGTAATGGCAAAGCTAAAATAATTGTATCGCCGCTTATTAAATCAACAAAGTTTCGGAAAATGTTTGCTTACACCTTCAGGAATGCCTTATCTGTTACTACCCTTGCGTACAGATGATAAAGATGGTGAAGGGAACTGCCTCTAACTCAATCGTCTTTGTGGGCCGTGGATTTACACAGAATCTCAGATGGATGAATTTACGGACGCTATCTCCTTATGTGTAATATTCCCTACCCCAAAATGGTCTTTGATCCAGGAGAAAAATCAAAGACAAAACCACAAATTCCCATGAACAAACAATTTAATATATATATATTCTATATACAGCATGTGTCAATTTTCATTAGCCATAGGCGATTAATTCATGCAATACGTGACAACATGGCACCCCTACTTTCCTCTCCAATGCGAGCGCGACCGATACAAGCTCAAGTTAGCAGTAACTGTTGCACCACTGACTTGGATGTTTGTAATGCGTTCAGAAATAATATTTACGCGTTGCAAGGATTTGTTTTTCTTTTTCCTCTCAGTAAATGCAGAGAATTATTAAGCTGCGTTCACGCTGCATGACACAAACAAAAGCGTAATTCTAATAAAATTAAAAATAAGGTAAATAAAAAAGGATTCTGAAAATAATAATAAACTACTAGATCAGGAGATCGCGGCCGCCATTTGATGTTTCCCGTTCCAGTAATAAGACGGCTTTTATTGCAGACTAGATCGCAACGTGTTCGCAGCTAAACATTGAATGTAGAACTGGGAAGATCGGAGAAAATCGTTGTGATGTCGATTGTTGCAGGGATTGGTGACGGACAGTAGGGGTGACACACGTTGCCACGTATTATTTGTATACATATAAATCGCACGTAAACATTGAATCCCTATACCTAATGAAAATTGACACATACGGTATATATATATATATATATATATATATATATATATACATATTGTATTAGTATGTGTTGCTCCAAGTTGGGCCAGCCAAAATGTATTGGTTATGGATAAGTGTTATTTACAACACATAATTTTCTACTACTATTATTGTTTTATATAATTCCTCGGCTAATACTCAAATTAAATAAATATCAATTTTTATTACTCCTTGTTTATTTTATTGAACTGGTGGGACTATATTATTTGAGATCTATACCTATACATTATAAAAATGGAAGGGATATTGCATATTAAATGTCAAGAATTTATAACCTAACTTATGAATCATTTATCATCGATTAATTTACTACATGTTCTTTAAAAAATACTTTTATTTATCATCAGGGGTGTTTGAAGTTCACTGTGACTGATTATTCGTTTGTAAATTGTAGAATTACGCCTATACATGTAAGTATTCCTTATTTTAATTGATCTTTTTCAAGGTAAAATAATTTGATATGGTTATGTTTTTAGTGTTCCACAACTCTTGGAAATCAGTTGTTCTGTTTAAGATAGTACATAGATAATGCTACAATTGAAAGAAAACAACAATCTCAAGCTAATAATGATATAATAATGTGCTTTTCAGAATTATAAATATAAATAATAGTTATTTAAAATTGTCTAATAACGATATATTTTCGGATGTAGGAAAATATAAAAATCGACCATTATAGATAATGACACAAGGATAGCGAGTAGGTATGTTGAACAACGAGTATGTTTTTTACAATTAACAAATAATGCTTTTCAATTTTAGTTGTGAATATTCGATTGTTGATGAGATTTCCACTGGATGAAATTTGTAATACTTCTACAAATAAGGTATTGCCTTTCCTACATTGTTCCCTAATTTGTATTTAAATTCAAATAGCTATAACTTTTTCTGTTCATAGATCTCAATATAAATTTTATGTGAACAAACTAAATTTGCAAATAAACCGGTTATTGTAATAATAAATAAGTATCTAATACAACCTTGAATCAGTTTTAAACAAACATTTCATACGGTCTTTCCATCTGATAATTCTATTATGTATTGTAGTTTGCACGTGCCTCGATGAAGTCAATATCAATACGGTTTGCTGTCTCTTGTCTCGCCCTGGAGTTATACGCTTCCCTTCGTGCGTACAGATGATGGGTATCTCCAAACTGGCCTGCTACTAATACGTGTGGATATTGTATATTGCAATTCAGCTGTACCTTAAAATAAGAAAACACTTCCTCGAAACTGGAAAAATACTTCTGAGAACTTCCTGGACTGGATAACAGTTAAAATTGCATCGATTGTAGAAGCTTGGGAATATTTTCGACTCTTGGAACTGAACAATAGTTTACATCTCATCTAATAGTTAAACTTGAAAAATCCTCTGGATTGGACAACGTCTTACAGGAACATACCTTTTCTGAATAATTCGTCAATTAGTTAAACTTGCGATATCTTTCGGACTGAATACTCTTCAAGACCTCTACTTCTTCTAATAGAATCCAAAATGATGTACTCACAATAACTTGGATCAGAATTTTATATTAAGGGTAAGTTTTTTTATTATTTACTAAAATCTTCTTTTCCTGTGTGCACGTTCAATATTAATCTCTTAATAACCCTTTCATAAATCTATAATAAGCTTTCGTTTCCACTCAATGTTGGAAATTGAAAATAAATTTGTTTACACTTTGAATTCTGTTGAACACTTTTATTACGTTTTAATAACTCAAAATTATTATATTTTGTACAATTTCCGATATTCTTTTCGCAACACCGAAATTATACAACCGCACTTTATTCATCAGAAAAAATTATCTATAATTTTTTTAAAACAATTCCCTTGGCAACCTTTTTTAAACTTTTTCAAATTCTCCAATCAGAAATCTACACCTACCTTTATAATTCAAAATATCTCTTTACTATTTACTTTCGAATATTTACATCCCTTTAATTTATTACTACGTATATTAATTATTCTTCTTACATTTTTAAAAAACCTAATTGCAAAGCATTTCACACAATTGTCATTCAATTTAAAAATTCACATTACAGGAACTGTCAAAATTATCCTTACATTTACACCTGTTCAAATAATGGCGGGAAATTTAATTCAAATTAGTTTATACTCTAAATCAATTATTTACGTCTACAATACTTGTCATATCATCGTTAATTAAACAATCTTGTACATAAAACATAATACATCATATTTGACAACAATAATAATATTTTTTCATTTCTCCTCAACAGATTCTAAAAATACAAACATAGAAGAAAGAAAACCTTATTTTTCCTCTACGACAACCAGAACATCAAGAAAATCTCATCAAATAATGAATATCCAAGTATCAATTAAATAATTATTTCTTTATTTATTGATAAAAATATAATTTTAAGAATTGAAAAATCATATGTTTTAACACAATTACAAATCAATATACAGCATGGATATTTAAACCATAACAATATATATCACTATATATATACAGCTTGAGCGCGCGGGGTATGATCACCCGATGCTAGTCGATATTCTTCGGACATATATTCGGCAAATGATCTCCGCTAGCTGTGTTCGCCAGTTATAGATATATAGATTTATTTTTCCAGAGTTGTTATTTCGTTATATTTACTGGAGAGAATCTCTAATTTTAATTTCTATTTCAAGGGTCGTTTTTATGTTATTTTATGGTATTCCTGTTATACTTATTTATAGTTTTTTTTTTACCATGAAATTTCTATTTATTTATTTTTCTCTAGACATCTTAGTTTATTCTGCAGATGTTTCAGGCGGGTTGTTTTTATTTCATTCTAAAACCCAGTTGTACTGCTATAACTTTGTACACAACTACATTATTATTTAATTTCATTAGGATAATCATAATTACGTTATAAGTATTACAATCTTCGCGTTATTATCGACTTAGTTATCTAAGCAATCGTCATCACTTAAAGAGAAAATTTAATTTGTTCTTTTTGTCAATCTGCAAAAAAATAATCAGATCACTATGAGTTCGAATATGAGCAGGCAATGCTAGTATGTTGTGCCGTTACTCTAATATGTATTGTCGGACCACGTTTAGATGCGAGTTTACGTATACCATCGGGTGATCATACCTCGCGCGCTCTTGCTGTATATGTATATATAGTGATATATAAAACTGAATTTCGTCGAGCATTATACATATATATACATATATTAACTTGAAGTATCAATTAAATGAAAAACTTATACGAAAGAACAGCCAAAATTGTTAGCGCTTCGGATTCGGTAGATAAATTCTTTTCTCCAGGACAATTACATAAAATTCTCAAGTACCAAAAAAAAAAACAGACTCAATATGGTGGTCACCATGTGCTCTCAATTTCCAGTCCCTTATGACGGAATATGCGAGAGTTTCTGCACAAAATAAGATGCTAAAAGGCAAAGGAATGCGACATACATTAAAAACAAATCTACGCAACGGAAAAACTTACCAGATATGGAGGAAATCGATCGTAACAATTCAACCGACATAAAGTCGGAAAAAAAACAAGATATTAAACCAATTTATCAGATAATCACTGCCTCATAAATCCGCTAAACAGCGTAATTACTACGGAACGGTATCGGTATAAATTTACCAAAAATTAACAGTGAATATCGATCAAAACCAATCTGCTTGTTATCGATAAACGGCACAAATCAAAGGGGACGAAAGAAGGCGTTCAATGAACGTTCACACCAAAAGCAACACCAGACGGACGATTCGAGAACTACGGAAACATTTAAAAATGATTCAGACGATACTCGTAACGAAAGGAAGCCTACTAATTACTAGGGTAGAGGGGAAACATTAAAAGAAAATTCTATAAAACAAAACAATTAAAAGTACTTAACTAAAATTAATTCCGAGTAGACGCGAAGGCCATAAATAATTAAACTAATACTTATTTATATTAAAATACAGAAATGCATTACTACTGAATATGATAACGTGATGGATAAAAATAAATCAAACGAAAATTGCTAACGTCAAAACGACAGAAAACAACAACAATAATCCTATCCGAAATAAATGAACGAAACGAATTCTGGAACATACAGCACTGTTCAAAAATTAACATAACAACATTAGTTGATTTATGTGTAATTAATTGTATTATATTGTTCTTAATTCGCACATATATTTTAAATTACAGTTTTCCTCTTGTTGGTTTTTTACTGTTGGGTACACAATAAATTATTATTATTATGAGACGTTTCCTAGTTGCCGATTTAATAACATAAAAGTTTCTAAATCACAATGCGGAAGTCAATTACAGACACACATTACATACACATAACGCGAGTGCATACACTGCTATTTTCAAGCACATCACAGTAATTTTAAACAAAAAATCTTCGATTTGCTAAATATTCAAGTAGTTTGATACTAAGAAATCCCTATATAAAATTATAATAACCCCTGACAATATGAAAATTAAAACTTGAAATTGGATAGTTGAACAAATTAAAGTAAAAATAAAAAATTACATCTCGAATTATTACCTATTCATTTTGTGTAAGTTATTGAAGACAATCTTCGTATGAAATAATCACATTACATTTTGTGTAAGTTATTGAAGACAATCTTCGTATGAAATAATCACTATTTAATATAAAATATGACCATTTATAAAGTATAAGAAAAGGTATAAACATCAGAAGTTTGATTCGTGGAATAAAATCTGTCATGACAACGGTGTATCTTAAGTTGCATAACCATTAGTAGGAATTGTTTCCAAATGATCCTATAGTTTTGAATTTAGAATGCGTATACAAATTTAAAGACTAACCACTAAGATCCCTTAACTTTGTATTTTAATTATTTCTTAAATCGCTAGCGATAGAGACACAACGTGTTCCAAATAAAATCTGTAACTAAATAAGTTTTACATCTGATGATTCAAAAAGGGGCGGTACACGAAATTATACTCTATTCAAGTATCCTTATCAGTATGATTATGATTAAATAATTTAACACATTTATTTTTTTACATAAATCACTTATTCCAGAAATTTCAAAGATATATCATATAGATTTTTAGTACCAGTAGGTACAATTTAAGACTTAAAACTTTTATTACAAACTCGATGTATGGCCTTCAATCTCATCTAAGTAAGAATAAATTATATTAAACTTTCACTACATATAATTAAAAGTTTTGAACAAGGAAATTTATAATTTTTAAATATAATTAGCTTTGCGAAAATTTATTGTGTGATAATTTAATTGATTTATCATTTAGGGTGCTCTATGGGGTGGCATAATATCTCTCGCAGTTATGTCATGGATAGTATTTGGTGCACAGTACTATAACTCAATCGGTGTAATAAAACACAATCCACTACCACTTACGACAAAGGACTGTTTCAATTCTACCTCATTACGTAATATAACAATGACTACACCGATTCTGAATACGTAAGAAACACAAATACAGACATTACCACTCATACGTTTAATCACACCATGCCAAACTAGGATAAACGGAATAAAATGGAGATGGGAAGTATTTTATAAATTACATGATTTATTATTAATATATAATATTAATATTTTTCGCGGATTCTTGAGGATTGTTAAATTTATAACTGAACTGAGTACCACCTATGTACTCGAATATTTCGTTGTAGTCTCGCCTAACTAACATTATCATTATTATTTAAAATTTATTTAAACGAATATATGTAAGTATATCAAAAATATACGGATTCTACTTGTTGAAGTAGTTTTATGGAGAAAAGAAAATTATAGTTTTCACCAGTAGTTTATTTACTAATCGACGATTTGCAGTTTGCCGAATATTACGTTTTACAATTTCTGTCTTACCTTGAATTTAAATATTTGTCATATGAATGCTATTTCATCGTAATGGCAATTTATTGAAGTAATGGGTGTCTGTAATTGATTTACGTATTGCGATTTAGAAATTTTCATATATTAAATCGACTTGGAAGCCTCTTCTTTCTTAATTTGTTCTATCGGCATAGTTTCTAAAATATATACTTTACAAAATAAACATTATTTTATAACCATATGATCATTTTTAAATGTAACTATAACACATTTAAAAATGATCATATGGTTACAAAATATGTTTATTTTGTAAAGTAAATATTCAGGAACTATTATGCCGATAGAACTATAGATAAAGAAGACATTTCCAAGCCAATTTAATAACATGAACATTTCTAAATCGCAATACGTAAATCAGGTACAGACAACCAATACATTAATAATGATAATAACTTTTCAGACCATTAATTTTCATTGAATTAATGAATCAAACATGTCTTTATTTTCGAACAGTGGTCATCGCAAGAATGCCAATAATAACCCTATATACTCGACAAATCGGTGTTGGTAAACTTGAGTAAGGAGTATGCGCTGCATAATCTGGAATTAAAAATGCTGGAGTTGTTCATTTAAGCAATATGTGATGTGATGCAGACACAGAAGCTTTCTTATCGAAAAAGCATAACCAAGTTACATTCAGTTATTTTTGTTGATGCATTTCTGACATAAATTTACACAAATGTGATTCTTTTGTCAACAGTAATTTTCATCTTGTTACAGTTTTCAATTACTATATATATATTTCAAAAAGCTCCAAAAACAAATCATAGAAATATTTATTATAATAAAAGGTGATAATGGCTTTAACTTGATTTTAATTTTGATGAACAAGATTTCCATACTTTAATGTAAATTTCAATTTTTTACAATTTGAAATACGACGAAATAGTGCATTGTCTCTCAATCATCCATAACTTTCCTTCTTAATCCCAAAATTTTTGTTTTTATCTCTAACGTCGCTCATATTTTCCAAACAAAAGACCAAATGAGAATGAAGGTTATGCAGACATATTGCATCGAGTACTGTAAATTGCCTGTATAATCTCCGTTAATAAAGTTTTGTGATTTTCAATTTTTCGTTTCCCAAAGAGTGCCAAAAACTGGTACTATGACACTCAGCCCGGTTTTTAACCGCGATGTCCTTGTTTTATTTTTGGGAACTTTTCTTAGAGGTGTATTAGTTCTTCTTGATCTCGTGCCTTAACACAGCTTTTATGAGAGTCTTATGTGCAGAGGTGGTATTTTTTTTTCACTAAAAGCTAATGTACAACATTGTCCTTTTTTTCCAGTGCATGGTATATACGCAGTTGCCAATTTTCCTTAATATAATAGCTTTTCCTGTCACAATAATTGCAATACCGTTAAAGTGTGTCCAAATATTACAATTTTCTTCGTACTCTATCTTCTCCAAGGAAGTTCTAGGTCTACGTAAATTTCCTTCATGGAAACAGCATGTGATATGGAAATGAAAGGGTAGATGTTTCCATTATATAACAACAATAACTGATTTATGACGAATCTAGGAATAAACCCTAAAGACTGGGGTTATAATATGTCACGAAAGCTTCAAAAAGTTTACAAATATCATTGCAATAGGTCAAATTACTAGCCATACTACAGAAATCTACAACATTTTTATTTATTTCTATTATGATAAATACGCAATTCTTTCGTTAAGATTCTTCATTGTTGCAACTGCGGTCCAAGATGTTCTGGCTGTGATTTTGTTAGATCAGTATCAGTAGATTTATCATTATCTTCAAAGCTAGTGTCACTAGTACTTTGACTTTCCTCGCTCTCTTTGACATTTGGAGATTGTATATGCTGTTTAATTTAGTCATTTATTATGGCTATATTAAATTTTTAACAATGCTTGTTAAAACTATAACAAATCCTTATGTTACATTAAATGTGAATATATACGTACATATTAATAGTATAGATCTTTTGGTGGTGTTTTTATACTTTTTATTAACGTCTAGTGACATGGTGCGGTTAAACTTATGGGTGGTAGGGTAAATATCATTCACAATTTATATAATCTGCTTTGATATTTTTTTAGTGTAAGGAATGAGCCACCGTTTATACTATACAGAGTGTCATTCTATTACTACGTTCTAATAGGAACAATCGTTATGATAGCTGCAGGAATAATAATCAGCAAATTTACGCCACAGAATAATAAACTGACAAACAAGAAGTACTTCAGCCCAGTAATAAGGCGCACCTCGAAAAGTATGGTTGAACCACCAGACTATAGTTCTCTTGCGCAAACTGACAACACCATAAAACTAAAAAAATGTGATGTTTAATTCTGAAGTAAAAAAAATTGTATTCATATAAAGCATTAAACAAACTTTTTTAGATGTAATATAAATTATTGATTATATTATTTTATAGTTTTATTTAATTTATTTTCCAGATTATTTCTATCACATCGTTTTCATTATTTCCATCCCAAATAGCACAGACAACAACCAATAATGCTCCTCGACAGATTTATTAGTCTTCAGGGTAGCCCGCATATGAGAAAGATTATTCATTGAAAAGCTTATTCTAAAAATAACATAGTATTAGCCATCAAATCGAAACTATAAAAATATCATAACTGACATTAATTACACGTTATTCTGTTTACCTACTATATTGCAAGAATTACTTTTGGTTTTATTGCTGATGTGATCTGGCACCAATATAATAATAATGATAATAACAATAATAATTGTTTATTTCCAAAATAAAAAAGAACAACATTGTATTAAAATAAATTACAAAATATAATAATTTAGATGAAAGTGAGTATGAGAAAAAGAAAAGTTCAAAAGCATTCAGTTTGGAAAACACAGACTGTATATCAACTGTGTAAGACTACAGTTGTTCTTCCTATACACTCGGATAAGCTTGAATTATATTAAGAAGAAAAACATGCTGTTACAATTAATTTTATATTTATCGTGTATCCTTTGCCTGTTTCTGTTATTTCTCTAATTGAGAGAATATTAAATTTTGGTTCTATATTTATTTATTATTGCTAGGTCGAGGTATTGATTTCCTTTTTAAAAGTCCATGACGGAATCAATAAAATGTAAAGTCCCTAAGATATATAAAGTACCGCAATTACCTCCATTTTGGCGCCAAAGAAGCGAATCTAGGGACTTTAATAAAATGGTCATACGTTGCGGCATCTATAGGCAGATAGTTGAGTGCGAACTTTCGAATCTGCCAGTCCACTGCTTTTATCGCAGCCGTAGCCGTTGTTTATTCGTCCCTATAGATGGCGCGGTATACTCCGTTAGCTTATTTATTTGTATAATTCGGCGATCTTCCTCTAATAAAGTTTTCAGTTTATTTAAGCATCTGTTAAGGTTTTGGTAATTAGTTTTAAATTATTAATTATTTGTTTCGCTTGGAATTACCGTTTGTGAGCCAGATGATTGTTATTATGTCAAATTGTTTTCGTTCCATGGGCATTTTATTCGTAAAAGAGGGCGCTTGGGTAGTTTTATCTCTAGATCCTTTTCGAATGTCAATTGATTTGTCTTTTCCGACTTTGATCTCAACAAATTAACACCTATTAAAAAAACGCAGAAGTAATTCTATGGCTTTGCAGTCATACGTGTGCAAGATTATGTATTATATTTGGTGAACCGTTAAAGTACCTACCTAAGTGTAGGATTAAAATATTTCTTGCAAGCGTAGTGTTTTGGTTGACGTATGAATTTTTCAAACCTATCGAGGATTTTCTTTTGTGACTGAGGCTTTATCATTACTCGTAAATACTTTAATTAACTGATTATGGTAATCCTGTTATCGTTGTGTTTTCTTTTCGTCCTTCTTAGTCTATTACCGCCCATTTTGACCAGAAGACATGTGCAAATTAAGTTGGTTATGTCGGAACACGTGCTGCTTCTATTAATGGGTATAAAAGGTATTTTGTGTGTGTAGAACACTACCGTTTAAAATCATTGAAGCACCGTCATTGAGTGCTATCAATTTTAGTAATTAGAAGCATATCGGCTTGACTATTGAGTGAGCTGCGAATTTGTCTTTTCAATTATCGTAATTCATTATTTGTAAATTTTATAGCACTTTAGCCCTGATTTAAATTCAATATAGCTTCATGCCGATCAATATTGGCATTGATTTAGAACTCCTCGTGGAGATTTCTAAGGAATTTTAGCTCGCAACGCTGCAAACTTTTTCAAATATTTTTAGTTTATTGTAATTAAATAATTACAATAAACTAAAAAATGTTCAAATCTACGTAGTGTAGATTTGAACATTTGGCCTGTGCCGTCAGCCATTTTAGTTTTTTTTAACGTTTTCTATCGAAGTGTATTAATGTATTGTTGTATGCTCTTGTTAAGCGATGATATCCTTAGCTACATTCAATTACCAACCAGCTTTTTTGTTTGGTCATCGGACAGCTTGGCGTTCTGCTCCTGTAATACAGGGCGTTTTATTTTTATTTTATTAATGTTATTGGCAGATCAGCGTCCAAGTTGCCCATAGGTTAAAAGATCAGTAGTATTACAATTTAATAAGTGTTTAGTTTTATATTCTCCTGTTTCCTGTAACGGCTTAATTAATTTGATTTAACATTTCACCTATTGTTGCGATTTAAAATTTAATGTTATCTTGTTCACTGAGGTTAATAATTACTTATATATATATATATATAATTTAAAAATTTTCTTTCCTGGGATTAGCGGCCATAAAGGAACTAAATGAATTACACCATTATTTTTTTTTTGGTTTTATTTACACCAACGTTTCGGCAATTATCCTTGCCTTTTTCAAGGTTATTTATTGAACCAACATAACACTAATTTTTTATATTAACATCATTTGTCTTCACTATACAACTTTTGTATATATTCTAATAATTTTATTATTCATGTTGTAAGTATATTTACTTGTGATGTTAAATATAACATCAATTTCTAAAAATATATGAATCTAAATTCATGCGTTTGGGTATCTTTAAAAAGGACTTCATGACCGGAACCTTTATGCTGAGGATAGGGGGTGGGGGTCACTCCTTCAAGCTACTAGAAAGTTCTAGTAGATGCTGTTTTACTAATCCACAATAATACCTAATTAATCAATTTACGAACAATGAACATAAACTCCTACAAAACAATTATTTATGAGCCGGTCATTTTTCTTGTTGTATTGTTATTTTTTGTGTTATCAGTTATCAAGTTTTTGCTTTTTATGTATTTTTAATTTTTGGTTTATAAAAGTCTATATTTTGTTGTACATATTTGAATCAAAACATTAATCATTAGTGGTGTATTGCAAAAGGCAAGTCTTTATAGTCGCTTTTCCATGATTTAAAGTGTGTGGTTAATAATTGTTCAGTACCTAAAATGTATTGTGAGAGGTGTACAAATGATTAAGACATTAAGACATTGCTTTCCAAACCCGAAAAAAGATATGTTAGTATTTAATATATGGGTATCGGCTTGCAAAAATAGCACTATTTATACCTCACAACCAGATTTGGTATATAGATGATATAATGTGAGCTACATACATTATAACATGAGTGATACAATGTAGGTAGTCTAGGGTGAAACAAGATCGCTGTACCATCTTTACTTTTACCGGAGAAATTATCACATTTCAGTACAGGTAAGTACAAATGTACTTCTAAAAACGTATGTACTATGTACTTCTCTAAACTTCATTGTCTTTGCCACTCTCATTTAATGAAAGCATGGTTACATTTATATAGCAATCATCTAAAATATAATCTATTATAGATGAAAAAGAAAAATGAACTACTTCCTCATATGCATTACCAATGTCTGACAATAACAGAACATGTCAATAATAGTTTCAAATAAATATTGCAATGAACTGAAATATATTGTTCTGTAGATTAAACTGGCATTACCTCTGTAATAACGGAATTGTGCCAATTAGAAGTACATGAAAATGGTATATCAAGTATACCACCATAAATAACATATCTAAATTTATTTACATTGCAAATAAGCATTATCACAACATCTACTTCCTTTGAAAAAGGTTATTGTTACGGATATAAAATTAGGCCAGACAAAAAACAATTCTTTTAAAAAGATCAGCATTTAAACAATCATGAAAAAATTTGCTTCATAATATCGGAGGAAATGAGCGTTCAACCTCCTATACAGTTTCATATCTACAAATCAAATATTGAAGATATAGGTGATAAAACTAGTATTAAATCAAGCACAAGTTTTTATTGTAAAAGGTATACTTAAAAAATGGAAGCAGCCTTTATGCTATACTTTTACAAGAGGTACTATGAGCGCCATAGACTTAGTTCGCTTATTGAAAAACATAATAAATAGATATCAGAAAATATGATTAAGAACAGTTTTCGATCAAGGTTCTACTAATGTAGCAACAATAACTTACTCTAATCGAATTACGGAGATAAAGATATCAGACTAGGCAATAGAATATAAATAAATCACCAAACATTAGTATACATTTTTGATCCTTCCCATTTAGTAAACAGCAATTTATTAACCAAAGATTTACTATGGGGCAAAGGAACGGAAAAACGATAGGAAAATGGGGTGATGTTGAAACGGCTTTCAAAATTGTTAATTTACTAGGAGAGGTACGAAGCCTTCCACAATGAATAAAACTGCATGTGGACAACTTAAAAAAATGAGGTGTGGCCACCACACGACTTACTTATACGTATAAGCGCTTCAAATTACAGAATTTTAAGAATTTTTTACAGAAATTATTCAAAATCCTATTCTAAGTACTTCTATTCTCTTAATAAATTTCTATAGAATGCATACTTTGCAAGATATTATCAAAAAAGTGCTCCTCGCTAAGAGTAAAAGTGCTACTTCCGGTCCGAATTTTGAAATTTCATATATACAAAAAATATTGCAAATGTAGTTTTAAATACTTTTGTACTCTTGATAAATTTATACAGAATGCATAACTTACGACATATTTGCAAAAAATCGCTATTGATAAGAGTAAAAGTGGTACTTCCGGTCTGAATTTTGAAATTTTTCTTATACAAAAGATATTGAAAATTATGTTTTAAATACTTTTATGTCCGTAACGTACTAGCCAAAAAGGCATGACTTGCGAAATATTCGCAAAAAACTGATTTTCGATAAGAGTAAAAGACCTACTTTCGGTAGGAATTTCGGAAAACTTTTTAGATAAAATTATACTAAATTTTAATTTTAAGTATATATGAATTCTTTATAAATTTGTTAAAACTTAGTAGTTGACGAAATATTGGCAAAATTCGATTTTTTCGCCGAAGTAAACTGCTACTTCCGGTCTACCTATTTTACTGAAAAACTATTCAGATCTCAAGAGGGAGATTATACACGTAAATACAAAATTTGGAATTGATAACTACAGCGGCTTGACCGCTATCGTGGTCACACACACACAGAGAGAGAGAGAGATACAGACACACAGACACACAGACACAGACATTTTTTAAAAACCACTTTTTCGGTATCAGGGGACTTCAAAACGTGGACATCTGCAAAAATCTCTAGGTCGAAAATTTTCATCATCACAATACTTCCTTATACTACGTATAAGAAAGTAAAAATAAAAGTATACTACTACAGACTAACTTAATATACTAAGTTACTCCGTAGTTGCAGTAATTGAACTTTTTGCTCGTTCAAATATGTAAATACTCTGTTATTACTACTTGCTTCAGACAAAATTATATGTTGGTAACTATTTTATATTTGGCAAGGTACATTAAGTAAATATATTGACCTAGGGAAAGATATGTCTTAAGTTCACCATTGACTTGAAATGGTTTTTATTATATTCCTAATATAATTTAGCAATCACTACGGAAATCTATACCATCGTTAGTTAAATATTCTCTGTTATATACTAGCTGTGCATTTCAAGACCTCCCACCCTAAATTTCTGTAAATCTGGAAATCTATAAAAAATTAAATTAATTTTACTTCTATAAAAAATTCTCTGACACACCTAAGAAGTATTATTGTGGGGGCCATTCCTTGATGTAAAAATTAAATCACTTTAAATCACTTTAAACCCCTGCCCCCAGGAGCTATATATATCTCCCTCTTGAGATGTGATTAGGTTTTCAGTAAAATCGGTAGACCGGAAGTAGTAGTTTACTTCAGCAAAAAAATCGAATTTTGCAAATATTTCGTCAATTACTAAGTTTAAACAAATTTAGAAAGAATTCAAATGTACTCAAAACTAAATTTGAGACAAATTGTCATAAAAAAGTTTTTCGAAATTCCAACCGGAAGTAGGTCTTTTACTTTTATAGAAAATCAGTTTTTTGCGAATATCTCGCAAGTCATGCTTTCTAGGCAGGTACATTACGAGTATAAAAGTATTTAAACTATAATTTTAAATATCTTTTGTATAAAAAAAATTTCAAAATTCGGACCGGAAGTACCACTTTTACTCTTACCGAATAGCGATTTTTTGCAAATATGTCGTAAATTATGCATTCTATATATATTTACTAAGAGTACAAAAGTATTTAGAGTTGGATTTTCAATATTTTTTGTATAGGTACATGAAATTTCAAAATTCGGACCGGAAGTAGCGCTTTTACTCTTAGCGAGGAGCACTTTTTTTCAAATATCTTGCAGTTAGTATTCTATAGCGATTTATTAAGAGAATTAAAGTACTTAGAATAGGATTTTGAGTAAGTTTTGTATAAAAAAATTCTTAAAATTGTATAGTTTGAAACGCTCATATGTATAAGAAAGTCGTGTGGTGGCCACACCTCATTTTTTAGTTATATTTAGTGCAGAATACTTTTCCATCTTTTTATAGTTACACCCAGTATCCAGAAAAAAATAATGTATGGGCAGGCATCTTGGGGACCAAGTGATTGGTCTGTTGTTTTTCAATAGAAATCTAAATAGCGAAGCATATTTGGATATGATGGAAAATACTATCAATCCGCTAATTATTGATGCTCTCGAAAATTAACTAGATAGAGTTGGAAAGACCCTTCTTGATGAGGACGAATTACATTTTCAACAAGGTGGAGCTCCTCCTTACTATATTCTTCTAGTACGGCCATTCTTAGACAATGTATTTCCAAATAAATGGATAGAAGGAAGAGGAACTATAGAATGCCCAGCCAGATCACCTGATTTGACACCACTAGACTTGTTTTAGAACTTCGTCAGAGGATTAATGCAACCTGCCGTGGAATTCAAAGAGATGTTTTTGAAAATGTACTCAGCAGTTTTAAACAACTGCTATACCATTGTTTAGAGATCAACAGACAACATTTTGAACAATTATTGGATTGAATTTTTCTGCAAAAAAAATATTTGAATTCTTAAATAGCTTTGAAAACAAGAATAAAAATTTTTAAGCAATTAAAGTGCGTTTGCGTAATAGATGTTTAAGCCTAAAACAAAATAAAAAAATTAAACAAACCCAAAGGATTTTTTTAAAAGTCGTCAAAACAAATCGATGAATTTAAAAAAAATAAACGCCAAAACGTACTGTTTCAAAAGACCTTTAAAATGACGTATTACTCGATACCCCCTTCCATTTAAGATTTTTAAGGGGGTAGTTCACGAGGGCACGGGGTTAAAGTGGGTGTTTCAGGGAATTTTACATAGTTTTCCAGATTTTCAGAAATTTAGTGTGGGAAGTTTTGAAATGAACAACCAACCTATATATTTATACCGTATGTGTCTATTTTCATTAGCTATAGGGATTCAATGTTTACATGCGATTTATACGTATACAAATAATACGTGGCAACGTGTGTCTCCCGGCAACAATCGACATCACAGCGACTTTCTCCGATCTTGCCACTTCTACATTAAATGTTTAGCTGCGAACACGTTCCGAGATATAGTCTGCAATAAAATCCGTCATCATCAAATGGCCGGCGCGATCTAGTTGTTTATTATTATTTTCAGAATCCTTTTTTATTTACCTTATTTTTAATTTTATTAGAATTACGCTTTTGTTTGTGTCATGCTTAATAATTCTCTGCATTTACTGAAAGGAAAAAGAAAAATCCTTGCAAGGCGTAAATATTATTTCTAAGCGCAGTACAAACATCCAAGTCAATAGTCCAACAGCTACTGCTAACTTGAGCTTGCATCTTGCATCGGTCGCGCTCGCATTGAAGAGAAAAGTAGGGGATGCCATGTTGTCACGTATTGCATGAATTAATCGCCTATGGTAATGAAAATTGACACGTGCTGTATATGCATTCCTTAAATGAAATAAAACTCGTCGAACTTATTGTTAAATTAAAACCTGTGTTTTCTTGCGACGAACAAATCTCCACATCCTTTCACGATTTTCTTTAATATTTATGAGTTCATCTTAAGTGGAGCGATACTTATTATAACAAAGTTTACTCTAAAGTTGAAATCAGGGCGCTGAGAAACAGGACACTGACGTCACACAGCAAATAGGCGTCGGAGCAGGTATCAACGGACGATAAGTGGCTAATACAGGCGGTATAGAGTTTTCTTTAGATTTTATTCACATGAGCTACTTACTAATTGACTGAAGTGACTGTGCATTGTCAATTTTATTTTATATTATTATTAACATGAACTACTCGGCAACGAATAGTAAGCAGCTTGTAAGATTATACATCGACAAATTGGCTTTCAAAATCAATTTTATTTCTTACTGTAACAAACTTCGTAGCATGTTCTACACATTGTTCCATATCTTATTTGATAATTAACTAAACAAGCAGGTAAATATTTTTCGTTAATCTTTTTATTTTCAATATTAACAATAACGTTAGATATTGAATATGAAAGAGGAATTCAGTTAATTTATATCCGTTTTTATTTGATCAGTTACTGAAAACCTAAACCTTTTCAAAATCTATGTCTATTGACGAGTTGTCACTCTTGTACTATATACAGCACTATAATTTCAATGTATATTGGCAAATTTCGATATGAGAGTGATTTATACTTGAATTATTGTTTTCTTTTTATTTTTTTTAGAATATCTATTTTAGTGTTTCTATGAGGAGGTTATACTTTTGTCTTATGGTTCAGTCAAGATTTATTTATAGCATATTTGTATTTCCTTGAATTCTTTGATTTTGAAACCAAATCAATTCAATTATTTTTTAATTTTTTTGTAAATACAGGCTTATTTCTCATATATTCAGATTATCTTTTTACTTGTCACTTCAATAAATGTAATAAATATTTCTTATTTCTGATATGTACCAACAATATTCGATGTGTGCATTCAGGCATTATGAACTTGATTATATATCATTACGAATATCACTTTTGGTCAATAATTACTAGGGGTGGGAAGTCAGGTTTACATGGAATTTTTATCGTGCTTTTTACCCCATAGTGATTTCAAAGAAGTTTTTTCGAATCTTTTAGATGCTAGTAGAAGTGTAGACATTGCCGTGCCACTGTCCATCACTCCAACCAAACCATTTGCAATACTGTTCTTAACATCAGTTGTTTCATCCGCTGATCCAAATAAGTTTATCGTTTATGTCATTGACATTGAAGTCCTAATTTCATTGTACACCGGAAACAAATAATATTCATCAAGGCGGATTTTGCGGGCACACACAAATCACTATATTTACCGTTAATACAGTTTTGTAAAAAATGAGTAAACCCAGTATGATTCATAGTATTTCATGGAATGTTACACCCTACTAGCACTTCAAGTTGATCCGAATTAAATGCTTTCTGCATTTTATAAGCGGTGATAAATGCTTTGTGTGTATTCGACAACACATATTTCACTACGCGGCTTTTTACTTGCCGGAGTTGAGTACAATTAAATTCTAGGGCAGGCAAATCTCTTATACACCCTTCAACAGTATTCGTGACGGATGTGGACGGGACATTTTGACGCATATTACATATTTGTGCGGTATCATTTTTTATATTGTGTTAGTTTTAACTCATTTAATGCATAGGCCTGCATTGTTTGTTACGTGGTGAAGTTGGATATCGTCTTTGTTAAATCCAGGACCTTCCAATGAAACTACAAACACAGAGTGTTTGCTTTTCTGCTGTTATTTTCTTATTTGTTTAAGTTTAACAGTTTATTGTATTTATTTTTTTCATACATTTATATTTATATATTGAAAAACTCTATTTTTATTTTCAATTTTGTTTAATTTAGCCGTTCTTCTAATCAGAAATATGTAATTATTTAAGAGAATGAGAACTTTGGCCTTGTTAGAATCAACTAGAAGCTTTTTAAAAATGAAAAACGGAAAATAATAATGATGCGTCCCAACCAACATTTCTGCAGAAAAATATTCTTCGTGGCGTGCATTACGAAATATTCGACATGTATGTTTGATGCCCAACGTGACGGCGTGACTTAATATCTTTTTCATTGCTCACACATATAAACATTTTATATTTGGAATTGAACTTGACAGAGCAACTTATTACTTTAAGATTATAAATTTAAAAACCCAACTAAGTTGAACAATTTTGTAATTGCACTTTTACTTATATGGTACAATTAACCCTTTGCGGACGGAATTATTTTTTTTCGAATTATTCCGAAATTGAATAATCTTTAGGGTATATTGAGGCACGAAAAAAACGAAAACAAATGCATTTTAATTATATTTTGAATATTTTTCGAAAAAAAAGGTGGTTACCTTATGGAACCACTAGGCCACAAACAAATTGTTAAATAACATGAAATGGAATGAAACAGTTTCTCCCTTCAGAAAGGCATAAACCTACATTACATGCAGTACAGTGCCATCTCGTGCGATGAGATACTGCTTTGGTACTGCAATGTGAACAACGTACTTTAGATCCATGCTGAGGCATATGAGCAGCTTTATCAGTTCTTATTTCTATAGGAACTCGTACCTTGAACTTGTTGCTGGTACTTGGCTTATCCGTGCTTCTTCTCCCTAATTGCGGCATTTTTGGGTCAGCTCCAATCAAACCAGTGGCCACTACAATTTTGAAATCTTTCAAAGATAATCCGGCACCAGTTGTTAGATTTTTGAAGAGCAAAAAAGAGTTTACTAGTGTTAGGTCGACAAAATGAAAAAAAATTCTGTGCCACCACTTTTTGGATTTTCTGTCCAATTCATAACAGGATTTTAACATATCAGACTTATCCACGAAGCCCATATATCTATTGTAATCTTTCACTAATTTTTCACACTTTACTTCTGTGGTTGTTCCATCTTTTTGTTTACTTTTTACAGTTTCTACATCTTCAGGACTATGAAAGTTACTTAGAAAAAGTATGGGCTTTTTATCCATCCATTGTAGAGCTAGAACACCATCTTCACTCATTCTCCAATTTGAATCACCTCTATTAATTTTTTTATTCGTTTTGAGATCACCCGGAATACCTTTTCTGTCTTTTCTAGCTGTTCCACATGCATAGATCTTGTCTTGCAGCAAGTCACGTTGTAATTCTACAGAATTAAAATAGGTATCAAAATAAACTTCATAATATTTTCCGACCAAGTCTCTCGTGAGGTCTTTTATAACTCTCGATCCAAGGTTCTGCTCCCTCAAATCATTGACTTTCCCAGTGTAGATTTGGAATTGGGAGACGTAGCCTGACTGTTCAGCACGTACCCATACTTTGTACCCCCTCTTTATGGGTTTCATGGGCATATACTGACGCAAACTACTCCTTCCCTTGAACCTAATCATCGATTCATCTATGGATTGTTGCCTACTAGGCTGAAGCGAACTTTTGTAGGTTGCTGACAGGCTATCAAGCAATGGTCCCACTTTGTACAATTTATCATATTTTTCGTGACCTGGTTTAAATTCTAATGAATTGTCATTTACATGAAGATGACTAAGCATCCATCCAAACCTGTCGCGTGACATACATGCAGAAATGAACTGATCCCTGAGTTCAATCCTGCATGACCAAAAATCCCTGTAGCTAGGCATTTTTTTCACACGCATCAAAAGATTTATGACCAAAAAACACTTCATTTCTTCAATTGTTGTTGGAGTGTTGTTCTTATTGTGCTTTTGTACTGCGTATAAATTTGTTTGGAAAACAAGAATATTCAACAAATTTTCGTTGAACAAATGCAAAAAAAAATCCAACGGAGTCTCTAAACTATCAGGGACAGTTGGTCCGACGATTTCTGCAAAATGAAGGGGAGATGTAGCATTATTTTTGTTAGTGGTCCATTTCACTTCATTTCGACCGAGGGGTATATCATCTTCACTGTCAAAGTAATCATTTTCAACACGAATATCTTCTTGGCCATCTACAATATCGTCTTGATCTTCTAAAATATGAACTTCATCATCTGAATCGAATACCATGTCCATCTCAATATCTACATCATCAGATTCTGAAACATCAGATCCCTCCGATGGAATGTCCTCCAGCAAATTGTAAGCATCATCACTAGTTATTTTACGCAAATCGAAATTTTTATTCATCTTGAAAACCTGTAATAAATAATCATCATTATCTATCTATCGGCGTAGTGGCACCGAACTGAACCACCAATCAAAATACCTAATATTACTCAGTTATTCACATATTTCACAACAATGCATTAGGCAACACAAAGAAGTACTTATGTATGAACAAATCAAAATATTACATACCTTATAATAACCTCAGACAGTTTGCATAAATCGCATTGAAAAACGTTACACCTGCACATCAGCAAACGCGCCAAATAACTGTTGTTTACTAATTCTGAACCCCCACTTCAATTCCGAAAAATGTGCAGCCCATGAAATATACGATGTAAACATCGCTTTGCGCCAGGTGGTCCCGGCACTCGATCACTCCGCCGGTAGGAATAAATTTATTAAATGGTGGTCCCAAAGTGGAACCACTGAGTCACAAAGGGTTAAGCAGTCGTACAAAACAAAGAGGGTATGTCCCTGTAGAAAAATAATTAACCAGAAATTTTATAAACACTGTAGTAAAATAAATCTGTGTCATTGTAATCTAAATTCTTGTAGAAAAATACATTTACATACAGCAATATGTACTTATACATTTGGAAAAGATTAATATTGAAGTCCTATCAAAGTTATGAAGTGGTGAACAACGAAATAGAATATAAGAATCTTGGGAACCTTAACTCTATCTTAGGGCGCTGACGAAACCTAATTATAATACAGCAGTTGCCTCTGGTATCTCTCGTTGCTCTTGACATATTCTTGTTAATGTAATACATATTAATGTGGCGATATATTTACTGCAAATGCAGACTATTTTGAGAAACTCCTATGTATATTATATACGGACTGTATGAATCTCGTTAAAGAGGTAGATAGTTAACAAAAAGTTAAAACGTGCTCATTTGCTCAAGAGAAGTAGATAATATACAATGAAAGCATATTTATGTATTTCTAGCAATTTCATTTAATGATATTAGCGAAATACTATTATTTTAAGTATAGCTATCATTTGATAAATTATATGCTTAGGCCGATAAGTATGAAAATTCTTCTTAATTTAGCACTCTTGATACGACAAAAGTTCATTGCTAAAACTTTCTTGATTCAAGACTCAATAAATTATTCATACAGAAAAATACAGATATATTATTGCTTAAAATAACGTCAACACGTAACAGATCAAAAGGTTATTCAAAGTCCGATGTATCAATCATATTATATAAATATACGTCAATCTTGTTACATATTTTTGAAATAACATAGGAAAATACCGGTTCACCTTTTTAACTATAAGCACAGACTACTCCAGACCGGTAACTAGGTTTACGAATTTATCCGGTAATATTCTGGTCTTGTCTAATACACAATAAAAGATACTCTTCTCATCCTCGTCACATTTTGATAAAGCAGCGAGATAAAGGCGCTGCTGTAGACAAATACACGCATGCGTTAACTTAAATTTTTCGCCATTTTTGTTGTGTTTCCATTTTGGTTATTGTTGTGGTTACACCTGTTGATAACGAATTTCTGTTTTTCTAAAATTGTAAAGTGTTTGCGGTTATGGAGAAGATGAAGTTGTTAAGCTGCATTGCTTCCCCAGAAATTTAGTAAAGTAGGTTTTTTACGCGATTATTAAAATATGTCTATCGATATTTTCGTTAGTATCAATAAGTAAACCGGAATAAAATGAGTTGTATAATAATTAAAAAAGAGTGTACAATTTACTTGATTGAACTGGATCTTTCCTGTCACTATTAGGTCTAAAATTTGGCAAGAAGCAATGGGAATGCTTTTTTCTGGAGAAACTCTTCAAAATCATAGAATTTACAGTCGGCATTTCAGTGCAGTTTCATATAAAGAGCATACGTTTATTTTAAAACTTCATGCAGTGCCAACGTTACACCCAGCAACATCATTTTGTCCAACCATCACATTCACATCACCTGTAGCAAGTACTAGCGCTGCTATCGAACAAAAAGCATCCTTGATATCAGATTGTTCAAGTACTGGATACCAACAGTCTGGAGATGTTGTGTAATATGATGAGGAAGTCTTTATATCAGAGCAAGTACCTTCTGCATTGGGAAGCACAATAATAGAAAAGTCACCACTAATAAGGTAAAGTATAGTGATTATTTAAATATCAATAAACATCAATATTCTTCAAATATTGTGAAAATCAAAATAGTGAAAATATTAATTATTGACTATTTTAATCATATCAATCAATTTTGATTGCATCTTATCAACAACACTTACAAGTTCTTTTAAATTATTGAAAAATATTAAGTGAATATTATCTGTAGTTATGCAGATTGGCAAATAATACTGCAATAGATATGGGGATGGTTAAAGTTCATAGTCTTATTTATATTGTATTTTAAAAAAATGCTATTTTCTTTTTTAGTACTCCAGCACATTCAAGGACGCGGCGTCCCCTTTTTAAGTGTGTGGAGGGATTTAGGTCCTGTGAGTTAATGCTTAGAGAAAGGACCTTGATAAATGTTATAAGGAAAAGAGAGGACCAAATTAGAAAAATAAAAACAGAATGCAAGCGAAGAGCTAAAAGTATCAAAGATCTATGTAATATGGATTGTTAAAAAACTCTTTGATGATATTTCATCTCGTGCCAAACATTTTTTAATATCACAACTTCGTTGTGCCAAGCGTAGTATTAAAGATCACAATAGTTAAAGCGATATGCCAGATTTAATTCCCATGGTATTGCAAACGAGAAAATGAACAACAGAAACAATTTCAAATAAATTGACGTAGTTTCCAGCGCAAACTTAAAATACTAAGGCATGAATAAAGGATAAAATAATATAATTCAAAGGGGAGGTATATAACGTATTTTAATAATAGCAGTATAAAAGCATTTAGAACATAATTTACAAGTTTTGTATAGCATCATTTTCAAAATTCCGACTCGAAGTAACTCTTATTTGAAAGCAGTTTTTTTTTTGCAAATATCATATTATTAAGAGGGTAATTGTATTTAAAACTTAATGTAGAACAACTTTTGTATTTGTATTGGTGGATTTCTATAATAACATTGTTATAGTTGGGGTTTTTAAGATATAAAAATTGATATTTTATTATATATTTTAAATATTTATGAACTGCTTTATTGCCCATACTTTATATTATTAGTATATATGTTATATTGAAATGTTACCCAATGTGTACTATGCATGTATATGGTCGAACGGATGAATAAAATAGTATTATTATTACTTTAATATACTAAACTACCACTTATTGTGTTGTAAAATTATTATCTTATTATTATGTAAATGACATAGGTATGTTTGCCTTGTTTCGCTACCAATTTGAAGGATGACCAGTTAAATAAAGGTAAATATTATTTATAACACGCCTTTTAAGATACACCAATTGCATATTTGCTAAATCTAAAATGTATTATTTTGTTATAAATAAATGTCTACTTGTTTATTCCCAAACAATTTTGCTTTACTTCCCTCTTTTGCAAACTTCTTTATTTGTGAAAATAATCATAACTTCAAAATGTATATTATTATTACTCAAGTATGTTTGAACACGTGAGATATTCTTTAAATTAATAAAAACCAGTTTTTTCAAATAGATGCTAGAAATTATTCATATTTTTAAGAATTCACTTAAATTAGCACTCTTTTGTAATACAGCTTATTAGAATAAAATTGCAATAACTACACAAAACATTAATGAAAAATATACTTATAATAATTATAAATTTGATATTAAATTTTGTCGAGCAACTTACATTGATGATAACATTTATGTCCATACAAAATTCTATGGTTATATTACAGAAAAATAAATGGTGATATATAATATTTCACCATTTATTTTTCTTGTAATATATAATCTTAGTATCCTAAATACTTCTTAATATTCGAATATATAATTTTACCGCCTAAACTTACTTGTGCTGCCATCTACGCTGCCTTATCAAAATGTGTAAAGATAAGAGATATATCTATCCTTGTCATTATTTATGGATAATTTTTTTCCAAAGAGTTGCCTGTCTGGAGTAGTCTGTGCTATAAGTGTAATATTTCATATAAAACTTTTAAAGCTTCTACCCGACTGAAGTATATAAAAAAATACATACCTATAACTCTACGTCCAGATTTTCTAGTCATAGCAATTAATAATGATTATAATTAGAATATAAGAATTAGGGGTCCCTTCTTATATTCTAGGTTTGGATCATGTGTTTTCTGGTTACCAAACTTTTGAAGCACTTTTATACGGATCGTCTCCAAACATTTTAATCGGTAATAGGTTATCCGCTTGCTAGTTTAAGTATGCCTAGACTCACTATTTCCATACAAACCACTCATTATTCTATTGAACTCATTTGGAGAATTTCGTCAGCTTTCTTATTTACTACCATAGATAGGTTTTCTTCTAGCACCGATCAATAAATCTCCCAGTTAACTAGGGAAGTCCATTTTTGCTGTCATTTCCATTTCTATTTCATAATATATAAACGGATAGTCGCTCGAGAGCTTCCAATTTTTCGCATCATTTGCATTGATTTATTTATTTCTATTTCTGATAAAGTTAGGTAATCCTCTGTATTGGGGACCAGCATATGAAGCTGAGGAATTCACTCCAGAAGGTACTATTCTTTTGGTGGCATTATAATAATATATAAATCACCAACGATTAAGAATTCTACATCGATGTGATTTTTAAATTGCTCGAAAGAAATCTCAGTCAAACAATATACAGAGAAAACTGTAAGCTCTCCCACGTGAATAATGAGAGAACTCCCCCTTACTCAAACGTTTTTACGCATAGCTTCCTTGTACCGAAATAGACTTCTACATTTTATTTTTTCTTCTTCACTATATTCAAATATTCTTGATACAGGATAATTATTTTAATCTATAGGTATTATTATTATTATACAGGGCGGCCGCCAAGGTATCCTATAACCTTCGTATATGAATTCAATGACTAATTTGAATCAAACATGTTTCTATTCACTTTTCCGGAGTTCCTAACGGTTCTTGAAATATCGGAGTTTGAAGCTATAATAAATTACTAGAGAGTTTAGAAAAAAATCTGGTTTACTTTAAGGAAAGCATTATTAAAGCTGCTCAATGTGTCCACCGCATTGTACAATGCATAACTCAATCTTCCGTCAGAGTCAGTTGTAGTTCTCCATATTGTTTTTCACCTCATAAAACGTCGCATGCATCTTATGAATGATCCAGTATTATTAGGATTTCCCGTTGAATATGTGAGTGTCTAGATTTTTTCATACCCCATATGAAAAAATCTAGTGGGTTGAGATCCGGAAATCGCGGTGGCTAAGCCATGGGACCTCCACAACTTATCCATCAATTTGGACTCTGTTCATTGAGGAAATTAGTGACACCTCTTCCAAAATGGGCTGAAGCACCATCATAACAACATTGTCCTTCTGAGTACAAGAAAAATGACCTCAAGTATAGAGATAGATCGTTCTTCAAAAAAACCCGGTACAGATCTCTCAACAAAAAGGTTGTCCATCTACACGAGCCGAGCGCATTTAAGACGGATTTTAACATGACCGCATAGACATCATATTCATTCATAAATTGACTCAAACCATATAATGAAAGACATATATAAGGCTCATTACAAACACACACAATAACTCACTTGTTGAACTAGATGAAATCCATAAATAACAAAGAATCTGTGTGCTTCAATACTTAGTATGAAACGCATTAAAAAAAAATACGATATACAATTTTGTGTGAATATTTTATTTTAATTCGTCTTGAAATGCTGAATTGGAGTAAAACACTCATTTATCGAATTATAGTTGTATAAAAAAGTATAAAAGTTGTTTTATTTATTTGTAATAGGGAATATCACAAAGTAACGGATTCCAGTATTAATTTTACTTTCTTATACGTAATATAAGGAAGTATTGTGATGATGAAAGTTTTCGACTTCGAAATTTTAGCAGACGTCCACGTTTTGAAGTCTCCTGGTACCGAAAAAATGGTTTTTAAAAAATGTATCTCTCTTTCTGTGTGTGACTGTGTGTATGTGGCCACGATAGCGGTCAAGCAGCTATAGATATCAATTAAAAATTTTGTATTTACGAGTAAAACCTCTCTCTTGAGATCTGATTACATTTTCAGTAAAATTGGTAGACCGGAAGTAGTAGTTTATTTCAGTGAAAATATCGAATTTTGCCAATATTTCGTTAACTACTAAGATTAAACAAATTTATAAAGAACTCAAATGCGCTCAAAATTAAATTTGAGTAAATTTTTTTTAAAAAGTGTTTCCAAATTCTTAGCGGAAGTAGGTCTTTTACTCTTACCGAAAATCAATTTTTTGCGAACATTTCGCAAATCGTGCTTTCTAGACAGGTACGTTACGAAAATACTAGAAGGTGCCGTTTTTAGTTTTATTGTATCTCTAATGGTTATGAAGATATTGTATAACTGAAAATTTCGGCGGTTTTCATTTTTAGTTTATTATACGTAGTATAAGGAAGTAGTGTGATGATGAAAATGTTCGACCTTGAGATTTTTGAAGATGTCCACATTTTGAGGTCCCCTGATACCGAAAAAGTGGTTTTTAAAAAATGTCTGTGTGTGTGTCTGTGTGTTTGTGTGTGAGCACGATAGCGGTCAAACCGCTGCAGCGCTGTAGATATCAATTCCAAATTTTGTATATACGTGTATAATCTCTCTCTTGAGATCTGATTAGTTTTTCAGTAAATCGGTAGACCAGAAGTAGCAGTTTACTTCGGTGAAAAATTCGAATTTTGCCAATATTTCGTCAACTACTAAGTTTAAACAAATTTATAAAGAATTCATATGTACTTAAAATTAAAATTGAGAACAATTTTACTTAAAAAGTGTTTCGAAATTACTACCGGAAGTAGGTCTTTTACTCCTATCGAAAATCAGTTTTTTGCGAATTTGTCGCAAATAATGCTTTTTAGACAGGTACGTTAGCACTTTTTTTTCGAATACCTTGCAAAGTATGTATTCTATAGCGATTTATTAAGAGAATAGAAATACTTGGAATATTTTTTGTGTAAAGAAATTCTTAAAATTGTATAGTTTGAAACGCTCATACGTATAAGAAAGTCGTGTGATGTCCACACCCCATTTTTTTTAAATACCTTCAAAAGTTGACAACAAATGTTAAATCTGAGTACGAAAATGCTATCAATACTTCTCGAATTTCTTAATAGCCTTTAGTAATTTAACTTATTCAGTATCTTCAATATTAAGCAAGTTTATATGGGGGAGATAGAAAATGGGGGTCGGGTACAACTCGGCGCGACCTATTCGGCGCAAGACAATTCGGCGCGACCGACTCGGCGCAGATCGATTCGACGCCAATCCAGTTCGGCGCAGAGACAATTCGGCGCAGAAACAAATTAGTTCTGTTAAAATTTTTTTGTAGTTTTATTATCCTTTGACTTTCTTATACTTATAGTATAAGGAAGTATTGTGATGATGCAAAGCATATATTTGACATATTTTTGGGAAAAATGTGATGTTATTAATGTGTGGCCCGTTGCGCCACCTACTTATTAGGTTAGGCACGTTTATATAAGAACCTATTATGGAAAGGGTAAAACACGTCATATCCGGGGTCTAGAATTTTCGGGCATATTCTATTTTTCCCCTGCTAACTTCAGCTAGACGCCACCCTTCGCCTATACTTCGTATTTGTATAAAGAAATGAATGTTAGCGAAAAAAAACTAACAGGCAATGTCGTAGACGCACAAAAAAGAAAAGGTGACATACATACATACCGTTTCTCACAGTATTTAGAGTTATAAAATAATATTTTAATACGTTGCAATAATATTTCAAATGAATAGAAAAAGATGTCTGGGCTTGAATCAATAAAGAATTATTTCGGAGAATTTTAGAAGAGAAAAATAATATTGAACAAAGGGGTTATTGATGAACCTAATATTTAAAGTAAATATATGCAATGCAGATTTTATTGTCGAAATGAATTTGAGTTTAGAACGCAATTTACTGGAAATATGATTTAAAATGTACTTTGAATATATTTAATATGCAATATATACAGGGGTTGCCCCCGATAATGAGGTGATTAACGTAACTATATGATCATTACCTTTTACCTGCATCGATACCAGGAATGTGTGGGATTATGTTATTGTTTATCCAATTTGTTGGCAAAGTCCGTTATTAGTAAAACCGTGCATGTCCCTTAAAGATAATCCTTCCTAATTTTGAATACCCACCCCACTAATTTCTCCTACTACCTATAAATTGTCAAAACAATTATTTAAGTCTCAGTCTGAGATTTGAGATTGCATCCGTCTCTCCTGTGCATTTTGTTAAGTTGTGTAGTGAAGTTACTATGGCAGTTTTGGCGTTGTGAACAAAAACATCGACAGTGTAAGGCCAGAATTCATGTGAGTGGTGGAGAAGTAATAAAAACAATTAACTTTCATGCTCATGATTCATCTGCTGCTAAAGTGGAAGCCGATTCTGTCCTAACAAAAATTAAAAGTCGTGCGGGAAACACAATGGAAGGTACTGTACAAGTGATCAACGAGTGTTGCAACGATTTAACCCAGGCTGCACAGGGAATTAATTATTCCTAATCTGGCAGCACTAAAAAAATGTGTTGCACCTCCAAATCCAATTGATTTAAGAAGTTTAGTGATACCGGAAAATTACAAGACCTATGAAGCTCAACTTGGAATAAGGGAAGATTTCTTACTTTTTGACAGTGGACCAAGTGAAAAAAGAATTATTATATTTGGCAGAAAAGAAAACCTAAGCATTCTGAAACGGTCAAAGCATTGGTTTGTCGACGGCACATTTAAAATTACTCCTCCGCTTTTTTACCAAGTGTTCGTTATACTGGCTGAACAATTTGGTGGAGTACATCCGGTGTTATATGCACTTTTGCCTGATAAACAGAAAGTGACTTACGATCATGTATTTCAGAGTGTTATTGATTTAATTCCTGGGATCCAGCCTACATCAATATCATGTGATTTTGAATTGGGGATAATAAAATCTATAACAGAATGCTTCCCACTGACTAAAATTTTTGGTTGCTTTTTTCATTTAAATCAAAATATGAAAAAGCAGTTGGGACAGCTTCATCTTTTGAATCAATATAACAATGACGGCAATTTTGCGTTGAAGGCAAAAATGATAATTTCCTTGGCGTTCGTTCCCCCGCAAGATTTAGATGCGGCATTTGACGCGTTAGCAGAAGATCTACCAGAAGAGCTTCAACCTCTTCTTGACTGGTTTGAGGATAATTATATAGGTGAGTATTATTTTATAATTTTTTGAATGTGTTTCTAACAACTTTGTCTTTTTTAATTAGGTCGAATTAACAGGCGAAGGGACGGCCGCCGCATACCCCTGTTTTCTGTAGAAATATGGAATTTATACGGAAGGGTGTTAAATGGAGAACATAGGACGAATAATCACGCCGAGGCGGCCCACAGACGCTTGCAAGCAGAATTGGGGGTCGATCATCCAACTTTGTGGAAATTTATAGATTGTCTGAAGAAAGTTCAAAAAAACACAGACACTTTCTATGAGCAGTGTGTTGCCCATCGCCCACCACCACAAAAACTAAAGAAATATGTAGACGCCGATGAACGAATATTTGCACTAACAGCCAACTACGATGACACAAATATTGTAACGTATTTACGGGGTATAGCTCATAATTTTAATATGGCACAATAAATTTGTAATTGTTGTAATTTGTAATTCTATTTAGACCACATTTCTTTGTTTATCTGTAAAAAAATAAACAGTTCAACAACTGCTTATATGATAATTTCTTCTTTGTTCTTTCATTTGAAACCTACCTATTTATTTAATTAAATTGTTTCTGCGCCGAGTTGTCCTTGCGCCAAACTGTTCCGGTGCCGAATTGGTCGGCGCCGAAATGGCTGCGCCGAATAGTCTGCGCCGAGTTGGCCGCGCCGAATTGTCCCATTTCGAGAAAATGGGCATCCTATATATTTACTATTTGAATGTGAATAACAAATTGCATGATGGGAAGTTTCTTATATTCCATATTTATTTCCACCTACAATTTAAAAAATTTCCTCTGTGGGGTGAGTTCTCGTAAAGCAAATAAAATTTTCTATACATAACAAAAACAATTTATCTTACTGATATTAATACATTATGCGTTAGAGTGTATATATGTATAAAAAACGTTAAATATATTTTGGTTTATAATAAAATAATTCTTTATTATGTTTACATTAAGTGTAGGTTCATGAATGTATATACTATTCATCCATATATTTTACGTCGAAACTCTTCCGCTGGAAATATTGACTATTTCATTTATCAAATAATTAAATGAAGTGATGGAAATCTCTTGGTGAAACATGTCGAAATATAAGCGAGTAGTAACAAAAAAAAAAAAACACTTGGTATTGTTTCACAAATAAATATAATTAAATACTCGATGTACATTTCGCCTTGCGGCATCGTCAGGAGTTCTCGAGAAACTAAAGTAAAATTTAATATACTGTAACTACCTACTTCTAACAAAAATGTAAATAAAAATGTACAAAAATAGAAAATTATGAAAAGGTCATGGCTTATCTGGAAAGATCGTTTTTACAAGGCTAGGGTTTATTAGCGGTGAATTTATGAGTTCTGTTTGTTCATTAAGAACA
The DNA here is from genome assembly GCA_963170755.1 of Amphimallon solstitiale. Taxonomy (NCBI): domain Eukaryota; kingdom Metazoa; phylum Arthropoda; class Insecta; order Coleoptera; family Scarabaeidae; genus Amphimallon; species Amphimallon solstitiale. Next base: position 95,458,343 of record OY720675.1, read on the forward strand.
TTGCCAGGTTGTAAAAGTAAACTTTCTTTTATAAAATAACCTTCTAGAACATTCATTTTTTTACTTTTATTTAAACTATACAGTACTTCTAAATTGTCTATTGAAAATTGATGTCCCGTGTCTAAAACATGGTTAGCTACACTTGAATTTTCATAATTTAATTTAACGGCTCGCATATGTTCTGAGAATCTTAATTTGAAATTTCGCCCTGTTTGACCTATATAAAATTTACTACAATCACTACAATTAATTCTGTAAATTCCTGATTTGTCTAGTTTAGGATTCGCTGTTTTATTATTCGTTAATTGACTTTTTAAAGTGTTATTATTATAGAAGGCTATTTTAAAATCCAGTTTCTTTAAAACATTACTAATTTTCATACTTATACTACCTAAATATGGAATTTTAACCCATTGTTTTAATGTCAAGTCCTGGGACGGGGGAAATGCTGATTTTAATGTAATTGATTTGTTCATTCTATTGACTAATTTATCTATTAGTGATGAGTTATAACCATTATTTTGTGCAATTATTTTAATAAAGAATTAAAAACTATTAAAATAATTGCACAAAATAATGGTTATAACTCATCTCTAATAGATAAATTAGTCAATAGAATGAACAAATCAATTACATTAAAATCAGCATTTCCCACGTCCCAGGACTTGACATTAAAACAATGGGATATGTTTCGCCATTTACGATATTTTGACATTAAATTTTGATTTCAGTGTTAATGTTTAGTTTTCTTTAACCCTTCCTACAACGTAAGATATGACATTTTTTGAACAAAGAAAAGTTCTACATCTCACACATAAGAGTTTCCACCTAAATGTTGAACATGCTCAATAATTTTGACATAAGAAAAATCACAGCAATATGTAATAAACTCATATGTTGCTTTTCTGTTGTTTATTTTTTATGGCAAAACCATGTCTCTTACACATCGAAAGATATCGTCAAAAAATCGAAATCTAGTTGTGCTAAACAAAGTTACAGAATTTTATACCAATATCACTTACAGATTTCTGTAGCGTGAAGTTTTCGAAAATAAAGATTCTGACAAATTTTCTGCATTAGTTTTACATTATTTTTCACTCACTTGTAGATGTTAGTAGTCTTTTATCTTGATAAATGTAAAATAGTGGAAGAACTAAAGAAGCTAGTTTTATTTATGAATCATATGTAGTGTTTTTGTTTATGTTTGTATTTATGTAAAAGTTATCAAAGCAGGCCAGGGAATGTGTTCATTCAATTTTATTAGATATAATACAACATAATATAAATTTTACAAAAAGAAAATATTTATTAATTTTATAAAGTTAAACCAAGATTATTAAATAATGTTTTCAACTTTATGAAATGTAAAATAATATAAATAATGTTTAATCAAATTTCTACTAAACCGTAACAGAAAAATGTCTGTATTCAGATTTCTGGCGCTGAAATGAATCCCCACCTAAACAAAGTAAGTCTTGGATTGCAAGAATATATCAAATATTTGACTGCAGGTGGTGTACTAAAACAGTGCCAAAATTGCATTTCGTACTTATCAAATTACACATTTATCTTAATAAATACAAAAAAAGAATTACTAGAAATTATTATTCACAATAATATTTTATACGTCGGTACGCATTTTATTTACTGATTTTCTATTTATATTTAATATTTTATGACTATTAATAAATAATGAAAAAAGCAAAATGCGTAGGGACATGTAGATCAACATTATAAGAATATTTCATCATTTTTGCATAAAGTTTACACGTAGCCTGTAATCTGCAATTATTTGAAAATGTACCCATACAACACCCTTAGTGAGAAAGCCACTTTCACTTTTCCCTATAATACCCTGATAGGTTATATGTCTCCTGATTGTTATGTACTAGAAGATTTTGTGGTATTATTGGCATGGCCTTCGTATTTACAGAGAAAACGGTGAACAGTATTCTTTCTTACTCCTCAACAATCTCTAATTTCATGTTTTTGATATAACTTTGGAAATTATTCTTTATATCGGGACCTGTGCACTGTCATCTATTTATATTTTTCCTATTTTGTTTTTGGGTAGAGTCTAACAATCTAGTCAACGCGTTTTCATTCTTCCAAACTTTGGCAAGAGGTTTGCATCTTCTTCGGTCAATTTTGTTGAATTTAGATTCCTTGAACCTTAAACTCTATGTTGTGCTATTATTCTCTTTTCAGTACTTAACTGTCCTAATTATATCTGCATATGATTGACCCTCTCTCGTAATTACAACCGTGTTTGATTTTTGAAGTGGGTGTTGATCGAGGTGTATCCGCGCTTGCTTCTTATACTTGTTCAGCCTTTGTTGTCTGTATGGTCGTTTCGGATTGTAAAGACATTAACTGATCTTTTTTTTTGATAGCTTTGTGGCATATGCATCAAATAGGTCTGAAAATCTGTATCGACGTTTTCTTCAAATCATCTCCATCTCTAATAGTAATCGCCGTTTACTTTAGTAACACTGTGTCAATTTCTCCTTATTGACCGCATCAAGTTTTTGTTAACTTTCACTACCATCTTCATATGGACATGAATATTAGATAATTGAACAATAATTTTGCTTATACGTATTTAATGATTCTTTGCGCAGCAATAATGGGCTGATGGTTCGATTATAATTTGCAAGATTCTAATGTTTCGGGTTCTATTGCTCTTTTGATAGATGATATTAGGAGGATTGCTTGTCTTGAAAGTGTCAAAAGTCTTACTTTCGCTTGAAGGTTTTAGATATTATTATCATACGTATAATTTCTTAGATTTGAGCTGGATATTCAGAAGCATTTCTGAATATTATAAGATTTTTGCTTATTAAAGTGCTGATGTTATTATTTCTATACAGGGTGTAACACCCAAGATGCCTCGGACCGTAGCTCCTCTATCATACAATATATCGAAAAGAGTCTAAGAAAAAAATTGTCAATACTTTCAATCACCATTTCCCTAAAATATTTTTGGTCATCAGTGCCGTGCCGTATTCCAGTGGCGTATCAAACCTATGTTTTTTTTAAATGGAACTATATTTATTTTGTGGGTGATTCGGAAAGCCCTCGAAGAGTACTTTTTTTCTTATGTAACGCCATACCCCTAACTTTAGCGGTTTGGCTATTATAATGGTTTTTCTCCCCAGTTAGACCGTATTTCGAAATTTTTTTTGGCAGGAACTAAATTGTCCCGGCGTTTCGGTTTCGAATTTAGGGATAGATTAAGACCTCTTCTACCTACTCTTAATTTTTTTTCAAATGATTTAAGGAAAGAAGATAATTTTTGATTGGGCTTTGCAAATAGTCATTTTTTTCTAAAATATCAAATGGGAACCATATAAAATAATTACATCGTTGGATAATCGAAATTCGAAGCTTTCCATTTATTAAAAAAAAACACATTTCATTACAAAATTTAAAAAAAAGGAGTTCTTAGGTCAAATTGTCGAAAAACGGGCTCTTTCAAAGTCAGCTGTCATGATAAAATAATAGAAATGCAATTGTCAATGCAAACGGAAAAAATAACAACAAACAGACAGAAGCATTATTGTTATCTGATAACCGTTGCGAAAATGCCTGGAACTCAACAAGAAATGGTTGATATGGTGTTTATTCTTGGAGAATGTTTCAAAAATTTTTTGTTGGCGGCACGAGTGTACGCTGAGAGATATCCTCTCAGAACGCGTCTAACTCCGCGTGCGTTTAAAAAGGTGTTGGATAGATTTACGTCTACTGGTACTTCTTTTTTGGACACGTTCTGAGAGGATATCTCTCAGCGTACACTCGTGCCGCCAACAAAGAATTTTTGAAACATTCTCCAAGAATAAACACCATGTCAACCATTTCTTGTTGAGTTCCAAGCATTTTCGCAACGTTTATCAGATAACAATAATGCTTCTGTTAGTTTGTTGTTATTTTTTCCGTGTGCTTTGACAATTGGACTTCTACTGTTTTATCATGACAGCTGACTTTGAAAGAGGACATTTTTCGACAATTTGACATAACAACTTCTTTATTATTTTTAATTTTGTAATGAAATGTGTTTTTTTTTTAATAAATGGAAAGCTTGAAATTTCGATTATCCAACGATGTAATTATTTTATATGGTTCCCATTTGATATTTTAGAAAAAAGTGACTATTTGCAAAGCCCAATCAAAAATTATCTTTTTTTCTTAAATCACTTGAAAAAAAAATAAGAGTAGGTAGAAGAGGTCTTAGTCTATCCCTAAATTCGAAACCAAAAAGCCGGGACAATTTAGTTTCTGCCAAAAAAATTGTCGAAGTACGATCTAACTGCGAAGAAAAACCGTTATAACAGCGGAACCGCTAAAGTTAGGGGTATGACGACACATAAGAAAAAAAAGTACTCTTCGAGGGCTTTCCGAATCAGCCACAAAATATATATTGTTCCATTTAAAAAAACGTAGGTTTGATACGCCACTGGAATATGGCACGGCACTGATGACCAAAAATATTTTAGGGAAATGGTGATTGTAAGTATTGACAATTTTTCTCTTAGACTTTTTTCGATATATTATTGTATGATAGAAGAGCTACGGTCCGAGGCATCTTAGGTGCTACACCCTGTATACTTTACATAGAAAAAATATATTCGAAGGAGCTGTTTTAAAACCCCTGAATCTAAAAGACACTCAGTTCATTATCTGACACTTGTGTCTGTCTTATAACTATTGTCTAAGGTTTTTGAAACCTTCTTCAAAGAGCATATTTGGGAGATTATTTATTACAGAAGCTATGTATGGAAAATGGAAAGTATGTATTAGGAAAATCGAAAATACACCACGTATAAATGAAAAGTTGTATATCATTAATAAAATACAAAACAGCATTATTTTTAAGTGGTAGAGAAAAAACAGAAATATTTCATGTCGGTATGTATTTCTTTCTTTTATAAATATTGTAGAAAAGATCTAGTTTCCACGCACTAAGTGGACACCTGTACCTACATGTTTTAGTAGTATCTACTACAGAGTACGTAAAATAATAGGAACGGTAGTGAAACAATAGAAATAGTTGACACAAGGCTTAAATACAAGTCATACGAAAGTTTATTTTTACATTGCTGTTGAAGAAAATGTAATATATTGTAGGATTACTTTTATACATTGCTTGCTAACATGAAATATACAACACTCAATCCAAGTCTGGAGTTTTTTTAATAAACAACGGTAACTGACATGAGTAACATGACCGTATCTATTTATAATTGTTTTTTTTTTCAGACAATCATGGCTAACTCAGCAATACCTGGACTATATAATATAACATTTTCTTGGTATGATTACGTATTTTTTGGTTTAAATCTTGGTATTAGTGTTGCTATTGGATCATATTATGGATTCTTCAAAGGACAAAATACTGCGAATGAATATCTACTAGGAGGTAAACAAATGAATCCGATACTTGTAGGGATATCTCTAGCAGCAAGGTAAAAGAAATTTAATCGCAAGTTATTATAGTAATTACACTTATTATTTTTAGTTCCCTTTCTGGAGCAACATTATTAGCTGTGCCAGCAGATATCTATAGATATGGTATAGGATACTTATTAGTATGTCCTGTTCAAATATGGGTACTTGTAATTACCTATTATATTTATCTTCCTATCTTTTATAAATTGGAAATCACAAGCGTTTTCGAATATTTAGCAATTCGATTTTCCAAAAGAGTGCAGGTTTTTGCTTCCCTTCTATTTGCTATTTCAAACATTTTATTTTTGCCTATTGTTATTTATATACCTGCACTGGCATTTTCTCAAGGTAAGAAATATGTATTACACACAGTATAATAGATAATATGTAGTTCTGTCCAATCAAAGAAGAAAGTCTGCTGTCATGTTTGATTTCATACATCGATCTTTATTAATTTATAATTATTAATTAATTATTTATGTATTGACATTTAATTAGCTTATAACAGAGGAAATCATAGAAGCGATATACAGCATGTGTATAACGCCTAGAACTGACGTAAATTTGTGAAACATGATTCCACTAACATTTGTAGGGTTTCCCATGATGTATGATAAGTATAAATCGAAATATACAGGTATGGCTCAAGTACCTACTCACACCAACACAAAGCTCCTCTTAATTAGAATGTGAGTTTATTTGTTGTACATATTTTATAATTATAAATATTATGTTTTAAGTAAAATTCATATAACATGTCCTATAACTAAACCTGTTTCTTTAAGAGATGTTGATTTTGAACGGTGATGGAATTTCAAACAATATTGACGATTATAACAATACTATTATTGCAGGCGCCGCAATCCTTATTTATTTAATTATTGAGAATGGCTTACTTTAACAGCCTAACTCTATCCCACGTACCAATAAAATTTATATATATATAATATATAAAATTTGACGAATGATTGATTAATATAATGGTAGATCTAGAACCTAGTTACAGACATACACAATGACTATACTTTTATAAACTTTTCTTTTGACATTAACAATTAATTTAACGTATTGTACAGATCTTAACGAGTAATATATAACTCTCTTTATGTTGAGAGGATTTGGAAGCCGACAGCTACCTTTATCAAAATGTACATTACACATTACATATTAGAACAATTCAAATGTTTGAAGAAACAGGGACAAGAGATGGATAACATTCAGGAAATCTGTTGCTAAAGAAGAGACAAGTTTGGAGACGTTTTACGGCAATTTAAATTTGTCTTTAAGAAATGTTGCAAGTATATATTTGCTCTAAATGACTAATAACATTTTGCGAAATCATAATTTAAAAATTACAACAAAATAATAGTTTCCGGTGAATCAACAGGGTATGCGAGAAATACACAAAGAATGTACTGAAAAAGTAAGTGTTTAATTGAAATTGTTGAAAATTTAACCATTTTCTATTGAAAATCAAAGTTGATCAGCAACTATAAACGAAATATAGTCGCAATTACAAAGTACCTGGTTTCATCATGATGGAGACACACGTCATTTTGATCAATCTATCAGAAAGTATCTAAACAATATTATCCCTAACTGCTAAATAGGAATAACAGACGAAGTATAATGGCTTGTTACGGAGCGAACTGAAAAATAATGCTTACATTAAACAAAACTGTTGACGTAAACAAACAAAACTTTCTGGAGGCATCTGAAAGAATTACCCAAAGAGTGCTTGTATAGATAAATTTTATTATGACATAGGACAATGTCAGGCTTTTCAGAACATTTTCAACAATTGATCACACCAATTGTAATATCTGGAAAAAAAGTGTTATTAAATGTTATTTTAAATTCCACCACGCATCAGCGTTAAGATTTCTTGATACAAAATATTAGCTGCAGGACGTGTTCATGGCTTTCGAATTTTAAAGGAGAATTATAAAATGCAACAAAAAAGCCTATATTTCACTAAGAAAAAACTATTATTTCGGTTCTCTGTAACTATTTGAGCGATTCTGTATTTTCAAAATTAGATTCTCACCGAGTTAGCTTTTCAGGTCGTTCTAAGTTACATTCGGTCCAACAAGCGGTTTCCATAGAATTATAATACTAAGTAGTGTCGATTGAAATCTTATTTTTTATTATTTTTAAACGCTATTCATTTGAAAATTATATGCAAATTGTAGTGTTTGTGTCATTGTATTTTTGCTTTTTTACCACCTCTCATCCCCTCTAAAGAGTAGAGGGTAGAAGAAAATGGGTGGCAAAAACAGAAAAATACCATAAATAAACGTCAATAGCAGTGGGAGGAAGGGTGGTGTTAAAAAAAATACTATACATTATTGCTTGCACTTTCCGTTCATTTAGAGTTTCTTGTTCTTTGCTGCCGCTTTTCCCACACCTCCTCGGAAGAATTGTGAAATTCTGTAAGTTTGGCAGTTTTCAACTTGATAACGTATTTTATAATTGCTCTTCATAAATACATACTTATCCTAAATATTATTTATACGTAAATACAACTGATGGAACTAATTATCTATATAATATTCTGTTTATTTACTAAAAACAACATTTCTATAAATAATTTCCCTCTTAATCCTGATTTTCATATAAATGTATTTTAACAGTATTCAAACGTACAATTTTAAACGATAATCTACTTTGTATTAATTCTATTACATGCATCCGAAGCATAACCGATGCAACTCGAAATCTTAGAATAGATATGGAAGTCAGTAATGTTGTCTTACCCTTATTATCTAACTTATCTAACCCTTTTATAAATGTAGTTTTGTATAGTTACTTATTTGTGTATTTTGTCATTTACATTTAGGATTTTATTGTTATAGATTAGGATCTGTGATATATATAGATAAGCATATTATTTTCATTTATTTATATTATTCTTTTGTACTGATCTGTCACGATATATGTATATGCATATAAGATTAATAAAACTGCTGCTACTGCTACTACTACCGAATCAGAATTTTTAAAACTAGATAGTTATATTTTGACAATAAATGATGATATTCGTGCTAAAGCACTTACTTTCAACTTTCCCATTTAGCCCTAAAATTAATCAGCTCTATTAGTATGACTACAATCTTAAGTTTGGAATACAGTGTTTCAGTAGTTTTACCCATTTAGCCACAACCATATCCAAACACAGGCTTACAGACATGAAGTAAATATCTCGCAAGTCATGCATTCTGCATTGATTTATTAAGAGCATATTCAGAATTTAATATGAATGAAACTTGAGTAAAAATTACTGTGACTTACATATATACCTTTATACGTAAAACGTATATGCATATATGCATGTGTTTGAGATACACACATACATTAAGTGCTATTGTCGACAATCGAACGCACAGACACCGGTGTTTCGACCTATGAGGTCTCATCAGTGTGCGTGCAGATTCTCGACAATATCTTCAAGACTTAAATCGCTGCTTATGTCATTTTAGCATGTTAAATGCAGTGAGAGTATCACAGCGACATCTAACACCCAAAAGATGACACAGAACAAAGCGATGGCTTCTGACGGCGTGTTCTGCTATACAGAGGCCTGTATGTTAATAGTGTATCTCATGTAATAGAGCCTTAGGTGGCGTCACCGATCAAAACGAAAATGAAAAGTGTGAACACATGGATGTTAAAACTAACATCAAGCAGTAAATAATTACTGTGACTTACATATATACCTTTATACGTAAAACGTATATGCATATATGCATGTGTTTGAGATACACACATACATTAAGTGCTATTGTCGACAATCGAACGCACAGACACCGGTGTTTCGACCTATGAGGTCTCATCAGTGTGCGTGGAGATTCTCGACAATAGCTTTAAGACTTAAATTGCTGCTTATGTCATTTTAGCGTGTTAAATGCAGTGAGAGTATCACAGCGACATCTAACACCCAAAAGATGACACAGAACAAAGCGATGGCTTCTGACGGCATGTTCTGCTATACAGAGGCCTGTATGTTAATAGTGTATCTCATGTAATAGAGCCTTAGGTGGCGTCACCGATCAAAACGAAAATGAAAAGTGTGAACACATGGATGTTAAAACTAACATCAAGCAGTAAATAATTACTGTGACTTACATATATACCTTTATACGTAAAACGTATATGCATATATGCATGTGTTTGAGATACACACATACATTAAGTGCTATTGTCGACAATCGCACACTGATGAGACCTCATCGGTCGAAACACCGGTGTCTGTGCGTTCGATTGTCGACAATAGCACTTAATGTATGTGTGTATCTCAAACACATGCATATATGCATATACGTTTTACGTATAAAGGTATATATGTAAGTCACAGTAATTATTTACTGCTTGATGTTAGTTTTAACATCCATGTGTTCACACTTTTCATTTTCGTTTTGATCGGTGACGCCACCTAAGGCTCTACTACATGAGATACACTATTAACATACAGGCCTCTGTATAGCAGAACATGCCGTCAGAAGCCATCGCTTTGTTCTGTGTCATCTTTTGGGTGTTAGATGTCGCTGTGATACTCTTACTGCATTTAACACGCTAAAATGACAAGCAGCGATTTAAGTCTTGAAGCTATTGTCGAGAATCTCCACGCACACTGATGAGACCTCATAGGTCGAAACACCGGTGTCTGTGCGTTCGATTGTCGACAATAGCACTTAATGTATGTGTGTATCTCAAACACATGCATATATGCATATACGTTTTACGTATAAAGGTATATATGTAAGTCACAGTAATTATTTACTGCTTGATGTTAGTTTTAACATCCATGTGTTCACACTTTTCATTTTCGTTTTGAGTAAAAATTTTTAAAATAATAACCGGAAATAACAACACTTTTGGTCTTATGAATAAGTAGTTTTTTGCAAATAATTTTAAAATTGTGCTTTCTAAATAAGCTTATTAAGTGTATTTGGAATTCAATTTGGGAAAACGCTTAAGAATATAGGCAAACAAAAATACGGACTAGGAGTAGTCCGTATTTTTATATTCCGATTGCTCCTATTGAAAAATAGTTATTTGGGAAAATATCAAAGTACATGCCTGAAAAGTCGGTGTGTTGAATCTAAAAAAAAAACTCTTCTATGTTTTTTAAAATTTGTACCGTATATAACTAGTGTATTGCGCACTACAATATATTTATATTTAATATGAGCAATTTTTATTTTAGCAACAGAAATTAGTATCCACTTAATTACTCCAGTTATTTGTGGCGTTTGTATATTCTACACAACAATTGGGGGATTGAAAACAGTTGTTTGGACTGATACTCTCCAATTTGTTGTCATGTTTGGTGCATCAGTTGCTGTTTTCTGTATAGGAGTTATTACTACAGGTGGTATGGGGACAATATGGAACAGAGCTGCGCAGCATGGAAGACTACATATATCGTAAGTGCTTGCCTATGTACATATACGGGAAAATATAATATTTAAACATTATATACAGATTGGAGTTAGATATAACGAAAAGGGAAACAATTTGGTCGGCTTTAATTGGTATGACAATTATGTGGATACGAGAAATTGCAATTCATCAAGAATTTATCCAAAAATGTTTATCCTTGCCGAGTTATAAAGATGTAAAGAGGTACATATATAAAACTGCATTTAATTACGTATTTTTCAAATAATAGCATTTGTTTCTGCTATTGTGAAAGTTTTGTGATATTAATATGCTTTGTTATCGTTGTTGTATTTACATATTTCTGGTTTTCGTAGATGTGTTTTTATGAGCATTGACTCCACATTTATTTGATCACTTTGTTGGGAGTGCTTTTCTCGACAGCCTGCTCTGTAGTGACTAGTTTTCTGAGTAGAAGTTTCAGACAACTGGACTACCTGTGTCCGACTACGTTACCTAACTTGACAGGTGTATGTGCCATCAATAACACAGGCCTGCAATCAAAAAAGTGTTTAGAAACCAAACGCTGATTCTAATAGAATTTTCGATGCTGATGAAGATCAAAAAAATTAGTCTAGAAATTCCATCACGTATCATTTTTTTTATAAATTGAAAATTTTGATTTTCGTAGCCACCAATCTATTGTGTTATAAAATCTACTAAGGAAGGGGATGAGCATTTAATGTCATAAGTCGTCATCACTGGCGAAAACTGGAGATTTGTTGCGCAGTCTGTGGTGCAAATCAAAAAACAATTTTTATGTAATAAGATGTGCCTATAAATTTGTGGTTGGACAGATTTTACTTAGTATGGCATGGCTTCTATTCGTCGAGAGCCGATGTTAAAAATTGAAATGATTTACCAGTGGTTATCATAAGGAGAATTCCAGAAACATCTTGTGTGAGCGGAAATTAGTGAGTTGGTAACTTATTTATTTTGTTGCTTTCGCTTGTTATACACTTTCTGCGCCCCGCTTAGTAATGAAAAGGTTGTGTACTGTGTCCGTAATTATTCTCAGTGTTATATCTATAGAGGTTATTTATTTCTCACAGCGGATAAGTATACACATTTTTATAGTTTTTATATTGAAAGTTTTAGCTTATAATATCTACTCCATGGCTCAAAGGGCTTGTCTTAATTCATCTAATTCTTTTTCTTACATTTTTGGGAATTTGTAATCAAGAAACATCAAAGGGATATAACAGATTTTATGAAGAAAGTTTACTATGTATACTTTCTAGTGGCCAGGATAAGTCATGGGCCTCACATAAGCTGTGTTACCCTTATGTGAAAGAATTGCGAAAGTGGTCAAAACGTGAGAAAATGTGTTTCCATTTTGCAACATGTAATGTGAAGGGGCGCAATTTAATAAATAAAAATTAATTTTCGTACCATAATCTCCCGTAGGCAATGCCATGTTCCTCATAGCTCAGAAATACCTGCACCTAAACATACTGACAAACTAGAAGACACTTCTGAGGACTGTGAAAGGTCAGACTTATGACGAGGACTTTCACAGTATCTGCCTTTCTAAATATTCTGCAGAACTCTTAGGTTCTACAGGAAAATAGTTTATTAGCTCTTTGTTCTCTCTCTCCTCTCCCTATCTCTCCCTCCCCCCCCCCTCTCTCTCTCTCATGGTTCAGAAGGCGAGAAACAGATTCCATTCCACACATTAATATACTGTATGACGTGAAAGAGTGGAGGTTAAGTCGTCAAAGAAGCCTGAAAACAATGCTTCTTCGTAAAGCAGCAAGTATGCTTTTGTGCTATTTGGGCTTTCTGTGTACCTAAAAGAATGTTAGGAGAATTTAGCTTTGATGCTTACCAAATTGAAATATCAAGATATTAGATGGACGATATGCGGCGATCTGAAAGTGCTAACCATGCGTCTTGGGTATCAAGCAGGATACACCAAGTACCTTTGCTTCCTGTAAATGGAACCTTAGAATATGGGCAATAACTTGATCAAAAAGGAGTGGCCGCCTTGGAAATTATTAAAACCTGGAAACAAAAATGTAGTGAAGGAAGGTTTTGTTGATCCCCGTAAAGTCCTCTTGCCCCCATTTCACATCAAGCTTGGCTTGATGAAACACTTTGTTAAGGGTCTATCAAAAGACGGAGAGTGCTTTAAATACCTTAGCCACAAATTTCCAGATCTGTAGGAAGCAACGGAAGGTGTTTTCGTAGGTTCAGATATTTGGAAACGTTTCTAAAATGAAGTGTTTCTAAGTAATGAGTGCAAAAAGAGGCTAAGAGAGCTCTTAAGGAAGCTGTCAAAACATTCCTCAGGAAATTTAAAGGCCGAAATATATACATATCATAAAAACACGTTCACGAATTTCAAAGGCTTAGGTTTTTCGATCAGTTTGAAAACTTATTTCTAAAATTTGAATTTTAAACGACTTTCCAACCTTGATGCTGTTAGAGCTTTCAGGGGAAAAGAAAAAAACAGTTTAACACTAGAAGCGCCGATGGGGTCATTTTGACACTTTTCAAAATTAATTTGTCTGGATCTTTTGATTCAAGGGCCTTAAAGGGGTGGGAATTTTTGACTTTTATTTTTTATATGTTATACACATGTACAAGGCATCTAAGCGATCTTTGGCATACCAATCCTAATTTTTTATAGCTTCTACCTATTAGCGCCGTGGGGGTCATTTTGACCTTTACATTTTAGAAAGCGAAAAATCATGATAAATTGATTATTTATTTGTTTAAATTGACAAATAAATATATCTAAAGAAACATCGAGAGATTTTCCGTAGTCAGAACTCAGACTTGTCCAGAGGGGGCGAATAACGGCAGTCGGATTGCCTCGGCGATCCCCAAATCGAAATATATGTGTAATGCATTTCCCTACTTGGGAAAAAATGAAAATCGCCCTGCAGATGAAAGCCTCCCTGAATATGTGGTATGCGTCTTATGGAACCATTTCTAAACAAAGGCAGACAATTTTTTCACATCTGTAAAATTAGCTGAGCGCCTAAAATAAGCTAAAACTCCCATCGTAGGCACAGTAAATAGGATTCTAAAGGAGATTCCAGTTGAGGGAAAATCCCGCAAAACATCTCTTCACGATACAAAACTTATTATGCAGCATGAAGGCTCGACATTGACTACATACCAGGGAAAGAAACAGAAAAACGTTCTGGTCCTGAGTATCATGCACTCTAACATAGAAATTGATTCAACTGAGAAAAAGCTACCGGAAAACGTTAGCTGTTATAATAAAACCAAATATCGAGTCGACATTATTGACCAAATGGCTAGGTAGTACACCAGCAGAGCTGGTTCGCGTCGTTGGCCCGTTCAGATTTTTTACAATACACTTGACTTAGCTCTAATAGATGGGTCTTATACAAAAAAAAAGGGCAGGGGAAAGTATAAGCAGGCACCAATTTTTGAGGAGACTTGCTGAAGAGCTTCGAGCAACGTATCTTAATAACAAATATACCCCTGAGGTTGCTCATGAAACTGAAGAAGTTCCATAAAAAATCAGACATAAATTTCAGGTTGGAAAACACTGCAAAGGAAACAAGTCAATAACTAAATGTCAAAAATGTCTTAAGATTACGTGCAGAAAATATTCTGCGAAAATAGTTAAAACTATGACTTGTGCCAATTGCCACAAATAGACCTTAAGCCACTAAGTATTAAACTGTTTTTCTTTCAATAAATAGACAAAAAAGAAGGCAGTCTTTAAAAAAAGTGATGGGGTCAAAATGACCCCCTGCAGCGCTAATAGGTATGAAGGTAAGCCCGGCGCTTCTAGTGTTAAGGACCTTTGAATGCCAGGATAATTTAGTAGATCATTTTCAACAGTATGATAAGTAATAAATCTGTAAGTAAAACATTTAATGAATATTTTGAATTTTGTGAAAGATCCATACTGGACTAAGAAAAATGTAGGGCATATTTGAAATCAGCGAACCAAACAATATAAAAATCATTATAATGCAAACACTTTTTTGCATGACTCAAATTTTGCAGGCCTGTGTAGTCGATTAAATGGTGAATTGCATGCCATATCGTTTACTGATTCTATACGACTTTATGTAATATCACGGATATACCGTGCCTTCAAATACTTTCCTCATTAGAGCAGGCGGTTTTTTATTTTTTTGCAAGCAATCAATGTTGGTGTACATGCTAAGGTTTTGAAAACTTCAAATTCTGACAGTTGTCATACTTAAATTCAAATTATAGACGTCAATTATTATTTACATAACACAACCAAATTATCAAATTATTAAAATTATGCACTCCCACCAACAAAAAAAAAAAAAAAGAAACTATGACCGTCTCTAATGAGAAAAATATTGAAGACACAGTAGTAACATTGTTGTGAACGTGTATCTCGCAAGATATTTAAATGTCTAACCTAAGTTAATTTAAATTAATCCAGCTTTTTCATTTGTTAAATTTTCTGTTTTATTCAAAAAACTCATAAACTCTTTTAATACATTATTTCTGCCGCAGATAAATTAATACCAAAAAACCAAAATTCATGAATTTCTAAATTTTTTAACAATTATATATTTTTATTTTAGAGCAGTGGTTCTTTACGTAATTGTGAAAGTATCAATTATATTGCTATGTATTTTCACTGGATTAATCATGTTCGCTAGATACTTCAATTGCGATCCGTTATCATTGGGAATTGTGCAACGTACTGATCAACTACTTCCTTATTATATTATGGATGTGGCAAAGTCAATTCCTGGGTTACCGGGTCTTTTTATTGCTGGAATTTTCAGTGCTGCACTCAGGTATAATTTATATATATCGTATATTAATTATTTAGGAGTAGATATTTACTATTTTGGTAAGGTATCTATTCATACTTTCTCTGATTTTTTCAATACAACAGAACTAAGTTTAAAATACTATTAAATCTTCTTAATTTAACTGACATTTTAAACGTGTTGAAAGCTCGTTCTGCCTTCTAATTTTTACATTTACATCTCCATCGTTTTTTAAACTCATGCTTCTAAAACAGCAAAATACCTGTACTTGCTGTATTTTGTCTAATTCATGTGCTTATTTTTACCTATTTCTGAATTTCTGATGGTCAAAAAGATGAAAGAATCAACTTATTCACACCTTTTACTAATTTTATATGTTATAATAAAGTATTGTGATGATGAAAATTTTCGACTTGAAATTTTTGCAGATATCAACATTCTAAAGTCCCTTGATAACGGAAAGGTGGTTTCTGCAAACGTGTTTATCAATGTGTGACCACGATAGTGACCAAACGGTTAAAGCTATTAATACCAAACCTTATATTTACGAGTATAATCCGAGATCTGATTATTTCAATGAAAAAATTAATCTTTTGTTGAAGTGGTTTTTACTGTTATCAAAGGTATAGGAAATTTTATAAATTATATTTTCCACAGATTTCCAAAATATAAACACCATTTTTTAATTTTATTAAATGCACTGGTGTAATATTTCTTTGTCGTTTTGTCGTTGATATGTGTGAAAAACTTGATTAGTATAACGCCCCTTATGAACAGGTTATTACATCATATCAAGTTATGTTATTTTATTAGTAGTAGATACAGTCTTCATGCTTCATGAATTTCATTATTCATTTTGCAAAACTTCTAAACAAACCTTAATCTGATAACGACTAGAAACACTCCACTATTTCAAATTTGTAGTTCCAATTTACCTTAGGTATATCGCCTAAGGGCCGGTATTTCAGTCTCGGTGTAAAGTAGAGTATAACTAACATCCGGATAAAATTATACTGATGTATAATCTGACCGATAAACATTTTCGGTATTTCAAATAGTAGCGAGTATAAATATATCCTAAAGATAGAGTTATCCCCTAAAATAACGTATTTCACACATATGTTGGCAACACTTATTTGTTTCCAATACACTGGCGTGCAAAAGACAAGAACGGAAAAAGTGTGCGTATCCTTGTATCACTGTAACTAGTATACACAGATAACCTATTTCTTTGTGTTCCTAGCTTATTTTGTAAATATAAACTTCAAAACATTATGAATACCCAGAAAAGAAAACGGGCAGTAAATTTTACAAAACAAGGGTCGTACGTATGTTCGCACACAGTATTATTAGTACGGTGTAATAGCGAATTTTTAATCTTTGGTACTAACAAACAAATTAACACTTATAGGGCTCGTATTTATATAACTAATCTGTTATTATAAGCTACTTTTATTAGCATTCATTCTACGTTCTCTCCAGCATTAATCGATATTTTAGAATATTTATTAAACTCAACTACCTACAAGATGTAATGAATTGATTAATTACATATCGCATTAGAATTATATAGGTACGGCAAAATGTATTTTAATGTTTTCTTTATGCTACTGAAAATGTCATTTCATAACTTTATGCAAATGAGTCAGAGATCGCAAATTTTGGGATCTACAGATATAGATGCTCTATACAGCCAAATATATTCTGTCATACTATACAGTACTGCTTCCCTACCTAGACCTTCTATGTTCACTCAACGACTGGAACGTTCTTTCAGTTACTATTTACGTTGGGTTTATTACATGTTGGTTGTATATTTAACTATTCTGTAT
This sequence comes from Amphimallon solstitiale, assembly GCA_963170755.1. NCBI lineage: Eukaryota > Metazoa > Arthropoda > Insecta > Coleoptera > Scarabaeidae > Amphimallon > Amphimallon solstitiale. The sequence goes on from OY720675.1 coordinate 95,475,807, forward strand.
TGACATTTTTCAATTTTTTAAATAGTTGCTTGGCCACATCAGTACACTTTTGTGATTGACAAAGAGTTATGCCTTTCTCTCGGTCCCTCTAGCACTGCTAATTCTATACAGCACGTGTCAATTTTCATTAGCCATAGGCGATTAATCCATACAGTATGTGGCAACATAGTATACCCCTTCTTTCCTTTCCAATGCAGCGCGACCGATGCATGCTCCGTGGTTAGCAGTAACTCTTCGACCAGCGGGTTGGATGTTTGTAATGCGTTCAGAAATATTTACGTATTTACGAGTTACAAGGATTTGTTTTTCTTTTTCCTTTTAGTAAATGCAGAGAATTCTTAAGCTGCGTTCACGCTGCATGACACAAACAAAAGCGTAATTCTAATAAAATTAAAAATAAGGTAAATAAAAAAGGATTCTGAAAATAATAATAAACAACTAGATCGCGCCGGCCATTTGATGATGACGGATTTTATTGCAGACTATATCTCGGAACGTGTTCGCAGCTGAACATTTAATGTAGAAGTGGCAAGATCGGGGAAAGTCGCTGTGATGTCGATTGTTGCCGGGAGACAGACGTTGCCACGTATTATTTGTATACGTATAAATCGCATGTAAACATTGAATCCCTATAGCTAATGAAAATAGACACATACGGTATAGTGCTTCTTCCGCATTTAATATTAGTTCCCTAGGCATCGAATTGCCGTCGTATTGAACTTTCCATATCATTTACTATGTGACTGCCGGCGCGTGTTCATGTGTTATAAGTTGAGATAGATTTCTTTCGGTGCTTTGAAACTTAAATCTGAGGTCGTCGTATTAAATTTGCTCCATGTTCCATGTTTCATTTTATTTCATCAATACAAAAACTTTTCTTAGGAAAGTTATATTGGTATTTGGATATTGCTTTATTGTCTTCCAGTTTTCTCTCCAGTCCTTTGCTCAGTGTACTTCTGTCTGTTTCGTACCACGTACAATGTGTTACTGTTATCGTATCTATGCTGTTGTAGTGACGGTAAATTGATGAATTAAAAGCATTGCGTCCTAATAAGAGTAAAAAAGGTCAATTTCTTGCGGCTTTTGCAGTTACTGCAAACATTCGCCTTACGCATACAGGTGAGTTACAATATCAGAAAAGATACAAAAAAAGTCTACAATGTGGAAAGTTTATTATAGAATCAGTGACACTATAAGTATATCAGCCTAAAATAAGAAAACTAACGTTTGTTTCAGTACACTGTCAGCATTAATGAACTGTTTATCTGGAACCATTTACAACGATTTTTTATCTCCATTTATGCCGAAAGATATATCACAGAAGAAAGTGAGTGTTATACTAAAATGCCTCGTAGTGTTCACAGGCGTAATAAGCACCAGCCTAGTATTTGTTGTTGAAAAATTAGGGGGTTTGTTAGGACTGACATTCAGCTTAGGTGGAATTACCTCTGGTCCGTTAGCAGGTCTCTTTACCGCTGGTATATTAATACCGGTAGTCAATAGCACGGTAAGTTAATATTAGTTATACAACTGCAGTATAGCTTTACTTAAAAGCTGTTTATCATGTTCAGTAATTTTAAAAATAACGAAATGAAAAAATAAGTTGATACTATATAAAATAAGGTATAATCAACACACACTTAAAGACTGAAATTTTTTAGTCGGTAAATATTTTCTTTTCTGTAACGTACGTACTTATTGCTTCTAAGGTGATTTTTACAAATTTTTATTAGGTAAAACAAAAACAAAAATGCTTTGTCAAACACGAGGTCAAACATTACTTCTGCCTGGTGAATATTTTATAATATTTGTACTTATTAATGGATTATTAATGTATTGTTTAGCTTAGGGGAATAATAAAGCCCTCGTAATATCTGCGTATGTGGAACATTGCTATTTTCATTAAAGAGAGAGAAGTTTTCATGTAAACTTCATAATGTTATTATTATTAGAACCAGAGGTTGGCTTTCAATTTTTTCACCGTTTCAAACCTTTTTCAATAATGTTTCTGTCAAATCTGATTAAAATTAGTTATAAAGGACGTTTTACCACAGAATTTGCGTATATGGAAAACGGTAAAACTTATACAACTACTTTTTAGTGCGGCAGATACAGAGCCAATACTACACATCTTAAAAATATCCTCAACTGTGCAGACTGTTCGCAAAGAGAAGAACATATTAAATGTTCTTTTTTAATATGACCTTAATTTAATAAGACGTTTCAATTTTCGACAATCAAATTTGTGCAATTTTATGCAACGTATACCTAAAATCTAGCGTTCTTAATATATAGTTAACTTTCTTATTTTTAATGTAACAGCCTGTTTATGGGTATTATATCGCATATAAATAAAATTGACTGTATTAGGTGTAACATCGAGTAATTAGAATTTTAGTTTTGTTACAATAATTAGATAATTAGCTTTAAAGTCAAATAGCTTTTGACACAAAATGTGAATAAAGCTGTAATTTAATAACTTTCATGCAATACCAGTTCAAAGTTCTGTAAATCGCCGTTCCTCCATATTCTCGCTATTTGATAGGAAGGATCAGTATTATATTTCTTATTATTCAGTAATTATGGATTTACACCCACTTCACATGGTGGTCAAATAAGCGAAAGCACATAAGAGTGTGATAGAAATTTTTGTAGTAGACGGTATATTTACACTGCATACCTTCAAAAATATATATAATAAAATTATTATAAAATATTTATTTCCAGGGAGCTTTATGGGGTGGAATAATATCTCTAATAACGATGTGTTGGATAGTATTCGGGCGACAGTGGTATGAAAATCAAGGAATCCTGCGTTATCCAACCTTACCTCTGTATACAGACGGTTGCTACAACCTGACCAACTCTTCAATACGAAGTTTCGCAACTGAACTGTAAGCAAGAATGCATGACGTACATATAATAGAAGTAGTATATATAATCCAGATTTATTTTAGGAATCTTGATATCAAAGATGTATTTATTCTGTACAGAATTTCATTTTATTGGTATTCTACCATAGGAGTGTTAGTGACAATAATAGTTAGTGTAGCTGTTAGTCTCTGCACGAAACATAGGAATAAGCCTCTTAAAAAGGAATATTTTAGTCCTATAGTACATTCCTTACTGTCGAAAAACACAATGGATGACACTAAATACTATACAATCGATCAAGCCTTAGAAATGGTTAAGAAGGAAGTGAAGTAATTTCTCGCATTTTACATCTTATATTATTTAATTCGTAATTCTATAAAAGCAATACTTACTGTAATTCAAGAAAATAAAATATAAAATAGGATACAGGTTACATGATTTATTTAAGGATGTTCCTAAGAAAAAAAAATTAGGTGTGGCCACCACACGACTTTCTTATACGTATGAGCGTTTCAAACTATACAATTTTAAGAATTTTTTTATACAAAACTTAATAAATCGCTATAGAATGCATACTTTGCAAGATATTCGAAGAAAAGTGCTCCTCGCTAAGAATAAAAGTGCTACTTCCGGTCCGAATTTTGAAATTTCATGTATACAAAAAATATTGCAAATTCAACTCTAAATACTTTTGTACTCTTAATAAATATATATAGAATGTATAATTAACGACATATTTGCAAAAAATCGTTATTCGGTAAGAGTAAAAGTGATACTTCCGGTTCGAATTTTGAAATTTTTTTAATACAAAAGATATTGGAAATTAAGTTCTAAATACTTTTATATTCGTAGCGTACCTGTCTAAAAAACATGACTTGCAAAATATTGGCAAAAAACTGATTTTCGAAAAGAATAAAAGACCTACTTCCGGTAGTAATTTCGAAAAGCTTTTTAAATAAAATAGTTCTCAATTTTAATTTTAAGTATATATGAATTCTTTATAAATTTGTTTAAACTTTAAACTAATCAGATCTCAAGAGGCAGATTATACACGTAAATACAAAATTTGGAATTGATATCTACAGCGGTTTGACCGCTATCGTGGTCACACACACACACACACACAGAGAGAGAGAGAGAGAGAGAGAGAGAGAGAGAGAGAGAGAGAGAGAGAGAGAGAGAGAGAGAGAGAGAGAGAGAGAGAGAGAGGGGGGGGAGAGGGGGGGCAGAGAGAGGGAGAGAGAAAGGGAGAGAGAGAGAGGGAGAGAGAGAGAGCGAGAGAGAGACATTTTTTAAAAACCATTTTTTGGTATCAGGGGACTTCAAAACGTGGACATCTGCAAAAATCTCGAGGTCGAAAATTTTCATCATCACAATACTTCCTTATACTACGTATAAGAAAGTAAAATGCATAAGCTCATTTCTTTTACTTTCTTCTACGTAGTACAAGGAAGTAAAACTAGTTTTTAAAAATGTCTCTCTCTCTCTCTGTGTGTGTGTGTGACCACGATAGCGGTCAAACCGCTACAGGTATCAATTCCAAATTTTATATTTGCGAATATAATCTCCCTCTTGAGATCTGATTAGATTTTCAGTAAAATCCACAGACCGGAAGTAGTAGTTTACTTCAATAAAAGTATTGAATTTTTCGTCAACTACTAAGTTTATACAAATTTATAAAGAATTTATATGTACTCAAAATTAAATTTTAGAAGAATTTGATTAAAAAAGTTTTTCGAAATTCCTACCGAAAGTAGGTCTTTTACTCTTATCGAAAATGAGTTTTTTGCGAATACTTCGCAAACCATGCTTTTTAGACAGCTACGTTACGAGTATAAAAGTATTTAGAACTTAATTTTCAATACCTTTTGTATAAAAAAAAATCAAAATTCGGACCGAAAGGAACACCTTTACTATAGTCTATTTTTTAATTCGGAGGAGTAAAATAAAAAAGCGCGTTTACACAATGGAATTTTGGAAAATTCCTTTTTGGCGGCAGTTTTAAAACTAGCGACGATTTTATATAAATTGTAGTCAACTAATTAAGTAAAAATTTATTTAAAAAATTAGATAATTTTAATTTGAAATAAAAAGGAATCATCATCGTAAGTGAAATGCTTAAATCAAAAGTTTTAAAGGTGATTTGTATATTTTCAAATTTAAAAAGAAAACACAGATGGTTCTTATTCTTATATGATTATTTACAAGCGAGCAAAAATTTAGACAAATATTAATTATAGCATATACATATAAAACATATAATTATTCACAATTTTTTATTATTACATACAAGTGAACAACAATTTAGACAAATGTTAATTATAGCATATACATATGAAACAGTAACAATTTATAATTATTCACTATCACTTTCCATTTCACTTGAACTATCTTCACCCACTGATATAATAAATGGCTCGATTATATCATCGACCAACCCATCTAACTCACACATTCTTCTTTCTTCATTAATCACATGCCCTACACATTTCTCCCAATTGTCCGTAGTGATATTCTGGATTGCTTTTAGTGAAAGTATCCTCACATCAGCTAATTTAAATGTAGTAGTCTTAGTTGCCACCTCATTTTTTATTTGAGCCTACACCAACTCGATTGGGTTTAGTTCACAGTGATAGGGTGGTAACCTCAAAACAGTTTTGTTACAACTTTTGGCCATCTCATCTGTCACATGTATATTATATTGCTCCTTATTGAGACGAATTAGGTGAAGAAGTTCAGATCGAACCATCTCTTCATTGTATTCAATATTTTTTGAATTCAACCAAGCCTGCATATCGAGTTTGCTAGAATTTGTTGTGGGGATTTTTTCAATTTTACGACTATGATATGTAGCATTATCCATAACAATAACAGCATTGTCTGGCAGCACTGTTAATATTTTATGAAACCATCTTTCAAACACCTCTGCATTCATTTCTTCATGATAATCGGTCTTTTTTCCTTCGAAAATCAATAAACCATTCTCCACAAATCCAGCCTCAGATCCTATATGCAAAATAATGAGTCGTCTTCCTTTCCCTGCAAGATTACGTAAGCCTGTAGTCAGTCCTTCATTAAATGCCTGTCGTCGACTTCTTATATTGCCATCTACTCAAACTCTTTGTTTGGCATGACCTTCGTTTAGCCATGTTTCATCTAAATAATAAATTGGCCGATTTTGACGACGATAATCTTTAATTGTCATCAAATATCTTCTTCTCCATCTAATTATATCATCACGTTCTATCAAAACACTCTTTCGATTTCTCTTCATATACCTACAATAATATATCATATTTATTCTAACATATCAAAGCATGTAAAATATAAATTTTAGTACTTATATACTCATTTTTTTGCATATTAATTAGAATATTGGCGCTGACCTAAAGTTTGTCATTTTCATCAATTTGTATAATGTTGAACGGCTCATCTGTGGCAAATCATCACGCTGTTTGATTTCATTCAGCACTTTATCAAGTGTAGGAAGCTCATTTTTATAAAAAAAATTGTGAATTATGTGCCTTATAGAATTCTTGACGGTTTCACTATAATCAGTAATTAAAGAGTGTCTTCCAGAACTTTGCTTGGGTGGGATAACTTGTCCTTTCAGCTTATATTCTTTTATGGTACGATAGACAGTAGACTGTGCCACTCCTAAAAACAAGATAACATAATAATATATACCTAATGATGGTAATATATTATAACACTAACCTATCATATTCGATATTCTTGCGACAATAGCAGTAATCCCCATTCTGGGGTTATCAGCACGTAATTTTTTGAATATATTTACTATATTCAGCTTCTCAACAACAGATAGATGTCCTAAGATCACAAATTTTCGCATTCTCAACGGGGAAATTTGCGATCCAGAAGTGCTTGCTACTTCCTCCATATCCGAGAAAAACGCTATGAAAATGATTTACACGGAGAGTATATCAATCGATTCAGTTCTTAAAAGAACTATTTTACTATTATAACGCAAATTGAATGTAAAAAATTGAACAGAAACGCACTGACAAAATTAACGATGTATACAATAACAGCTGTTGTAACAGTATGGCGGCCGTAAACATGTAAAATTTCCATATTGTAATTCTTCCCGAAAACTGACAAATAGCAAGCCTCCTTTTTAGCGCTTCAATTTAAAAACACTCCTCCTAATTAAAAAATAGACTATAGTATCGAATAGCCATTTTTTGCAAATATGTCGTAAATTATGCACTCTATATATATTTGTCAAGAGTACAAAAGTATTTAGAACACTAGATTTGCATATTTTTATATAAATGAAATTTCAAAATTCAGAACGGCGGAAACACTTTTACTCTTAGCGAGTATACTTTCTTTCGAATATCTCGCAAAGTATGCATTCTATAGAGATTTATTAAGAGAGTAGAGGTGTTTAGAATAGGATTTTGAATAATTTTTCTATAAAAAAATTCATAAAAGTGTGTAATTTTAAACGCTCATACGTATAAGAAATTCGTTTGGTGACCACACCTCATTTTTTAACATTACTAGAGCGTAAAGTCCTAGGTTATATTAAAATTTGAAAGGGCCCTAATATCCTACACACTAACAAGTTACAAGGTACAAATAAAAACATATAAAATAAACTAATAAGAACTTACAAGCTACGAACGTGGCTAAATTAAACATGTATAACAATTTAAAAATCGTCAGTTGAGTAAAAACATTTAGCCGATTGAAATTGATCTTCCTTATGTAAGCCACGCTTTGCGAAAGTCAACGCAGTTGGTACCCTTTTATAAATGTTGTTGTCATTGTCAATGTTTGATCCGGAAGAGTCAGCCGCCCTCGCTAACACCGACCTCACACAACCTGATTTCATAATTGTGAACAAGTAGAACCTGCCTTCAAGTCACAATTTACAGTTTATTAATTGAATAAATACAATTAGTAAAAAAATGAATGTCACGCCCCTCTTAATTTACTTTGTTTGTATAGTAAAAATATGACATTCATTTTTTTACTATACAAACAAAGTAAATTAAGAGGGGAGTTTACCTATCGAAAATTAAGGCATCGCCGTTTCGCGTTTTTTAAACTCATTTTGTAATTTTAGAATCTCAAATTTGAGTTAGTGATGCAAAAGGCATCAATTTATAATGTCAAGGTTCGTTTTTGTACTAATTTATTTTCTTAAAAAAGTTATGTGTCTTAGAAATAACCACAAACATGCATGAATTTGATTAATGTCTACTAGCTAAGGCATGTACACAAAAGAAAAAAAAACGACCTCTACTCGCTAGCTGCACATTTGATGTACGATATAAAGGAAAAATCAAATTTATGTACTTATTTTTAAAGATAAAAAACATTAAACAGTAAACCTTGTCACACACATTTCACACAAGATTTTACGCGTCGTCTATCCCCACTTTACGGCATCTCTACCGGTCCCAGCGAAGACGAAAATCTATCGGAATCGGTCGATTGCAGACTTAAATGCGAGTGACAGTTTAATTACAAACTGTCACTGGCATTTAAATGTCATATATACCTATAATATTCGAATGTATAATAATATAATAGTTATGGGCAAGCGAAAATTGGCTTATTATAAAACATCAACAACATCAACAGTAAGTACTCATTCTTTATACATATGTTTCCTATCTATAGTATTCCATGAATATTCTATGCATACAACCGAAGCGCTGTGAAGGAAACCGAATATCGTGTAGCTTCATTTACTCACATCCCCTTGCGTCTACCCGTCCCGCGAGTAATTTAAGTTGCATAAGTTTCTATTTGTTGGTAAACGCCCGTCTTAAAGTACATTTTCTCTACATGACGTCAAGTCATTAAGCACAATCTCCCAACTGCTGACTACCTCATCTTGCGGAGCACTTGATTACAACATTCTCATCATCAGTCTAAAGAGTAACACTAGCAGGAAGGTTATAATTTAAAACTAAGAAAATTGATTACAAAACTGAGCCCAGTGCATCGCAGTTTTTCTCACTGAGTACGATTTAAACAAATTTAATACTGTAATAGCTTTTTTATTAATAAATAAACATTACCATTTATGTATGACGTAACGTGTAAATTTTCGAGTTTTGGTTTCCTGGGTATTTATTGATTTTATTAAAGTATTTTTGAGGAGTCAAATTTGTTTTATAATAAGGCGGTTCTTTATTATTTACATTTTATTGGCTATTTTATTCGCACTGGTCCTGTTTCTTTCTTGCGCCTTGAGTGTTTGGTTGCCTACCTAATGTTGATACATTCAACCTTTCTGGAGAACAGTTACGAGGAAGCATTCTAACCATTTGAGATTATGTCTAGTTGCAGTTGTGTATTTATTGCATTAATTTTCTTGTAATATGTGATTTAACTCATTAATTTTGTAGTAATATTTGTTTAAATTATAGCTCAATTATTTTTATAATAAATACTTTTGGAGAACTGGTTCCCTTAGAAGTACATCCGTTGTAACAAGTTTGTGTGCATTACGTAAACTTTTAGTTTATGTAAATACATATACATAATTAAATTGTTTAAGTTAAATTTCTTGCAATAAACAAGAAGTGGCAAGGTCAATATTTTTTACATTTCTTTTATTGGAAAACATCAAGAGTCATCAACCCACGACCATCTGATCAAGATACACTTATAATCACATTGTTTCATTAATTATTGTTCTTTTGATCGGTTCCTTGTAATAGCTGAGCAACGTTATTGAATTTTGATGTTAATTTGGATTTTGAAAAAAAAAAGACGCTAGCAATGCTTATGGTTCTTTCGGAGTTATCGTCTAAAGTACATTTGGCACAGATACTTAAAACGTAATATTTGTAGGGTATAATTATAATTCTCAGTTAACAGAAATTGCACAAAAGCAGGTGATAAATATAATTGTAAATATGAATTAAGAGTAGATGTTTGTCTTTCTAAGGAGGGTATTACTTCTACACGCCACATAGCCTATTAAATGAATACAATTGTGCGACTTAAAAATGCAGAAGAAAATAAAGGCGACCGTGTTAACTTAAACAAATAGACCATAAGTAATCTAGTGGTTTATACAAGCTGAATAACATAAGTAAAATATAATGCGCACCACACGACGAAAATCTAGATATAAGTCAATAAAAAGTACAAAAATAATAACCTCGGTTTTTTCAATTTCGTTGTGGCCATACCTAAAAATCTTGTCTTTTTCTTTTTATAGTAGAATTTCCATTTGCTACTTATTTAATTTGACTCTGGAGCGGTATGTTTCTTGAGTGTCTCTGTAAAACCAATGTGATATATGAAATACATATAACAGTTTAACTTCTCTAACACAAAAATACAATTACTATTAGCTGGCACAAAATAAAACATAAGGAGAAATTGCACTTCAGTGCTTCTAATTTTCTCTGATTAAATTTGTATTCTGGGTTATGTGTACACAAGTGCTTAAATGGCTAGAAAAGATTAAACTTTGACTTCAGTGCGCATCCACTAAACATGATCCGACTGTTTCTACTAATATTCAAGAAAAAATCTGGATGGTGCGTATTTTGAATTTTTAAAGAGTATTTATTCAATATAAATATGGACATCACTAATATACACGCATGCCTTGTGCACTAAGTTCTTGTAACGGTACGGCACAACTTATTATTTTTATAAATTTCAAATATGTATATGAATTGTAATTTTAAAGTTATGTGTTAAAAACCAAAAGATAAACTATTTTTCCTATATGTTTATCTATGGATAAAATAAGCACTAGATTGATAAGCAGGTATTTGTAAAAATTATGGCACCGAATGTTTGTGTTAATTATAAGATTAGTGACGTTGTGTTTAGGTTATCGCGATTCAAACGTGACTTTAAGGTATGAAAACTACAACTAGGATGCATGTGCGTTCTAGAAAAAAGGGGAACCCTGAGACATGAACGAGAAAAAGTGAACAACGAGATTCCGATTAATAAAGGAGTCGACGGAGGTCCTTCGAAGAGATCGGTCACCGATGTAGATATCTCGGTTTTACCGCAAAGTAATAAGGTCCACTAATTAAAAATCATTAAAGAAGCTGCATATATCTCTTCTATCGTCGAGGGAGGACTCTTACAGAGCACGTCAGCAATAGGAAGATCCCCTTCATTTGAAGAAAGAAGAAAAACCTATGAAAGGTACTTAGAAACAGTTATTACTTTATGTGAGTGTTAAATAAACTTAAGTGATAAAATTCGTCTGAATGTAGAGACGAAATAAATTAATATATTAATCTGAGAAAGATAATATATTTAATAAATTGTTTTATATATAATAATATTTCGATACTTGTAAATTGTTTGCCAGTGTTACTTTGAAATAATATTTGCATTGTGAATATGTATCGATCTTGGCGTAGTTTGTTTTCTTATTGCTTACGTTGTTAGTATTACAAATACTGTACGGCGGTAGAGAGCAAACACTCTACTACTGAGTGCAAATAGAAAACCCTTTTTTTTTTTTAAATATATGTGTCCTATGGAAATAGAATTTATGCGCGAATAGAAAGATGTAGTCTGAGTCCCCAGCCAGGAAGACGAAATTATTTGTGGGATATATTTTTCGAAATAAAGAAAAAAACTGAGGTATCGTACAAAATAAGTGATTACATTTAACATACTTTACAAACGGTTTTACGAAGATTAAATACTTGGTACTTAATATTTAAAATTTAATACTCAAACTATCGGGTGACTAGGGAAATTACATCACGTCAAATTTCATCACATTCTATCTTACACTACAGTTTGAAATAGAAAAAGAACAAAACAAATCCATAAATTTTCTTGATCCCACAATTATACACGCACAAAATAGTTACTCAACAAAGTTATACCAAAAACCCACTGCGTCGAACAGATATCTCAATTACAAATCCAACGAATCATATTTCCTTAAAATGCATGTCGCAAAAAAATTAATATAACCTTAACAACTTCAATTTATAGGCCAGAGATATTCCTAAAGATAAAACATCATTAAAAAAACTGTATAAACAAAATCATTAAAAAAACATTCTCGCATTTACTATACCAGAACATAACTACAAAATGACAATTAGTTATATATATATATATATATACAGTTTCCTTTCGTGGTTTAGCGGCTGTAAAATGAACTCAAAAAAACACAATTAGAATTAAAACGTTTCGATAATATAAATATTATCTTTGTCAATTATTTAACACAAACTAACTAAATCAAACATTAAAACACCAATAACTATTAATAAAACTGTAACATATACTTGACAAATATTTTTTTGACAAATATATTGGCGGCAAATATATGGTACAGAATAAACAATATTGGTGTATCCTAGACGACCCAGAATACGTAAATGAAGCAGACACAATACAATATATTAAATTATTGAATGGTATGCTATTGCTAAATTATTAATTTCTGTTCGGTCATTTACTGCATTATCATGTTTCTTAATTTGTATGAGTTCTAGAAAGTTTCTAATTTTGTTGTTATGTTCTTTACATAAAATTGTTGTTTCATCAAATTTAAACTTATGTTTTGTAATGTTCATATGTTTTTTTAAAGCCGTAATGTTTTTTGCATATTTGTGTCCATTTAGTCTTTCCGATAAATATTGTAGGGTTTGACCTATATATACACCATTACAATCTCCACATGGAATTTTGTATACTACATGTGTTTGTTTAAAGAAAGGATCTTTATCTTTAATATTACTAAACAGAAATCTTAAATTATTATGATTTTTATGTGCAATTTTGATATTAAATGGGCGTAATACTTTACTAATTTTTTCTGATAAATTTTTTACATAAGGAATTGCTACATATTTTTGTATATCTGTTGATTTTGAATGACTATTATGTTTATTATTATTATAGAATTTATTTATTCTATCTCTAATAATGGAATTTATAAAGTTCAAAGGATAATTGTTATTCATTAATATGTCTTTCAATTGTTGTAAGATTTTTGGTCTATATTTAGAACTTGTTAGCTTGAGTATTCTGTCTATTTGTGAAATAACAACGCTTTTTTTGATTGACATGGATTGGTAAGACTCATAATTTAAATATCTACCTGAAGAAGTTGGTTTTTGATATAATTTTGTTAAAATTTGATTATTTTCACGAATTAATGTTAAATCTAAGAAGTGTATTTCATTGTTTGTTTCTTTTTCTAATGTAAATTGAAGTTTTGGATGATATGTGTTAAATTGTTCTAAAATATATTCAGCTTTGTTTGCTGGTAAACATAAAATACAGTCATCTACATAACGCTTATAAAAAATTGGTATGAAATCAATTTTGGAAAGAATATCTTTTTCTAAATCTTCTAATACTAACTGTGCAATGGAACTTGAAATTGGAGATCCCATAGCACAACCAAAAATTTGTTTATAGAACACATTATTGTATTGAAAATAAGTAGTGTTTAAAGTAAGTTCTAAGGCTTTAATAAATTCTCCTTGCGGCAAACTAGTAAATTCTTGAAGTTCATTCCAATGTTTCTTAATAGTACTTATTGCAAGTTCAATTGGTATATTAGTATACAATGACACAACATCAAGAGATACTAATATGTCTTTTTCATTTATTGTGATCTTGTTTAAAAAGTTTTTGAAATCAAAAGAATTTTTTATGTAATATTCATTTTTACATATTATATTTGTAATTGAATTTGATAGAAATTTAGCTAAATTATATAATGGACTTTGAATACATGATACAATAGGCCGTAACGGATTATTCATTTTATGTAACTTAGGTAATCCATATATTTTTGGTGGTAAAGAATTATTAATTTTTAATGATTTTGCCATATTTGGTGAAATGTATAAATTAGATTCCCAAGATTTAATGAGATCATTGTTTTCTTTCTGTAACTTTTTTGTTGGATTGCTTGTTAATGATGTGTAAATGTCTTTGTCATTAAGCATATCGTTCATTTTATCATTATATTCTTTTTTATTCATTATTACTGTCTTATTACTTTTATCTGGTTTAATGACAATGAGATGTTTGTTGTTTTGGAGAAATGCTTTACTTTCTTTAATGTTTTTAGTTAGATTTATTTGTTCGGCTGTATCTCTATGCTTAGAATTATTTTTAAAATTTGTAATGGTATTGTTTATTTTGCTTCTAATTGTCATTTTTTCAGTTTCAGGTAAACTATTTATTTTTGTTTCTATATTAGAAATTATATTTTCAACAGGAATTTTGTTGTTTGATTGATAATTAATTGCAAAATTGGGACCTAAGCTTAAAACTTTAGCTACATTATCAGGAATTTTTGTATCTGTTAAATTACAAATCCAATTTTCAGTATGTGTAATATTGTTATTGGTATTATTGGAAATAGTTGATTTATTTTTTAAATTCTCAAGTTTTTTGCGTTGTTTTTGTTTAATTTTACTAAAATAATTTTCATAGGTCGTTACAATTTTATGCTGAACTTTTTTGAAATGTATATCATTTAGTTTCAACCATTACAAATTTTAAAAATAATTCTAAGCATAGAGATACAGCCGAACAAATAAATCTAACTAAAAACATTAAAGAAAGTAAAGCATTTCTCCAAAACAACAAACATCTCATTGTCATTAAACCAGATAAAAGTAATAAGACAGTAATAATGAATAAAAAAGAATATAATGATAAAATGAACGATATGCTTAATGACAAAGACATTTACACATCATTAACAAGCAATCCAACAAAAAAGTTACAGAAAGAAAACAATGATCTCATTAAATCTTGGGAATCTAATTTATACATTTCACCAAATATGGCAAAATCATTAAAAATTAATAATTCTTTACCACCAAAAATATATGGATTACCTAAGTTACATAAAATGAATAATCCGTTACGACCTATTGTATCATGTATTCAAAGTCCATTATATAATTTAGCTAAATTTCTATCAAATTCAATTACAAATATAATATGTAAAAATGAATATTACATAAAAAATTCTTTTGATTTCAAAAACTTTTTAAACAAGATCACAATAAATGAAAAAGACATATTAGTATCTCTTGATGTTGTGTCATTGTATACTAATATACCAATTGAACTTGCAATAAGTACTATTAAGAAACATTGGAATGAACTTCAAGAATTTACTAGTTTGCCGCAAGGAGAATTTATTAAAGCCTTAGAACTTACTTTAAACACTACTTATTTTCAATACAATAATGTGTTCTATAAACAAATTTTTGGTTGTGCTATGGGATCTCCAATTTCAAGTTCCATTGCACAGTTAGTATTAGAAGATTTAGAAAAAGATATTCTTTCCAAAATTGATTTCATACCAATTTTTTATAAGCGTTATGTAGATGACTGTATTTTATGTTTACCAGCAAACAAAGCTGAATATATTTTAGAACAATTTAACACATATCATCCAAAACTTCAATTTACATTAGAAAAAGAAACAAACAATGAAATACACTTCTTAGATTTAACATTAATTCGTGAAAATAATCAAATTTTAACAAAATTATATCAAAAACCAACTTCTTCAGGTAGATATTTAAATTATGAGTCTTACCAATCCATGTCAATCAAAAAAAGCGTTGTTATTTCACAAATAGACAGAATACTCAAGCTAACAAGTTCTAAATATAGACCAAAAATCTTACAACAATTGAAAGACATATTAATGAATAACAATTATCCTTTGAACTTTATAAATTCCATTATTAGAGATAGAATAAATAAATTCTATAATAATAATAAACATAATAGTCATTCAAAATCAACAGATATACAAAAATATGTAGCAATTCCTTATGTAAAAAATTTATCAGAAAAAATTAGTAAAGTATTACGCCCATTTAATATCAAAATTGCACATAAAAATCATAATAATTTAAGATTTCTGTTTAGTAATATTAAAGATAAAGATCCTTTCTTTAAACAAACACATGTAGTATACAAAATTCCATGTGGAGATTGTAATGGTGTATATATAGGTCAAACCCTACAATATTTATCGGAAAGACTAAATGGACACAAATATGCAAAAAACATTACGGCTTTAAAAAAACATATGAACATTACAAAACATAAGTTTAAATTTGATGAAACAACAATTTTATGTAAAGAACATAACAACAAAATTAGAAACTTTCTAGAACTCATACAAATTAAGAAACATGATAATGCAGTAAATGACCGAACAGAAATTAATAATTTAGCAATAGCATACCATTCAATAATTTAATATATTGTATTGTGTCTGCTTCATTTACGTATTCTGGGTCGTCTAGGATACACCAATATTGTTTATTCTGTACCATATATTTGCCGCCAATATATTTGTCAAAAAAATATTTGTCAAGTATATGTTACAGTTTTATTAATAGTTATTGGTGTTTTAATGTTTGATTTAGTTAGTTTGTGTTAAATAATTGACAAAGATAATATTTATATTATCGAAACGTTTTAATTCTAATTGTGTTTTTTTGAGTTCATTTTACAGCCGCTAAACCACGAAAGGAAACTGTTTTATCAAACGGCTACGAAAAGAACGCATTTTTATATATATATATATATATATATATATATATATATATATATATATATATATATAGACGCATAGGCGATACTTTACACATAGCATTTTCCCTATATGTAATGATAAAAAAAAATTGTCAATGCATTAGCGATATAGTCACTGTATAGTAGACAACCAGTTATACACTCGTATTTCGACAAGCAGGAACAGTGAGCTGTCATAAGATTTTTATCAGTCAATTTTCGTTAAACTTTTTATTAAAATTTTAAAATAAAAATTGAGTTTGTAGCAGAAACACTGTACGATACACGTGTTAAAATGTTATTTTATTTTGCTTATTTTAAATTGCTCCAGTTCCTAATCACCCTCGTGTCGCAAATTTTACTCGCAAAATAAAATAGCACTTTTAAAAATTATATCGTAAATAACTAATTTTGTACAATTTTTCTTACAATTTTAAAATTCGAAATATATCACGTCGTCAACATAATAATTGCTACATTAAGGATTTCCCGCCATTTCCCACTGGCCGATACAAATAAAATAATATTCTGGAGATCCGTTTCTCTTACTTCTACCATAAATTATTTGTACGGAAAAATTAAACTTTGCAGCGTACATAAAACATTTTACATTTATTACGAAACTGTTAAAATTTAGCGAAAGTATTTGATTCGGCAATAATACTTGTACTGGTAACACTGGGCGATACAGAGCAAAATAAAGCTTAGAAGAATTAGGTTATGTTTTTAATAAAGAAAATGCAGAATATCACTTGGAACAAAATAATTAGTTTGTTATAACAATTAAACGAACTTAAATGTGAAGTCTAATATCATAACAAGTTCTCGAAATGTCCACCTTGTCTTTCAAGGCAATAAGCAAGGCGATCTTGAAAGCAACGAAGTGTATTTCTAATAAATTCTGGCCTTATTCCATTACATGCAGTACGTATACGCTCTTTTAGTTCATTCAAGTTGCGTATTCGTACATTGTTGTCAATTTTACTTTTCAGGTAACCCCAAAGAAAATAGTCATTTGGAGATAAATCAGCGGATCTTAGAGGCCATAGTATGGGACCAAATCTACCAATCCACCGTCTTTGAAATAAGTTATTTAAAAAATTCCTGATAGCGTTAGTAGAATGTGGCGGGGCCCCATCCATTTGGAACCAGGGTTCATCAACATTCATCATCTCAATTGATGGAATGATATGGTCTCTCAACAAATTCAAATATTTCACTGCAGTGAGGTTACCGTCAATAAAAAATGGGCCAATAAGTCTATCGCTTATTATTCCAATCCAGACATTAACTTTTTGAGGGTACTGTGTTCGGGTCAGGTTTTGAGCGTGAGGATTTCGTACGGGACCAGTACCTAATGGATTAATGGATAGGAAATTTAATAATTTTTCATGGATAAATGTAGGGTACAAACCGAAAGTTCTGAGAGTTGAATTCACCGTTTACGGTAAATGTAGCCTCATCAGTAAAAATTATTTTATTTAAAATTTCTTGGTTTTCATTTAACATGTTAAACATTATTTCACAAAACTCAGTTCGTTTTATCTTATCCTCTTCGAAAAGCTCTTGATGATTTGATATTTTGTATGGCCTATATTTAAATTCTTTCAGAGTTTTGCATACCGAACTGTACGATACTCCAAAATGTTTAGCTACATCTAAAAGAGATCCTACAGACCGTTCCTCTACGTAACACAGGATATTTAATTTCATGTCTTCTGGTCGAACAAGATTGGTTCTATTTCTTTTTTTGTGAGAATTTAGAACACAACCATCTTCTTGAAATTTTTTAAAAAAGTTCAGAATTGTTTTTGCACAAGGTATAGGCCTGCCTGGATAATTGACGGAAAACATGTCTCTAACTTGCCTTAAACTATTATTTTTCTGGTACCACATTACTATTGCCACCTTTTCATTTGTGTTGTATTTATCCATGATTTATAAATAAATTATCTATTTTTTAATAAAATGTATTTAATTTATGACTTATGTTTGAATAAAAATTCAGAAATATTAGACATAAAAAATGTTTTTCCCGTCATGGCAACCTGATTTAAAAAATAAGGTATGCTATACGTAAATTCTTCATTGGTGTATAACTGGTTGTCTACTATACAGTGACTATATCGCTAATGCATTGACAATTTTTTTTTATCATTACACATAGGGAAAATGCTATGTGTAATGATAAAAAAAGAGCCCGGTATAATTTCTGTATGTGCTTTGCTTGCAGATGTGTTTTTGTACTTTTTCTATATTGATAAAAAAAGGAAAAAAAGGATTTCACTAAAATAAATACGAGAGAGTTGTTAAAAATTAGATTCGCACGAAAGCAACAGTTTTGATATGTGTTAAAAGGGATTCGCACGAAAGCAGCAGTTTAGATAAGTTGATATTTTAGTTTTGGAAAGGTTTAAATTTAAATAGAATGTAAAAGTTACAATTGTTTAATAATAGATATAAAAGATAAAATAGTTCTGTAAAGTGTACACTGTGTAATTGTGACAGAAATAATGAACATTGCTAATTGTTTGTGTAACAATTGTGCTTCAGTAAGGTTGACACCGATTGAATAGATATTCGGTAAAATAATAGTTTTTTATGAATACAGATAAAACTATACAGTAATGCGCACACTGCTACGTTAATATACGGAATGGGGAATATGGGTGAGGTATGCCTAGCGTAGCCGCATACTATTAACACCCTGGCTAGCGAGAAAGTGCGGTGAACGTATTCACATACAACGCAAAACATTTGTCATGTGAATTCTTCAATGTTATTTTTATTTGTCCCTATTTCCTAACATCAAAGTAAATAAAATACAATGTAAATAGGATATTTTAAATGAAACGAATATTTAGGAAAGGAGAATAATATTAAATATCTCTAAAATAATCCCAAAAATAAATAAAACTAAAGGTGTCTCCTGTATTATAAAATAAAGCAAATATTTTCCTGATTAAAACGAAACTTAAAAGATATTCAAAATTAACTAAAAGAAATAAATAAAAGTAATAATTCAAAGAACTAATTGAAATTGAAATGCTCGAATCGGCCTCCACCTATTTCCAAACAAAGAGCTACTCGATTATAGAAATCCTGCCTAACATTGCCGAGTACATCTGGTGTAATTGACTCTAAACAATTAGTAATTTTTAATTGTAATTCATTTAAATTGTTGGCCCGTTGTTCTTCAAATGTGTAAATCTTTGATTTTACATAGCCCCAAAGAAAAAAATCGTTCGGGGATAAATCAGGCGATCTGGCTGGCCAACTAATTGTTTCTTGTTTCGAAATGATTCGATCACCGAAAGTGGCTCTAAGATATTGTCGCGCCATCATACTTTTGTGGGCAGGGCAGCCGTCTTGCTGAAACCATACACTTTCTAATTGAATGTTTGGTATTCTCCGTAAAAAGGGAATAACATTGTTTTCTAACAGCTCAAAGTATTTTTGTGCGTTTAACGCCCCGTCTATAAAGAAAGGACCAATGATATTATTTCCTAGTATACCAACCCACACATTTAACTTTTGGGGGTATTGTGTATGGGCGGTATACGTAACATGTCGATTAGTACTTGACCAATATCGCACTTGCACAGAATTATGTTTACCATGCAAAGGAAATGTTGATTCGTCTGTGAATAGTATATTTGATATAAAGTCTTCATTTTGTGCAGATTTCTCGATAATATTTAGGCAAAACGGAATTCGCTCGTGATTGTCGTGCGGAAATATTTCATTTGTTTTTTTAATATGATAACAGCGGTATTTATTTTTTTTTGAGAATCCTCCCCACAGTTGCACGCGACACACCCACTTGTCGACTTATTTGCGTTGTTGTTTGTGCAAAGTTATTTTCAACGCTAGCGCATATCATTACGTCCCGTTCTTCGTTCGCATTTTCTTTTGGTTTCTTATGTTTAGAAGGTGAAACACATCCGAATTTATCAAAATTATTTGCAAAGCGGCGAATTGTATCAATACAAGGAACAGGCCGATTTTCAAAATTATTTCTAAAAAGGCCTCTAATGGATAGAGTCGAGTGACCTTGATGATACCACTTTACGATTTGTACTTTTTCCGCTAATGAATACTCCATCCTGTTCTGCGCTCTCCCACAGGTTATATGCAACTGATTCCTCTTAGGTTCGTCGCTGTCTGATGTACACCCCCCACTTATATTCTCCACTCTCTATATTAACGTAGCCTTGTGAGCACTACTGTATATAAATATATTTGTTCTGAGATGTATTGTTTGTTTTTAAATTAATCCTTGCCATAGCATATCAAAATTAGAATATTATAATTGATTTAAATAAATATATATAGAATAAAAAAAAACTACACCCTGAGAGAAAGAGAGCTGGTTCTTGGAAAGGTAAGAGAGACAAAATATGTGTGTAAATCGCTGTAAACCCATGTACATGTAGTTTCACAATATATCTGTGATCATTTATCTTTAAAAATAATTAATTAAACTCACTAATTTAAAAGAATTAAAGGGCACAGCATACATTTATTTGGCTCAACTTGTAGGGCATTTATATTGTACCCTAAATTAAAGGTCACAGCAATATGTAAGTACTCAACCTATTTATTAAACTTGACATTTATTTATGTATTGTGATTTCTAGGTTAGCATCATAAGCTTGTAATTCTCGCTTTCTTCCCGCCTTCTGGTTCGAGGTACAAGAAATAAAAATCAATATATGAATCAATGTGCTTAATCAACGTAAAAACAACTTCTTCAAAAGAAAAAATAGTAAATACGAAAATGATAATAACAGATGGCTTATTTAAACCTATTTAAATAAACGTTGTAATTTCCATTATGAGAAATAAATAAAATGAACCTGATATGTCAAGGTAAATTTATTAATCATTTTTATGTCTAATTTTCCATTTACGTTCAACACTTTTAAAACACAAAAATTATTATATTTGTGTAATATCGATGAATTTCTTTTGATTCAACGATAAACATACCCGCCTCGTATGAAAATTCTGTTCATCATCAATACTGTTTGTTTTTATTATTTCCTTGACGATATTATTTTTCTAATTAACATTCAACATAGTTTTTAAATCTCATTACCTAATCTAACTACCATATAAATTATAGAATACATACTATTATAATCCTTTTTACTTTCTTATACGTAGTCTACCTATAGTTTTCTCATAAATTTAGGGATTTACAATTAATATATCAAGCGGTGAAGAATACTGTGTTACAAAACAAAGCATGTATATTGCTAATCTTTAGAAGTTACAAGTAGTTCTTCACGAACTATTCCAAGTTCTTTCATGTCAATTAGTTTGCATGAACTAGTTCATCGATTCGAACTAATATGCACATAACTATATATAAGTGTAACCAATTGAACTATCTTTCTTGGCAGTAGCCGATGTTTTTTCAGTACATTTGGTATTGATTTATATGATATATTGTAAATTTGATTATATAGTATTGCGTTAGAAATATTATTTATCTCATATAAAATGAAATAACTTTTTTAAAAAATATAGATATGTAAAAAGTTTGTTAATTACTAAATAAATACTTGTAATCTCAAAATTAATGAAAGAGTTCAAAATTCAACAAATTAGTATACTATTTAATGTCACAGTAAACAAAAAAAAAATAATTTGTGATTCTACAATTACAAAATAAATTCAAAAAACGCGATGTAATATTGGTTGCGTAGAACATAATTTAATAAGCCAAGGACATCCTTGTACTTATTACACATAGGGAATATGTAATAAATATTTGAAATAATAGCTCAATATCTAAGCGAATAAAAATTCATTTATGACCAGATATTTACACATTTGTAACCGCGGGAAAGATTTTTCCTAGAATAACAATTCATTGTAATGTGGGTTGCCTAATTTTAATTTATTTTATATTCATTTAAAACAAAGTAAAGAATACTTGAACGAAAAATTAATGCAGAACGGGGTATTCAATTTATAACGTGGTATTTGATTTATAACGTGAACCCAAGCAAACAAATCTCTTCCGAAGGATTTTTGAGAAAACTTTTAATATTTTGACATATTAATTAATTTTCCTTAATTCGATAATTTTTTTCTAAATATGATTCTTCAGCGGGGTAGATTAGGTACTAAATTATTCATAAGTTGACGTTGAAAGGTTTTCTCCAAATTTAAAGTACAACAAAAATATCTTGCATCTAAAATCTGCTATTTTTCTATTATTGACAGATTCACTATATATGACCCTTAAAAGTGAATATTTTTCTTGGTGTAGAGGCACTTTAGTGACAATTTGACACCAAGCTGTCATCTAAAAAATTTCAAGCACATGATGTAATTGAAAAATTTGAAATGTATGAAATTGAAAATCGTCGCTTGAATGCAGAACTATAAGTCCAAAAGTTGCGATTTTGTGATTTTGATACCATATAATACCTTATAACCTATTTTCTTACATGCAGAAGTATTCAAACTCTAAACATCTGGATAACCCCCACGTTCGTGCTTTTTAATCAGAACTATTCTAAGTCAACGTTTGTCAAGTATACTAATTAAGTTTATGTTTTTGGACATAAAATTGCTTTAAACTATCTTAGTATCCTATGTCCATACTTTTCTATATTTTTTACTTCACAGTGTTAAACACAAATGACGTGCCTGCGTTATGTAAATTTAACATGCAAATGATTATAATATTTACAAGACCAAATTCAGTTCACTTAGAAAACAAAAAAAATGCTCTCCTGTAAAATTTGCATTTTGTGACATATACTACTTCTGCATTCAGGCGACGAAATGTGAACAGTTAGAACCTTAGACCATTTATACATATAGACACGCCGTTTTCTGTCCCGCCTTGAATACGAACTGAAGCAAACATAACGCAGGCATGTGACGTCACGGGTGGGCTTGTCTCTACTGTTGGTGTATGTCTAACGTCCGTTTTAACGTTATAGATACAGTGTTAATATTGATTTAATCGTTCTAATTTTAATTATGGTACAATCCTGTAGCACATATAACTGCAACGTTATCCATATTTGTAAAATTGCTGAAAGTGAAATTCGAATTTTAGATAATGCCAATAAATTAAAAGAAAAAAATTTAATGGCTAAATTATGTATAAAAGATCTGAGCAGTGTTCATGGCACCATTTTCAACAATTACAAAGAACACATGTATGACCACGATGTCGACAATAATCATATTGTAAATTTAATTAAAGTTATTAGTTTTAATTATTGTAAAATTAGGCTATATCATCAAGGTGAATGCCTGAACAGATATACTAATAAATTAAGAAATAAATTAAATAAAACAATTTTGTTTTCTAGACAATAATTGAAAATACAAAATCATAAATATAAGAATTAAATAAATCAATTTCTTTTTTCTTATACGTAGTATAAGGAAGTATTGTGATAACGAAAATTTTTGACCTCCAGATGTCCACGTTTTGAGGTACCCTAATTCCAAAAATGTGGGTTTTAAAAAATGCCTGTGTGTGTCTGTCTCTCTCGCAGTGTGTGACCACGATAGCGGTCAAGCTGCTGTAGATATCAATTTCAAATTTTGTATTTACGTGTATAAAATCTCCCTCTTGAGATCTGATTAGTTTTTCAGTAAAATCGGTAGACCAGAAGTAGTAGTTTACTTCAGCGAAAAAATTTAATTTTGCCAATATTTCGTCAACTACTAAGTTTAAACAAATTTATAAAGAATACATACGTTCTCAAAATTAAATTTGAGAAACATTTTATTATAAAAGTTTTTTGAAATTTCTACCGGAAGTAGGTCTTTTACTCTTATCGAAAATCAGTTTTTTGCAAATATTTCGCAAATCATGTTTTTTAGACAGGTACGTTCCGAGTATAAAAGCATTTATAACTTAATCTTCAATACTTTTTGTATAAAAAATCTTTCAAAATTCGGACACATTTACTCACAGGCGTATTTTTTTAAGAGGATAAATGTATTTAAAGCTTAATTTAGAACTACTTTGCATAATTTGAAATTCATATATGTATAAGAAAGTCTTGTGGTGCTCACACCTCATTTTTTCTTAATACTAAATGTATACCACAAATTGCTTGGAGTTTTATTTTTGAATAACCAAAAGTAAATGGAATTGACTGGTCTTTAAAAAAATTTATAGTTATTTGAGTTAAGTACAATAGGGTACGATAAACGAAATTTCTGAGTTATATATTCAGATTTTATTTTACAAATATTCTTAAAATATCAAGATTATTATGTTTCTAAATAAATATTTTTCAAATAAGAAGATTGGGGTTTTTAAGAAATTAAAATGAAGGATTTTCTTTACTTTTGTAGTACAAAGTCTAGGTATGTAGTTGCATCGTGCCTACCCGTGACGTCACCCGCGTAGAATTATGTTTGCTGCACTGCTTGATAGTTAAGGCGTGTCTATATGTTTAAATGGTCTAAGGTTAGAACTATCGTTATTATTAATGTCGTATCACTAAATGGTAATAATTTATCAAATACAGGAGGAATTCAGTAACACCAGAGAATAATATCGATGCAAACTGCAAAATTATTAAAATAAGTAATGTAATTATAGGAATAGGGCTGTCGCGTACCAATCACGTGGGTCAATCAGACGGTCCTTCTTTACCAAAGACGAGCATCTAATATTTTCACATAAATAATACTATATGTTAAATATATAATTGCGTATATCAAAATAATAGTGTTAAATATATCTTAGTAGTCACAGACATGTATAACTTATAAATGGAAATTACAATAAATTAAATATTCTCTGCAATTCTGGTTTGGTACTATTCATAATAAGACAATATATCTTGAGTACGACAATATCAATAAACGATTTAAGAAAAACTACATTTAATATTCGTCTATTAATTACAAAAAACGTTTAAGAAAATAACACTTAACACGACGTAGGGCGCGGAATCGAGCGTGCTAAACTACCACGGAGCTACAACCGAGCGAAGAAATAATGTAAACAACTGTGTGTTGTTTACATTATATCTGAATAGCACTAATTCATATGGTGAACTGCAACATCTGTTTACGCCCGAGAAGTGAATTTCAGATGTGGCCTTCGGCAAAAGTTAGACGCAGTTTTTAATAGAAATCCAGATTTAATAACATTGCGGAAATTGTGTATGCTAAGTACGCTGAAATAAAAGAATATATCAAGTACACACATATAACCAGTTGCGATGTAAAAAGGACGTTTTTTATCTACAAGGATGTACTTAATCCAAAGAGAACAAGTCTAACAGAAGAGAAAATGAACAAATAATAAGGTATTTTGTATTTTATAGATCACCAGACACTTGTTATCCAATTATATAAAGAAAGTTAAAACCTCTTTAAAAATACAAAATTTCAATAGTGCGCCCATGGGCGATGGGTCATGGTTCGCTCGATTCCGCGCCCTAATTACACGAGTATTAAAGAAAAATTTCTTACATTTTTCTATTAGTCCTTTTAATAATAATAAATTTGATACAATTTTATTGAATGATAAATAATCGAAGTCATAAAAGTGTATAAGATCAAAATTATTATTTATTCATATTCATAGGAAAAATAGTAAAAAATAGACAGCGAAGGTTGCTTTTAAGATACTTAGATTCGGTAGACTAACATGACAGGATTAAATAATGGAAATCATGAGCTCCTGACGATAGAATTAATTCATTTAGTTATTTGTATAAATGAAAAACTGTTAATGACTATTCCATTATATAACAACAATGACGAAAGACAATTGTAAACAGAGTATTTAAAAGTATAACAAGAAAGATTTACATTTTTGATAGCAAATATATGTTAGAGTAATTCGTTTAGCATTTAATAATAAATATTTTATAATTATTCAAGGTCTTGTGCATTCAAGCTAATGCGAAATAATTGAAGTTAAATGCAAATTATTTTATAGACAATATTACCAATAATTATTATTTTTAGATTTATATATGCAGAGTTGAGTATGTAATCTGCTTCATGTTGTACCTGAACAAATTTTTAGGGTAACTTAACTTAACGATATTTTAATGTAAAGATACTTTATAATTGTTGTTAAGAGTAAATACCATCCTCCAGAAAGATATTGAATCCAAATGTAAGTATATACCAGCGCAATATATATAAATTTCCTTTTGATAATGTAACTTAACAGAGAAGGAAACCTACGGCAAGATTCAAGAGAAATTTGAGAAATGATTGTGGTTGATCCAATATAAATTGATAAGGAGAATTAATAGAGAAGCATTAAGTCCTGAACACTTGTAAGTTGTAAGAGTAATCTATGCATAAAATATTTATTATTGAGATTTCGCATCTGACAATGGACTTCACAAACGTGACAAAAATTTTGAAATTGTTGCTATCTTCTAAAAACTTTTTTTTATTCAGAACTGTGAAACATTACCAATTATTGCAATAGCTGTGATTTTAATTAATATTTTAATTATCAGATAATAAATTTAGTTGTATAATGATATAAACGTACTCCCACTTGTTATGCCGCAAGGAATTCAAATTTTTATATTTCATGACGATGACAAACCTGAAGATTTTACTGTGTTGTCTAGAATTTGCTGGATAC
The DNA here is from genome assembly GCA_963170755.1 of Amphimallon solstitiale. Taxonomy (NCBI): domain Eukaryota; kingdom Metazoa; phylum Arthropoda; class Insecta; order Coleoptera; family Scarabaeidae; genus Amphimallon; species Amphimallon solstitiale. Next base: position 95,502,853 of record OY720675.1, read on the forward strand.
ATGTTATGACATAATTTGGCTGTCATGTTTTAAATGTCAAGCATTTTGAAAATTGGTAAGTTTACAAATGCTTAAACAAACGCGTTTTTCAAACCCTTAATCGCCTATTACCGCCATCTAGAATTTACGTATGGTTTTATCTTCCTGTTCTACATTCTTTTGCTCAGCCTGTATTTGTAATATTTTTTGTACACCACACCATATTTTGCAGCCACATTATATGTTATTTAGAATACTTCTCAAACTCTGTTATTAGAGCAAATGTTTAAAATAAAAGTTGAGCCAATTCATGTTTTTTTTTATATTTTAAAGTATTTTTTCAATTTTCGTTATAATATAATTTTTGATTATGGTGGTATATCGTCCTATAGTCTAAAGTCAAAACTATCAAAGCCCATATAATTTCTTACCGACATTTTACAATTACTGATTTACAATAAGAATTGCTGAGATGTCTTACTTTGAATTCTAAATGTGCACACTTAATTGAGATATTTCACATGTGTTAACTTCAAAGTTTAAACAAATTACTCTTCATCATAAATTAAATGAAATAAATCATGCATATGTCAGATTTAGTGTTTTAATAGAATTTTATTTTAAAAATTTTTGGCGGCTGTCTATGAATTACTTTAAATTTTGAGGTTTAATATTAATGGGGATTATTAACATACGTGTGCTGCTCGCAGTCGGTACACACAGAAAAGTACTTTCTTGGATCAAGTATATCTGTCTTGAGTCAAGTAAATGGCAAGTTTGTATATGTCGCATGGACATGATGAAATCGGAGATTGAATCAAATCCCTAAGGTAGATGATAAATTCACGGAAGATGTTAAAATAACAACTCTATGGGGTCAATGTCCGTTCATTTTTATTAAAGCACGTTGTTGATTTGTGGCATCACGAGTTACAAAGTACGTTACTTTTTTTTACATCTTTTTGTTTTACATTGTATTTTGGATTGTTCACAGGAACACTCTAAAATCCTTGACATCCAAATAAGGATAATTCTCCTGCAATCTCACGCAGACTTAGGTTACTCCTTGTAACTGCTTTGGCAAATGTTGTAACTATTTGAAGAGAGTTTCTAGGTAGCCAATCTTTTATAATTCCAACTCAGGTATCAATTTGGTATAAATAATTTGTTTTATCTAATACAATCTCCACGATGTTATTTCCATCTAATGGGTCAAATCTGTGGAATCCACTAACACGTCTTTAAATTTCATCAAAAAACTTTGTTCCATTTTTTCATCTGACCTTTTCTGGTGTTTTGCAGTATTTTAGCTCTGATAATTAACCCCTCTTCTTTATGGCGTAAATAGCATAAAATTTTAATAATTAAATTAATAATAATATGCCTTTATTTTCCCTCAAGATATACAAATAATACAAAAATATAACACCAGCCTAACAAAAAGTAAGTTAACTAACAAAATAAATACGTAAGTGAGAAATAACTAGTAGTAAATGTATGCACAAGGGAAACCACAAGGCGGAGTTCAGTTTAGCAGCATAAAGATACAGCCATCTGCTCTTCCACTCAAACCTTGATCAATAACATCAGTATATACAAAAAAAAAATCTAATTCTGTGATGCATCATCCATCATATGCAATCAGCAACCGGATCATAATATGCAAAACTCTGCCAAACAAGTACCGTGCTCAACCCGCGCAAACGATAATTAAAAAAGTGGAAGTCATGAAAAATGAAAATGTTAAAAGTTGAAAGTTGAGAGCCATGAACAGCCGAAGGAACATCGCGGAACCACCCAACGACTAACCGGATTGGTCCGCGAACAGTTTGAGTCTGTATCGTGTTTTAAACTGCGAGACGGAGGAACATTTGAAAAGTGTAGGAACAGCATTATAAATCCGACAAGCAGTGTATGTAAACGAACGCTCGAAAAGTGTACTTAGATGTATGGGAGGTGTTAATAAACCCTTACTTCTTACATTCAAGTTATGGACATGAGTTCGAAACAGCAATTTCTGCAGAAGGAGGGCCCGTAGTAACTATTTGATATATGAGGCACGCTGTCTGCAGCAGAAATTTATTAGTCATATTTAGCCATCCTAGGTCAGATAGTCTGTGGCTCACATGGTCGTACTTTCTAATTCCGAAAATGTAACGGAGGCATGCATTCTGCACTCTTTGTATACGCCCCCTATCGGAAGCGTCCATTGCAAACGCACAGACCGGCGCGCAATGTGCAAAATGCGACAAGACCAGAGAATTACACAGAAGAGACTTAGTTGCTGTAGATAAGAAAGAGCGATGTGGATACAGAGCCTTGAGACTAGCGAAAGCCCGGCATATGCTTTGTAAAACGTGGCCCCTATATCGAAACTCACTGCTCATAACCAGACCCAGATTTTTAAAGCGCGCCACCATAGGAATATTATCCTCACCGATGTTGAATGCCAGCAGATGTTGAACTCTACGGCAATCATTTTTTCCGCCGAACAACATTACTGCAGTTTTAGCTGCATTCAATTTTAATGAATGCATAGTCGACGCCGTTGCAACTCGTTCAAGATCCTCATTCACAGCCTTCACCGCTGCGGCAGTATCGTTCATCCCAAACGAATATTCTAGTTGTGAATCGTCAGCATACATATGCACAGTGCAACTGTGGACCGATTTAAATAAATTGTATATTCTAAATAGAATAGGGCCCAACACGGAGCTCTGTGGAACTCCACTACGCAACTGCATCACTGACGAAGCGTTCCCTTTTATTTTAGTTAACTGCGAACGCTCAGCTAGATAACTTTTTAGCAGAGAAATGGCAGTCCAATCCAGACCAATATAATGCAGCATGGCAAGAAGGGTTGAGTGATTTATTGTATCAAAGGCTCTGCTAAAGTCGAGAAATATCAGACGTGAGAGTTCAGATCTGTCAGTCGCGCGCAGTATATTATCGGTAGTAATATTGTGGAGGGCTAAGTGCTGTCTCAGCTGGGTATCCATCATTATTTCCAATACTTTAGAAAGCACTGGCAATAAGCTAATCGGTCTATAGTCACTAAATGAGGAGGGATTACGTATTTACTTTGGGCAACGGCACAACCACCGAGCGCTTCCACATACTCGGAAACTTTCGCTCTAAGAGGCAACTCTTAATAATATTAGTAATAAACTTAATAATAAATGGACAGCACAACCTAATCATATGAACACTCAAACCATCACCATCAGCAGGCCCCGTTTTGATGTGTTTAATCACCTTCCCCACAAACTCCTCACTAACCAATTCAAAGTGAAATACAGACCCAATGTCATTTTTAGTGCAGCTGTTGTAGTAGGTATTTACGTTAACACTATTAGCATCTATGTGAGGTACGCTATCGAGGAAGTGCCTATTAAAACCGTTAGCATTATTAAGATGAGGAGGTATAACGTGAGTCCGTGATTTAGTAACATGAAGAGACCTCAACTCCTTCCAAATCAGACGGGGGTTACCGGCGCCAAGTCGGAACTCAAGATATGCCCTTTTTTCATTGCGAATGCTAAGTGTCGTTAGATTCTGCAGGGATTTGTAGTAGTTCCAATGCTCCTGTAGTTTACTTCTTTTGTACCGGGCTTTAGCCTTATCACGCAAAGTCATCAACATTCTGATATTATCTGGCAGCCACGGTGAGAAAGGTTTGGTTATTCTGAAAGTCTTACAAGGAGCATGGATATCGAATAAACCCACCAAATTATTAACCAAGCATTCAACCTTATCATCTATACTAGAAATGTGGAATATCTGATGAAGCGACAACTGCCGCAGATGCCCAACGAAAAGGTCACGGTCGAAGTATTTGAAATCACGACACGTACGCAAGAAGGGATGAAACCCCCCGTATCGTGAACCAAGTCGCGATCAGAAACACCGATGTCTCTACAACTGCAGGAGGTCACAATCGCTGCATCGGAAGAAATAACCAGATCAATAAGCGAAGCCGTCACTCTAGTTGGTTGAGAAACCACCTGGCACAAGCCCACTGATTCCAACATAGCACCCAAGTAGAGGGCCGCAGGCGCATCACACCTCATCATGTCAATATTCAAGTCACCAGCGCATATAACCACCTCCGAGGCCACCACAGCGCCAGCCACCGACGTATGAAGCTCATACCTTGTAACTAAAAGCTGGAGGTCTGTAAGCCACCCCGAAGCTGTACGTACGGGAATGTACGGAAATACCTATACTTAGTCAAAGCTGCTCAATGGCAGCACTGGTATCGACAACAAAATAACGAAGGGACTCCGAAACGTAAATGCCCACACCACTCCCACGCTAGAATCCGCGGTCACGCCGCACGAAATTGTAGCCGTCAACGCGAACCACGTCACTGCTAATCGCCGGCGTCAACCAGGTCTCAGTAAGCGCTACAATATCGTAATTCATCTCCAAAATATGATCCCTCAACCGCTCATAGCTGCTCAAAATAGAACAAACATTAATATGAGCCAGTCTCATGATGGGAAGGAATAATTAATAGTAAATATTAAAAACTGTAATATTCTACAGCGAGCAAAGGTATGCAGCACTTGCTGCCACATACGAGCATGAACAGGCAATAATAAACATTACATTAAAAATACCTATAATGAAGTACAAATCAATAAGCAATATATCAACAAACAATATACCTACTAAGCTTAATTAAAGAAAATAAGTTTGAAATAAAAGTGAGAAAATACAATATATGGGCTGATAAGGTCCGAATATTAATGTGAGCAACGTTAAGCGACATTTTGAATGGGACCGCGTAATGTTCTATTTGAAATCTCTATGCTATCAAGTAGTTACCTAAAACTAAAAAGAATAATTACAATAAATGAAATTGACACTATCTACTACAAACTAAATGTCCAAACAGTCAGTTAATTTCTTGTCCTTCACAGATCTGCTCAGCGGACCATGGTTGCGAAGCACAGGACCATCCTTTCTGCTGCCGTTAGTTCCTTTGGGAGTTGCACCTGATAGAGTCGCCCCAGACGCAGAGTCAGATCTTTGCTTCCTAGGTTCAATGATAGTTGTTGCAATGGTGTCAGGGAGGGCAGGAGGCACCGTCTCAGCGTCTCCGCTGTAGGCAATATGCTCGGGTAATAGTGTGAATATTTGTGGATCAATGTTCCGTATATTTGGCGTAGCAGGGGCGCTGTTAATTAATCTCTCTTGGTTGTCATTTAAATGATCCCCTTACCCTTCTTGTTCTACTGTATTTCCACATATTGCATCCAAGAAAGAGTAAATTTTTTATTTCGTCTACTAACTTCCCTTTTGCTAGTACATGTTTTTTAATTGCGCTTTCAGCCTTCTGTACCGGTGGTATATAATATGTTTCTGGACATTAATTTGTAAAAAGAAATATTATTTTGGCTGTTAATGTATTACATTCGGAATGTTTAAGACGACTGAAAGAGAGGTGTTATTGTTTTCAATTTATATATTTATAGCCTGGCTCGCTGTTTAACTATATAATTATACATATATATGCTTGCATATTATATCCACTAATCTATTTCGTTTAGAATTATCTAAGTAACTATTAACAGTATAGAAATTTGTGGTACTGTTCCCCAGTGGAGAAACTTTTAATAGCGTGCACCGGATTTTTAAATATATCACATGAATGAGCTTCACTAGAGTCCATTCCACAAACAACACAACATGCTTTGATATCGCTGACAGCTGCTTCCCCTTCTGATGCAAGTAACACTACAGATATTTTAGCTGTTTGAAGCAGGAGATGAAATAGAGTTGCTAACTAGTTCGATGTGTGTTGATAAAGAAACTGATTCAATTTCTTTCGCTAGAGAAGCTGGTGGTAAGTCTTCTGTTGTTAAAATAATGTCATGGTCCTGCTGATTAAAAAGTAGATCCAAGTCCTCTTCAGTAACAAGTTTTTCAAGCAACTCTTTCGAAGTATGACTAGATTGGAGTCCTGTACTTGGTTCTCTTCCAAATAGAGCTTTGTAAGGTGATTGTTTAATGTTTCGATGAAAAAACGAATTCTTTTGGAATCCACCAGTTACAATTTTTCACATTGGCTACAGGCTTGTTAATTCTTGTATGACAGAAGCCGTAACCACACGGCCGTTGTTACTTTTTGTGTATGAGAACAACCTACTTCCAAAAAATATTTTTAATAGCTCCATTGCTACTTCAGTCGCTATTTTTGAAGTCAACGGTTGAAGAAAGCTGAATTTCATCCCGTGGCCCTTGTAGTGACATAGCCATTGGTAACTTCTATCTGGAGTCGACTGTAAGTCAACTAAATCGACTTAGCCACGATGATTGGAATCGCTAGATATAATTGGGCAAACAACGATTTCTTTTTTGGAATTTTTTTTTCGACTGACCTACCGTGCACAGCTTTAAAAACTCCAGTACAACTGAAGTAGGTATTAGATATTTTCCAGTAATGATAAGAAACGCGGTTAATTTTCACCACTTATCACAAATATTATTTAATAGTTCTTCATTTGACATCTTTCTGCACGTTAAACCTCCAAGAAACAGTAAACTTTTTTTGCTAGTACATGTTTATTAAATTTGCTTTCAGCCTTCTGTACCGCTGGTATATAATATGTTTCTGGATTTTAATTTGGAAAAAGAAATTTTATTTTGGCTGTTAATGTATTACATTCGCAATGTTTGAGACGACTGAAAGAGAGGTGTTATTGTTTTCAATTTATATATTTATAGCCTGGCTCGCTGTTTAACTATATAATTATATATATGCTTGCATATTACATCAACTAATCTATTTCGTTTAGAATTATCTAAGTAACTATTAACAGTATAGAAATTTGTGGTACTGTTCCCCAGTGGAGAAACTTTTAATAGCGTTTCCAAATCAAACTTTGGAAGATCGCCTACATGATTTGAATTAGGCACTACAACATATATGGGGTCTTCGTTTTGATCGGAATTCTAAAACAGTAAATATATATGCCACAAGAAAATATTGACGTGTTATTCAACAAAGAGTATTGAGTAGAATATTATTTATCCTGCCAAGAATTAAAAGACTTGCATGAATATTATTGAATATTCCAGAGAATATTTCCTTCTAGTTTTTAATAATTCTAACGGCGTTATGTAAACTATTAAAGTTACATTTTGATCAGTGACCTTAATAACACTTCGCAAATGAATTGAGTATAGTCAGATAGATAGTGGTGACAACATTAATGCAGAAATCGTGCAGTTTTATTCTAATTATTTACATTTTCGTGTATTTTCTTTCATATTCTTTGGCTTTATCCGCCACCAAATAAAGAAAATACTTATATAATTTCTGATTTACAATGTCAATCTATTTTAAAGTGGAGTTTACTTTTAATAATAAAATATTTCAATATCTATATATGTATATTTATTTACTTTCATATCATTATTTTTTGATAATTTAAATATTTTCAAATTAGAAATGAGAATAAAAATTTGTTATTTTCTTTAAGTATTTCTATAAAATCTAAAGTAATTTTTTGTTTTAGTCTATGATCATGTGTTTAAAGTCAAAAGCGTCAATGCATCTTTCTTATCTTGTTAAAAATGCAACAGACTTTATCTCTCTAACGTCATCACTTTTCTGTTCTTGTCCATTAGTATTATTAGGTTAATGATTTCGATACTCACATACACGTTTTTACAATTTAATATTTTTTATTCTCATCTAGGACATACACATGTATCATGTACGTAAATGTATGTGTATAGCTATATATATACCGAGTATTTCGGAATTGCACGGCACTATTGTAGGTACTTGTTCTCCAGCATAAAATAAACAAAAAATCCTTATAAACATATGTCTCAAATTAATTTATTACTAAGATATTGGAGCATAAAGATATTTATTTAACAATACAACATCCAAAAGAACTGATTAATGTGGCCACCGTTTTGTTGAATGCAGCATTCAGCACGACAAATTCATGCTTCTTTAGCACATCGTAAGCATCAGGATGATTCTTGATAGTTGCTGCGGCTTCCACGATGCGATTACTAAACTCTCCAACTATCAAGGTTCATCCTGATGCTATACGAAGTGCCAACGAAGAATGAATTTGTAGTGCTGAATGTTGCATTCAACAAAGCGGTGGCCACTTTAAACAGTTCTTTTGGATGTTGTATTGTTAAATAAATTTTATGCTCCAATGTCTTAGTAATAAATTAATTTGAGACATATGTTTATAAGGACTTTTTTGTTTATTTTATGTTGGAGAATAAGTACCTACAATAGTGCCGTGCAATTCCGAAACACCCGATATATATATACCGGGTGTCTGTTTAAGCTCGGCCACCGGCCATATCTCGGCAACCGTTTATCGTACAACCTCGCGGAAAAAATCTCGATAGTAAAATGGACGACGGAAAAAACAACTAAAATATTTTTACGTTTCCAAAATGATCGCAAGGGGGTGCAATTCTCAAGATAAATTAAAAATTCGATAATTTTTCATTAAATTCTAGATTAAGATAGATTGAAAAATTTTCTAGCAAAATTTTTAGACGTTTTTATAGAACTTTCATTTGAAACTTTTTGATCTAACTCCCATACGAAGGAAGAGGGGAGGGGGGTATGTCTGCGTACAAAAGTCGGTATAATTTTGGTTTGCACACACGGATTTTAATGTTTCTAGGCTCATTAGATAGAGAACTTTACAAAGAATTGAAGGACATGTAGCACGAAATTACGTGGTTGTCAAAGAAAATAACAGGGGGCGCTGTTCTCAATGTATGTATATTACTTGTTTTTTCTTTAAAATTTTAAATGGAACAGCATATTTTTAATATAGTAATATTGAAGTACATAAAAAACTGAAGAGAATGATGAAAACCGGAAGTTACTACCTTTTCTCTTGACGAAGATATAGTCATACGAAGACAATCCAAAAAAAATAAACAATATTTAATATAAATTTCTTTATTTATTGTAAGTAATAACTTTATTTTAATTTTAGTTCGCTTTCACTTGAATTTTCATCATAGTCTTCCATAAATGTATTTATTTCAATCTTCTCACCGATTTTTTAATTCTTGCACATGTTACATTAGATTCTCCTCTTAAATGTTTTCAAATTCTCTAGCTATTTTTAAATTTCATGTCTTGCCTTTTTAGACATTGAAATGAAATAATAATAATAATGATAATAATAATAATAAGAATCATACCGTAAGGTGGGCACGTATTCAACGACCACTGCGAGGCGTGGCAGAGGTACGTCTGCATGAACCAACACCGGTGAGCTTGCCTTAGCCGGCTGGCTCGCGAGGAGAAAGCCTCTCTAATAAACCGACAGCGAAGTCGTTAAAACCTCTAAGGCAACAGGGCCACCTCATCGTATGGAGTCCCCTCTTCACCGGAATGGGCGTAACCCGATGGAGCGAACTTGAGATCGACCCTTCTCGTGGGAACACAATGGACACTACAAAAAATAAAAATAAAAATATAAATATACAAAGTCAGAAAAAGAAAAATATTGGGTATAATCCGCTGTAGAGCAACCGCAGACACGTGTTTCTGACTAATTGGTCGTCATCAGTACGGTGTAGCCAAGGAATTAGGTGGGATAACGTTGGAGATGTAAGCTAAACGGAAGACCATCAGGTGACAGACCACCATTTGCAGCTTCAGCGACGTTAGTTGTTGTCCTCGGAACTGAGGATCTTCTAGCTGAAGCTGCAAATGGTGGTCTGTCACCTGATGGTCTTCCGTTTAGCTTACATCTCCAAGGTTATCCCACCTAATTCCTTGGCTACACCGTACTGATGAAGACCAATTAGTCAGAAACACGTGTCTGCGGTTGCTCTACAGCGGATTATACCCAATATTTTTCTTTTTCTGATATTTTATGTATCCGCAATAATTTCTTATTCTTTCATAAATATAAAAAGTATAGAAAAAAATATAAAAAAACAGGAACAAAAGGAAGTGGATATACAGGCGACAGATCAGGAAAGCTTAGAGAGGAAGCTGGAGGAAGCGATAGTGTTTGGGAGGAGGAGCTCTATAGTCAGGACTCCCCCTCTTGGTAATGATACCGTATTGATGGCGACGAACGTGAGAGAAATCCAAGGAAAAGCGGAAGAAGCTTTTAAAACTCCCCAAGATAAGACAGGCATTCAAAAGGGTGAGGATGAGTTTGACCCGTGGAATGACGAAGATATAGGGCAGTCCTTATCTTTAATTTAACAGATGAAAAAAGCGGAAAGGAGGGCATCGGTGAGAAGGTGCAGCAGGAAGAATACAGACAGAATTTTCCTAAAAGGAAGAGGCTAGAGACACCGCCAAAAAATATCAAGGACACTAGTACAGACATGAGAGAGGTAAAAATAGTGATGAGTAAGCTACTTAAAAGAGCGAAGGAACTCACAGAATTAGTAAAGTGCACTTCCAAGACAAAGGTGGAGATTAGGCAAGCGTCCAATGACCTGGGGCAGCTTGCGGAAGTCCTCGACAAAGAACTCAAAAAATACCAAAACTCTTGCGCTCAGGAGATCGAGGGAGTGCTAGTACAAGAGACAGATGTGGCAAGTACGAAGTTATACCTCGACAAGCGTACTACTGCAAGCGTGGGTATCCAAACTTGTTCCGAAGAGATATCCGAACTCATACGGAAAAGCGACGGGGACATCGATTATCTTATAAATACTGTGGCAACTAGTCTCAAGGACCATAGAAAACTCGAAAAAATGGTGGCAGTATATGTCCTCCCGGTTACCATACCAGGCGAGGACCCTGAATGTATGGAGGCGATGCATAGGACATTTAAAGCGCTTAGGGATACTATGCACGTGCATCCCACGAACGTAATAAATCTACTGGTGGACGAGAGAATAAACTTGGAATATGCACGGAAAATTGCTGAGTGAATTTTCTACAAAAAAGAGGTACAAATTAAATTGATGACCGAAGGCAAGACTAGAGATCAAAAGAACAGATCAGGAAAGACGCAGGTCAGTAAAGTTGTTGTTCGGAAAGTAGAAACCACGTACGCAGATCTACTTAAAAACGTTAAAAACAACGTTGATATTTAAAAAGTAGGGTCCAGGTTCGATCCATCAAGAAAACGTTAAAGGGAGACTTACTAATAGAAGTCGAAGGAGACAGGCAAAAGGCAGATGCCTTGAAGGAAGCAATTAAGAAAATGTGGCAAGTGAAGTACATATAACGAATACCGATGCAATAATACATATTTTGGATATCGATGCAGCTACATCTAACGTAGATGTAGAGGAGGCGGTCAAAAGAGCAGTGAGGGCAACCAACACTACAACGATCACAGTTAAATCAATGAGACCGGGTCGTGATGGGAACAAGATTGCGACGATACCTGTATAAACTGTGGCAAACCAGGACATAAAGCCAAGGACTCCAAAGACAAACACTACTGTCAAACAGACGACCATAGATCAGACACAACCAAATGTCCGAAGTTCCGGCAATTAATCAAAGAAAAGTCAAATGTTAGTATCCTTGAACAGGAGAAAAGAGGAAATCAGAAAGGAGTTGCAAATAGAAATGGCTAATTACCGAAAAAAGAAAATAGGCAGGATACCGAGTTGCAGACTAAAAATTCTGCAAGGGAATATAGATAGGGGGAACTCAGCGATGGACATGATGTACAAAATAGCGGAAGAAAAAATGGCGGATATGGTAATAATGGCAGAACCGACTCGGCAAAGAATGCAAAACTCGGAATGGATAGTTGACAGTAGAACAGACGTTGTTATTAGGATTTGTAATAAAAACATCAAAATTCTATATAAAGGAGAAGGAAACGGATATGTATGGATCGAAACGCATGCAGTAATAATTTACGGTTGCTACATATCCCCAAACATAAATGCGGCGACTTTTGATAACTTTCTGCAAGAATTAAGGGCAGACATGAAAAGACACAGGAAGGAAATTATAGTAGGTGGTGATTTTAACGCCAAATCCCACCTGTGGGGTTCTAAAGTGGAGGATAGAAGGGGAGTGCTGCTGGCCGAATGGATGGCCGAGGAAGATCTCGTAATACACAATCAAGGTGAGGTTCCGACGTTCATCAGAGGGAGTAGTCAATCGTTCATAGATCTAACCTTTAGTACTAGGAAAGCTGCTCGATCAATCCATAACTGGAGTGTCATTGAGGAGGAGAGTTTGAGCTGTCACCAACATATTACTTTTGAATATGAGGAGGAGAAATCTGTAAACGATAGCCCTATAACAAATAGTGGATGGCGGGTGAAGATAAATAGTATGGACAAAATGTTAACGGAAGTGGGCAAACTTATAAATAACAGAGATAGGCAAACCATAAGTGCAGAAGACTTCTCCAAAGCTATAACCATAGCCTGCAATAAAAGCTTCCCTAAGAAAGGAACAAATGCACGAAAGCCAGTTTATTGGTGGACCGATACTGTTGCCGAAGTCAGAAGGAATTGTCTGCGGAAAAAGAGAGCCTTGGTAAGAAGCAATAAAGGAACGGATGAGCCAAGAAAAAGGAAGTGTCATGAAGACTACACTCAATGCAGAACTATACTAAAAAAAGCTATCCAAGAAGCAAAAAGAAGCTCTTGGAAGAAGCTTGTAGAAGAGGTGGACTCAGATATATGGGGCAAGGGTTACCAAATTGTAACTAAGAAACTGAGAGCCCTACCACAGATGATAATGTCAGAAGAAAGGCAAATGGGGATTGCTGAGGCTCTCTTCCCGATTTCCTCGGTGAAAGCGTGGGATCGATTAAAAGTGAGCAATAATGAAATACCTCTCTTCACTGTTGAGGAGATGGAACAGGCAATTAGCAAGGTCAAGGAAAGAAGAGCTCCAGGGCCGGATGGAACCCCCCCGGAAATTGTCAAGTTGGTTGTGCGAAACCATCAAGAAAAGTCTCTGGTTGTTATGAATGATCTTCTAGTAGAAGGGAAGTTTCCAGGTATATGGAAAACGGCAAAGTTGGTGCTAATACCAAAGGAAAGGAAAGCAGGCCAACTTGTGGAAGCATACAGACCCTTATGTCTTCTGAACGTGTTGGGTAAGTTATTCGAACAGCTTATAGTGGCAAGATTGAAAACAGAAGTGGAAGAAAGTGGGGATCTGTCCGAGCAACAGTATGACTTTAGAGAAGGAAGATCCACAATTAACGCGCTTGAGAACGTAAAAGCGACAGCAGAAGAAGCTCGTCAAGGACCATACAGTTCAAGACAGTTGTGTGTACTAATAACAGTGGATGTGGAAAATGCCTTCAACTCGGCGCCCTGGGAAGGCATTCTGGAGGAGCTAAGGGATAGAGGGATATCACCATATCTGTATAATATAGTCGCTAGTTATTTCGAGGACAGGATGCTGATCGTGGGCAATAAAAGTGAAATGCAAATAACGGGCGGCGTTCCACAGGGTTCTGTGTTAGGGCCGACCTTGTGGAATATATATTATGACGGGGTTTTCAGACTGCCGATGCCACTGGGGGTCAAGCTCATTGGATACGCGAACGATCTAGCAATTACAGTCACTGCTAGAAACGCAGAAAAGCTGGAAGAAGTGGCCGAAAGTTCTTTACTCAGTATTGTGGAATGGATGAAAAGAAAGCAGCTGAGGCTCGCACCACAGAAAACAGGGGCAGTACTATTGGTTGGGGGACGAAAGACGAAAAATATAAATATTAGACTGGGAGATGTTACAATACAGAGTCAAAATAGTTTAAGATACCTCGGTATCTATCTAGACAGGAATATGACTATGGGGGTCCATATACGAAGAACGGCGGAGAAAGCTGGGGCAGCCCTAACCAATCTCTGCCGCTTGATGCCCAATTTTGGAGGGCCACAGGAGAGCAGCAGACGTTTACTTGGAGCTGCAGTCCAATCCATCATGCTGTATGATGCATCTATTTGGAGGGGTGCTTTAGAAAGGAGCTCTCATGGGAGGGTCTACACTAGTATACAGCGCAGAATGGCCATCCGTATCATAAGTGCGTATAGAACAACATCAACTAAAGCGCTGCTAGTGTTGGCAAGGACTCCACCGATCCATCTCCTGATAAAGCAGAGACTGGAAATAGAGAGGAGTGGAAGGATTTCTAGGGAAGACGCTTATAATGGTATGATAAACGCATGGCAAGCCACATGGGAGGACAATGAGGAACGAGCACAGTGGACAAAAAAGCTAATCAAGGACATAAGACCATGGGTGGTAAGAAAACATGGCCAATTAAATTATTACTTGAGTCAATTTTTCACGGGACATGGCTGCTTTAAATCGTATCTGTGCCGCTTTGGATTGAGCGAGTCGGATGATTGTACCTATTGTGGCGAAAAGGATACTGCGGAGCACACCTTCTTCGAGTGCCCAAGGTGGACGATGCAACAAACACGAATAGAGAATGAAATAGGTAAACTCGCACCTGAAAATATAGTTAAAATTATGCTGGAAAAAGAGGAAAATTGGGGAATCGTGGAAGAAGGTATAAGGGAGGTTTTAAGTCAAAAAGAAGAAGATGAAAGGTTTCGGCAGAACGAAGGCAATCTTTAAAAGTGGAGAATAGCCCGACCAACTGTATACGTCCTCTTCTTGAAGTAATGTTGCAGCAGTCCCGAGAAGAGAAGAAGAACTACACGTACGAGGGGTTTTTAGTTGGTGGAAATCCAACACTACCCAGTGTCTTTGTGTCTTTGAAAGATTTTCCCCTCCCGAAAAAAAAAAATAAAATAATAAGAATAATATATCTTTATCACCCAACTGATATAGGTAGATCTAATTATAGGAAAACAGCAAAAATAATATCCGTGACTCATGAACTAAGTAGACAATAACGAGAAAAAAAAACAATATAATATAATGCATTAGTTATAATCAAATCATTTACTCATTAGTAACGAAAGGGTACACAAATTGATATCTAAATCATCCCCTCCTGAAATGAAAGTATATAAAAGAACCTATTATATACCTAAACATGAATAAGAAAATATATTTAATTCAGAAAGAACAAAAAAGAACAAGAAAAAGCTTCAACTTAACAAATGTTCAAAGTGTTCACCTTCATTTTCAATACCCGTTTACTTGTCGATTAGTAGAGAGCAGAGTTACTTCCATTTCGGAGGCAGCAATTGTTGTACTCGATTTTTTGTGACAAACTATGTCTTTTATTCTACCCCATAAATAAACATCAAGAACATCTGGCAAGGTGAATAAAAACTCCATAATGTCTTCTTTCGGGATAATTTAGGAAATATTTCCCCGAAGCAAGAATACATTTTCAAAGCATTGAAAATACATTCTGATCATGTCATAAGCTTCAATGTTAGAATACGACATTTTACAAACTTAATAATTATGTGCAGGTGTCCAAAAAGGCTTAATTTGCTAAATACGTACAAAAATTTTAACTACAAGGGACACTAATATCTTTGCATTTCGATTTTCATGGCCTACCTTGTAAATCTTATCATAATGTAATTTAGTATCACTGTGCATGCCATGTTGTATGATGAAAATTTAAAAAAAAAAAGCAAACTACACTGTTCACTATTATTATTTTATTTCAATGTTGGAAAGGATAAGAAATGATATTTAAAAGATAATAGCTAGAGAATTTAAAAACATTTAAAAGGAGAATCTAACGCAACATATCCAATGAATTAAAAAATCGATAAAAAGATTGAAATAAATACATTTAGCGAAGAGTATGATGAAATTTCAAGTGAAAATGTACTATACATTGTCTAGAGACCCTATTAAAATTAAAATAAAATTATTACTCCCAATAAATAAATAAATTTATATTTAAAGAGTTTTATTTTTATCGATTGTCTTCGTATGACTATATCCTCGTCAACAAAAAAGGTAGCAACTTCCAGTTTTCATCTTACCCTTCAGTTTTTTATGTGCTTCAACATTACGATATTAAAAATATACCGTTCCATTTGAAATTTTAAAGAAAAAAAAAGAAATATACATACATTGAGAACAGCGCCCCCTGTTATTTTCTTTGACAACCACGTAATTTCGTGCTACATATCCTTCAATTCTTTGTAAAATTCTCTATTTAATGAGCCCAGAGACATTAAAATCCGTTGGGGCAAACCAAAGTAATACCTACTTTTGCGCACAGACATACCCCCCCCTCCATTCTCCCTTTCGTATGGGAGTTAGATCAAAAAGTTTCAAATGAAAGTTGTATAAAAACGTCTAAAAATTTTGCTAGTAAATTTTTTAATCTATCTTAATCTAGAATTTAATGAAGAATTATCGGATTTTTAATTCATCTTGTGAATTGCGCCCCCTTACGATCATTTTGGAAACTTAAAAATATTTTTGTTGTAACTGTTACTGATGACGTATATCACTATGTATGTAGCTTACTACCGCAATAGTAGAATTAGGGTTTAGGTAATTTTGTAAATCAAACTCGTATTTTCGGCTTTGTTACGTTTCGGTCCCCCTTCATGACCTTCATCAGACCTTTATTAGGTGTAAATAAAAGAAAGGAACATATGAAGTTTTGCTCATTAAAAGAAAAAAATTAATTAATAATGCTGAATGTTTATGTATACTTTCATTTGCCGATGGCCTATATATTTTTTCCATTACTTGCATCTCAATTTTATGACACTTTAAAATTTAACATTAACAATTAAAAAGTGATTACGGCACATTTAAAATTCAAGTTCTAAAGAATTATGTTCTTAACAATTACTATCTTGAAAGAAATTTTGTATTTAAAGTTTAGAGTCCCTCCTATACTTCTTCCATAAATCTCATGTACTCGCGTGTTTGTCTCCATCGGCAAGAACAATTTTCCGTCCGAACACACAAACAAGAAAAACAAAAAAGGGAATATCATTTCATTTCTTACTGTTATTCTATGTATTTATGTACTCATATTGATAAATTATGTGTTTAACTTTATTACTTTCAAATATAATTATGAGGGAAGAAACAAATCAAGAAATCACTGTGTTATGCCAATTTTAATTGTATTCTCCTCGCTAATTGTGGCAAAAACCTCCATATATATTACTGAAATTCTACGAGTCAGACTTACAATTTATACCGTGCGTTAGGGTTTTGATGGTCAGTGTTTCTAAGAAAGTTCTTCGAGTGTAGTTGGAATCTTTAAAGATAATTCTTGTGTTATTAAAATCCGCTGTATGGTTTGTGGTAGATATATGACGTGCCAAAGCACAACCCTGCGGCTTCACTCTGACGTCACTGATGTGTTGAGTGATTCTATTTTTGAATCTTTGTTTCGTTTGTCCCACATATATATCATGGCAACTACATTCCACCGCGTACACCACATTGTTCCTCATTTATGTGGGTATGTTGTACTTCAGATTGGGGTACACCTTCGAGTTCGAAAAGGCCGTTGTTTGCGTTTGGAACATATGTTTTGAAAGAGCATTTTGATTTTATTTGTGAGGTTTGGAATGTGCGGTAGTTTTCCGGGGTCTAGGAAAGTTCACCGAAAACAATTCACCGAAAACAATTCACAGAAAACAATTCACCGAAGAGCAATTCACCGAAATAGTAATTCACCGAATAGAAAATTCACAGAATCACAATTCACCGAAAAACATATTCACTGAAATGCATTACAACCATTCTCAGAATGATTTGGAGACAAAAGCGGACGCGTCTTATTCATTTTACTTATACATATTCGCTAATTACTTCTCCATGAAATTCTAATTCTATTTCGCAAATATCCACAAACATGTTGTTTAAAAGTCGTTAAACCGTTTATGAGAATGCCGTTGTAAACCGTTATTTAATATTTATTTATTTAAAATGCCTTGTATAAAGGTAATGAGATTTTAAAGATTATCCGAATGTTAGTTTCGGGGCAGAGAAATTCATTATTTGTTAAATATGTTGTTCCTAATGTATTGTTTACCTTTCATGTGAATTGCAGGCATTTTACAACGCATTAAAATGCATTATAGTAATGGGGCCATTATTTATACCTGACATATATCGTCAGGTATAAATACTATACTATATTTGAACTAGTTTTATTTAAAAAGTGGTTGAGCTCAAGTTAATGTTGACATGGCTGTCATTTATATTTGAAAGACAAGCAAGCTGAAACGCGAATATATTGGCAATGTGAATATTATCAAAAAATTAAATGTCATGCGCGTGTTATAACAGTGGATGATAAAATCGTTAAGAGAAGTGGTTTACATACTCACGTAGCAGATGCAGCACATGTAGAAGCTACTAAAGTAATGAGCAGTATTCGTAGTAACGCAAAAAATACTCAAGATGCGCTGCATTACAGTATATCAAACGCATCGGTTGGAGTGACGCAAGCTACAGCAGCAAAGCTATCAAAAGTATGCAGCATCAAAAGGACGATTAGAAATGTAGGAGCTAGACACGAAGATATTCCAGTGTTACCTATTCACCGGCGGGACATTGTTTTACCCGAGAAATATAAGAAAACACACCGTGGGGATGAGTTTTTAATGTATGATTCTGGGCCTGATGAAAGTAGAATGCTAATTTTCTGCACTAGAAGAAATCTTCAGCTTTTAGCCAGATCTACTGATTGGTACGCAGACGGTACGTTTAAAACTGTACCACATCTTTTCCACCAACTATACACATTACATGGTTTACATAACAACAATAGTATTCCCTTGGTATTTACACTGCTACCAAATAAAACAAAAGATACGTACGTGCGGCTTCTCCAAAAGGTGAAAGAATTTCAACCTGGAATTTTGCCAACTACAGTACTAACCGATCTCGAACCTGCAATAATAGGTGCAATTACAGAAGTATTTCCACAAACTATACATCGAGGATGCTTTTTCCATTTCTCTCAATGTGTATTTCGACAAATTCAGGCAGAAGGTCTTAAGAACAGATACGAAAACGATGCCGATTTTGCTCTGAAACTTCGTTTACTACCTGCATTAGCATTTGTTCCCTTGGAAAACATGGTAGATGCGTTTGAAAGACTGTGCGACGAAAACATATTGCCTCCAGAAGCACAAAGTGTTGTGGATTATTTTGAGGATACGTGGATTGGACGTCCCCAACGGCGTCAGCATCGGCGTGTGCCGCGATTGTCTCATGAAATGTGGAACTGTTTTCATGGAGTACAACAGGGTCTACCAAAAACGAACAACTCTATTGAAGGATGGCATCGAGGATTCGAAACACAAATTGGAGCAGACCACCCTAATATATGGCGATTTATCGATGCAATTCAGAGAGAACAAAGTGTAAATGAACTTAAAATAGAGCAGTACATAAGTGGACAGGAAGGGCCACCGATGCGCAAAAAATATAAAGATTGTGCGGCGAGGATATCACAACTAGTTCATAATTACAACATCATGGACAACATATGTGATTATCTACGAGGCATAGCACATAATTTAAGTTATTAAATGAATGGAAATGACAATGACATGAGAATAACGAAATATGACAAGGGAATTCATTTTACGCATTAAGTGTATGTGCCCTGTAAATAAAATAAAAAAAAACAATAAACAACGAAATAAGACAAAGGAATTCGTTTCCAACTTTTAAACACGCCAGTATTATTCTGCCAGTCCTAAGCCTGGATAAAGTGTGAAGGGAAGTTAATAATAATAAGAATAGAACAACTTCACAAATTATCATTTCGGTGAATATGTTTTTCGGTGAATTGTGATTCTGTGAATTTTCTACTCGGTGAATTACTATTTCGGTGAATTGCTTTTCGGTGAATTGTTTTCTGTGAATTGTTTTCGGTGAATTGTTTTCGGTGAACTTTCCGGTACCCAGTTTTCCGGACTTTGGAGAAGTGTTGCTCCTATCTTTACCATTTAAATCTTGTTCCCTTTTTTTTTTGTTAAAGTTTCGTTGTTAATGTCTGTGTTGTAAGAGAAGAATAGTAGTTTATTCACAACATTCTTTGGATAGTTGTTGTATACATACTAGTATTTCTTTCAGTTTGTGTAGGTCTTCCTGGAGATAATCAGGATGTGATATTTTACTAATTCTATGTTTAAGTGTTTTTATTAAGTTTATCTTGTATTTCTTAGGGCAATTCGAATTGCTGAATACAAGATAAACTTAATAAAAGCACTTAAATATAGAATTAGTAAAATATCACATCCTTATTATCTCCAGGAAGACCTACACAAACTGAAAGAAATACTAGTATACAACAACGATCCAAAGAATATACTACTATTCTCTTCTTACAACACAGATATTAACAACGAAACTTTAACAAAAAAAAAAGGGAACAAGATTTAAATGGTAAAGATAGGAGCAACATTACTCCAAAGTACGGAAAACTACCGTACATTCCAAACCTCACAAATAAAATCAAAATGCTCTTTCAAAACATATGTTCCATAGCGTACACTACGGCCTTTTCAAACTCGAAGGTACACCAATCTGAAGTACAACATACCCACACAAATGAGGAACAATGTGGTGTACGCGGTGGAATGTAGTTGCAATGAAATATATGTGGGACAAATGAAACAAAGATTAAAAAATAGATTCACCCAACACATCAGTGACGTCAGAGTGAAGCCGCAGGGTTGTGCTTTGGCACTTCATATATCTACCATAAACCATACAGCGGATTTTAATAACACAAGATGTAATAGTAACGCCCTTCAGTTGGTCGACATATGTAATAGTACGGATTTAAAATATAATAAAAATGAATAAAATGCCCCAGAGTAGGGTGTTCAGAGATAATAATATAAATTTAAAGAATATAATTAAAATGATTCAAATAAATAAAATGACTTATTGGATGTTCCGCGTAATTTAGCTCAGTTAAATGGTTCGGTTTCGCACAAAAACTCTTAATTTCAGGTCGGTTCAGGTATTAAAACACTAAGGTTATTGTTCGGCACGTACTATTACTTCTATTTTATATTTCAAATTTCCTATAGTAAGGTAGACAAATAACACGCAAAAGAATATTTAAACATTATTAATATATTGATTAAAAACACTATCAACACAAATCAGGTTACAAGCAAAGGTTATAGAAACAACACAATTCAAATAGTACAACACAATACAAATTACTCGTCAATTATAACTTGGGCAAATCTAATAAACTGATTCAACAATGTTGCCTTATATAAATCATATCTCGTGATTTTTACTAGATTCTAATTTAGTATTTACCAAATTGCATGCATGATAGAGGCCTTTAATTCAAATACGTTGGGTACCTTATATGATGCAATGACGCTGGAAACAGTGTTTTCACGGGCAGACTGAAATCGTCGTCTTCTTTTTCTGGAGCTACGGCACACACTTAAGTATTAATAGAACTTTTACTTCAGGTAGTACACTATTGGTTTTATTAAAACTTATAACAGTTTTCTCAGTAGGCTTTTCTTTTTACTTCACTTTTAACTAGTGCGTAGAATTACTTGTAAAGCACTGTTAGCCTGTGAGAAGCGTTCCCTTTTGTTGGGTGCGGTCTAGTGTTATTCTACTTAACACGGCCTGCGAACCTATTCATGCGTCGTCGGCTAGGGAACGTCTTCCGTCTTAACGGGCTAGGGAACCTCTGTCTGCCTACTCCTTGCTTGAGCCACACCACGCCGTATTCTTCCAGGGAATTCCCCGAGCCACCTATGTGCTTTACATTTCTTCATCACATTCAAGGTCCCACGTGTCGGTTGCACACAAACGGTTTCTTATTGATGTCGCATAACTTCCTGGCTAGCGCTGATATCATTGTCGCCACTTATGTTTTTACACCGATATACCTACGCACTATTTCTCTTTTACATATACAGAATTTATATAGGAACATTTTAAATAGGAATATAATAATTTAATACAAATAAATGAATAATACATGTTTCCCGATCTGTGTTGATTCATTATTTACCTTAATATAAATATTTTGGATGTTATATTATATTTATATTTTATTCATTATATACAGGGCCTACCGTTACAGATACCCCCCTTTGCCTTTTCTGACAGGCTGATAAGTCTAAATGAAAAGCAAATAATTGTAACGTGTACATAACGAAATATAAAAAAAAATTACAAAATTAATTTTGAGATTATATGTACTTCTAGTTGCTAAATGAATAGTAATAATTTGATAGTAATAAGTGAATAGATATGTATTTTATATTTACAGACTAATTTTCTATACCACCCTATATCTCTGTTGGGTCTTTTGGCGGTTTTTTATACTTCCTCAGATTCGTAATATTTTGGGTGCACTTGTATTCCTTGGTGATTGGGTCCCCTAACCAATAAGCATTTTCACTTACTCGTCGTATAATTTCATAAGGCCCGTTATACAAATGAAAAAACTTTTTTATTTCCTTGGTTAGTGCTGACGAATAGTTGTGATTTTTTACCAACACTTGATCACCTATTTCATATTTCGTCGGAGAAATTTTTTGATCGTGCCTTGTTTTGCGTTGATCTGCTCGTTTTTGTAAACGTTCCTGAGCCAATATTATTTTTACTTCGCCAGTCATGTCCGTCCTATTTGGGTATTTGATGAGCCTTTCGATTTGTCGCGTTGGCCTTTCTCCTTTCATTAATTCATACGGAGTGAAACCTGTGGAGTCATGCTCTGTACAGTTAAGCCAATTCTCGATTGTTTCCACATAACATGGCCACGCTGTATGTCGCTTGGTGCAGTAGGTTCGAAAACTTTTACCTAGTTCGCGCATTACCCGTTCGACTGGATTTGATTGTGGATGATATACTGACGAGTAGTTCACTTGTATGTTGGCCTCTTTTAAACCATTTGTCCATATTGCACTGGTGAACTGTGTTCCATGATCGGATAGTATTACCTCAGGTTTTCCTATCTCCGTCACATAGTCTTGTAGAACTCTTTTCCGTAAGCATATTGCTGTGGCTTTCTTTATTGCGTACAGTTTGACATATTTAGTGAAGATATCCATAAGTACAAAAATATAGCAAACTCCCCCACGACCTTGGGGCAATGGGCCATATAAATCTACTGATACCTTTTCAAGTGGGCGTTCTGCCAATACATTCTTCATCTGCCCTTTGCTGGCCTGGTTGGGTGGTTTCACTCGCTGGCACGTGTCACATGATGATACGTATTGCTTCACTATTTTCGTCATATTTGGAAAATAAATGGATTCTGCCAATAGTGAAGTACATTTTGCTGATCCGCAGTGACCAAAAGCTTCATGATAATACTGTATTACTGGTCCTATTAATACTTTAGGTAAGTAAGGCACCCACCAATCCGCTGAACGCTGGCTCTTCTTGAATAATATTTTCTCATGTATGCAATAGTTTTGTTCTAACTTCAATTTTTTTCCCTGGATGTTTTCTTCAAGTTCGATTATAATCCAGTGCAAAGTTTGATCTTCTCTTTGCTTTTTTGGTAAATCCTTTAATTCCGTTCTTACTTGGTCTATTCCAGTTCTTAAGGCATTTATGGTGATTGTTTCTCCCTTTTCCGGATCATCCTGACCGTACCTTGATCCGAAATCGGCAACTTTGTTGTCGGATCCTTTGATATATTCTATTCGTAGGTTATACTCGGTCAGTTTCAACACCCATCGCGTCAGTCGACCACTTAGTACTTTACAGTTAAACAAAAATGATAAGGCCTTATGGTCTGTCTGTATAATTGTTGGATACCCAAGGATATAGGTGCGATACTTTTCGCACGCGAATACTACACCTAGTAGTTCCAGTTCAGTTATAGTGTAGTTTCTTTCGGCGCTGCTTAGTTTTCGACTCGCGAACGAGATGTCCAAAATTTCACCTGCTTCGTTCTTTTGATATAAATGAGCCCCTAATGCTTGCGTTGATGCATCTGTGGCTAAATAGAATGGTCTCTTGAAATCTGGATGTTTTAAAGTAACTGTTTCCATGAAGCGTTGTTTGATTTTTTGGAAAATTTCTTCTTCGTCTTTTGACCATTTCCATACGGCTCGTTTTTCTAACAGTGGTGTTAATTTACTAATTAATTCGGAATGGTTCGCGATGAATTTTCTGTAAAAGTTGCACAGGCCTATGAAAGATTGCAGGTCTTTTTTATTCTTTGGTGATGGGCAGTTTTGGATCATGTCGATTTTCGTATGGTCGACTTTTATTCCTTCGGGCGTGATGATGTGACCCAAGAATTTGACTTGCTCTCGTAAGAAACGACACTTATCCCGCTTGATGGTCATTCCTGCCTTTCTCAGTCTTTCAAAAACTCTTCTTAGCTGATCTTCGTGTATTTCTAGCGTTTCGGAGGCTATAAGTATGTCATCCACAAATACTGTGGCAAATGCTAATACTTCTGGGCCTAGAACCTTTTCTAAACATTTGTTAAACATGGCTACTGATACGTTAAGGCCAAAAGGTAGCACCCGAAACTGGTAACTTTTCCCATCTGCTAGGAAGGCTGTACACTCGCGAGACTCTTTGTCCAAAGGCAGTTGCCAATAACCGCAGGTTAGATCAAGTGAACTAAAATATTTCATCCCATGAAATCTTCTCAATAAGTCTTCCATCATGGGTGGTGATTCTTGGACTGGTACAATTGACTGGTTTAGTTTCCTTGCGTCTAGACAAATACGTACACTGTCGTCCTTTTTCGCCACTATCACAATGGGGTTGGAATATGGTGAGCTGGATCTCTCGATGATGTTCCATTCTAGCATTCGTTCTATTTCCCTTTTTACGGCATTCTTTTTCGAGAAAGGTATCGGATAAGATCGCTGTACGAATGGTTGGTTGTCCTTCATCTTTAAAACACATTTGTATACCTCACATTTTCCAGGCTTATCGGAGAATATGTCTTCATAGTCGGATATTGCCTTTTCCACCCTGTTCACTGGATTGCATTCTGTTGTACACACTGTTAGTGGGTTGACTTTCGCAGTTTCGTAGTCAGACTCAAATACGCTGGGAACTATTGATGGTGGTTCTCCTATTTCGGGTAATACTTCACTAACTTCCTCTTCGTTGTCTTCTACTTTTTCTGTTTCTAGTGTATGTTGCCAACGGAATTTTACAGCATCTTGGTTGATCTGAGTCATTATTATCAACTCGTCCTCTTTATCTGACTCGATCGTTAGTTGTAGGCTTGTGGTTTCCTCGTCAACTTCCTCCTTCCTGCAGTTGGTTAATGGTAGTTGAATGTAATTTTCCTTGTATTGGAATTTCAGCTTGTTTTCGAGGAAATCAATTTCTGCGGCATACTTCTTTAACCAATCTGTCCCCAGGATGAGTGGCGTTATTAACCCTCGGACTACAAATAATATAAGTGGCATTTCCACTTCATTTACTTTAATTTGTGGCATTACTTGTTTTTTGATTTTGACGATTTTCCCAGTGGCTCCTTGTATAGTCAGGTTCGTCACAGGCAATTCTGGTATTTCTACACATTTTTCCTTAAGTTGTTTTAACATTTCCTCAGACATTACGCTGATGGTGCTCCCTGTGTCTATCAATGCCTCGTATTCATCCTTTTCAATATGGATCTGGATCTTGGGTATAATTGGAGAATCCCGTGGAGAATCCTCGAGGTCTTCCTGGTCGTGCTTAAGACAGTGGCTTTGGTTGAGAAGGAGAGGTAGCTGCTGTATATATTGTTTTCGGGCTTCTAACTGGGTGGTCCTGTTCGGTGTGTATTTCCATGAATTTGGTTCTTTTACAGGCTCCCTTATTTTCATATGCAGAAGGCGAGGAGCGTTTACTTCTGCATTTATTCGTTTCCCGAATCGACATTCGGTGGTGAATTCCGTCGTCCTCGGTTGCTATAACGACCTCTTCCTCTATAATGACCTCTGTTTTGGTGGATCATTTGCACGTCCCTGCGATCATCACGTCTATCATGGTTTCGTGAAGAAGGCCCCTCTCTATTTTGGATCCCCTCGACTATGCTTATTAGCTCGGGTATTGTCTTGGCTTTTGCTGATAGTAGAATACTTTCCACTTCATAGGAGAAATGTTTACGTATTGCTTCTATGAACAGTTCTGCGCCGATTGGTGGATCCACATATTGTGTCTTATTTACCCAATACCATACATGCTGAGTCATAGTCCTGAATTTCGCATTATATGTCCTAGGCCTCAATAATTCCATCCAAATTCTTTTTTGTTCGCTTTCGGACCAATACATCTTCAGTAGTTCTTGTTGGAAGTTTTCTATATTGTCCCACTGATGTTTCACTGCATTGGCCCATACTCGTGCGTCGCCTTCCAATTGGCCTATCGCAAAATCGAGCTTCTTTCTTTCGGGTATTGTTCCAAATTCGAAATGTCTCCTTAGTGCTTCCAGGAATTCCTTTGGGTGAAGCCCTCTTTTATCCCCATTGAACATAGGTACTTTCTTTTCTTCTATTATTCTTTCTATGCTCACTGGCGCTATTTTCTTTAAGCATTCAATTTCCTGTTCGACTTCTTGTCTGGTCTTCGCGACCTCCTTTTTGGTGTTTTCAATTTCCAGTTCAACTTCTTGAATGGTCTTTACTACCTCCTTTTTGGTGGTTTCAATTTCCATGTTAGTTTTTTCAACATCTTTATTTACTTGCTCAATTTTCTGATTGACTTCGTGTCTTCTTTCTGCTTTTTCCTCCTCTAATTTTCTTTCGAATTCATATGCTTGATGCTGGACCTTCTCGTCGACTGCTTTCAATTCTGTTTCTGTTTTTTCCTTGAAGTCATCGATTTCCTTTCTTAGTTGTCCTTGGCTCTTTGTTATTTTTTCATACATCTGGTAATTGGCTTCTTGGATGTCTTTCTTTAAATCCTCATTACTTTTCTTTAAAGTTTCCATATTTTTGTCTATTTTTTCACTCATTTCCTTCTTGGATTCTGCCATATCTTTCTTTAAATCTTTCCTTAATTCTTCATTATTTTTCTTTGATTCTCTGAATTTTTCATCACTGTCTTCCTTTAAATCTTTCATTGATTGTTTCATAAAGTCAAAAAATGCCTGCATATCTCCTATTTCTTTGGGCGTCGCTTCCTTTTCGACCACGTTTTCCTCCGGGGTTTTATGTCCGGATGCTCCTTGGTTTGTTTCTTCACTTTTATTCTCTACCTCTGAGTTTCCCATGATTGCTTCTTTTTCTCCTATCATTTTACCACTCCTTAAATGCATTCACTTCAATTCCTTCTTTAATATTTTTCCAACTTTATTTCCTTTGGAGGCTATGTTTATTTTATACTACGGTGGCTTTATTTAAACAACGATAAGGCATATAAAAAAAACAACTAAATAAAAAATTTGACAACAACGCTATAAAAGAAAATTCTTTTTTGTTCAAATTTTATTCTACTTTGCCTTTAAAAGCTCCGCTAATTGTATAAAATGTTTATTTACTTAATTCTGGTGACCCCCCAACCAGGTGTGCCTATTCCTTTGGATCACCCTGTATAATCCGTCGCCAATTTGCTTCCAAAATTACCGCTTATTTGTGTAAAATATTTTGGGTTTTATTCCTATTTACCCCCCAATAAAATGTCCTTTCTTTCGAAACACCCTGTATAATACGTATTATTGTACCGTATACCTTATATGCTATGCGCCCTGAAAATGTTTACACAACTTTTGTAACACCCTGTATATCACAAAAAAATATACTTAAATTGTCTACCTTTTAATTCAAATCTAAATTGCGCTTTTATTTAAAAATTAAAATTTTGTTCAAAAGAATTTAAAAATTTCGTGAAAATATTTCTTAAAATATTTGATAAAGCTTTGTTCCTACCGAACTACTCCACACAAATTTGAAATAAATTGAAAATTTAGTGTCTTTTTGAGCCCACCGGCTGGCGCGCCATATGTAATAGTAACGCCCTTCAGTTGGTCGACATATGTAATAGTATGGATTTAAAATATAATAAAAATGAATAAAATGCCCCAGAGTAGGGTGTTCAGAGATAATAATATAAATTTAAAGAATATAATTAAAATGATTCAAATAAATAAAATGACTTATTGGATGTTCCGCGTAATTTAGCTCAGTTAAATGGTTCGGTTTCGCACAAAAACTCTTAATTTCAGGTCGGTTCAGGTATTAAAACACTAAGGTTATTGTTCGGCACGTACTATTACTTCTATTTTATATTTCAAATTTCCTATATTTAAACATTATTAATATATTGATTAAAAACACTATCAACACAAATCAGGTTACAAGCAAAGGTTATAGAAACAACACAATTCAAATAGTACAACACAATACAAATTACTCGTCAATTATAACTTGGGCAAATCTAATAAACTGATTCAACAATGTTGCCTTATATAAATCATATCTCGTGATTTTTACTAGATTCTAATTTAGTATTTACCAAATTGCATGCATGATAGAGGCCTTTAATTCAAATACGTTGGGTACCTTATATGATGCAATGACGCTGGAAACAGTGTTTTCACGGGCAGACTGAAATCGTCGTCTTCTTTTTCTGGAGCTACGGCACACACTTAAGTATTAATAGAACTTTTACTTCAGGTAGTACACTATTGGTTTTATTAAAACTTATAACAGTTTTCTCAGTAGGCTTTTCTTTTTACTTCACTTTTAACTAGTGCGTAGAATTACTTGTAAAGCACTGTTAGCCTGTGAGAAGCGTTCCCTTTTGTTGGGTGCGGTCTAGTGTTATTCTACTTAACACGGCCTGCGAACCTATTCATGCGTCGTCGGCTAGGGAACGTCTTCCGTCTTAACGGGCTAGGGAACCTCTGTCTGCCTACTCCTTGCTTGAGCCACACCACGCCGTATTCTTCCAGGGAATTCCCCGAGCCACCTATGTGCTTTACATTTCTTCATCACATTCAAGGTCCCACGTGTCGGTTGCACACAAACGGTTTCTTATTGATGTCGCATAACTTCCTGGCTAGCGCTGATATCATTGTCGCCACTTATGTTTTTACACCGATATACCTACGCACTATTTCTCTTTTACATATACAGAATTTATATAGGAACATTTTAAATAGGAATATAATAATTTAATACAAATAAATGAATAATACATGTTTCCCGATCTGTGTTGATTCATTATTTACCTTAATATAAATATTTTGGATGTTATATTATATTTATATTTTATTCATTATATACAGGGCCTACCGTTACAAAGAATTATGAATTTTAAATGTGACGTAATAACTTTTTAATTGTAAATGTTAAATTTTAAAGTGTCATAAAATTGAGATGCAAGTAATGGAACAAATATATAGGTCATCGGCAAATGTAAGTATACATAGATTTTCAGCATTGTTAACTAATTTTTTTCTTTTAATGAGCAAAACTTAATATGTTCCTTTCTTTTATTTACACCTAATAAAGGTCTGATGACGGTCCTGAAGGAGGACCGAAACGTCACAAAGCTGAAAATACGAGTTTGATTTACAAAATTACCTAAACCCTAATTCTACCATTGCGGTAGTAAGCTACATACATAGTGATATACGTCATCAGTAAAGAACTGAATTTCGTCGAGCATTATATATATATACATACATTTTCTCACGGCATCTTCTATGGTACCATACAAATTCCCCATTGTGACACAAAGGCACATAAAAATTGCCCATTTTTCATCGACGTATGCTATTAATATACACAAATAACGAGGTGAATTGTTAAGAAGTTTTGAACAAAAATTATATACTTATAGGTACTTCACACAACACAAATGCTTCTATCAAACGCAGAAAGTACTTCGTGATTCGACTATCAACAACAAAAGAGGGCCTATGTAATATCAGTCAGTTTATTGTCTCTTCTTTAAACTGAGACGGTCCAATAGTTCTACTAATGCAATTAATATTTACTACCAAAATGCTCGCGGTCTTAGATCCAAAACACACACTTTCTTCATGAATGCTTGTCAATCTTTATACGACATTATAGTAATCACTGAGAGTTGGTTAGACGATTCCATCACCACCTCCGAAATATTACCTCCATCTTACAGCGCTATTAGATCTGACCGTAAATATTCTTTGGTTCATCGTTCAACTGGTGGTGGGGTTTTCATTGCATGCTGTGATACAATTGATTATGAGGTTATAGACATTGCAGTGGTTTCCTCTCTTGTTCCCCTAATTGACGTGGCAGCCTGTAGATGTGGTTCCCCTAGTGATTATTTTTATATTGTTGCAGTTTATATTCCTCCGAGTATTTCTCAGCTGGATTTTGAATTATTTTGCGAATCATTGGAAATTTTTCTTTTTGATAAACCAGTAATTCTACTTGGCGACTTTAATATGCCAAACTTTATTTATAATAATGTTTCCTGCTCGAAAACAACCACTTTTCGTTTAATCTGCAACTCTCTTCAACTCAAACAATGCAACTTAGTTACAAATTGTGACAATCGTTTACTGGATTTGGTACTTACTAGTAGTGATTGTGCCGTTGATGTTGATCTCGAAGATTCTCCTTTTGTACCCGTGGATTCTTATCACCCGCCGCTATGTATTTCTTTGTCTTCTTTATCTAATTGTTCTGGAAAGGAGATTTTTCCTTCTAACAGTAATATGAGGTATAATTTCCACAAAGCCAATTACCAATTATATACCGAAGTACTGAATAAAGACTGGTCCTTCCTCTACGAGTGCAATAACGTAAACGATTCTTTGGAAAAATTTTATGATGCTTTGTATCACATTATTGATTTGCATGTGCCTAAAACAATTTCTGCTGCTAAATACCGTTATCCGCCTTGGTTTACTGAGCACGTCATACGTCACCTAAAGTTGAAGGCTTACTACAGGCGGCGATGGAAGACAACAAAAACCAATTATTTTCACACCGAGTTTAAGAGATTGAGGGGTCTATGTAAATTGTTGATTGCGGACTCTTATAAATCATACATGGATGGGGTGGGATTCTCAATCTTAAAAAATCCTAAGTATATACATAGTAGGCGTGGCACTTCACGTATACCGAACATACTATATCATAACAACCAACAAATTGACTTGCCACAAGATATAGTTAACGCCTTTGCTAATATGTTTTCATCCGTATATCAGCATAGGTCTCAATTCTCATTTGATGATTGTCAACCAAATCAAATTCCATTTACATTATCCAGTGTTACAGAAGACGAGCTAATACGAATAATGTCGTCTTTCAATCAAGATTATACAGCTGGCGATGACCAAATCCCAAGTATATTTGTTCACAATGCCAGACTTGCTTTAGCTGAGCCCTAGCTATAATAATGAATACTTCAATAAGAACAGCTACTTTTCCTTGGCGCTGGCAAAGAGCAAGAATAAGCCCAATCTTTAAAAAAGATGACAGAACTAGAATTGAGAACTACATGCCAATATCCATTCTACCCAACTTTGCAAAGATTTTTGAAAACGTAATTTATTCCTGCATAGCTTTCAATACAAAATCTTTGATTTGTGAATGTCAACATGGTTTCATTCGTGGACGGTCTACAGTTACGAACCTACTCACTATAACTCAGGCTGTCTCTCATGAATTGGATGCTAATGGAAAGTTAGACGTGATCTACACTGACTTTAGTCGCGCGTTTGACACGATTGATCATGGTATCCTTCTGGAAAAACTCGCAGCAATTGGATTCAGCCCGTCCCTACTCGAACTTCTGCATTCATATTTGACAAATAGGCGCAATTATGTCTTTTACAATGGATTTAGGTCATTTGAGTTTACTCCCTCATCCGGTGTGCCACAGGTCTCTAACTTGGGACCTCTGTTATTTACTCTATATACCAACGATTTGCTTAAATCAATTACATGGAATGTACTCGCATATGCGGATGATATAAAGATCTACTGCTCTATACGAACTTGGAACGATGTACTTCGTCTTCAAGAAAACTTGAATCGTATATCGACTTGGTGTTCCAACTTCAATTTGAAACTAAATGTAAGCAAATGTTGTTATATGTCTTACTCTCGCAAAAATAATAATATACCATCTACCTATTCTATTGATGACAACCGACTTAGGCGGGTGGACAGCATAAAAGACCTTGGCGTGTTCTTTAACACACATTTGAACTATTCCAGTCATATATATTTTATTTGCAATTCGGCTTCAAAGGCTTTGGGCGTTGTTTTGCGCAGTTGTAAGTTTTTTAAAAATCCACTGCTTCTGAAGGCTTTGTATTTCAGTTTTGTCGTCAGATAGGTGGAATACGCGTCACAAGTATGGTCACCTCAGTACATATATCTACAACTAGCCATTGAGAGAGTGCAGCGGCGATTCCTGAAATACTTATCTTTCAAGGATATGGGAATTTATCCAGAACGTGGCTTCGATTACAATCTCTTGCTGCAAGCACATGACCTCCAAACACTGCGGGATCGCCGAGAGTTGCACGGTGCTCGCTTCATATGGAAGCTATGTAATGGAACAATTGATTGCCCACATCTCCTATCGTGCCTGAATTTCTACACCCCATAATTTCCTCTCGCTCCTTCCTCCTCCACGTTTTGGTTGCCCTTTTCGAGGACTAATCTTCTTTGGGGATCGCCACTGGTCACCATGTGTCGTGCTGCAAACTTACATTATGATGATATATTTTTTGTTTCCAATTCATAATTTCTCAACTCTATAGATAAATATATATATTGTTAAAGGTCTATTATTGACTCTAACAATATTTTTCTAAAAAATATTTATATAATAATTTAATTAGTTATTGAAGAAGTATATGATAATAATATGGACATATGTAATTGTATTAAACGTATAAATTTATTAATTTGTTGTACAGAAATATTTGTTAAGTATGGTACGTTACTTGGTGAACCGACCAGTATATTTTCTGAATGACTATTTTCTTCTTTTCATTAGAATTTACCATATCTGTAAAGAAGAGATTTAAATGCTAATTATTGTACTATAAGAAATATTATTATTTTGTAAAAACTCATTTAAGTGACGTTTAAGGAGGTAAAAGATGATTAAAATTAAATATTGAAAGGTAAATAATTGATATTGAATTAAAAGTACAGTTTAAATATCGTACAACCGGATGGAGAGTAAAATGTCAAAAGTGACATCTGATATATAATTTTACTGAAAATGTTTCATTTTTGAATATTAAAAGTATGGGAAGGTTTAATTAAAATTCAAAATGTTTTAAAATAATGAAATTTATAAAGTCAGTTAGTATAAAGAAATAGTCGAACAAATTTAAAAATTATATTGTCTGGGCAAAGTAAGAAAAGAAATCAATTGGCTGATTTGAAAAATTTAAAAAAGATCACTAAGGAGATTTGTTGAAACAGTAGAGAGAGAGAATTTTTAATAATTCTTAACAGACGCGTGTGCCTTTAGAAAGAATTATAGTTTTTATGAATATAAATGGTTAAAATAAACCAGAATTATTTCGTATAGTGTACGTATTAAATATTTATACAGGCAAATAAATAGTGAATAAAATTAAAAGAAGGAGAATTGAAAATTTTATAAGAACTTAAGCTGGTTAAAATCATTAATAATTAAAGAATACTTACGATTTTGAAAGTCGTACATCGATAATAAGAGAATCCATTGCGAAGAGAAGTTACAGAAGTTCCTTTTAAATCCAGTATCCAGGAATTAGTGTTTTATTTCAGTAATATTTAAAAGTATACAAGAAGATAGAAATTAAATACGAGGTACAGAAGTTCCATTAGACGATCCAGTTCCTGATTTAGGATATTAATTGAAAATCCAAGGTTCATAAATCCAGTGAAGTCAGAGGAGTTCAAGAGAGTGTTTGTCCTGCGAGTAGTAGCAGTCATAAGCCTAAATTCCATTGTGTGTGTCATTATTCCGAAGAGATTAGCCATTTTTTAACTGAAGTATTCAGTAGAATATCCAGTTTGAGAATACCATCCAGTATAAGAGAGTTCTAGGATCGAAAGGATTATATTAACATTATTGGAAAACAAGAAACATACATGCATTTATTTTGACCAAGGTTGTATATGTTATTGTATTAATACGAAATTTATTGAAGCTTATAGAAGCTCATAATTGATATTATAGTTATCTTGTTCATGTTTTAAATAAGGTTAGATTATTTTAAAAATATTAACATTTAAATTTCAACTTAATAGAGTCATTGAATTTTAATATACGAATCTTCCGTACTAAATAAATATTTATCATGCATAGATCTATCCAAAAACATTTATGACATTGTATATTTGTATACTTAAAGGTGTTTTATAAGTACAGTAAAATATTTACCTTTGTAATTGAGGAATTTCACTGACATAGAACCATATTATTATCATCTTAAACGTCAAGTAAATCTGTTTATGATCTTTACTTTATTGAAGTTTATTTTCCATGTCATATAAAGAAGACATTTTTTATATTGATATCTATTCCATGTATTAAATTGTATCAGATTTGAATAGTTTCTTTTATTGGAGTTCATTAATAACATCTCATTATATCTATGGAGTTATAATCCATTGACACAGTCGATAACCTTGAAAGGACAAAAGTGACACGTAAAATTATTTAAGAATATTGGAAATTAATAGATTACTTACCCAATTCATATGTAGAAGATAGTGTTTGAATTTATTAAATATCATATTTTAATAAACGGACTACATTACATGACCTGAGAAATACTAACATTATTTAATTAAAAATAGTTTCTTAAAATTCAACATCAATGAGAATATTGAATAATAGAAGGTTATACCAACCGTAAATAAGAAATTACTAGAGTCAATGTATGACTGGTGGTATAAACTACAGGGAAATATTTGAAGTTGTTTTAAAAGAAAAGTCTCATGTTCTTAGTTATTA
This sequence comes from Amphimallon solstitiale, assembly GCA_963170755.1. NCBI lineage: Eukaryota > Metazoa > Arthropoda > Insecta > Coleoptera > Scarabaeidae > Amphimallon > Amphimallon solstitiale. Next base: position 95,537,609 of record OY720675.1, read on the forward strand.
AAAATTTAAATTTGGAGTTAGCCGGAAGATTTATTTAAAAGGGATATCAATACAATCATTAGCGGTTGTATTTTATTAATTTTTGGCGCCCAACGTGGGGCGATATTGGAGATAGCACATTTATCACCAATATTATATTTATTAATACTTAAAAACGAAGGGTAATTATTTAAAAAATTGTAAAAGGTATTTGTTTTTTTTTAAAAAAAGTATAAAGGTATTATTTTCTTTAGGTGATTGACAACATTTAACATAATTGTTGGGATAGTAGAGGGTAATCATACAAATAATAATAACTATACAGTGTGATTTCTTTATTTTGGTACAGTTTTATACATTTATGTGGCTTACATTATTAAAGAATGGTTAATAGTAAATAAGTGATATAATACAACACAGTATAGAAAGTGTGTAAGTTTTTATTTAAATACAGTGTTATTAGGGGTATTATTAAGAGACTTTTATAATGATGCAGACACGTAGCAGGAAAGGGGATAAAGGAGATGAGGAAGGTTCAGAGAGTGGAGATGAAACTTATCAGAGTGAACAAAATCCGGTGATGGATTTGTTGTTAAAAATGAGAGAAGATATGAAAGATATGAAAAATTTACAAGAGACACAAGATTTGAATATGAAAAATTTACAAGAAAAACAGGATACGAATATGAAGAATTTACAAGAGAAACAGGATTTAAACATGAAAAATTTAAGAGATGATATAAGGAAAGATTCAGAAGAAGTTATCAAGAAGAATATGGATGATTTAGAGAAAAGGAATGTAGAGACAATTATTCAATTGAAAAATGAATTTAAAGAAATGGAAAGTAGATTAGTCTCTGACATAGTTAAGCAAACAGAAGAACAAATGTTACAAGCAAAAGCTGATATAAATAAAGAAGTTATTAATATAGTAAACACAAAATTAGATACTGTATACGAGGTGTTGAAAACAGATAAGAACAAATGCGAAAATGCAGGAAAAGTATTACAAGAGGCGATAACCAGGAATGAAGAGGTTTGTAAGAAAAGGAAGGAAGAGTTATTAGTTAATTGTGAAAAGGAATTAGAAAAGAAATTGGGAATTTATGAAAATACATTTATTACTGAAGTTGCAAATTTAAATCAACATAAGACAGAAGAGGTTAAAATGTTACAAGAGAATTTACAGCAACAGGAAGTTAAAAGAAAGTTATTAGAAGATGAAATTAAAAAGATGTCGGTTAACATGAAAAACATAGGATCAAGTTCTACAGTAGCACATCAATGTTCTAATTATACTAAAGTGGAGAACATAGCTCAATTTGGGGCAGATAAAACAGGGATACATCCGATGACGTATTTAAGGAATATTATGAAGTATTTAGAAGATATTCCATCTTTAAAGCATCAAATGGAGGTAATAAGATCTACGTTGAATAATAGTGCGTTGGAATGGTTTCAGAGAATAGAGGATAACTGTCAAGATATAAATCAATTTGAAATTATGTTCAAGAAAAATTTCTGGAATGAGTCTCATCAGAATAAAGCGAAAATAATACTATTAACAGCTAAATATAGACAGGGTAATTTGACAAGAGAGGCTTATGCTTCTAGGATATATAATCAGTGCAAGTATGTTAGCGATCTTAATGAATACATGATTGCTAGTCAATTGTTAAATCACTTTATTTTTACTGATACACAAGCTATAATTTGCCAGAAGGTGAATGATATGGATTCCTTAATTGAAATATTACGTAGACTAGATGATTTTAATGATGTTAATGCGAATAGTTATTCTTCTTTACCTAGAAACAATTTCAATAATGGTAATCAACGCATAAATAATAATGGTAGGTCAAATTATTTTAATAATACTGATTTTAAAAATGGTAATCAACGAGATCAGAATAATTATAATGGAAATTATAGAAACCAAAATTATAATAGATCATCACCAAACACCTATAATCAGAATACCCAATTACGAGGAGGTTACAATAATTTTAGCTACAGGAATGGTAATAATTATCAATCAGATCCGAGGAATAATAATAATGATAAAAGATATACACCATTTCCTGGAAACGATTACAATACACAAAATAGACTAAATTATGGAAATAAATTTAAGGAAGGAGAAAATAGACCTAAACCAATACATAATATTAGGTGGGTAGATAATGATAGAGATAATGCCAGAAATGAAAATGATGAGTTAAAAAAAACGCCGATTTTGAAGGAGGATGCCTATCTAAATTCAAAACCGAGCACGTCACAATTGTAAAAGAAGATATAATTAATCAACCCAATTTTATTACTTTACAAACAATTAAATTTTATCAAAGACCTGAGAGTATATTTAAAAATAATGAAGAAGTATCTATAGTACAAGATTTTGGTTTGCCATTTATTAAAATAGAAATTGAGAATATTGTTTTTACATGTTTAATAGATAGTGGTTCAGAGATTACATTAATACAAGAGAGTAAAGTTAAACAAGTCAAAGGGTATTTAAATAATGTGGTTAAGATAAAAGGAACTGATATTATTACAGCGAATAGAAAGAAGATGGGAACAATAAAACAATGCTTTTATACAGAAGTGATTATAAGTAAAGAAAGTTATTTTATGCAATTTTATGTCCTGGAAAATTTATTTTATGATTGTATAATTGGTATAGATAATATTAGAAAGTTAGGAATGGTTATGAATTTTGAAGAAGGTAATATTTATATAAAAGAGAATATATGCAAAATAGTAAAAGAATTAAGTGAAGAAGAGAAAAATGTTTATAATGATTATAAGAAGAATATATTAAGTATAGAAATGAATAATTTAATAATTGAAAATGATAATGTACATGATAATATTTATAATGAAGAATGGAATGAGAATTATGATGAAGAGATGGAAGAGGAATGTAAATGATACGATAAATAATTATGAAGATATTGAAAGAAAAATTAAATTACAGGACATAAAGGATAAAGTTATGGAGCATAAGTTAATAGAGATTTTATATAGGAATATATTGTTAATTAATGAAGAAATTGTTTTCGCAAGAAATTATGAACATAAACTAGTGGTTAGTGATGATTCACCATTGACTTGTAAAAATTATCCTATACTATACTACTATCAAGAACAAGTAAATAAGGAGTTGAAACGTTTAGAAGAATCTTGTATTAAATAATGGTCTTTCTGGTATTTCATGGGATAATCAAGAAACAATCGATTTAAGTGAAAGGTATGAATTGGTGAGGGAAAGATCAAAACGTAAAAAAAAGATATGGGAACAAAAACAAATGGAGAAACAGAAGAAGTTTAAAAGTTACGAAATAGGAGATTTAGTTATTGTGAAGAATTTGAGGGTTACTGATCGAAAGAAAAACATTATGGGGAAGTTGTTAAGGCCCCAATATCGGACCATATAAAGTTAATCTAAAGTTAGGAGAAAATACTTATGAATTAATAGAACCAAATACAAATTACATTAGAGGTAGATATCATATATCTATGCTACAAGATTATTATAAAGATATAGACAATAGAAATGAATGAGTAAAACTGGTACCAGATACACACTTAAAGTATTGTAAATAGGAATTTTGATTAAAATATTAATTTACAGAAATACCTTGGGTTGATTAATTGAATGTATATAAGTTTTGAAAATACATAAATATAGTAATATCATTAAGTTATTTGGTTCGTCTTGTGAAAAGTAAATTTAAATAAGGTTTTGTTGTAATGAACTAGAATAATTGAAATTAGGTATAGTAACAGTTGAACGTATTTATGATAATTAAAAAAAAAAAATAGTTTTACATGGAATACTTTTATAAAGGTTGTTTAATAAATATAAATTTATATCGAAGTTGAAATTTATATTTATTAAAAAGGGGCAATTGTTAAAGGTCTATTATTGACTCTAACAATATTTTTCTAAAAAATATTTATATAATAATTTAATTAGTTATTGAAGAAGTATATGATAATAATATGGACATATGTAATTGTATTAGACGTATAAATTTATTAATTTGTTGTACAGAAATATTTGTTAAGTATGGTACGTTACTTGGTGAACCGACCAGTATATTTTCTGAATGACTATTTTCTTCTTTTCATTAGAATTTACCATATCTGTAAAGAAGAGATTTAAATGCTAATTATTGTACTATAAGAAATATTATTATTTTGTAAAAACTCATTTAAGTGACGTTTAAGGAGGTAAAAGATGATTAAAATTAAATATTGAAAGGTAAATAATTGATATTGAATTAAAAGTACAGTTTAAATATCGTACAACCGGATGGAGAGTAAAATGTCAAAAGTGACATCTGATATATAATTTTACTGAAAATGTTTCATTTTTGAATATTAAAAGTATGGGAAGGTTTAATTAAAATTCAAAATGTTTTAAAATAATGAAATTTATAAAGTCAGTTAGTATAAAGAAATAGTCGAACAAATTTAAAAATTATATTGTCTGGGCAAAGTAAGAAAAGAAATCAATTGGCTGATTTGAAAAATTTAAAAAAGATCACTAAGGAGATTTGTTGAAACAGTAGAGAGAGAGAATTTTTAATAATTCTTAACAGACGCGTGTGCCTTTAGAAAGAATTATAGTTTTTATGAATATAAATGGTTAAAATAAACCAGAATTATTTCGTATAGTGTACGTATTAAATATTTATACAGGCAAATAAATAGTGAATAAAATTAAAAGAAGGAGAATTGAAAATTTTATAAGAACTTAAGCTGGTTAAAATCATTAATAATTAAAGAATACTTACGATTTTGAAAGTCGTACATCGATAATAAGAGAATCCATTGCGAAGAGAAGTTACAGAAGTTCCTTTTAAATCCAGTATCCAGGAATTAGTGTTTTATTTCAGTAATATTTAAAAGTATACAAGAAGATAGAAATTAAATACGAGGTACAGAAGTTCCATTAGACGATCCAGTTCCTGATTTAGGATATTAATTGAAAATCCAAGGTTCATAAATCCAGTGAAGTCAGAGGAGTTCAAGAGAGTGTTTGTCCTGCGAGTAGTAGCAGTCATAAGCCTAAATTCCATTGTGTGTGTCATTATTCCGAAGAGATTAACCATTTTTTAACTGAAGTATTCAGTAGAATATCCAGTTTGAGAATACCATCCAGTATAAGAGAGTTCTAGGATCGAAAGGATTATATTAACATTATTGGAAAACAAGAAACATACATGCATTTATTTTGACCAAGGTTGTATATGTTATTGTATTAATACGAAATTTATTGAAGCTTATAGAAGCTCATAATTGATATTATAGTTATCTTGTTCATGTTTTAAATAAGGTTAGATTATTTTAAAAATATTAACATTTAAATTTCAACTTAATAGAGTCATTGAATTTTAATATACGAATCTTCCGTACTAAATAAATATTTATCATGCATAGATCTATCCAAAAACATTTATGACATTGTATATTTGTATACTTAAAGGTGTTTTATAAGTACAGTAAAATATTTACCTTTGTAATTGAGGAATTTCACTGACATAGAACCATATTATTATCATCTTAAACGTCAAGTAAATCTGTTTATGATCTTTACTTTATTGAAGTTTATTTTCCATGTCATATAAAGAAGACATTTTTTATATTGATATCTATTCCATGTATTAAATTGTATCAGATTTGAATAGTTTCTTTTATTGGAGTTCATTAATAACATCTCATTATATCTATGGAGTTATAATCCATTGACACAGTCGATAACCTTGAAAGGACAAAAGTGACACGTAAAATTATTTAAGAATATTGGAAATTAATAGATTACTTACCCAATTCATATGTAGAAGATAGTGTTTGAATTTATTAAATATCATATTTTAATAAACGGACTACATTACATGACCTGAGAAATACTAACATTATTTAATTAAAAATAGTTTCTTAAAATTCAACATCAATGAGAATATTGAATAATAGAAGGTTATACCAACCGTAAATAAGAAATTACTAGAGTCAATGTATGACTGGTGGTATAAACTACAGGGAAATATTTGAAGTTGTTTTAAAAGAAAAGTCTCATGTTCTTAGTTATTAAAAATTTAAATTTGGAGTTAGCCGGAAGATTTATTTAAAAGGGATATCAATACAATCATTAGCGGTTGTATTTTATTAATATATGTATTGAAAAATTGAAAATCTTCTTGGTAGTAGTGGCATAAAATGAATTAAAAGTAATAACAATATGACAACTGGTTGTCATATTGTTATTACTTTTAATTCATTTTATGCCACTACTACCAAGAAGATTTTCAATTTTTCAATACATTTGTATAATTGACAAAGAATTGTAATATATTTTAATATATATATATATATACCGGGTCGTCCAAAAGTCTGGATTCACGTGGATTTTGAGTAAACTATTCACTTTTTTGGAAAACTGAATTCTGTATCTTGAATGGGAATTAAATTGCAACTCAATAGTATTTTTTATTTCAAAAAAATTGTTTATAATTTTGAGATAAAGTTAATAACAATGTTTTTTTAAATGGAAACCTACCGTGATTTTTATTTCAGAGAGAGTACTTTCGATAAGAATTGCATTGGCATAGAAATTTTGGCTATAAACCTTACGATTATTGTTTAAATTAATATTAAATTTTCGATCCGAACACTCGTTCGCGCTTGTTCGGAAAATACACGAACGTGTCTTCTCTTACCACGTTTCCAACTGTAGGCATGGGTCCACCCCCTAATAAAGCATTCTATTGAAGGCGTTACGTTTATCTTGAATGAAAGCATTTTTTTTTTATAAAATGGAGATCTACCGCGATTACGATATTTAAACGTTATGAGAAAGTACAACGTAGTTTAATAAAAATTAGATCCGAAACGTAATTGGCAAACGTAAGGAAAGAAGCGTAAAAATTAGTAAATATCTCAGAATAAAATATTAGATTAATGATTAAAAACGCAACGTCATAGTTTTCGGCGTCCTAATTAGACATCAATCCACGGAACTGCGGATGTGCAGTTTCTCTTTCATTATGTCAATTTAAATAACAGCAGTGTCAAGAAGACGAAAAATAAAAATACCAATTACCACAAAAATCCCTCAATCGATGAAATCAGTTTTTCTTTTAATTAAAAAACGCCATAAGAATGGCAAATTGCAAAGCGAGTTATTTTAAACAATGAGTGCCTCAAGTTCTATAAAATGATTTTTTATAATAATATAAAAAAACCATTTTATAAGACCTTAAGGCACACATTTTTAAAAATGATTTGTGACCACTCGTTTTTTAAACTTTTTTTATACTAATTTTTCTTACTTTAGTAATAAGCAAAAATTTTTCTTACTGAATGCGAATTTGATTTTAAAAATATTTTACAGATATTTTTATTTATTAAAAAATGGGGTAATACAGGAAAATAACAAACACAAAATATAAATAAAAATTGTAATTAAAATTTCGTGTAAAAAAAAATACTCCTAATATAAAATTAAAACAAACAAAACAATGAAATTAAACTAGATATTACCAAAATCATATTAAATGTTCAAAATGTTCGCCATTAACTTCCTGGCAGAATCCAACTCGATGAACTACACCTTGGACAGCATTATTCAACATTTCCTGAGGTATATTCGCCATGGTCTCTTCAATTCTCTCTCTCAGATCCTCTAGATTTCTTGGTCTACTTTTATAGACCAAACCTTTTACGTATCCCCATAAAAAGAAATCTAATGGGGTGAGATCTGGAGATCGTGGTGGCCATTCCACGGCTCCCCTCCTTCCAATCCACCTTTCGGGAAAGATTTCATTTAGGTAATTTCTTACAGCAATACCAAAATGAGGCGGTGCACCATCTTGCTGGAACCAAACTTGATTCGGAATTGCATTTCGAAATATTCTTCGAATCGCTGGAATTATCTGGTTCCTTAGCAAATCCAAATACAATACAGCAGTTAAGTTGCCCTGGATGAAGAAAGGACCAATAATTGTCCCATTAACAATACCTGCCCATACATTAAGTTTCTCGGGATGTTGGGTATGGTGCTCCTGCATCCAGTGGGGGTTCTCCAGCGCCCAATATCGACAATTGTGACGATTGACTATTCCATTTAGGCAGAATGTTGCTTCGTCCGAAAATATGATGTTATTTGTAAAATTCAAATTTTGTTCTTGCTGGAAGAATAACCATTCACAGAATTGGAGGCGACGATCGTAATCTTCTGCGGTCAGCTCTTGCTGAAGTTGCAGTTTATATGGTTTGGCACTTTGGTTTTTCAATATCCTCTTGACAGAAGTGGCACTTACATCATAATCTAGTGCCAACTGCTCGGTTGAAATGATTGGCTCCTCAATAATCCTTTCCATTACAAGCTGTGCGACATGGTCGTTCGTTGCTGTCTTGGTTCTGCCAGATCTTGGGAGACTCTTGACGGTTCCGTTTTCAAAAAATCTTCTGTATGTTTTTGCAACAGTCGATTTTGAAATTGGGTTTCGCTCGGGGTGAAGTTGATTGAAGAGATCACAAGCTTCTTGATGTGATCGCTTTTTGTCGCCGTATCCCACCATAATTAGAATTTCTATCCGTTCTCTCTCTACCAGTTCCATATTTACGCAAATTGTTCAAAATCACAGATCACAAAAATAATAGATAAAGTCAATACCAAAACAACACAATTAACAACAAACAAAACGTTCAAGAAAACAGAAAATAAAAATTCAAATTCGCTCCGTAAACGTACACTAGTAATACCAAAAACAGAATGAGATAAGATTTGGACCTTCCAAGTGTCTAAAAACGGAAAAAGACCATAAAATTATTTTTTATTAAACTACGTTGTACTTTCTCATAACGTTTAAATATCGTAATCGCGGTAGATCCCCATTTTATAAAAAAAAAATGCTTTCATTCAAGATAAACGTAACGCCTTCAATAGAATGCTTTATTAGGGGGTGGACCCATGCCTACAGTTGGAAACGTGGTAAGAGAAGACACGTTCGTGTATTTTCCGAACAAGCGCGAACGAGTGTTCGGATCGAAAATTTAATATTAATTTAAACAATAATCGTAAGGTTTATAGCCAAAATTTCTATGCCAATGCAATTCTTATCGAAAGTACTCTCTCTGAAATAAAAATCACGGTAGGTTTCCATTTAAAAAAACATTGTTATTAACTTTATCTCAAAATTATAAACAATTTTTTTGAAATAAAAAATACTATTGAGTTGCAATTTTATTCCCATTCAAGATACAGAATTCAGTTTTCCAAAAAAGTGAATAGTTTACTCAAAATCCACGTGAATCCAGACTTTTGGACGACCCTGTATATATATATATATAGTTATTAATTATTTGTATTACAAGAATATGATTGATTTGTATTTTATTAATGTACGTTACTTCTTCGTCCTGTAATTGGTTTATTACTGTTGGACTGAATAAATTATTATTATTATTATTATTATTATCACGCAATAACATATCACGTGCAACGTTTCGTCCCTTCTATATTCCACCGCCCATAAAATAAAGAATGGCATAAAATTTGCTACATAAAAATATACTTGTGTTTGGGCTTACCAGTAGAACCCCAAGTAAATAATTTATTTCTTATAAAAAAATTCATCTACTTGCCGGAAATATGCTTTCTTGACTAAAGTAAATAATTGCTTGTATTTCATATCTGAGGTCAAGAGGTATGTTTTCTTGGCTGTAGAAACAATTTTTCTGTGTGTAGTTTTTGAGTCTATAACTTGTAGTTTTTTCAGCTAATGTAGATTTTTCAGTGGTTAATTTCACGTTTGCCTGATTTCTCTCTATTTGAGTCTTATTCACTCAGTATACGGTAAGTTGGAATAATTTTCGTAGTCTGTTTGTGTCTTTCGTTAGTTGGCGAATATGGCTTAGTAGTTCTTTTTAGTTTGTGGTATTTGAATTGATAACGACCATTCGATACGACGATGTCAATTAAAATAAAATAATCCAATGTAGCTTGAAAGCAGTTAGAGATTTCTACTAAATATATCTTATGAAGTGGAAAATGAATGTTTGCATATAGCGAACCCAATGTGAGTTGCTTCTTTTACGAAAAACTTATACTGGATTTAAAATACTCAGATTTTCCTCTATTTAGTGAGTTTCTTTAGTTGGTTTTGTTTTTGGCTAGTGTAGATTTTTCAATGGTTAATTTCACGTTTGCCTGACTTCTCTTTATTTGAATCTTATTCACAGAGTATAGGGTAAGTGGAATAATTTTCGTAGGCTGAATGTCTTTCCTGTGTTGGCTAATGTGGATTAGTAGTCTTTTTTAGTTGGTGGTATTTCAATTGATATTTAGTGAGTTTCTTTAGTTTGCGCTTTTTCAGCTAGTGTAGATGCTTCAATTGTTTATTTCACGTTTTCCTGATTTCTATTTATTTGAGTCTTATTCACGAATATAGAGTTGGAATAATTTTCGAAGTCTGTTTGTGTCTTTCATTAGTTGGCGAATGTGGCTTAGTAGTTCTTTTAGTTTGCGGTATTTGAATTGATAACGTCCATTCGATACGACAATGTCTACTTTTAGATAAGTTCTACTTCCGGTAAGAATTAAAAAAAAAGGTTTTTCTAAAATCTTTCTCAAATTCACTTCTGACCACACTTGTTTTCTGTAAAAATCAAGGATAATCGATTTAAAACCAAACTTCCTATACGTACCAGCTCATAAACAATTATGTATGCACAAAAACTAAACTGACGAATCATAAAAACACAAATAAAAATATGAATTCTGAAGGAGTTGTAGTCCTGAATAATTAAAATAAATAGAATTTGGGAATCTGGTACAATTACTGATGTAAAGAGCTCTTGAGGCTATAAAGGCTATAAAGCTCTGAAAGGCTATAATAGTATGAAAGTAGTATAGATTTAATTTTAGAAACTTTTGATAACAGGACAATGAGTAATATCAAACTTTAGCTAAGGCAGAGAGTAAATAATACTAAGGTGAAAATTGTGGACAAGCAATTATATAGCATTTATTATTTGTTATGATAAAATTAGCAAAAGGCTGACTAGATATAAAATTTTGTTTAAATTTAGAAAATTGTAAAATCTAGATGTCAGATAATATAAAATATAAAGAAAGTGTGAAACTTTATAATTTGACAACATTTTGGTAAAGTAATTGAACATATGTAGATACCGAACAAAATAATTCATTTGACAAAATGAGCTGCAAGTATTTCCTTAGTTAATGATTATTGAGCTGGGTAAATATAAGCTAGGCGCCATAAATTCTCGACCTGACAGAATTAAACAGGTTCAACTGTGTTCAAACTCCATCACGTCATGCAAGCACACCCGCAAGGTGTACACTATAAATATGACGGTTCAAAGCCTAATAGTTTTTAATAACCAGCCAACAAACGTGATTAGCTTACGAAAATGTCTGAAATAACGAAAATTGAATACCGCGCGATAAATAACCGCGATAATGACTAGCCCATAAATACGCGCGATTCTTTCGTATATCAGAATGATACTAATGCTTACCAAGAATTTAGTACGTACTTGGCTTATTTATTTTAAATTAATATTTCTGCATCTCTTCGAAATACTGTAATTTTACGTTTATTAATGCTCTTTTCGTTTGAATTTCCTATCAGTGGTGTATTAAAAATAATTTGATTAAAACGACAACAAATCTAACATATAAATTTATAATTTAGTCACAAAATTTGGTGTCAATAAATTTTTATGTTAAAAGAAGCGTGAGTTTTTTTCTTTCTAGATCTCCTCAACATTGCTTTTTACGCCTTTGTAGTAGAAAACACATCTATTCTATAATGACGTACGTATTTGGTTGGGCCGATTACACCGCCATGGTTATAACATTAACATTAACGGCGTTAATTGGTATATTCTATGGATTTTTTAAGAAACAAGTATCTCCAACAGATTATTTATTAGGAGGAAAAGAAATGAATACATGGGCCATAGCATTTTCGTTGATATCCAGGTAAAACGTATTATTTTGGTACCGAATTAATTAAATAATAATAATAATGTCTTTATTTAGCAATTTGCTTATATATACATGATAAATATATGTTCAAATATAACATCTTAATTTCATATATGTGTTACAAACCAACTTCTAAAGTCAATAATTCAAGTGTATATGCTTATAAGCCAACGTCTTAAATAAACTTAGTCTATTACACTCTTTTATACTATTGGGTAATGTATTATAAAGTTTCAAACCATCAACGTATACACTTGTTGTTGTTTGACTTCGTTGATATCTACTTATATGAAAGTCTTTAACATTAAGTGTGCTATAACTATGCGTATCTAATATAATCAATCATATGCGCAAGTAAAATATTATATACCTACTAGCGATAAATGTTGGTGATATTGGATTCGGTTACTTTTCAGTAATTGTAACTATTCGTTACTTTTGAATTCAATATCCGTTACTGATTATTCGTTACCGAATACTCGTTCAAATGTGCGGTACGGGAATATGTATAGTTAATCTATGGTACAAACAAAATGTTCTCTTACATACTAATTTTAATATACATCGCGTTAAATAAATAAAATTGGTGAAAAGTATCACACAAAATATTCCATCTCAAAATTAAAAGTAAAATTTTATTTACGATAGGCGAGATATATTATCATAAAACCATAAAAATTCCCCACTACGATATTAAATCACACAAATAAATGTAGAATGTACATGGCCCAAAATTTATTTTACATTACATCGATACAATAAGTTCAAACAAAACTTCGAAATCGACCTATGCAAATACAAGTAATACAAATAATTGGTTAAATTCAAATATTTTGTACAAAGTTATTTACTCTAAATTTTATTTTGATTTTAATAAAATATTTCAGACAAGAATGTATTCTAAAAGTTATATATTATGAGAGTACCTGTTTGAGAAAGTAACGAATATTATATAAAACTAGTTACTTCGGATCTTATCGAGTAACGAATAATTTAGTAACGGATTGTTACATTTGCAACACCACTAATATATGTGCTGCAATAAATAACATATGTACCGGGTGGGCAACTAAGAATGGCCGCCGGCTATATCTCAGAAATCAGTAGTCATATTGCTTCCGGGTAAAAAAAATTCAAGTAAAATTGTCCAAGAGAAAATGCTGGAAATTATTTTGGAGTTTGCAAAATATGCGCAAGGGGGCGTAACAGTCAGGATCAATGTTAAAATTTAGAATTTCTTCATATTTTTACAAATTAAGAGGTATTGAAAATGTTTAAATTTTATTCTTTACACAATCTTTAATACTTTTAGTCTTGCACATTTTTTACTATCTAGTAAAATAAAGGGGTGGGGAGAGTTCAACTGTTTGTTTAAATAAACTAGGATTACTCCCGTTTGGCCTAACCGATTTGAACAAGTTTGGTCTCATTTAAGGGTGCGTTTCAATCCTGCCAAATCCATTTCGGTTCGAATCTAAGCTTTTCATGTTTCTTAAGTACTACTAGCAATAATTAGATGGCGCCACTATAACAATTCTAAACATTCTAAAGAAACGATCGTAAAACATTTCAAGGCCATTTTACCTGCTTATTGAATTTCTACCTACATACGAAAATTTTGTCTGTGCATGCTTTCTTTGCAATTTGATTGTATACGTATGAATCTAATGAATACTTACTTGTCAACTTTCATGCTGAACGGAGAAAGACGCGCGAACTTTAACCATTCATTTGAATTTATTTGTAAAAATTTAAATTCAATTACTTTTTATATATTTATTTTATTTATAAATTTAGTTATCCTTAAACATATTTTTAAATGCTAAAGGTAAGTGATACTCATCCATTCGAGTTTCTTATTTCATACAAAACTATACAATAAATAAAGAGCAGTGTAATAAAATGCACAAAAACACTTGAAATAAAACAAGGTGTTTCAAATTTCCAAAAATTGTATTAACAAAAATGCCCACAGTGTGTGCGAAACTAGTCGTATTTTTGTTAATACAATTTTTGGAAATTTGAAACACCATGTTTTATTTCAAATGTTTTTGTGCATTTTATTAAAATGGAATTCCAACAAGTAACAACCAACTCTATAGGTGCCAGTCCACAATGGGAATATCTCATGAGATTTGTGTCTCATGCAATAAAAATCGCTTCAATTTCATTGTGGAAACAGTCGAAAGACCAATGAAATTGGAGTTGTCCTGCGATTTTTATTGCATGAGACACAAATCTCATGAGATATTCTCATTGTGGACTGGCACCTTATAACAATGTTAAAGAGCAGTGTGTTTGCGTTATGCAAAATAAAACTTTTTCTGTTACTTGATACGTTTCGTACACGCAATTGCATCTATGCGATATCATATCTTTGTTAATCATGTCTAATAATAATAATAATATGCAAAACAGAAATATAGTCATATTATTGTCTTCATAACGTACCCATTAGTTCAGCATTCTAATAAATATGTTTTACCTGCTGAATATACGCTTGATTTGATATATAGTTTGAATTTAGAGTTTTTGTTTTATTTCTATTTTGTATTTTAGCTCCTGCGCAGTTTTTAGAATGGATTTTTTTGTAAGTTTGAATAAGAGAAATTCTACATATTTTAAGGCATTATTTGGTCATAGGTACGTTGAAAGCGCAATTTTTAATTCAAATATCGCGCCAAAACGGTACTATTTTTAACAGAGTGTATTGGTTCCTACCTAAGGAAATTTAACAAAGAAGTACCGCGAGTGTCCGCGAGATCAAAATTTTATTGATAAAGCTTTGCCATGGAATGTAAAACGTTTGTCTGTTAATGTCTGTTATATCATTGTCACACTGTCATTAATATTTGTCATTATATTTTCTCTGACATCTTGTAGGTTTTCAATTATGGTGTACACCACAGGACACAAAACTTACAAGATTGAAGCGTATTTTAGAACAGGTGTGATAGTTAATGGTATCTGGGAATACAGTAAGCGTTTATGTTTGGATAATTTTCGTGTTAATGTTATTCAAACATGTAAATCATTTTAAATAAACATATATTTACAAATTTTATGTCAGTCAAATGTCAGTATGACAGTTAACCTGATAATTTATCAGAACTATCAAAAGAATATCTAAGACGGACGTTTTACATTCCATTGCAAACCTTTATCAACATAATTTTTGATCTTGCGGTATAACTATGCCATACCGCCATACCTGCCATATAAAACAGCTATTAGGCTTTTATCGGCATTAAAAGCAGCCGAGTTTAATTGATTTGCATAATTCATCTCTCTAGTAAAAGTATAGGCATCTTTCAATTAAAGATAATAGAAAACTGCATATTTTAAAAGATTACAATTTGATTAAAAATCCACAAATTAAACTATGACCACCTATGACTACTATGTAGTTACTTTTTATGGTTTATGGTGCCAACCTGGATACCAACTGTTCAATGTCTATTAGGTATTTTTAAATAACTCGTAACATACTAAATTTTATAATTAGTAGCCCCACGAATTGCTGTTAATTATAATTTTAAATTATAATGATACTTAAATTATTATATAACATGCAATTAACATCTAAATAATTTCAAAATATTAACGCCATCTATTCCATAAGTGCTACACTGTAAAGCGATGCAAATGTAACAGATATCTGTAAATGTATGTAATTGCTTTCAAAAATGTTACAAATTTTATTTCATGGATCACTTTAAAAATTACACATACCGGGCTCTTTTTTTATCATTACACATAGCATTTTCCCTATGTGTAAAGATAAAAAAAAAATTGTCAATGCATTAGCGATATAGTCACTGTATAGTAGACAACCAGTTATACACTAATGAAGAATTTACATATAATTAATTTTTAAATCAGGTTGCCATGACGGGAAAAACATTTTTTATGTCTAATATTTCTGAATTTTTATTCAAACATAAGTCATAAATTAAATACATTTTATTAAAAAATAGATAATTTATTTATAAATCATGGATAAATACAATAGAAGTGAAACGGTGGCTATAGTAATGTGGTACCAGAAAAATAATAGTTTAAGGCAAGTTAGAGACATGTTTTCCGTCAATTATCCAGACAGGCCTATACCTTGTGCAAAAACAATTCTGAACTTTTTTAAAAAATTTCAAGAAGATGGTTGTGTTCTAAATTCTCACAAAAAAAGAAATAGAACCAATCATGTTCGACCAGAAGACATGAAATTAAATATCCTGTGTTACGTAGAGGAACGGTCTGTAGGATCTCTTTTAGATGTAGCTAAACATTTTGGAGTATCGTGTAACAACACCGTGCTACCAAATTGTAACAACCTACACCTGTGGAATCGGAGATTATTGTTTTCGCTGCCACCAAATGTAACTATAGTTACATTAATTAGATATAATAATTATATTAATGTTTTTCCACTCAGATGTAACGTGCTGTTGAGTAACGCGTCGAGCTGGTCAAGTAACTATGATCTCTTCAGCGTGGGGGTGTTACGGGATTGAGATAAAGAAAACATGTATTTTGTAATAACAACTAAATATTTAATAGTGCTAAGGTACTTTTGTTTAATACAAAAACATTACAAAATGCCACAAAACATTAAACACATAAATAAAACTAAAAGAATGTACTTGGCGCTATCTCGACCTTTGAAATCTTATATACGCAAGCTGTAATAATCCCGCTGATGATTCTCCGTAAATTTAAGCCCAAATTTAACATTAACCACAACAAACAAAACAAAATATACTAACGACTTACCGACCTTATTGACATCCAGCCTATCGTCTACAACATCACAAATTCACCAAACTCACAAATCAAATATCATTCACTGGTGAATTTAATTATTTATTACAATCGCTTGAACGTAACTTAACAACGCAGAAAAGAGAAACACATACAAAAAAAATTATAAAACACAAATTTACAAAGAAAAGAATTAAACTGGTTATACAATTATAGACAGTTCATACTCTATTAGACCGACTTTTTAACACACAACTTAAAACTGCAATTGTTTATAGGATAACTCAAGTCGAGGTTGAGATCCTTTGCGGAAAAACTCTCGAAAAACTCTGACGAAAAACTCTGACGAAAAAACTGCCGAAAAACTGCCTCGAAAACTCTCTTGCACCTAGTTTTATTAGTTCTAGTCTAATTATGTCACGCCCTGTATAGAGTTAACGAATCCATTTTTAGTTCTTATTGGTGGAAATTATTTTGCTGATGTTACTTTAAAGTACGCCTTTTACATGTACCTTCTTATCTTGGTCTTGTCACTAATATACTTTAAACACCACTGTGTGTGATCTAATATTTTTCCCGTAGACGTAAGAATGTCTAAAACACACTTGCCTAGAGGCCCGTCTTAACACATGTTGCTCTCCGTGTGGTCTATGCCCTGTCTCCCTATCTCAGAATTCTACGTACTTTCATCATTACCAATTACTATTGACATATTTATGCCATTTTAACAATAGAGTTTCTAAACCCACACTATAATAACTACTTGAGACTCATGTATAGGATATCTACTGACCGTCTGCTTTAATGTGGCTGGTGCCAACAGGTCCGTATATCACTCATACGTAACAGCTTTATTTGACACACTTATACTTTCCCTTAACGGATATTTATGTATTCCTTTAAAGGTACTTCTATATTTCATTTCCCTTGACAATCTTAGAACTAATATATTGCTTTAAGTAATATGTATAAATTTCTCATTGGTCTTTGTATATAGACGATAGGTGGAGTTTAGTTTATAAGGTTCCTTGCGCCGCCCTTTTTAATTTAAAGGAGAGGGGTTTTTACCAAATATTGACCGGAATGATATAAAAAAATAGAAAATAATTAAGTAAATGCATGAAACAAAAATATAAAATTTTAACAAATAAATCGCGTAAGCCGATTTATTACATTCCTCTCCCCTTAAATCAAAGAATTGTTGCCAATAATTCTTAACTTACTTAAACAACTATTAACAAAAAGAAACGAGGGCCGTGCCACGACATGGAAATTTGCTATAGTCGTCAATCATTTCACTGATGCGAGCAAACTAAAAAACTTAAATGTACGTCCTTTATACTAATAAATTAATTAATTTAGAAAAACAACTTTCTTGTCGTGTCACTTTACCTCTTAAATTTTTTACATAGTCTTAACTAATCTTAAGGTCCCTAGTTCTTGGTATTCGTCACTATAATCGTCCCTGGCGTTCACTAAACTCTTAGGTACGCTGTTCGAATTTTTCGCACTACCTTTCCGTTAACTCCGGATCTGAACACTGCAGTCTTTGTACAACCCGTTGCCAGTTGGCATTTACTGTTCGCGACACTCGCGATGTTCGCACAGTCTTCTTCTTCTGCTATCTATCTGCTTTCTGGAGGCTTCTCTGCTTTTAGCTTGTGTTTGTAAAACGCCATCATATGGTCAGCAACAGCTTTTTCTAACCTTAGCTTTCCAACATGGAAAGTCATATGGACAACACTGATACTGGTACAACAGTGTCGTCACTGAAACATCATTGTTGTTGAATTTTGGAGATACTTCTGTGGCACAGGACGAAGAGGTATTATTTATGTAGGCCCATTTTACTACGGATATGCCTGATTGCACTTCTACTGTTGTATACTTAGTAGATGCATATTTTCCTCTTCATGGTTGATTGTTTCATTGAACTTCGTGGCATTGGAATAATGGCATCTTCTGTATTTGAATCACCTGATGGATTGACAGCATACCTCAATGTTGACTGGACTTCCTACTGTGAGGTTCCTAGGTTGATTCGGACATTCGCCTACCATACTTCTTGCGGTTCCAGTTTAAATAGTTGATAGCCGGAAAATACTCGCAGAACCCATTGCACTGTAGGGACCTTAAACTAACAAAAAAAAACATACTGGGATTAACTGTTGATCCGCCAACTTATCCGTTAACCTAGGGGATCTATACTTATACATTAAAAAAAAAATACATAACAAATAAAATTAAATACATATTCTAAACCTTGTACCTTAATTATTTTATATTATCCACGGATATTCGGGGACTGGTCCACGGCTTCTTAATTGATATCTGGGTATTCGCGCTTCTTCCTCTTCTTCTTCATCTCTTTCGTCTTCTTCTTCTACATCATGCCCTTCTATTAAACTTTCTTGCGACAACTCGTCTCTAATCATGGGGTGATAACCTTCGTTGTACCCTAACCCTCGGGTCGCTTCTGTCTCTTCTAATATTTCTTCTTCCTCTCGGCTGTATTCGAAATTTTCTTCATCACTTCCTTCGTTGTAATATCGCTTCAACCTATTTGCGTGCACTATCTGCTCACTACCATCAATTATTCCTTGAATTATATAGGTCACAGGCCCCAATCGTTCCACTACTAAGTATGGACCTTTCCACACCTTCGTAATTTTTTTTGCTTTTTCCCGTTCTGATTGCGGAAGTCCTTAGAAGAACCTTATGTGAAACCTCTATCTTAGGTTCACTAACTTTCTTATTATATTGTCGCTCTCTTGTTTCCGCTGATTTAGATAATGCGTGTCGTGCTTGACTGAAGGCGGTGGATAGTCCGACTTTCCTTTCTGACGAGTAGTCATCGTCGATGTATCTGCCCCGTTTTGTTGTTACTACCTCATCACCCGGGGTTTCTTCTGTTTTTTCTGTTGTAGGAAACACTAATATTTCATCCCACATCTTCCGTGGTATCCATTTCCCTGACTCCTGCTTTTCTTCTGATCCTATTGAATATAACGTACTTACCGACGTTTTCTTCTTTGAGACGTTATTTTTGCCTGCCTTATTTAGAACAAATAACTCTTCCACAGGTTTTTCGTCTTCATCTGTTTCGCTGATCTCCCCATGTTCTTCCACGCGCACTTCAACTTCCAGCGGGTGAGGGAAGTTGTTTACTTTTTGCTTTTGTACATCTGAATTATTGCAATGGCCCTGATTTTCTGGTAGTGCCTTTACATCCTTCGATTGAATTGCCTCGATTCTTTCTGATTCTTCTGGTAAAACCTGTATTTCGTTAAAGTGTTGTTGACTGTTGGGCTTTATTTTAGAGTTGACGTTAGGCACTTCGGCTGTAGTTTTATTTGTTTTCTTCCGACCAGTGATTCCAGATTCTTGTTGTTTGCTTTTGCTGTAAAACGAAATGAATATGCCGCTGTTTTTAAATATCTCCTTAATAATGTCACATTCCTCAACACAATCAATATGATTTGCACCGTGCGTTAGTTTAGGAATAGCTAAATACCTGATTGAGTTCTTCAAACATTGTTCTCTTAATTGTAGTAAAGCTTTTCTTATGTTTTTACGAGTAGGTTGATCCCATCCCCTTTTCTTTATTATGAGATAGAAAACATACCTATTTATTCCCTTTTCTGAAACAGTATCGTGCAGCATTGCGCATTCACCTACCTTTCTTCTTTGATTTAATAATAAATCGCGCCTACCGAATTTTTTATCCAATTGCTTCTGTATACCCCACTTTAAATTTATACCCTCGTCGACGTAAGTCACTAATGAATAATAGTTAGGTGCACTTAATATATTACCGATTGTATCTTTGAATATCGTTACACGTTTCTTCACATAATTCGTTTCTAAATCTTTTCTTCCCTCGCATGCACTACCTTTTTTCATAACCGGATTAAACTTCTGATTTGTCTTATATACACACCTATTATTATATATCGGTGCCGCACTAACTGTATTAATATCATTATGTCTTAGCATATCAATTTTAACATTTGCTAATATAATATATTTATTTTTAAAGTCTATTCTAGCGTTCATTGCACTTAGTAGATCTCGTCCTAAAATACCCTCTGCCGTAATGGACAATGTGTCTGGACACACTATACATTTAAATGATTCTATCACCTTACCAACCTCAATGTCTATTGTTGTCACACCTACTGGCGGTATTGCTTCACCCGATATACCTACTAAAACTGAATTGTCATAATCATATATTTTCATATTCAAATTCCTTATGACACTCTCTTTTATTATCGTAACTGCAGAACCTGTATCAATCAGAAATAGTATAGGCTTACAGTTTACGTTTATTCGTACTTGACACCCCTCGTCTTCACTTCTACCTGATATCCATGGAATATTTATACATGAAGGCACTCCGCATGGGGCATCGGCGGAGGCCTTTAGAAGTTTAAATCCTTCCTCCTAGATGTGGATGCATTCCATCCTTGATTTTGGCGATTTGTATGTGACGGCCGAGTTTTCTCATAGTTTTCCCGAAATTGTGTACCCTGATGCGTTTGGAAGCGACATTCATATTGCTTATGGCCCACTTTACCACAATTATAGCACTTCAGCTCGGATGTAGCTTGACAATATCTAGCTATGTGTCCTTCTCTCTGACATCGATTACAATGTATTCTACGAGGACTACTGAAATTTGCATTAGAAGGTTGTCCTCTTAACGAAACTTCTCTTTCAAATGCCTCACAAATACGCCATTCATTTTGCCGCTTCGGTTGTTGCAATACTTCATTACTAATTTCCGCTTGTTGAGCCAATTCCACTGTTTTTTCGAATGTCATTGTAGGTGTTCTGTGCAACTCCAGCATTATCATTTTGGCTATATCGGCATTAAGTCCACGTTGTAACTGCTGGATTAGATCCTTTTCATGCCTTCTCTTGGTAGCTTTAATATCCGCCAGGTCCTTTGAATCCATACCCGCAAGGTTTTCTCTTAAGAGTTCTGCGCCAACTATTTTAAGTCGCGTTGCATACTCTGATACCGTTTCTTTATGTTGCTGCATACATTTGTTTAATTTTAATAATCCTTGCCCCGGTATTATTTTCTTAGTATATTTGTCGAGGAAAAACTTTTCAATATCTTTAACCGTAGCATCTGCTCTGTCTAGGGAATCTTCAGATTCTAATAATTCAAAAGCACTACCTGTAAGTTGATATTTTGTAATTGCTATAGTTTGACTTTCCGTCCAGCCATCAATAATTGCTCGTTGGGAAATTTTCGAAAAAAATTCTTTAACATTCTCTCCAGCTTTCCCTGAAAATACTGGTAAACCTGCTAAAGTTACATTAGGTTTAGTGTAGACGTTGACAGGTGCGTTTTGTGTTGATGGATTCGTAGCAGTTGATGCATTTGAGTCCGTCATCGTGAATTTTATTTATTTTGATACGCTTCACAACCTTTCATGAAAAGTTAACTACAGAGATATACCACAATTTTATACTAATAAATAGAACAGAAGTTTTTTTTTCTTCTTAAAACAAAACAACGGGATTTTTCCTTTTACTTTAAGTAATCTTTAAAATGAAAAATGAACCTACTACAATGAAATTTATTTGCAAATACTTCAATCATGAAACAAACAACAAAACAAAAAAAAAACAATAGCACTCTTACCAAAGAAACAATTATATATATAATTACATTAAATATTTAACAAACGGTGTAAACAAACATATTCTGTCTAAATTATAATTCACTTTTCAAAACAAAATTTCGGTCTAGACGTTAGACCATAAATTATTTCTGTCACACTATGTCAGGTAGCTGACCCTTAGAAAAAGGTCCAGACGTTCCTCTCTTAACACCTAAAGGGGAAAAAAATCAACTTATGCAATCATACAACGCTGTTCAAGTACCTTGCACTTATTCAAAACTAATAACTATTCTTTATCTCTCTTTATTACCTATACGGTACCCGTAACTATACCTGATAATACAAACAAACAAAAGACAAGAAAAAAAAAAAGGGATATACTTCAGTTTAATGCGACCGAATTCGTATATTGATATACACTCTGCTTAAATAATAAAAAAAAATACGTTTAATCTATGTTGACTTGCCAAACCATTACAAAAGTCCTGTAAGTCGCAGACGCGCCTAAACAAATTATTGATTGATACTTAATTGTTTATGCAGACTAAAATTATACGTGTATAGATATTTATACCTTTTGTTTATACACAAAGAGAAAAAATACTGCTTCGAATATCTTGTTTCCTAACTCTATTACATATCTGTTATGTAAATTCAATAAAATTTCGTATGTTTTAATTACTCTCTCTATTTAATTCTCACTTAGTAAGTAAATTCAAAATCCCATATATAAAGAGAAATCAAAATCCATCAAATTCTAAAAGGAAGCTAAAACTAGTAAATCGCAAAAGTAAATTATAAACTAGTAAATTCTAAAAGTAAATTATCAACTAATAAAAAGAAATGAATTATCCACTAGTAAATAATAAATTATCCACAATAAAATAAAAAAAATGAATTATCAACTAATGAAATAAAAAAAATAAAAAAAAAATTAATTATCCCACCGCTAGTCACCAAATTGTAACAACACCGTGCTACCAAATTGTAACAACCTACACCTGTGGAATCGGAGATTATTGTTTTCGCTGCCACCAAATGTAACTATAGTTACATTAATTAGATATAATAATTATATTAATGTTTTTCCACTCAGATGTAACGTGCTGTTGAGTAACGCGTCGAGCTGGTCAAGTAACTATGATCTCTTCAGCGTGGGGGTGTTACGGGATTGAGATAAAGAAAACATGTATTTTGTAATAACAACTAAATATTTAATAGTGCTAAGGTACTTTTGTTTAATACAAAAACATTACAAAATGCCACAAAACATTAAACACATAAATAAAACTAAAAGAATGTACTTGGCGCTATCTCGACCTTTGAAATCTTATATACGCAAGCTGTAATAATCCCGCTGATGATTCTCCGTAAATTTAAGCCCAAATTTAACATTAACCACAACAAACAAAACAAAATATACTAACGACTTACCGACCTTATTGACATCCAGCCTATCGTCTACAACATCACAAATTCACCAAACTCACAAATCAAATATCATTCACTGGTGAATTTAATTATTTATTACAATCGCTTGAACGTAACTTAACAACGCAGAAAAGAGAAACACATACAAAAAAAAATTATAAAACACAAATTTACAAAGAAAAGAATTAAACTGGTTATACAATTATAGACAGTTCATACTCTATTAGACCGACTTTTTAACACACAACTTAAAACTGCAATTGTTTATAGGATAACTCAAGTCGAGGTTGAGATCCTTTGCGGAAAAACTCTCGAAAAACTCTGACGAAAAACTCTGACGAAAAAACTGCCGAAAAACTGCCTCGAAAACTCTCTTGCACCTAGTTTTATTAGTTCTAGTCTAATTATGTCACGCCCTGTATAGAGTTAACGAATCCATTTTTAGTTCTTATTGGTGGAAATTATTTTGCTGATGTTACTTTAAAGTACGCCTTTTACATGTACCTTCTTATCTTGGTCTTGTCACTAATATACTTTAAACACCACTGTGTGTGATCTAATATTTTTCCCGTAGACGTAAGAATGTCTAAAACACACTTGCCTAGAGGCCCGTCTTAACACATGTTGCTCTCCGTGTGGTCTATGCCCTGTCTCCCTATCTCAGAATTCTACGTACTTTCATCATTACCAATTACTATTGACATATTTATGCCATTTTAACAATAGAGTTTCTAAACCCACACTATAATAACTACTTGAGACTCATGTATAGGATATCTACTGACCGTCTGCTTTAATGTGGCTGGTGCCAACAGGTCCGTATATCACTCATACGTAACAGCTTTATTTGACACACTTATACTTTCCCTTAACGGATATTTATGTATTCCTTTAAAGGTACTTCTATATTTCATTTCCCTTGACAATCTTAGAACTAATATATTGCTTTAAGTAATATGTATAAATTTCTCATTGGTCTTTGTATATAGACGATAGGTGGAGTTTAGTTTATAAGGTTCCTTGCGCCGCCCTTTTTAATTTAAAGGAGAGGGGTTTTTACCAAATATTGACCGGAATGATATAAAAAAATAGAAAATAATTAAGTAAATGCATGAAACAAAAATATAAAATTTTAACAAATAAATCGCGTAAGCCGATTTATTACAATCGTACAGTTCCGTATACAAAACTCTGAAAGAATTTAAATATAGGCCATACAAAATATCAAATCATCTAGAGCTTTTCGAAGAGGATAAGATAAAACGAACTGAGTTTTGTGAAATAATGTTTAACATGTTAAATGAAAACCAAGAAATTTTAAATAAAATAATTTTTACTGATGAGGCTACATTTACCGTAAACGGTGAAGTCAACTCTCAGAACTTTCGGTTTGTACCCTACATTTATCCAAGAAAAATTATTAAATTTCCTATCCATTAATCCATTAGGTACTGGTCCCGTACAAATCCTCACGCTCAAAACCTGACCCGAACACAGTACCCTCAAAAAGTTAATGTCTGGATTGGAATAATAAGCGATAGACTTATTGGCCCATTTTTTATTGACGGTAACCTCACTGCAGTGAAATATTTGAATTTGTTGAGAGACCATATCATTCCATCAATTGAGATGATGAATGTTGATGAACCCTGGTTCCAAATGGATGGGGCCCCGCCACATTCTACTAACGCTATCAGGAATTTTTTAAATAACTTATTTCAAAGACGGTGGCTTGGTAGATTTGGTCCCATACTATGGCCTCCAAGATCCGCTGATTTATCTCCAAATGACTATTTTCTTTGGGGTTACCTAAAAAGTAAAATTTACAACAATGTACGAATACGCAATTTGAATGAACTAAAAGAGCGTATACGTACTGCATGTAATGGAATAAGGCCAGAATTTATTAGAAATACACTTCGTTGCTTTCAAGATCGCCTTGCTTATTGCCTTGAAAGACAAGGTGGACATTTCGAGAACTTGTTATGATATTAGACTTCACGTTTAATTGTTATAATAAACTGATTATTTTGTTCCAAGTGATATTCTGCATTTTCTTTATTAAAAACATAACCTAATTCTTCTAAGCTTTATTTTGCTCTGTATCGCCCAGTGTTACCAGTACAAGTATTATTGCCGAATCAAATACTTTCGCGCTAAATTTTAACAGTTTCGTAATAAATGTAAAAGTACGCTGCAAAGTTTAATTTTTCCGTACAAATAATTTATGGTAGAAGTAAGAGAAACGGATCTCCAGAATATTATTTTATTTGCATCGGCCAGTGGGAAATGGCGGGAAATCCTTAATGTAGCAATTATGATGTTGACGACGTGATATATTTCGAATTTTAAAATTGTAAGAAAAATTGTACAAAATTAGTTATTTACGATATAATTGTTAAAAGTGCTATTTTATTTTGCGAGTAAGATTTGCGACACGAGGGTGATTAGGAACTGGAGCAATTTAAAGTAAGCAAAATAAAATAACATTTTAACACGTGTATCGTACAGTGTTTCTGCTACAAACTCAATTTTTATTTTAAAATTTTAATAAAAAGTTTAACGAAAATTGACTGATAAAAATCTTATGACAGCTCACTGTTCCAGCTTGTCAAAATACGAGTGTATAACTGGTTGTCTACTATACAGTGACTATATCGCTAATGCATTGACAATTTTTTTTTTATCATTACACATAGGGAAAATGCTATGTGTAATGATAAAAAAAGAGCCCGGTATATTTAGCCACTGTTACCAATTTCATCTACCAAATATAAATACCGAGTGTACTTGCTATATTACATATAAATTTACTGTGTAATTTTTAAATGTAGGCACTTTTTGTAGTACTAGCAAAACCACTGCCTTCCCATTTTATTTACGGCTTATATATTAACTTAATAATTTGAAAAAGAATACAACCGTTCACTTCGTTTAACCTTTATCTTCATGCTTAATGCATAAAATTTACATGCTTTGATTTCTTACGCCTGAAAAAATGGAAATAAAAATGGTATTTTTTGGGTGCATTTCTCTCCCGCCAAAACGTTATCAAACGCAGCCTTAAAAGAGAGTTACTTTCTCTACAAACTGAACTTGTGTTTTTGTATCTCGGACTTTTGCCGTCACCGGTAGATGGCGTTAACTGAAACGTAAGCAAACATTATGCTTCTTTTCAAAAAAGTTAAATACAATGATATATTTCTTTTTACATGAGCTAATAAAGAATTAAAGCCTCAACATTGTTATGCCTGGAATTCACTTTTGTATTTGGGCCTTGTAAGGTTATGTGTATTTTTTTTTGAATTACTTAAAGAATTGTCTAGAGCGCGTGACTTTTCGAACAAACCTCGTACATCTCTCAGTATCTTGGAAGGCAATGACCCTTAATTGTTTATCTGAGCGTGTCTTATACATGATTGCTGCTCTCGGACCTTTGAGTTATGTGAAATGCCTTGATAGCTGCGTATGCTATAGTCTCGGTTAAAAACCCTCTTTGTGAGTGTGAAATTTGTAACTTATGACACGCAAACTAATTATCTTAATTCTAACTTATTTTATCCTACCTGTGACAACAACCATGTGCAATATGAGTTATTTTTACATGCCTGTTCAAACCTTGTTTGCATTTATTTAGCTATATCTTCCGATGTCTGAGAAATGCCTTTAACCTGTTGCATTTATGGGACTGCTGTAGTTGCCATAGTTTTACATTCTCTGAGACAACAGTCCGGCTTATTGTGTTCACTGGCGTTTGTATTCATACGTCTCTTAGAACACACACATGCTGCTTCCGATTGATGTTTTCTATCATCCATTTCTCACTAAAAGTGTAATAAATGTTAGATAAGGAATTACTTAAAATATTGGGCATACTATTAATTGTTTTGCAGTTCGCTCTGTTGCTCTGACATCCATATTCTATGTAATGGAAACATCTGTTGATCTTTCTTCGGTACAGCTGTAGGGGTTATGTGTTGTTGTTACCCTGAAATATATGTTTAGATCGGTTCTACTAACCATCTTCTTGCAGCGTATTAAGAGCTTGGAACGTCTATATATTTACCTGCAGGTTCGATGATCTTTTAAAATCAAGTTGGTCTTTATCTAAGTTTTGTTTGACATTGTCACCCAATGTTCGTTGTTGTTAGATTTGTTAGTTCATGCCGCCAACCGTACAACTGCGTGCGTAACTATTCACTTTGAAATCACATGGTTTCGGATCACTGTGACAGGCTAAGTTTGCTTCTATCGCGGTCATTGTTGTAAATTGAGAGTTTCAAATAATTGGAAACTTCGGGATTTATTAGGGACACGTTACTGTCAATCTTCCCTCGAGATACATTTTGTGGTTGTTTGAAGGTCCAGATCTTTCGTGCGGTTCTAGGGTAATTTTCGTTTGTTTCGGTTTTGTGGGCCTGCGCGATGATGATATCCGTCGGGTTCGAAAACCACGTTTTGGATTTCGCTTATGCAAGTCAATCTCTAGTGAGAACATTAGCGCATTTCTGCTTATTTTCTGTTGAGTATTAATTACTTTGTCCAAGTGGATATTTCGCATTATTGCGGCTTTAAATAAATAAGCAGTGTTTGTCGATACCTAAACGTAGGTGAATTTCGTGAGATTTATCGATTTATCGTTTTTTTGGATCTACGATACACCCTCTTGGAGGGCTATAATTGTTTTAATTTTGTGCTTCTGAACGACTTGTGGAGTCGATTTCGTCATCCCCATTAACTAGGGGTAAGTGAGTAAATTTCTGTTAATTTACGGGGTTCTAACTCTGTTTTTTTGTCTTGAATTTAATAGGATGTTAGTACGGGGCTAAGCCTTCAGACATTATACGCTGGTTTGGCCGCTGTAGATGCCGTTTTGATTTATGTAAGAGTTGTGCATACCTATCCATCTTGGTTTTTGGGCGGAATTACAACGTTCAACTAGGAGACCTCCGCCATCTTAACTCCAGTTAGCGTGCCCCCGCCATCTTGAGATGTCAGTTAAGTACAACCATGTACCTAATTTTCCGATGTGTATTTCGGCTATTTTGATGAACATTTAGAGCCAGAGAACTGGACATTTTACAGTTTTAATTTTCCTAAGTCCTTGAATTGAGACTTTTAGGGTGCTTATAAGATACCTGTCGTACCACTTATTACATGTGTGGTCACATTAATTTCATAATTAATTTTTGCTAAATTGTAAAATTTGCTTTGCCGTATACCGAGTGACCCTAAGTAGCAGTTTTATAGAGGGCACTCGTTGATGTAACTAAATTTTATTTTACTTAATTACTAGTAAATTTTTGTCGCTGTAACACTAACTTTTCTTGCAGACTTTTGGTCTTTATATCTGAGCTAGTTAATTTCATCCCTGCAAGTGTAAATTTTGTTCAGTAAGCTCAGTGTATTTTATTCGTAAATTCTAAAATTTCCCTTTTTATTTTATCTTTAATTATTTGACATTTGATAACAAGATACCTTCATTTATTTTAATTATGATCATGTAATCAAACCTTGTGTTTGGTAATTTAACAAATTTTCACTTAATTAGCCTAAGTCTTAAGTACTAGTTTATATTAGTTTTCTTGCGTACGTATTAAATCACATTTTGTGTTAACATTGCCGTAGTGGCGTTTTTCATGATATTCCTTGTAAATATAATTTGTGAGGTAATGAAACGTTTCTGCTACCAACCATCTTCTGCTGAAGCGCAGAGATTATGATCTAGTGATAGGTCTTGTGTTTTTTTTTATTTTATTATTATTACCTAACGCTTTGTTGTCAAATTATCAAACTGTCTTGTTTTACTTACCTACTCCTTTTTTTAAAAAAAAAAAAACTAAAACAAAATAATCATTAACAACATTCACAATTTAATTAAATCTTGCTACATTTCGTAATACCTTTTCTTTTATTTTACCTCTACATATCTCATATAATTTTGTGACAAGCACGTGCGTAAGGTTAGGTGCAATTGATTATACAGGGTGATCAATAGGAAACCCGCTGGAGGAACACAGCCAGTGGATGCTCATAGGAGGCGCAGGTAGGTTATCGTTAAGGTAACATAGTGTTCTGGTGCCCGGACAACGTCGCTCGCGTCGTTGCCGACCGACGCTCTACTATTAGGTGTTTTAGTATATCTGAACCGTCACGCCGTCTGCGACAGAGTTAGCTCGGCCCTGCGTTTTCCAGATTCAATCATCTCCTATTGTGATTCTCCGTTATCTTTAACTTAATTTAGTCTACTATCTTAGTGCGACGTGGTTCCGGCGTAACAACATTTCGGTAAAAAAACCAAATTTGTATGTTTTTTAGAACACGAGATATTGACAAAAATAGATAAAAATGAATGAATGATCTTGTTTCAATTGTCTTCTTTTTATTATATATATAAAATAAATTCTGTTTTTAGTTTGTCTTCTTCCGTAAAATTCTAACACGCAGACCAAATAATAAAATTTCACAAAAGCCAAAAAAATATGAAGATGTAATACCGATGCAAAATATATAAATATATTAAATGAAAAAAATGTATACCATTTCGTTGGTTCCTGTTTAAGAAACCAAAATTACATTAATGTAATTTTATGCTAAACGTTTGAACATAATAATAATAATAATAGAATTTATTGGCAGAAGATATAACATAAAACATATAACAAAATGTATTTAAAATTTTCATATGCTGATTTACTATACTAATAATTAATACTAACACTATCAGAATAAAACTAATATTAAACACTAAAATAACTACAATTACATAACTATAAAGTTTGGTTTGAAACATTTTTAATGACGGCTTAATTGTTGAAAATGCCGCCCATCATTGTTAACGCAAGCCTGCAACCTTTGCCGCGTGGATGAAACAGAAGTTTCGATTTCCGCCTCCGATATGTTTCGCACTGCTGCTATAATTTTCTCGATCATATTTTGTTTTGTTGTAGACCGGTTTTCAAAAACAATATCCGTAACTCTCCCCCATAAATAAAAAATTGTGAGATCAAATTTATACAAACTTGTCAGACATTGTTTTAGGTAAATTACTATTATAAAGTATTACTGTGGTCTATGTAAAACGTTATCGGATAAAAATGGCCGTGACCGGTAAACAGATAATAAATAGGCAGATAGATGAATGTATGAGTAAAACTTAAGAGGGATCTCTACTGGACGGGCCAGTCCGTTTGACAATGTACAAAAATCATAATCATTATCACTGCAGGGGTTTCGATTTCCCCTTAAAATTAAGATCAAATTTCTACCAATGCTATAAATAATTACATCAATTTGTAGAGAAAACTCAAATATACGTACGCTTAGTAGTAAAATTT
This sequence comes from Amphimallon solstitiale, assembly GCA_963170755.1. NCBI lineage: Eukaryota > Metazoa > Arthropoda > Insecta > Coleoptera > Scarabaeidae > Amphimallon > Amphimallon solstitiale. The sequence continues at coordinate 95,568,778 of OY720675.1, forward strand.
TGAATTTCTTTTTATTTATTTCAAAATAAATTCGACAAAATGTCTAATATTGACCTACTTGTGCTACTAATTATGACAATTTCTAAAATATCTTTAGACAAAATATTACTAGGCGTATATAGATATTCGAATTCTCTGTCATTTGGTATAAAAAAATTAAAAATTGATTAATATTTACGGTTCATTTTATGGAGAAATCAAACTGTCTACAGTGGCCTCAGCGGCTGGGAGTAGAGATCTCTCTTAAGCGAATCGAGTACGGAACGTTAAAAACAACCGTTACGCTTAATACTTAAAAATATCAAAACAAACTGTAGGAGATAAAGCAAATCTAACAAGGGCCTTACAAAAAGTCTCAAAACAAAATTTATTTTATTTTTAACTTGAAACTATCAATGCTTACTTGTGACCTTTCAATATATTTTGGATCGTAGTTCTACAAATGCCCAACTCTCTACTTATGGTTCTGGTCCCCACATGTGGATTCAATATATGCATGCTAATACTTTTATAGCATTTTCTTTGGTTCGGCCAGTAGACTGCCTTCTATACCGCTAACCTACTAAAATCACTGCTCGCGTAATGTCGTTTTCCAGGGAACTGCATAGCATACACTGTGGAAGCAACTGTTGCATTTCGCATGCATTCGAAATACACGCCAATCATATCGAACTCCTCATTCGCTAACCGCATCTCAGTAAAAAAAAGTTTTCCCAAACACAAAAAAGTAAACGGAATCAATGAAAAACTGACAATAATATTTATTATTTTGACAGCTCATCGTTTTAACATAATGAGAGTTATTGTTTTATTTTTTCATAGCTTACTAATTTTATTTTTAGTGGTATATTTTTTGGATTAAAATAAGGATTAAAAATAATCTTGCTTTATTAAACAAGGTCTTTCACAATGGTATAACATTTTTCTTGATAATAATAATAATATTATAACAGTGTAGCTTAAAATTGTTGAGCTTCATAAAAAAAAAGGCTATTAAAATAGGAGAATTCACGCATTTTCATCTATTTTTGTCAATATCTCCTGGTCTAAAAAACATACAAATTTGGTTTTTTTACCGAAATGTTGAGGTTTTAATTCTTTATTGGCCCATGTAAAAAGAAACATATCATTCTATTTAACTTTTTTGAAAAGAAGCCTAATATTTGCTTACATTTCAGATAACGCCATCTACCGGTGACGGCAAAAGTCCGAGATACAAAAGCTCAAGTTCAGTTTATAGAGCAAATAAAGCTCTTTTAAATGAGACCAAACTTGTTCAAATCGATTAGGCCAAACGGGAGTAAACCTAGTTTATTTCAAGAAAAATTTGAACTGCGCCCACCACTTTATTTCACTAGATAGTAAAAAATTTGCAAAACTAAAAGTATTAAAGAATGTGCAAGGAATAAAATTTAAACATTTTCAATACCTCTTAATTTGTAAAAATATGAAGAAAGTCTAAATTTTAACTTTGATCCTGACTGTTACGCCCCCTTGCGGACATTTTACAAACTCCAAAATAATTTCCAACATTTCCTTTTGGGCACTTTTGCTTGAAATTTTTTTACCTGGAAGCAATATGACTATTGGTTTCTGAGATATAGCCGGCGGCCATTCTTAGTTGGCCACCCGGTACAAATGTAGGTTATGCTTGTAGCGTGCCTGTATGTTTGTATGAATGTGTAACGTGTGTATGTGATCAACCATAAGACTAATGAATACATACATGTTACTCATCTACAAGATATTGATGTTGTATATTGCATCTGTTTGTGCGTTTTATATATTTTCTCAGATAATTGTGGTTATTACAGTGAAATATATTAAGAAGCTAATAAAACACCATAATGAAAGCAACTGAAATATCAAATAATTTCTAATGTCAATAATAGCACAAAGAAACATACAATGATGTAAATATCAATTATTTACTAACATTAGTGGCACTATAATTTCATATGCATGTTTTTCTTAAGTAAATTTCTATTGGTATGGATTATCCGTTTGAAGTCTATTGCTATAAACATTGACCTATATATAGAATAACTGATGTTTAATAAAGCTAATGTTTTATTGAATTGACAGGACAAATTAATTAATTAATTATATAACTCAGCAAACGTCTAGCAAAAAACTATATGCTATTGAAAATCTCGTGGCAGCCGTGCTTGTACTCGCTGAATAGGATATAAATCGATTAGCTGATCTTTCAATATCTCTATACCGTTTTCTGCTTATATTAAGTTCAACATATTTTTTCTGGTTGGTTTTCACCGATAAGAGTGATTCTCTACTAATGGTTTTTTCTTTATCCGAAATTTTCCAATAATGCTTACTTCTAGCATACGTACCAATTCTAAGAGCGGGAGATAGAAATTAGTGAAATTAGTATTGCCTCGTATCGGTGGTAAGGGTGTTTTTCTTCTTTTTGTTTGTTCCACTAGTAAGGAATTGCCTTTAGTCAACCCATAAAGAAGATGCACAACAGTCATATCCAAATTTGTGCATATATTCATAATGATGCATATGTTTTAAGAACAGTATTACTAAATAAACAAAAGTGGCACTCAACTTCAAATATGTAGTTATACAGTGAGGACGCGCGGGTTGGAATAAATTCATTTAAAATTTTTGGTTTTGTTTTATGGAAAAACGCTCGGATAGGTCGATTTTTATTTTTAGCTGCGGTTTTTCTGATGGTAAATTGATGTACAAAGAGGGTCCAAAAAAAAAGTCACGACCATCAATTTTTTTTTCAAATGGAAGCAATGTTTTTTATTTAATTTGTTAATTCTGCATCGAATTCTAAATATGTTTCATGTACCATGTCCAATACCTAAGCTCAACAGTTATCCAGAAATTTACAATTGAACATATCAATAACTGAGAGAGTATCCTACAAAATTTATTTCACTCTCTTGTCTGAAAAAGACCGATTTATTAAAAAAACAGAAAAACAAGTCAAATTGAATGTTCAAACTGTTGACCACTAACTTCCTGACAATAGGCAAGCCGAATATCAGTTTCTAGTAACACTGCAGTTAACGTTTGCGGCTTAATTTGTTGTATTTCGGCTATAATTTCTCGATAACTGTTGAGTTTGGGTATAGGACATGGTACATGAAATATACTTAAAATTCTATGCAGAATCCATAAATTAAATAAAAAACATATTTCCATTTGAAAAAAAAAATTTGATGGTCGTAACTTATTTTTGGACTACCCTTTGTACATCAATTTACCATCGAAAAAACCGCAGCTAAAAATAAAAATCGACCTATCCGAGTGTTTTTCCATAAACTAACACCAAAAATTATAAATGAATTTATTCCAACCCGCGCGTCCTCACTGTATAATAAATTTCATTTCCTTTTTAATATGCATTAGCTTCATATGATTATGAACATTTTTGGAGTTATAAACAGCAAACGCATTATGTACTTCCCATATTCTGGGAAGTACATATGAAATACAGTGCATATAACTTCTCTCTCTTCAACTATGCGCTGTATGATCTTGTACGTCATGCTCCAGTCACTCTCGTATACAACAAACTTCTTGCCATGTTTTCAGCGTCAAGGATTCGTCCACTTTTTCTTGAATAATTTCATCTAGCGTTCTCTTATCTGGGGCATACGAAAAGGATATGTTCAGCTTTGTCAGTTTCTCCGTAATAGGTGCATTTGTACAAATTATGGTCAGAAAAGAAACAATAGAATTTAGGGTGCCAGGCTCTAATATAATCTTTTCTATGGCGTGACAATTGAGACCATCTACAGCATAATTTAGGTTTTTGCGAGAGTTTAACTGTCTTATTATTTCACCTTGACGGCACATAAAGAAAGAACTGTTGACTTAATTTACGGTAGCAGGTGCATTCTAGATTTGTAGCCAACGGTGTATTACAACAGGAACGTCCACTGCCAGTCACATTCTATAAAAAAATATGCAAAGAAGCCCTATTGCTGAGAATATCTGTTATTTCAACCATTTCTTTTTTATCTTTAACTTCTCAAAGAATTACCTTTGCAAAATAATTATTAACTAACACATAAAGCGTTTACATTTAATTGAATTACGACAGTCACAGCTTATCAGTAATTTCTTCAAAATATAGATAAAAACTAATGTAAATATTGCAACTAAGTAAACGTTAATATTCAAATATACTCTTCAAAGTTTCTAACGGAAATATTTTCTTTCAGCACAATATCCGGTATACCTCTTTTGACGTTTCCAACGGAAATGTACAGATATGGAATTCATTTTGCTCTTACTACTCCATTGGTCGTGTTGGTGTCTTTAGTTACCTATTTCGTATATTTGCCTGTGTTTTACAAGTTACAAGTTACTAGTGCATATGAGTACCTTGAAATACGATTTAGTAATAAAGTGAGAGTATTTGCATCAGTAATGTATACCATATTTATGATAATTTATTTACCAATTGTTATTTACATACCAGGACTTACAATATCTCAAGGTTAGTATGAAAACTGACTAACTTTCAATATAGAATTAAATTCTTTAACGCAAAGAAAATATTAATACTCAAATCAATACATCCTATATTTAATTGTACCAATAATTACATTTCGAGTGCTTTCTGGTATGAATTATTATATTCAACAATTTGCTAACTATATTGTATTATATCTGCAGTTGCAGTTGCAAAATATTCAAACTATTAATATTATGAAGTGAAATGTATAGTCAACAAAAAAAAATTCTATACTTGAGGGTGTAAGAAGTAAGGAGATGTACTAAAGCAGTGGCGGCTGGTACTAAAGGGCACAGGGGCACGTGCCCACCCAACCACCAAGATAAACATTCAGTGCATTATTTTATTTTATTATTTTTACGTATATTTATAACGATGGTATCAAAGTTTCCTTCCGCACCATACGTACTAGCATATGCCAACGCTCAAAACATGTTCCGGGGCACGATTTCAGATGTACCTCTTTCGAGTATGAATCGACTCGCTCCGCTTATCTTCGCCATATGCGCTGATAACTTCGGTTTGGGGCACAAATTTGCCAGACTTCAGTTAACGTCTTGCATTCATTGCGAGTGCATGTTTTTGTTGCATTACCTTGCGTGTGTGATTGCAAAGCCTTGAAGTGACGTTTATTATTAATGATGGAAGTTAAATGTGGGCAAGATCTTTTAAAAAACCCGTTGTCATTTTAGGTAAAACTTTTAATTAAGAAAAGGAAGGCCTATTCCAGAACTTGTGGATGTGCGGATGTTCACTAAGAAATAAACTATTTTGTTTTATCTGTTTAATTATAAGAAAGAGGTTAGTGCGTGGAATAAACAAGGGTTGAATGATAGAAAGCAGAAAGAGCAAAGAAACACGAAAATTCCGTTTCTCACATGGACGTACGTGAATAGTTAGACAGTGCTTATTTGCGACATAAAATTAAGTACAACGAAGATGTGAAAAAAATCGTCATATTTTGCACCGGTTAATTATGTAAATAAAATTATGCGAAGCTTCTGAATTGGCGCTGCGAGGCCATGATGAGACATTGACGTCCGAAAATCTAGGTATTTATGTAGGCGTAATCAACTTTGCAGCTGAATTGGACGCGCTGCTTGCAATACATATGAAATGATCACAAGGGTTTAGAAGGCTTCAAAAACTATTCAGAACGAATTGCTATATGCAAGCAGGAAATATTAAAAGAAATTAAATATGCAAATTTCATTGCTTTGGAGGGCGATGAAACTACAGATACCTCTAATAATCAGCAAAACAACCATTTGCTGATTATTCTATACGTGTTTAATGGACAAATTTTTTAACGCTTTTGGTCTTTTCTTAAGCCGGCTGGACATAATGCTGAAGTATTAACAAAAGCAATGCTGAATGAATTGCAAATAATTTTAAATTCTCCTTCTGAGTCTGATCACAATAAACTAATCGCTCAACGTTACAATGAGGTGGCCGTGAAGAGAGGTAAGACAAATGGTGCTATTATCAAAAGAACATTTTCACATGCACATTATATTCACTGTTACGCACATCAATTTAATTTAATTATTGAAGGAGCGACACAGTGCAATACAAATGTAAAAAATTTCTTTGCAAATATGCAGTCATTTTCAAGCTTATTTTCTAGATCGCCAAAAGGAACGGTAATTCTATATGAAATAGTCAAACGTAGATTACCTCGCGCTGCTCCTACACGCTGGTTTTTCAAAAGTCGAACTGTAAACAAATTATTTTTTACTATTCTAAGCCAAATTAGCGACCGATTTGATTTTAGGGATCACTTAAGAGCAGCAAAATTATGTGATTCTCAAAATTTTAAAACTTATAATAGTCAGTCATTTCCACAAAAACATTTTGATGAAAAACTGTGAAATCTTATCCTGTGTTGGACGGTATAAAATTCAAAATGAACTTTCAGCAATTTATGGGCGCGATGACATGTGTGACGTAGGTGGTGTTTTCCTACTTTTAGTGTTCATAACAAACAACAACTTAAAAAGGTTTTGACGGAAACATAAAAACTGTTGTATATTATTTGTACAACGCCCAAGTCGACAGCAGAATGTGAACGATGTTTTTCCACCCTCAAACGCATTACAGCTGTTCTGAGAAGCACAACGTCAGAAAATCGACTGAAAGCATTGGCGGTCCTGTCAATAGGAAAGAAGTTCATCTAGTCTATCCCGGATTTTGACAACAAAGCCATAGACACGTCTTTTCCAACATCAAAAATAGGAGAATAGATTTTATGTACAAAAAATGGTTTAGCTTTTTTTGCCCACTCTCCTTCATAACTTACGAGCCGCCACTGTACTAAAGTACTTGACTCATTAAGTCACCTTTAAACCTTTATACCAGTCAGTTAGTTTGAATTTAGGATATCCTTCCTTTCAAAAAAGTAACATTATAATAATTCTCGTTTAAATCATTTTCAGTGTTTTAATTTGTATGGTTTGTTTTTAAGTAGCGTCATCAATAATAAATATTTATGTTCAATCCAATTACATACATGTATATTTAATGTTTTTTTTATTTTTCTCGGCTATAATTTTATACTAAATTATTAATAGAAGTAAAAAAGATGTTATAGACAACTATTTTCCATCAAAATTATCGCAAATTATATTTAAAGATTGAAATACCCCAAAAGATAAAACTGTGTACTTTGTTAAAAACTAAAAACAAGAAAGTAAGATGTAGTATCACATACCTATCTTATACACTTGTCGAGTCCGAACTTTTTGTACAAACTAAGTTTTAATTACTTTTATGTTTTTATTAATAGTGAATCATCGAGATATTGAAAAATCTTTTGTAAATGTTTGTGAAAACCTCGGGCCGAATTTTGAAAATGATGGTATACAGCAGGATATTTCCAAAATATGCTGTATGATAAAAGTAAGAAGTTACTTCATCTCCAAATTGCATGTTTGCGCGTGTTCACCCTTTATATTTATAATGTCCCTCTTGATATCTGATTAGATTTTTATTGAAATCGATAGCAGGAAGTAGTAGTTACTTCAGGGAAAAAATTAAAGTTCAAATATTTCGCGAACTAGTAAGTTTAATCAAATTTCTAGACAAACGTACTCGAAATTGAATTTGCGAAAATTTTTGTATAGAAAGTGTAATGGAAAAATAGTTTTTTGCGAATACTTCAAGTGCAGGTAGAGCAGATATGCAAGAAGATGCACCTGTTGTATTTGTGATAATTCATTTCATCGAGTAGAATCTTAAATTCTTTTATACGTAAAATGTATATGCATATATGCATGTGTTTGAGATACACACATACATTAAGTGCCATTGCCGACAATCGAACGCACAGACACAGGTGTTTCGACCTATGAGGTCTCGTCAGTGTGCGTGGAGACTGTCGACAATGGCTTTAAGACTTAAAAAGCTGCTTATGTCATTTTTGCGTGTTAAATGTAGTGAGAGTATCACAGCGACATGCGTATAAATGTATACATGTAAGTCACAGTATTTATTTACTGCTTGATGTTAGTTTTAACATCCATGTGTTACACCATTAACTTTCGTTTTGATAGGTGACGCCACATAAGGCTCTATTACACGAGATACACTATTAACATACAGGCCTCTGTATAGCAGAACATGCCGTCAGAAGCCATCGCTTTTTCTGTGTCATCTTTTGGATGTTAGATGTCACTGTGATACTCTCACTACATTTAACACGCAAGAACGACATAAGCAGCTTTTTAAGTCTTAAAGCCATTGTCGACCGTCTCCACGCACACTGACGAGACCTCATAGGTCGAAACACCGGTGTCTGTGCGTTCGATTGTCGGCAATGGCACTTAATGTATGTGTGTATCTCAAACACATGCATATATGCATATACGTTTTACGTATAAATGTATACATGTAAGTCACAGTATTTATTTACTGCTTGATGTTAGTTTTTTAACATCCATGTGTTACACTTATTAACTTTCGTTTTGATAGGTGACGCCACATAAGGCTCTATTACACGAGATACACTATTAACATGCAGGCCTCTGTATAGCAGAACAAGCCGTCAGAAGCCATCGCTTTTTCTGTGCCATCTTTTGGGTGTTAGATGTCGCTGTGATACTCTCACTACATTTAACACGCAAAAATGACATAAGCAGCTTTTTAAGTCTTAAAGCCATTGTCGACAGTCTCCACGCACACTGACGAGACCTCATAGGTCGAAACACCTGTGTCTGTGCGTTCGATTCTCGGCAATGGCACTTAATTTATGTGTGTATCTCAAACACATGCATATATGCATATACGTTTTACGTATAAATGTATATATGCAAATCACAGTATTTGTTAGTTTTAACATCCACGTGTTTACACTATTCATTTTTGCTTAAATTCTTGAAATTGTTTTCAGAATGTTTTCCTTATCTATATCCGCATACTTTATGGACATATTTTTCAAAGCAAAAGAGTGATAATTATAATTCTAAAGGTTCAATTTTTACTAAAAATGCTTCATGTCAAACATTTATTTATTCAAATTTTGTTATTTGTTTTAAAATTAACCAAATAATCAAAAGTGAAGATCAAAGTTGTTAAAGTTAAAACAATTTTATGGATACAATAGCTTTAAATGTCAGACGGATATAGAAAAAGGAACTTATTTCTGGCACTGTTGAGGAGATGTACGGGTATCTTAAACGCGGATATTCTTATTCTCTGCTACTCTGCATTTGAGACACTAATTTCTCAGATGCAGTATCGTAGTTTCATTATAAAATGTTGAAAATATTTTATTCTCCTGCAGCTTATGCATATTTAATCGTTATCCGTCAACTCTTCATTCAAAGATCCATTATGACAATGTGCCTATATACCTAATTGCAAATTTTTGTAGTCACTGGACTAAATTTATATTATATAACTTCTGTTGTCTGTGGAGTTTGCATCTTTTACACCACCGTCGGAGGATTAAAAGCTGTAGTTTGGACTGACGCTATACAATTTGTGGTAATGATCGGCGCCATGTTGACTGTATTAATATTAGGTGTTTCTACATCAGGGGGATTTGAAAATATTTGGAACATAAATAAAGAAGGTGGTCGTTTAGATTTAGAGTGAGAAATGATAAACAAAATGAAAAGAACAAATTTCAGAACGATTCTGTTTCAGCTTTAGCATGAATATGACAAAACGTGACACGTTTTGGACAGGAACTGTGTCTGGGTTAATTTTTTGGATGGGGTTTATTTCAGTAAATCAGAGTGTCATACAAAAATACATTGCTCTTCCATCTTACAAGGAAGTAAAATAGTATACTGTCATTACTAAAACCTCTAAATGATTAATAACTTTTGTTGTTTTGTAGTGCTACTATAATCTTTACTGTTGGGATGCTACTGTTAATATCTAGTCTTTTTATTTCCGGACTAGTCATTTATGCACGATACCATGACTGCGATCCATTAATGTCTGGGCAGGTAGCGAATAATGATCAAATCGTTCCAATGTTTGTATTGACTATCGGTGGTATGCTACCAGGATTGCCTGGTATCTATATTTCTGGAATTCTTAGTGCAGGATTAAGGTAAGTACATATGATAGCAATTAGACAAATGTTTATGTAGGACATAATATTATGTCATGAAGAATAGTCAATATGAAGTTATTTTATATTTTGAAGTAGAATAAGAATAACAATATTTCACTATCGGAAACGAAATAACGGGACTAGCATGCTAAACCCTGTACCATGATATAAACGTACAATACACTGCACCAATACCCAATTAAGGTCTACAACACTTTTACACATCCACTTTGGCGTAGCTGGTCTAACGCGGAAGTTTTGGCTGAGATATCCTTGTGCATGGATCTTTGGCGCGGGGACATACTGGTGTGAAATTACAATTAGAAAATTTTTTTTTTGACTATCCTAGAGCTCCCACGTTCTTTCTTGCAACTTTAGACATTAAATTATAGGCATCCTTAGTAAATACTCCAAATTTCTAATTTTGATAAACAACAATTAACAGTTTTCAGAATTTTTGAAAATTATGAAACAAGGGTTAATTGTTATGTTTAATTTTTTTTTTCTAATGTGCAAGTTAAAGTTAGTTGAGTCATTTTTGCAACCGAATATTTGTTTGTTTGTTAATTTTCGATGTTTTGGCTGTTCCTTATTTACCCCTGCACATTGGATCGCGCTATGCGGTCTCTGAGTATTTAAATAAATTATTTACCACTCTTTATTTTGGTTTCCATATTATTGAATAGTCGTGTTAATTAGCATACATATTTTTCAATATATGTACATAGAATCGCTAGATCTCTTGATGATATGTTTCGTGATTTTCTCTAATTCCCATTACTGCTCTCATTTAGCGATATAATAATTTATTCACTTACCTGTTTCTATTTAGTTGACGGCAAACTTCGCATATGTATAAGAGCAGTGGGTTTTATCTACGAGCATTGGCGCATGTGGACTTTATTTCGGTCTATTTGAACGTTTAACTAAACGTCAACACTTCTACTGATGATGACAACATAGTTGTCGAAATACATATCTAACTTTCTGTGTGTTAGTGTAGTAAAGGTTTCTTTTGTAGTGTATTTTCTATAAAAGAGTTTGATTGCTAAAGTTTTTTGAAATACAACAGCTGCTTAAATTAAACGAATTTTGCTTTTCTTTGCAGTACCTTGTCGGCATCTTTGAACTGTCTGGGCGCTACTATTTATCAAGATTTTATATCACCTTTTATGTCTAAAAACGTGGAACAGAATAAAATTAGTTTAATTTTAAAAACTATCGTTGCAATATTTGGGGTCGTTTCTACACTACTTGTGTATGCAGTGGAACATATGAGTAGCATTCTTCCTTTGGCTATTAGTTGTATTAGTCTTTCAGGTGGGCCACTACTTGGACTTTTCACCGCAGGAATGCTGTTGCCATCAGTTAATGAGACAGTAAATAGGTACTCAATTGGTTATAAATATTAATTTTTAACTGTGATATTATTATAGGGAGCATTAACTGGAGGAATTTCTGCGTTAACAATAATGGCTTGGATTACCTTGAAATCCCAATGGTATCAAATTACTAAAGAATTTAGATTTCCTGAACTGCCAGTTAGTGTAAATGGTTGCAACACAACAATGAATCCTTTGTAAGTTATATGGTAATAAATGTCCCTAATTGTTTGTACGCAGAGATAATTATCATTAAAGAATTTTTTCAGTTTAAAGTTAAACATAGGTATACGTAATTCAAATAGGTAAAGGAAGGTCGACTGTACTTCGTTAAACCCTTATTAAGTTTGTGATATAAGATACAAATATTTACGGAATTAATATATGCTTAATAACTAAACAATTATTTATTTTTTTTACAGGCTAAAGTGGAATACACAGAACTACAAATTTAATTCTACGGCAGACGACGTTTTATTTCTGTACAAATTATCTCCGCATCACTTTACTTTTATATCTGCAGCAATTGTAATAGTCATAAGTTTGATAGTTAGTTACTTTACAAAAAACGACAAAATGGTAAATAAGGAACATATTAGTCCTTTTGTACATTTTCTAGTTAAGAATAAGGAATCTGTGGATAAAAAAACTATCGATCAAAAAGTATCTCTTCTAAAAAAAAGTAAACTACAAGAATCACCTTTTTAAACAATAAATTATTTAGGTATTAAATAAAGTCATATTATTCTATATCTTATAGTTCTATTTTTGAAAACAATAATTCCTCAGTCCTGAAACCTTGTCAAACCAAAACTAGTTTCTGGGAGTTGTCTACTAGTCCAGTCTCTGACCAATGATACCAATCAAAATCTAGAAATGTAAAAGTACTTAATCGAATATGAATCGTTTATCAATCTGCGTAATGTTTATCTTAACAGAAATTTTAAAGACTGTGAAAGAAGTATTTTACAAATAATAAATAGAAAGGTATGTTTGTAGAATTTACATAAATCTTGTATATTTATGATAAATAATAATCATTTCCACCTACACGGGAAGACGCTTCATAATTAAACGTTAAATCAAAGTAAGTTTAAACCATTCGAGGGTTATGCAATCAGAATCAGGCTATAATTATAATTTATGACGTCTGAAATATTACAAATAGTTGGTAGGAAGGTTAGAAAATAAAGACTTTTTTAAAGAAGGTCTCTGTAGTGGAATTGCGAGTACTCGACACAACTGTAGTACATATCGACGCAGCACCAAATTTGCAGATTTTAGGGATTCTCAGAAACGTACTATTGATGTTTGGATTATTTTGTAGGCACAAAGTTCTAATATCAATAGTACGCTGGTGGCAATTGCTCAAATGCTGTGAGCTTTGTGTCATGTGTGGCGTATTGAGTATTCGGAATCCAACGGCTTATCAAATGAATTCTGGCTTAAATATAAACACGAAAGATTATTGAGCAGCATAGAATCCAGTAGATAGGATAGGCGGATTCTGGGGCCACCACCTCCCACCACTCAATCCCCCACCACGAATTTTTAGTTCCAAACGCGTCCACCGTGGATTTGCAGATGGTGCTGATATCGGCGCGCAAAATTAATATACAGGCTGTGTCAAATTTAAAAAAATAAATACATATACAGTATGGTACTTTGTGACGTATCAACCATACAGGGTGTTTCAAAAGTAAGGATTCAGAAAAGTACGATGGCGAATCCAAGATGGCCATGAAAATTTTAAAAAATAAATACAGTATGATACTTTGTGATATATATACAGGGTGTTTCAAAAGTTAGAAAAGTAAGATGGCGGCCTTGATAAGATAAGGCAATGTTTGGTCAAAACAAGACGTAATTTGCTGAGTGTGCACTGTTCGAATACTTCGTTTATCAAACCGGTGCCCAGATGGCGCCGCTAACCAGACCAGGTGTAAAACTTAGCTGACCAGGTGTCAAACTTACCTGTATAGGTAGCGGAAACCTACCCAGGCTTGCCTTAGCTGCAGCAGGTGCCCAATTAATTTATCTGTCTATTAAAAATACAATTTACTTTACAAATATGAACAAACACTGTGTTCCAAAATAAACAGGGTTGTAAGGAAATAAAAGAGTAGATTCTGTAGACAAAATTTATTTTTATACACTAACAGATACAATTATACTTATTATCTAGTATCACATTTATGGAGTAATCAATCAACAGTATTCTTATACCAATTAGCAATATCACCTAGTTTCATTACTTCATAATCATAATGAAGAGTAGTAAAAGAAGTATGTAGCACTTCTAACATTAGAAAAGCGTTTAATGAATTTGCCTGACCCTCTATTAATTTAACAATATTGCTATATAGATCACCGCTTAAATTTATACAAGATTTCAACAATGTATTATAAAAATTAGGAAACTCACTATGATCGAAGAATGATAATTTATATTTAATTAGTGGTTGTAAATTAAATAAATTATTATATTATTATATTTAAATAGGGAGTGCCACTTATTATATTTTTAAAAACGGGCTTATTATCTTAAAAGGGGCCGTATTAGCTAGCTCTAATGGTGAATTACATAAGAGGAAGAAACACAAAATATATAATAAGAAAATAAAGCAACTGTAATGTTAATATATTTATTTTCCTGTAAAAGAATTGTAATTAGTACATAAAGAAAAAAATTAAGGGAAATAAAACGACAAGAGTGTCCTTAAGTTCTTTAATTAATCATTTAAATAAAACACATAACACAAATATTGATTCACGTAAGGAGTTGGTGAGATAGAAAGGAAGAGAGTGAGAGGGAACGAGTGAGTCGTTCGAATGATTGTTAGTTAGGCATATAACGCATATGTAGTAGCATCTAAAGTTATAAATACAGTTGATGCGGAAACAGTTGCTAAAACCATTGATGAGAATTTGCACAAAAGCTTCATTCGGACGACTGGTACAGGGAAAAAATACTTTTATTTGTTAGTGGCAGTACCGCATATATGTTATAAACAGGCAAACTATTAAAGGAAACATGTCCTTATATGCTGCATATTACTTGTGTAGCACATGCTCTCCACAGAATCTGTGAATATACGAGACACACCTATCCGGAAGTTGATAGACTTGCATCAGCTTTTTAAAAAAGTTTTCAGAAAAGCACCATGGAAAGTAGCTCTTTACAGGGAAAAACTTCCATCTTTGTCACTGCATCAATCGCACGTAATAACTAGAAGGGGAACATGGCTGAAAGTTACTAGCTTTTATGCATAGAATTTCGATAGTCCCAAATCCCAAATTAAAAAAAATCAGTTGTTATTCCTTCAGGAATACTTTTGAAAATTTGCCTAAACTAATCACATATTTTAAAAATCGAAATCTTAAATTAAAGCATGGATTAACCACATTAGATGTGGCTATTAATAATTTCAAAAGTATTCCAAGTGACTTCGGATGTGGCCTTCGGCAAAAGTTAGACGCAGTTTTTGATAGAAATTTAGAATTAATAACATTGCGGCAATTTTGTATGGGGACAATGACACAAAATCTAACTATTAAATACGCTGAAATAAAATAATATTTCCAGTACGCACCTATAACTATTGGCGATGTAGAAAGGACGTTTTCTATCTACAAGGATGTACTTCATCCAAAGAGAACCAAACTTACAGAAGAGAACCTTGAGAAAGTATTGCTATACTCTCTCTCAGAATAACACTGATTCAAATATGGCGCCAAAATGGTAAATTTTTTCTGAAATTTTATTGGTTCCCTAGTAGCACACGATATCGGGCCGACGTTGGCTGTTGGTTGTTTATTTGTTAGCGCGACCTCGGCGGCTAATATCAATCTGATGTGAAAGTGTTAACATTTTACAACGTTGAATAAATATCATTACATGATATTGGCCCAATATTTTGCAGACATTTTTCCGATTTGAGCATAAATCGGCTCAGGGTCGGCAGCTGACAGTGAGCCGATTTAAAGCAAAATCGGCTGATGATGGCTATTGATATGCGTACGACAACATGTTGCTGTCACGATACGACCTATATATGATATTATTTACCTACATATATATGATGTTACGAAAAGGTATAAATGCAATAATATATACCGCCATTTTGCCAACATTAAATTTTTAGTAAATTTACACTATACCGAGTGTTCCACTTTACTTGAAGACATCTAAATAAATAGTTTATTAATAACGCAATAATTAAAAATACTTTTACTACTGATTTTTTTTTTGTAGGAACGAATTTTTAAAGAGTCTAAATCCGGCCTACTAATCATAAAAACTCTAGTGCAAGTACTCATATAGCAACGATGAAAATAGTGTTAAAGAAATTAAAAAAAGTTGTTGCTAATCACTAAAAGCTTCCAAATACAAAGTTTCGCTGAAAATTTTTCCTACATTTGTGTATAAACTCAATAAAAGAATTCTTATCAAAAGAATTGAAACAATTGAAAATAGATTGAACATTGAATTACAATTTTGAAACATTAATTAAATTGGATATTTTTCAACGAAGTAACTTCAAACACTAGTTTTTATTTTAATCATAGTTGGTCAGAATTAGACTCCCAAAAAATCATTCTCCTATAAGAATATTTATTGTAATGGCCTCTCTATCACTGGTAAGAGTTTAACTCATATGGCGTTATTAATAAACAATTTATTGTTTGTACTTATGTAAAGTGAAACACATTGTATATTCACATTCAAGGAAGTCAATTATGACGTAATTTTATGAACAGCTATTCTAAGCTATCATATTATGACATGCTACCCTGAAATAGCTACACCATAGTTAACTTCCAATTTAATATGAATACATAAATAAATGTTACTATTAAATTTAAGTTGACGCAATACAGTAAAGAAATACATACAATAAGCGTACTAATAAAAAATAAAAATTTATATTTTGAATGAACTGACGTCGTACACAGATAGATAATGAATATGAATTAAATGAAGACAAAATAAATATTTTCACAAATTTAATTTCTTTATGAAATAACGCCAGGATTATACATATATTTATAAATATAAAACAGGTTTAAATTTTAAATCAATTAGTTATATATGTATTTGGAAATATAAATTATAATTTATTATTAAAAAAATGTCACAATTCTAAAAAAATAATAAACGTACATATTGTGCAGAAAATTAAAAAGATTGTCTATCCCGCCTTGTTTATATAGGTGCCTATTTAGTATCTTTCCGATGTACCTATATGGGTAACTTTCTTAATGTTGGAATATATAGGATCGGTTAAATTAGTATAGTTGTTAAGAAATTTGATGAGTATATGATAGCATTTTCAGATTTGACATTTATTGTCAACTATTGAAGACATTTAAAAGAAGAATGAAAATTGCCGAAATTTTCAGTTATCCATATCTTTGTAACCATTAAAGGTAAAACAATACTAAAAATGGTATATGGTAATAATTTTTACGTAAAATTTAATAATCATAGTTGAAAATGCATGACACACTTAATTATCAAGATATAACATAAACTAAAATTTTTAAAAGATAACTATAGCAAACCCTATATCTATGAAATTAAAAAAAAGGAAGTATTTTTATGAAGTCATGGCTAGCTGTGATTGTCATTTAAAAACACATAAGTTTATTTTTTTCTTGATAATTAAGTTCGTCATGAATTCTTAATGCAGATTATTAAATTATACGTGAAAATTACTGTAAATTGTCATTTTTAGTTTTATTCTATCTTCAATGGTTACCAATGGATAACTGAAACTTTCGGCAATTTTCAATTTTTTTTTAAATATCTTAAATAGCAAACAGCAACAAATTGCAAATCTGAAAATGCTATCTAATACTCCTCAGATTTCTGTATAACTTTGCCAATTTAACTGACCCTGTACCTTCAACATTAAGAAAGTTAGGAGATGAAAGGGAGATAGAAAATGGGCAGCCTGTACATGACACAATTTTAGGTATTTGCTGTATTTTTAAGATAGTGCCGTGCAAGTATAGCTATAGTGTTTTTGCTTATACATTTATATAACGCATAATAAAACTAATTTATACAACTAGATACGAGATATGTTTTTTATTTAAGTAGTCTTCAAAGAATAAATAATTGCAAGAAAAACAACCCGTAACATAAGTCTTCTTGGTATCATAAATTGCGCTAATAGGTATCTTACTTATAACACATTTCTCAAAATTGTATGTCACATATTTTTGAAGTTGATTCAATCTTTTTACCAGACTTTCTATATATATTTACTTCCACCCTGACAATTAAGGTGAAAATATGATATTATTACACTTATAATAAAATTCTTACAGACACTTTCAAATAAAATTATTATATATCTGTGTCGCTTCCAGTCTGTAAAAGTTGGGATATTCCATTAGCAGTACAGTTAAATTGTGTTGTATCCAGCTTTTTCGGTATCCGGTCAATCCTACCGCCTTCTCTATCACTTGCTGTAACAAGCCATCAACCAATACATTTATCGTTATCCATATCAGTAGCGTTTTCAAAATGACGGCGTACTTACTGCATCTACGAGCAAACGAAACTTATTTATTAATATGATGGTAGATATAAAATAGATATACAGGGTGAGTCATTAGTAGCCTCTTCTTCGATGCTCCTTGGTATTTTTAATAAAAGAAGAAACAATTAGTGGAAGATTCATGGTTGCTTGGGGCGCATATCCTAAAAATACTTTAACCTCTGACGCATTTGCGCTTTCACTGGGAATGCATGGAATTTTTTTTTGAATACCCCCCCCCCCATATATTTTTCGATTTCCTAGTACTGCTTTAAATTGCCTATTCAACTGTTTTTTTCTTTTTCAAAATTGAGCCAATAGTTTTTGAGTTATTAATTTTTTTTTAAATATTTGACCAAAACACGTGGTCAGAAAAAAAATCATTTTAACATTGTTCTTAAAAGGAAAGCATTAACTTTAGTGGTGCTTGTAGCCAAGAAAATTCTGCATCATTTGGTATAAGTTGCAGTCGACAAGACCTCAAAAAACTTTGTTTTTTCTAAGCCTACTCCGCGATATTTTCACTATATATAATCGCTATAGGAGCAATCAGTGGTCAAATAAAGAACTACTAGCGCTGTTCTATGCACCCAAATATTCGTCCAATAAAGGCTGGAGCGCGGCCGACTGCCTGAGTCAACTGTTAAAGAAAGTCGGTAAACATTTATGTCAAATTTATAAATGCATCGCTATTAGTTATCATCAAAATAATTATTCTTATGAAGAGTTAATAGATGTGATTGACGTTTTGGATGAATCTAAAAGAAACTCTTTCCTAGCATCCAGACTTTATACACAGCGATCGATGGTAGAAGTCAACCGAAAACAGAAACCTTCGAAAGTATAAACGAACGGTTCGAATTACAGAAAGTATTGAATATGAAAAAAGAGCGGGCAATATCATAACTGGTGAAGATAATAAGTTTATGGTACTTGCGAGTGTAGTCGAACACCCCCATACTAATACTGCGAAAATTAGTCGTCAGTTAGATCTAAATCAAATTTGAGAATCCACAATAATTAGGAAATATGTAATTCATCCGTAGCATAAAGTTAGATTAAAGAAATTTTCAAAAGCGCTTACATTTTTTGTGAATGGGCAGCAGATAAATTAGCCTGACTTTCTCAACTTTTTATTGTTTACCGACGAGCCACATTCTATTAAAATGTATACGTTGATCGTCACAATATTCATTATTATAAAACATAAAAACTCTCTCTTACTCTTAATTTTGATTGTTGTTGTGTTGCGTTTTAGGTTATTTAAATTGCGTTAGGTTGTTGTTAATTTTTTTTTCTATGAAAGTTTTAGGACAACAATTTACAATTTTGAAAAACTACAGCCATCTATTATGAAGAGCTTCAACAATGAAAGAACACTAGCAAATTAAATTGAAGATAGCAGCGTTGTTTGATGCGCCTTTTAGTGAAGCAACATGTTCAAATATGTCAGCAAACATAATCTTTATTTTATTTCGTTGTTAACCAACAGTATAAAAAAATGAAATACTGCAAATGTACATTGCCCGGATTAAAAAACTGAAAAGCAATGCTCTTCATTCTGTAAAATTATTACTTTTGGGTTAGTTGGATTTAACCTTTACTTTGTTTGACAGTTGAATAAAGAAGTCGGGGGCCGCATTTCAGCCTTCCATTGGTTGAACGAATATTTGGGTGCACAGAACAGCGCTCGAAGTTCTTTATTTGACCGCTAATTACTCCTATAGTGATTATCTAAGAAATTACAAAAGATAAGCATAGGACATTCTTAATAAAATGAAAGAAAATAAAGAAAAGGAACAAAATGTCACAATAAAATACCAGGTGTTCCATTTAAAAAACTAAGTTTTTGGTATGTGAAAATTACGGGAAGTAGGCATTGAAAAAACAAAGTTTTTCGAGGTATTGTCGAGTGCAATTTATACCAAATTATGCAAAATTTTCTTGGTTATAAGCACCACCAAAGTTAATTATTTCACTTGTCAGAACAATGTGAAAATGATGTTTTTTCTGAACACGTGTTGTGACAAAATATTTTCCAAAAAAAAATTAATAACTCAAAAACTATTGGCTTAATTTGGAAAAAGACAATTCAATAGGCAATTTAAGGCTGTACTAGGAAATTCAAAAATATATAGGTTGTCATTTAAAAAAAGTAAGTTCCGTTCCGTATTTTTAAAATATGCGCCACAAGCAACCATGAATCTTCCACTAGTTGCTTTTTCTTTTATTTAAAACACAAAAGAGCAATCGAAGAAGCTACTAATGACTAATCCTGTATAATCCAAATAAGTTTATGCTATGTTTTATCTAGTATTACGTTGAAATAAGCAGTAATGTGTTGAGAAATAAATTATTATTCAATTATAATTAGTAATTAAATAATCAGCTAATGTAATATAAGTTTTTAAAAAATGTTTGGAACATTCTCAATTAAACCACCATGCAAATTAATATGTCTCTCATTTAAATCATATACAGCGTGTAAATGTTAGTGTATAGAAATTCAGTATATTTATCTGGCAATTAAAAAAGGCAGTGCCATTTGGTAAACAATACATTACCTACAATCGCCTGGTATGTAGTTGTTTGACAGAAAACAGAAAGGTCTTTTCCTCTTCTTCCCTTTTGAGAGAAAATTGCATGAATAACGTCTTCGTCATACATTTCTTCATAATGCTTCCTTAATTCATTCTCCACCACAGAGATATAACTTCTATCTAAAAAATGAGGTGTGGCCACCACACGACTTTCTTATACGTATGAGCGTTTCAAACTATACAATTTTAAGAATTTTTTTATACAAAACTTATTCAAAATCCTATTCTAAGTACTTTCATTCTCTTAATAAATCGCTATTGAATGCATACTTTGCAAGATATTCGAAAAAAAGTGCTACTCGCCAAGAGTAAAAGTGCCACTTCCGGTCCGAATTTTGAAATTTCATGTACACAAAAAATATTGCAAATTCAACTCTAAATACTTTTGTACTCTTAATAACTATATATAGAATGCATAATTTACGACATATCTGCAAAAAATCGTTATTCGGTAAGAGTAAAAGTGGTACTTCCGGTCCGAATTTTGAAATTTTTTTTATACAAAAGATATTTAAAATTATAATTTAAATACTTTTATACTCGTAATGTACCTGCCTAGAAAGCATGACTTTTGAGATATTCGCAAAAAACTGATTTTCGATAAGAGTAAAAGACCTACATCCGGTTGGAATTTCGAAAAACTTTTTTAAGATAATTTGTCTCAAATTTAATTTTGAGTATATTTCAATTCTTTATAAATTTGTTTAAACTTAGTAATTGACGAAATATTTGCAAAATTCGATTTTTTCACTGAAGTAAACTGCTACTTCCGGTCTACCGATTTTACTGAAAAACTAATCAGATCTCAAGAGGGAGATTGTACACGTAAATACAAAATTTGGAATTGATATCTACAGCGGTTTGACCGCTATCGTGGTCACACACAGACAGACAGACATTTTTTAAAAACCACTTTTTCGGTATCAGGGGACTTCAAAACGTGGACATCTGCAAAAATCTCGAGGTCGAAAATTTTCATCATCACAATACTTCCTACGTATAAGAAAGTAAAAGTAAGTTAAAGGGTTAAAAACGCGCAAGTATTTCATAAAATAAATATTTTCTTCTTTGTCGTTTTAAACTGCTAATATTATTACTTAATATTCCACAACATTTCTTCATATACTAGTAATCCTAATTAGTAATTTAAATATTTTACGAACTAAAATTATCTTTAATTTTCTGTTATATTTTCCCAATAAATTTATTTAAATTTCTTTCATACAATACGTGTACGTTGCATATAGTTCATTTTTTGATGAAAAAATCGAGATAGATTAGGTACTTATTAAAAATGTCAGATACATTACTAGTAACAAATTAGTTAAATTCCTATTGAATATTCATACATATATTCAGGTAGCCCTCGGTTTACGCCGCAGTTCTGTTTCTTGAGGTCTTTAGTTGTTAAGATCCAAGCAACAGCCTCTGGAGTTAACTTATGTAAATCTGCACCTTCCATGACCCGTCCTAAGACGATTCAACTTACGCCAAATTTTTCTTGGTTATATTTACAGTGATGTATATATACACACACACCCAATAATATTAAACAAAAAATTTACGTATTCAATAAAAATGGTTGTTTAAGAGAGAATCGGGGAATTACCCGATTATGTACACGGCGAAACGGCAAATTACTCAGCCGAGTTATTGTTAGTCTGCGTAAATTGAGCCGGCCTGAACCGAGGGTTACCTGTATATTATTATAACAAATGCAAAGTTATTTTTCTTTGGTCTAAGGCTGAACACCAATTATACAAAATACATATTCTTTCAAAGTATAATACACATACTTTCCATAAATTGTTATTTACGAAATATCAAAACGAAATTTAAAACACAAATAAACAAAGGCTCAATGCATGTTCGACTGGAATTAGTTTTTAAAATAAAGTTTCTGAAACTGTGTTATGATGTTGTAAATTTGGCAAAATGTAGGAGTAAATAATTTTTGTTTCACAAGAACGAATACCTTACAAAACGGCTGAATTTGCATAAGCGAATATGACGCCACCCCCTTACGTCCTACCTCATGGCAGTTAGTTGGCACCTCTGCGTAAGCCCCCTTAATGTAGGTATTTTGTGATTTATAATTTAAATTTATATTAATATTACGGGTATGACAATTACAAGACCAAAGTATACATTCATACATATATACACACATTTGCAAGTTTAATAAACTCAGTAGTATCTATAGGTATATTATTATTTAATATGAAATGTACTTACGTCGCAATTTTCACTTCACATCATATTTCAAGGGGTCACTTTACACCACGCATTTATAATCACAGCTATAATTTACCTTCTATCACAAAAATATACCAACAATGCATTAACAAACAAGGAAAGCATAAGAAAATTAACACGTGTTAGACAACTGCGCTATAATAATGCTGAATGTCCTTCGGATACACTCCCCACTCCATGTATTCTGCTCTGCTTGGTGATACAATGACGGCGTCTGGATTTTTGTTTTTAATCATATTTACAAATTTAATATGTTCGTATCTTCTTTGATGTAGCTACCAGCGTGAGGAGTTTTTACAATTTATTCTATTTACCTTATATTTTGTAAGACAAATAAAATACAGAGAATTTACTTGATTTAAACTACAAAATGAACTAACAAAAATGTATTTTGTATTTTATAGATAACAACCCACTTATTAGCCAAATATATAAATAACATAAAATAACTCTTTAAAAATACAAAATTTCAATAATGCGCCCGTTAGCGATGAGTCATGGGCCTCTCGTGCCTGGTCTCTAAAATTATTTATAAAAGTGTGCGTAGTACTTTTAATGTTAATCTGGTGAGAAACATTATTGCAAATGCTTAATTAACTTTGAAGATCTATATATTTCATTTTATTTTAATCGCAGAATGATAAATTGTGACGTCATCCCTTTTAATCTAAATTTATATCGAACACTGACCTGCAATCAACATCACAGTGACTTTGTTACCTTGATATTATGTAGACAGTTTTCTTTAATGTTAATAGTATGTAGATTTTTGTTGTCAATAAAATATCAGTATCAGATATTTAACCAATATATTACCAATGTAGACAACGTTGGTCTGATATCAACTAAACGACATAAATTGACATTTACTTGATATAGGAATTTTATATTCGTACGACATTGGGTGGGGGTCACTGATATTCTACCGATCTTAGAATATTGGAGAGACATTGGCCCGCTTTGATACCACCGAACCTGGTTACTAGGGTTCTTGCGCAAGCAGGTTTAATATGCAAAAATAAGTACGCGCATTCCGCCATTTTATGTTTATAACCTACAATTTTGCTTTGATATATCACATTTAACTGTTATTATATAAATAAAATCTGTATTTTTGAATATAAGTGATCTGCCATGTACCAGCAAAGCGTTAGTCTCGCTGCCTAAACAGCGCGATCGATTAGGACATGTAACACATCACGAAAAACAAACCGTTTTAAATATGTATAAAATGATAACGGTACAAATTCCCAGAATGGGAATAACAGAAATGGTAATAAACATCTCCAGAATACTAAGTAAGGTATAAGTATTACTTCAATAACAATACAGTGTGTTTCACTTTGATACGTGAAAAATCAGTATTTTTTAATGGAACATCCGATTTAATTTTTTCTTTTTTAAAATATATTGCACTTAAAAAGCTCTACACAGTGATGTGCATTTTTTTGATTTAGGCCCTTTGCATGGCCTGCTGTGGTATTAAATGTAACCCCAAAAATGGCAAAATCGTATTAGGCATTTTTTTAACAAAAAAACTATTTATGCAATCGATTTAGCCATGCTTCGAAACCCTTAGTACCAAGTTTCAAAGTCGCATCTTATGCAGAGTGTTTATACTTTAGGTGCAAACTTCGAAAAATACCAATGTTTGGGAGCACCCTGTATTAACAGAATAAAATATTTTCGAGATTTTCTTCTTTCGATGGAGGTGTAAGTACTATGGCTTTGAAATTATACTCTTTTTATTGGCCTAGTTAATACAGGGTATTCGTAATAAAAAATCAAATTTAAGGAAAAATCGATTTTTTTCGTTTTTATTTTTAGTAAAAGAAATTTAACTGAACATAACAACAAACTACAAAATAAGTGAAAATAAATAAGATAAAATATTTTAGTGCTAGTCATGCATTCTTCTGTTATTCTCTGCTTAAGTTGAGGACATTAATTATTTAATTATGTTGGAAGAAAAAATGGCAAGTGATTTGGTTATCATAAATTCCGCACCTTACATTAATTTTCTCATAATATTGTTTTTTAAAATGAATAATCCAGTTAGGGTTTACATCCGAACAGAATTTTTTGTTGAGACATCGACAAACTTTGGTGGAAGGTATTTCGCGAAATTTGTCTAACGCTAGTGAAGCAGGCCTTGAAAACAAAAATGTATCAAACTTCAAACAATTTGACACTTGCTGTTATATTGCTTAAAACGTTATTGTGTGTACCATTAAAGTTGTGTAAAAATGGTTAGAAATAAACTAACTTTACAGCAAAAAGTTGAAATAATAAGACTAGTTGGTGACAATGCAAAAACTTATAAACAAGCTGCAGAAGAACTTAACAGGAGACATCAAGAACTAGAACCAGTGAGTTTTCAAACTGTAGCAAATATTAATTCTCTTTTCGATAGAACTGGTAATGTTATTTCCACAAATAAAAGGGGAAACAATTTAATTGAGAACAGAGAAAACATTGTTTTAAATCAAATTCGGCACAACCCTAAAACTAGCGTTAGACAAATTTCGCGAAACACTAATATACCTTCCAGCAAAGTTTGGCGATGTCTTAAGAAAAATAAAAAGGTTGCTTACAAACCAAAATTCCTACACACTTTAGAAAATGGTGATGAAAATTCTCGAATGGAATACTCTCTGTGGTGTCAAGGACATTATCTAAGTGACCACAATTTCGTAAATAAAATTTTATTTTCGGATGAGGCAACCTTCACCACAAACGGTAATATCTTCACAAAATTGTAGATTCTGGTCGGAAGTAAACCCTCACTGGGTTATTCACTGTAAAAGGCAATATTCTGAGAAAATTAATGTATGGTGCGGAATTTTTGATAAACAAATAATTGGTCCCTTTTTTTTTCAACATAACTTGAAGGCCCAAAATTTTTTGAATTTTCTAAATACGAATTTCTGGGATGCCTTAGAAGAACTGCCAATTGCTAGACGTGCCGACATGATATTTCAAATGGACGGTGCACCCGTCCATACTGCAGCAATAATTAACAACTGGCTTGATCAAAAATTTCCCAGAAAGTGGATTGGGCGCTATAGTCAAGAAATTAAGTGGCCTCCGAGATCGCCAGATTTGACGCCACTCGATTTTTATCTTTGGGGGAAACTTAAAGAAAATGTTTACCGTACAAGACCCAATAATGTGGAAGAACTTAAGCGGAGGATAACAGAAGAGTGCGAGTTAATTTCTCATCAGGAACTCGCGAAAGTAATGAATCATTGCCAAAGAAGGTTAGAAAAATTTATTCAAGTTGAAGGAGGGGTAATAGAAAACTCGAAAATTTAAAGATATTTGGTTATTTTGTAGTTTGTTATGTTCAGTAAATAAAAACGAAAAAAATCGATTTTTCCTTAAATTTGATTTTTTATTACGAATACCCTGTATTAACTAGGCCAATAAAAAGAGTATAATTTCAAAGCCATCGTACTTACACCTCCATCGAAAGAAGAAAATCTCGAAAATATTTTATTCTGTTAATACAGGGTGCTCCCAAACATTGGTATTTTTCGAAGTTTGCACCTAAATGATAAACACTCTGTATAAGATGCGACTTTGAAACTTGGTACTAAGGGTTTCGAAGCATGGCTAAATCGATTGCATAAATAGTTTTTTTGTTAAAAAAATGCCTACTACGATTTTGCCATTTTTGGGGTTACATTTAATACCACAGAAGGCCATGCAAAGGGCCTAAATCAAAAAAATTCACATCACTGTGTAGAGCTTTTTAAGTGCAATATATTTTAAAAAAGAAAAAATTAAATCGGATGTTCCATTAAAAAATACTGATTTTTCAAGTATCAAAGTGAAACACACTGTATATTATAAATATATATTTTAGGGTTGGCAAAGTCAACTCTATATCGGATAATGAAGGAATATAAAGAGACAGGCAAATTAAGGCCTCCTAAAGAACGAGTAGGCAGGCATTCCAAACTTTATAAAACCGACGAATCTGTAAAAAAATACTGTACGACAGAAGGTGCACAGTGTCTTTTTTAAAAACAAACTTCTGACCCTTGATAAAATTATAGCAGATATAACTATGGATGAGTTCATACCAAAAATGAGGCGAGCACCTCTACACAGATTTTTGAAACTCATCAATTTCAAGTAGGTGCTAATGAAATACTGGAAAAGAAAATACCTGAGAACAATAAAACATGATTGTCGTCCGATATTTTACTTAGATTAAACATGATTGAACGAAGGATACACAAAGGGAGAAGTTTGGATTGACACAGGAATAATCAGTGCACGGCAAGCTCTCGTTGAAGGTTTATCAACAGGATTAAGAACCCTAATGGTAAAGGCAGGCGATTAGCAGGCGATTAATAATACTACATATAGGATCTGTATTGGGATTTGTGAAGGATAGACTATTGCTTTTTGAATGAAGGAAAACTGCAGATTACCATGATGAAATGAACAGCAACATTTTCGAAACATGATTCCAACAAATATTGCCAAAGTTTCTGGATAATGCTGTAATAATCATGGTCAATGCATCTTACCGTTCATACAAATTGGCAAGGCTGCCTATACTTCGTCATGGAGAAAAGTTGCAATTCAAGACTGGTTACATTCCAAAAATATTCAGTTTAATGCAGAAATGATACGTGCTGAATTATTGTATCTAGTTCATGTTCACAAAGATCAATACAGTACTTATAAAATTGATGAAATAGCAGCTGTTGCACATAGAACTGTATTGCGGTTACTATGGTAGTAACCGCAATTGTGAGCTGAATCTGATTG